>OZ023220.1:8170259-9370259 GCA_964006125.1 Cryptus viduatorius
AGGGATGATAAAATACTGATAATTTTGGCGAATGGAGTTTTTTTATTAACTTTGTTTGTTAATACACTTTTATTTAATACTTATTTTACATTTACGTAAAATAACTCTTTAAATTTCGCAACAGAGAATTCACGAATGAAATATTTCGTACCAATTTTATGCATGGATAAAATAATCTCTTTCACTTGCTTAAACGTCATGCTTTATTTCTTTGATAAATCTCCGCCGCTTCTCTCCAGAAAATTTAAATCCCAATCCGTAGTCCATCCCCAACGCGCTAACGTAAGTCGCCATCTTTTTACCGGAACACACTTTGCCTCGGGAGATAATCCGCAATCCGGCGATTCCGAAAGCCGCGAAGGAAGACAGTTACCCTCTCGGGACATGCCGAAGAAAGAAGGAAAAGACAGGATTCTACTTCAGCATAGTACGCGGTGCCCTCGTCGATCAGAGGGAAAACCATTCTGAAACTCCGTTCGGTCGATTAACGGGTGAATTCCCGTAATTAATCAATCGAAAAAGAGGGGCGATGTCACGTGGTCGAAAGGGCTGCGACGTTATAAAACGAAGCTGCTTCGGATCACCGATGGTGGAGATTGTGACGCGACTCCGCAGGAGAGCCGGCTGCTCTCTCGTCGCGGATCGGGGTGGAAAGGATCGACCGGGCGCCCTGCCAATTCTCCGCGATCGTCGCTTATCGCACTTTCCTCACTCTATCGCTTTACCCGATAAATACATAAAAAAAATAAAATAAAATAAAAAAAGTATATCTTGTGGACGAAGAATCGTGACGATGAAAAAAAAAAAGACTAGGAACTTTTGTCGCAACCCCATCGATTCTCTCGGGTCGAATCGAGCAATTGAGGGAGACCTACCCCCTCCTTGGAGAGGGAGAAGCCTAGAATTGTAGAATTTTGTAGGCGATTGCATCGCAACCGCCGGAGGATGAATTCTCGGTGAGCTCTTCTCGCGACGGTCGAACACAAGCGACGACTCAGACCAGTGGCGAGAGCACTTCTGAACCATTGTTCACCCTATCTATTGGGGACCGTTTGGCAGATGTCCTCACCCTGTGTAGTTTGCCCCGAAGCGAGAGGGACGTCGAAAACGGCCGTTCGACTACCTCGAACGACCCGTGGTGGGAGGGGAAGAGGGATGACTATGGGGTGGTAGTCGAAGGCTTCTGATATCGAGGATACTAATGCCGGATCCGGTTTGCCGGATCCTGAGACCCGTCCAGAGATCCACCCAGAAGCGTTTCGACCGCATCAACGCTCCGGATATCCGACACTCTCGTTCACGCGTCTTCATGACAAATGATGACATCGAACGAGGAATGCCAAAGTGCCGAAATCTACTCACCCGCATTCAAAATCTGATGGGATCTTTCCTCCCTCGTAGGTCTGACGAGTTTTGCACCGCACGGTAATGCATATAGCGGACGAGAGAAATTCTCGGCTATTTTGACGCTGAACAATACTCTTCTGGCTTCAACCCACCGAAATAATCACGTTATCCATTGTATTCGGGAATACTTTGGGATCGTCAGGTCATTGTGATGCACTCTAATAGCGTACTTGAATCGTTCATTGTTATGAACGAGCGAGATTACCGGTGAAAAATCATGATTGTCGAGAATTGTAGTAAATTGTGAACATCATACAAGGTACTTGAACGTACGAAATCCGACAAAAGAGTCATCGTGCATGTTAAAGCGGTCGATAAATGCGTCGAATCAACAACGTTTTGAGCGCATTAACATTACGGGCGAAGCGTGTTTGTGAAACAACGAGAATACGCCTCGTTTTCGGAAAAAAATTTATTTAATTCAAAACGCAGTTTAAAGGTTCGCCTGCAATGTAGGAAAAGATGGGGTAAAAGGGAACAGTCGACCAACTCGGATTTTGGGGTAAAATGGACCAACCTTAAAATTTATAAAATTGTAGAAAAATTCGATTTTCAAGTTCCATAAACATCATTAAAAAAAAAAAAAAAATAGCCCTATACAAGAAAAGGAATGCAGATAAATGAAACTATAATTCGATAATTATCTTTCAACAAGTATTCTACGTGTGACATTTGGTGTGGAAAATTTAGTTTTTGATTGAAAGATATTGCAAAAGTATTGTGAATATCGTCAAAACACTCCCTGTAGTGTCGAAGCGGTTCATTTGGCCCCATCTACCCCTACAGAGAGGGTGCTTTTTTCGTGGAAGCGTTTTTCGTATTCACGAAAACCTGTAATCTCTTCGTGGCGGATACTTCGTAGGGAGTACGAGCATAAAAAAAGAAAGAGTAAAGCTGATACTCCCCAGGGCACGTGTTCTCAAGCACAATGGGTTCAAACGATTTTTGCAGGAGTACATAGTTTCCCTTGCGACGACGAAGATGTTACGCGATCTCCGCAGGGTGTCTTCCCATCCAAAGGAAAAACGAAGTGTACTTTTCTCAAAGTCGTGATGAGTGTACGTGTCGAGAGCTGCCAAGGCGATGCATCGATAAAGCAGTCTTCCCTTTGAAATCTACCCTTAGCTTCTTTCCCTCCTGCGCTTGCAGCAGCTTTTAGCATAAAGATCCGGCGTATCCTTACTCCCGTAAATCGTCGACGGAGAAGACTGGCACTTCGGCTATTATTCGCCAGCGTACAGTGAGTAACGTTATCCACGAGAGCGCGGACGTTAATTTTACGGAGTTCGCGCAAGAGTTAAACTTCTTCATTTTCCCCCCGAATCGATCGTGACATATCGGTATCCGAGAATTTTTTTTTTTTCTCTCAACGCCATCGTTCGTCCGACGTAATTTCGTGCATTAGTCCTTTAGCGTTTCAAATCTATACACGAATCTCGATATGGAATGCGTTGAACGTTACAAGTACGAAGGGGTAGTAAATTGCTGCCGAGAAGGATTCGTGGAAATAATTCACTGGAAGGCGAAGTGGCAGCGCACCCCGAGAGTCCGGGTTTCACGATGTAGAACTAACGTTAATTTTACGGTTACGCTCGGAGGGCCAAAGATTTAGACCCGCTTCGGGGAGGGGGATGAAAACCGTTCGAGAGGGAGAGATTCAGAAGTAAATGGGACGTACCCGCTGATCAGGAGTCTCTTGCGCTGAAGGCAGGAAGGGATGCGGGAGGGTGGATAACACTTGCAGCCAAGTGCAACGGGGGAGGGTTTCAGGCATTGTCGGCGAACGTGTTATATTCATTCTCGGTGTTAAGTAAGTGGCCCCTGTGCCGTTGCCACAGCAGCACAGTGCGCTCACTGACACGTCTTAGATCTCGAGGGGGGTGTTTTCCCAATGGTGGAGTGTACGTTACCTCGGCATTGCAAGATCCTCTCGACGTCCGGACCAATGCTCATGGAAACCCCTCTCTACGCCAAGGTTTGCTCGGTTGAACTAACGAGATACGTACCATCTTTGGATTTTGATAGATGCAGATTGGATGGAACGTCTTTCCGGTTCGCGAATTCTGGCTTCTGTATGGGAATCAACGTGAACGATACTCACAGGATGCCCGATCTTATCCATGACTCTATGTATTTGCATCGAATTCATTAGACCGAAACGATACGAAAATTCTGACTAAAGTACGAAAATGTCGGGAAAAATGGACCATTATAAACAAATTGCAAAAAATGCAAATAATTGAGGCCTCGTATTTTCCGCAAACCGCGCAAGAACCGTATTAAATTTTTGCACAAGGTAAAAAAATACGAGTCGAGAGAGCGCTTATTCGGAACATATTCGCAGAACGTACCGATGGAATCGCGCATCGTTTGTGGGTCCAGCAGACGAAAGACTCGGGAGTATGAGGAACAGAGAATAGTGTGCGTGTGAAGGTACAATGAGAACGAGTCTCGCGTGCAATCTCTCGTGTGTAAACTACGAACCATATAGATAGAGAGTAACAGGCGCACGTAGCGACCAGAGCACTACAGTAGAATATTACTGTATCGCAATACCCGTAGAAGAGGCGTATCGTCGGTCAGAGTGCTTTTTTTTCCAATTTACAATTTCATACCGAGCTCGTTTCATGACGGCATAAAGCGCCCATAAATTTTCGAGTCTCGCGAGAGAAACAGAGAGGAGCGGAGCACTTTTCATTGTGCCGTCGGGGACGGCCCAATGTTCGCGCTACAGTTCGATTTTTTTTTTCCTCGAGTGCAAAACACACATCGAAAAAAAAAAAAAAAAAAAAAAAAAAAAAAACTGCATCGAGGGTTACATAATACTTTATATACGCAATAATATCGCCGATCCGGATAACACATTTCCGCGTGTCCAACTTGGCCTAAAAATGGTAATTGCAACCCCGTTACACCGGTATTTCGTTTGTCGCTATAATTAAAATGGTAACGCGATACTCGGAGAGCACCAACGAGCCGCTAATCACTCGACAGATTAAACGGGTTATCAAATTTGCACATTTTATCCCATTAACATTGTAATTTAATACGATTTCAAGTTATCGCAAGCGAGTGACAGGAGGAAGCGTTGCAGGGTTCTTGAATATCTGAAGCTTTCGCGACGAGAAAATCCGATAATGCTAATCGATTGATGAGGAATAAAAAAGAACTTCAACGCTAACCGAAGAAGAGACAATAAAAAAAATGTATAATAATAATAATAATAAAATACAGTGAACAATTGTTCCCACAAAGCCGAATAACTACTTTCATTACTCTTAGCGAAATTTCCTCCAACAAACGACCTGCGCATAGCTGTGGGCAGATTGTGTACTGTTCTACGCCGTTGGTGTATTTCTATATATATACCGAGGGAATGGCGACAACGGTCGTTGGGGTGGCACGTAGCTAGAGCTCTCCTCGAGGGTCCTAATTCGTACCGAAATTCACCGGCGTCCTGGCCATTATTGCGCTAATGGAGAGCATTTGCCCTGAGGTCCGAGCAGTCCAATCGTCCTCTGACCATTATAGCTGTTATCGTGACATCGGCTGGGGATCTGGAGACCTCAGACTGGCAGACTAAGCAGAGAGTTTCCCCTCAACCCTCTTCGTTTGTATGTTATTCTCTCTGCTACCGCAATTCCGACCTTCCGCCCTATCGTTAAATTCGTCACATTCTGTCCCTCCTAATGTCCTGTCGAAACCTACGCACGTTTAGCGTTTTTGGCTTTTTTGACAAATTAATGGATGGCGAAGGTTTATTGGGCATCGCATCCTTTGTCGATAATGCCCAATGACATCAATCTTCGAAGGGAGGCGCGCAAATGTTCTGAAATACTTAGTTAGCCGCCAGCACGCTGTTTTTCTTTTGGCAACGAGAAGATATGGCCGTTTTCGTTACCAGGATTTTTCGACCTGATTTCCTCCTTTTAGCGCCGCCGTCTTCAATCTTGTAACTCGGCCGGTACGATTGCCAACCGACGAGGGACTCGAATTCACATCAATTAGAAAATAATTAAGCAGAGCAATTTCTCGCTTCGCTAATTAGTAAAATTTTGTAATTACCCGGCGAAAGGAGTAAGGAACGCGAGAAACCTGTCGCGAATCCTCGAAGATATCAAGAGGAAGAAGAAGAAGGGAAATGGATGAGGATAGCGAAATGGGAAAGAGAGGTGAAAGAGTCAGACGAAAACGAGCGACTAGGGGTCAGAACAGCCGTGAACAGCCCTCGCAAAGTTGATATCTGCAGAAACGTAGATAAGCGAAAAGCAGAAAGCGCAGAGAGGGAACGAGAGCCACAGTCGAACTCTGCTTCCATGTTTCGGGCCTTTGCAACTGTGCATCTGATTTCGAATCCCGACGAGTATTTAGACCTTGAAGTCTCCGAATATACTATCCTGAAGAGCACACGTAACCCACGCAATGTTACGCGTTACATCCCTGATATATATCACAGCTTTACCACTTCCAACCGCTACAGTCTCAGGATATTCAACGATGAATTGGCCTCTCGGAGGAAATGAGAATACGAAAGTGGAACACGGAGAAGAGATAATACGAGGATATACCTCCGCATAAATCAAAGGAGACGAGAAGTAATTACAGATGAGAGCTTGCAGCAACTTCTAAGCTGTCGTGCTTTCGCTTCATAGAAACGGAGAAGTTTTCATGCAGGTGTCCAACTGGAAGTATGTATTTTCTACGTATTTCACGCTTCAATCGCGGCAAACCAATGCGAAAATAAATCTGACGCTTTGGATCGGTGATCACTTAATCAATAATCAATGTTATTGAATAGGGAAACGCGGGGCAAAATGGGATAGTCACACAACCCGGATTTTGGGGCAAAATGGACCAATGGGAAAATTCATGAATTAAAA
Source organism: Cryptus viduatorius (assembly GCA_964006125.1). Taxonomy (NCBI): domain Eukaryota; kingdom Metazoa; phylum Arthropoda; class Insecta; order Hymenoptera; family Ichneumonidae; genus Cryptus; species Cryptus viduatorius. The sequence continues at coordinate 8,176,547 of OZ023220.1, forward strand.
AAAAAAAAATTATTATGACACGAATGTTGGCAATAAAATGCGACAAAATTTTAGGCTGATCGTCCTTAGATAGCGGAAGTGTGTATGCGTGTGTTAGGATATTTTCAGTTAAAATTCTCTAAATTAATTATCATAATATTCCGAGTAAAATTTGTATTGATTCGAAAAAGAGGTTTCGAAGATATTTCTAATGACCGAGATACCGAATCGGGGATATTTTGTCGCTGGTGACAACGTTACGAAGTCGTTTTTTTTTTTTTTTGGGTACTAATCAAATTTATTATTCGAGCGAACAGCGGAGGAATAGGTCAAGGTAGACCCCCTATTAATAATCATTCCGGATACACGACATTGAATTCATAATCTCCACAAGACGATGGGAATTCCGAATTTCTTACCAAAATATATACAAAATTGATGTTTTGGACGAGCAAACAGAATTTACGTCACGAAGATCATCCGCCGCGTGAAAATTTACATAGCTCGGTCGTGCGGAATGTCGTCTCCAAGAGCGGTATGCGACACGCGGTCGAGCGCGGGCGTATCGATTTCACTTTGCGATTTTGTAACGTGAATTCTTTTACTCCCTATCTTGCTATTTCTTTTTCTTCTTCGTAGCGTTCAATGCACTCTTCCTCGCTCTTTCAGTTTTGTTCCTATCTTTCCTTCTCGATCTCTCTTCTATCTCTCTGGTATACCTGGGAATTCCATCGTAACCCGGTAGTGGGGAGTGGGGAACGGATCGCGCTACCGCTATTTAAGCTGCGAGTATCGATTCCACTCGAAAGACATCGAGAGCTCCGAGAGACAGATTGGCCGAGAATTTAATCCGAGAATTCTTTCGGTTTGATATACAGCGAGCCGTCGCGCTCGGTTCTCTCCGCTCGATCGAGCGCCACGTCAAAAAAGAGAAATGAAAAGAAAAAATAAACAGAGAAAAAGAAACGCAAAAAAAAAAAATATTCTCTGCCACGTCCAATTATCCGCGGTTGGAAATCATAACGAAACTGATGGAATGCTAGGTGTATGACTAGGAAATAAATGGATGAGCGCGAATACATCATTTATACCAATTTAAAGTTTCAGTTTCCTTCTCCGCGCCGACAGCGAAAGCTCCGGTCTCGAGTTGTTTAGCTTCGCTACCGTTTCCACCGTTGCCTCTCCAGAGGCAATATATACGTTTCAAGAAATGGCGAATAGCAGCCGGCAAAAGATGCTTCGAGGAGATCCTGATTGAGAAATATTGTACGAGAAAGTAGAGTCTCCCCAGAGTCCGCAGTCCGACAACCAGGGATGGGCGGTATCGTTTGTATCATTTACCGTTCGCCAAAGCAGAAGCGAAAACGAAAAATCGAGAGAAAAGAAAAGCTTTTCGACATCGCTCAACGTTACCGATACATTTTACCGACGCGAGTTGATGCAATGCAAGATGTTACGCTTTTACATCGCAACTAGAAAATTGCCTTCGCATCGGCATGCTGTATATTTTATTTTCAAGTACAGCAATATAGAAAAAAAGTGGGGCAAAATGGGACAGTCGCGTAGTTTGAACTTTGAGGCAAAATGGACTGATACGAAAAATAGGAATGCAGATAACTAAAACTATACTTCGATAATTGTCTTTTAAAAAGTCTTATTATTTAAAAAATTAACAAATGTAAACTTTCTTAAGAGAATAGGCAATGAATATCGCATTTATCGTATATCGTTTAATTTTTATAAACAATTAAACCATTTTGCCCCATTTTTTTTCCCGTTAATACTCTAAAGGAATGATGCTAATTTCTTTTTTAAATTGAAAAGCAATGGAAAAATGGTATCCACATCGACAAAATTCCGTGAATTGCTGAAGGAGTTCATTTTGCCCCACGTTTCCCTGCTTTAAGATTTGGACTTTCATGAGGTAAATTAAAATCCCGAGGCCCTGCAGCACCAAACATTTGTTCGAGATAATTGAAAAAAATTTGCAACGCGATAAGAAAAAAAAAAAAGAAAAAAGGAAATGCCACGTAGAATAATCAACGAGTGAAGCTCGTGACCTTGCATTAATAATCGGACATCGAAGAGAGCAAAAAGAAAAAGAGCGCGGAGGGGTTTGAGAATAAAAACCGCCCGTTTCATTCTCTCGCTTCCGGAATGCTGGTCTCCGGGTAAACAACGAGGGTGCATGTACCCCACTTTTTTTTTTTCGACCGATACTCAGAAGTCGGCAAATACAATTTTCCAGTTCGAAAAATGAATTCTTTTCTCGCCTGATCCTTCCAAGGAAGGAGAAGAGCATTATTTTTAATTGAACACAACGAAAAAAAAAGCTATAAAGGAGTTTTCAAGCACTAGAGAGATGGATCTCTATTCCGAACCACTTAGCGTATCCCAGGAGATGAAATTGATTTTTCCAAAGAGAAAAAAATACGCGAGTATGACGTTGAAGCACATTGACCTCTTCTAGTGCCTTCCGAACGAAGGCGACCTTATTAAATATCCAGGTAAAGAGATCCAAGAGGTGTGCAGAGGGCTTGCATCGTGCCGTCTGTGCAAAGAGTCGCGTAACAACAGTGTTAACTTGGAAGAGCTGATATGGAATGAGGGTACAGGAAGAAAGGGCCCGAACGTGGCCGATACAGAAAAGAATGTTCCGGCGAGAGTCGAGAGAAAGACAACAGTTTGAGAAAGAATGAAGAGAAGCGAAAAGTGGAAGAGACATATAACGTATCCCATGCATTGTCGAGCCGACATGCTCGACCGGGATAAGGGTGCCTCGGCACTCTTATACAGCTGTATTCATACAGCCGAACGTCACGTCTCAGCGACGTCTTATTTTGTCTCGAGTGAATTTATCCGCAATGGCCTCGATGTGTATCCGATACTTGGGACGTAGAGCAAAAACGCTCTGAATAAACGTTCGTCGAGGGGGTTTAAGACTGTAGGTAGAGGTAGTTAGTGCACCCGAAGACAGCAGAGATACGAGAAAATGGGGCGAAATGGGCCACTTTAGCAACTCGGGGAGTTTCGTCGATATGAATGGTCCGTAAAATTTCATCAAAAATCGATCGCGATCTTTTTTCGGGTAAGCAGTGATCTGCCCTATAGATCATTGCTAGGAAATTTGAAAATCGAACTTTTTTTTAATTTCATTCATTTTCGGGTTGATCCATTTTGCCCCACCTTCACCTACTACAGAATCGTCGTTCATCCGCCTCAGAACCACCGCGCCAGCTCCCGACCAACGTTTACGGTACTCACGTTCTTGGAAGATCGCCATCGACCGAGCCAAACGGCAGCGGCAAGCCTTGTCGCGTGCCGCTCGTCGTTGTCGACGTATTTATCATCCTCATTGCCTGCAGGCATCGCGAACTCTACTCCTTGATTAATCCCCCGGCCTAATTGCCGTCGGCTAATTGTGTTTGATCGACGCAAGCACCAAATCCCACGAGCTCACACGATCAAGCTTCTGGAATACAGTGCAAACTTGCCTGATCCTGTATACTCCGTGCACTCGATGATGGCTAATATGTATAGTACTGTATCCTACAGAGGATAGAAGCTACTTGAAAGCTTCTCTTGTGATGTATCGAAGACAAGTTAAGTATCTTCCTAGATCTCCAGAAATACGATTTCCCACCCCAACTGAAGGAAAGTCCGCGATATAATTTCCCGAACAATCTTTAGTGCGAAAAATCGTAGTTATTATTATTATTATTAAAATACGCGAAAAATACTCCAAGTAACCTTTTGCAAGCTTTGCCGATCGAATAAACATATGAATATAATGTGTGTTTTTTTTTCCAGATAAAAAAAAATGTCGATTTTTTTTTTTCGTTTTTCGGATCTCCTGCGTTAAAAATACTGATTTTGCATTACCAGAACATAGCCCGAGGGTTTCATCTAATTTCAAATGCCTTCAGAATTGCGTTCTAAAAAGGGTTAATGATCGTTCATTACATTATATCTAATCAATGAAATTTGTTTTACGCCACCGCCATTTTCTGGAACAAGTGAATTTCTTGACAAATTTTGTACGTCTCGGTTAACCGTTGAAACTGTTTTTACCTCAGCTTTTGTTATTGTAATCTTTTCGTTTTTTTTTTTTTTATTTTTTTTTCGATTCATTTTCCTACAGCGTAGCGAGAAATCTGTGAACGTCGTTTATAAGCGCTACGAGATAACGTTTTCCAGGGTTCGTTGTAAATTTTCTCCGGGATGCCACTCAGAGGACGGCTCGGCTGTCAGTTCCAATTTATCGGAGAATTTATAACAAAACGTCGCGCTACGCGCAACCGAGAACTCGGGCTAAAAATTATTCAGGCTTCAAGTGAGATTACGTCGTATAAAGTATTGGATGTTTCGCAACGGTTCGTCACAGGATAATAGTGAATTTGACAATTCTTTTGATTTTGATGGAAATATCAAATAATTATTTTCGATACAAATGCGTGCAAAATCGGTTTCTCTCGACGAGTGGGAAGTGAGGCACAAGCCGAAGGCGAGTGCGACGCTCCACACGAGTGCAAATAAAAAGTGTACTTTTCCGCACTAGTGCGGGAAAAAACGGTCAGAAATTATTATTATTATTATTTTTGCACAGTTTGTCCGCGAAATAATAAAAGCAATCATATCAACGGCATATTTTACTATCATATTCAGAGCAAACGGCGGAAGAAAAGCCACACGTACACGTGAGACACTTTTCACTTCGCTCGTCGCGCACGTAAACTTTTTTACCTCTGTCTCTGATATATTGTTTCTGACGTTACGCTCGCGCGAGGTCGCGAAAATTGTGAGACGAAGCAAACAAACCCACGGAGGGAGTAGAAAAAAACACAATACACGAGTGAAGAAGGAAACGGCAGTGTGTGAATGTGTGTATGTTATGCAACGGGTAGAAGAAAACGGATCGGCAAAGCGGCAGCTACAAAGGATACCTTTTCTAATTTCCTCGGAAAGATAAATTCGGTGCTACGGGTTTTCCCTTCGCTTTTGCTCGACTCTCAGTGCTTTTATACCTCTATCCGCGAAAGCGCGAAATGCGAACGAAAGGAAACGAAGAGCGGCGCGCGGGAGAGGCAACAGCCGATGCGATTCATGTGTCGCACGCCTCGGCATTTCCTTAATACACGAACGACCCGTGACGTATTGTGTTTATAACAGTGCGGAGGCGCGTTCCCGATGCACAACATCCCAGTATCCGAGGGCCAACTTGGCTTGAAAAACAATAATTGAAACTCGAACCGGCAGTTCGGAAATTGGTTAAAAAAAAAAACGACCGTAAACATCGAAAACGAACTGCGCAACACCGACTTGCAGACACAGTGCGAATAAGCAATTTAATCCTTTAAAGTTCTATTTTTTGTTTTCTCATACAGAGGATATTTTGTTTTCGTGAGAGAATGAAATGAATTTTCGAGATATTCTGCAGAGATGTGTTCAGGAAACTTCAAAACATCGGAAAACTACGTAAAAAAAAATGTCGGATTGTGAGTTGAAGTTCGAAAAATTCGAAACTATACGACGTTAAAAAAAATCATAAAAGCTTCCTATTTTTTTTTTCCATTTTCAATTTAAACAAAATCTATTGATAACATAAATAATTATTTGCAAGACAAGAGCCATCGATATCGATACGAACAATGAATTATTCACTGCCGAATAAATGTCGGGAAATACAGCTTACGAATAAACCCTTCGCGTTGTCCGCGTTTATTAATATTTCGTCGAATTATTGCGCCGTGAAAAAAAAAAATGAAAATTCGTAACGATCATTAGAAGGGGAGATCGATATTCCGCGGAATTGAATTATCTCTCCGGCGCAAAGAACGAGAATTGAATTGGCCTGGTGATTTAACGATGCGACGAAATCGCGGTCTTCCCCAACCCTCCCGACAAAGTCGTTTTATTGTAGATGAGACGTAAAAAAAAGACGTAAAAAAAAGAAGTAATATCTCGATAACGACATGAACGGGAGAGGGAAGCACGGAGGCGGTGAGCCGCGAGCGCAACGATGAAATATTTTAACGGCGACAGTTCGATTATTTCCCGGTCGTTTTGCTTCGGCTCGTTCTTAATTAAACATTCTAGCGAACTGTGGATAATCTTCTCGTTCGCTCGGTTCGCGCGTTTTTGAACGCGCGCACCGTCTTTATAATACGCGGATGACAAGAGGTGCTGAAAGGTGAACTCCTGTTGATGAACGGCGCGTCACCGTCTTAAGTGTAAACGTACAATATCGTCTCGGTAAGTACGCGCATTTGGGACCTTTTAAAAGTTCGTTTTTCATGTTTATGGACATTGCTTAAGCCCCAGAAATATTTATTAAAAAAATTAAATAAAATTCGCGTCAACCCCCGGGAAGGCGAAATTTCGAAGCTACTGAACTTAAAATTCCAGAAGGTAATCGCGAATGAGGAAATTTACCAATCGAAAATATTATCGTGTATGACGTCCACCTACGATGATAAAGAATTAAAATAATTTTTTTTACGTCAGAAAATTTCGTAACACGAGTACACAGCTGTTTAGCTATTTCTCGTGATAGACGTATGTAAATACGCGTAATAAGAAGCAAAAAGTTAATTTTCTATCCGCTAAGCACCTCGAAAGATATTCCAAGATCGATAAAGAATGAGATTCAGTACATCGGCCAGCTGTTGCCAAACGTTGATAAATCACGCGCGTCAGAATTTAATTAAAAATCCTTGAGTAGAGAGTACAACGAGTTCGGAGGGCGAATAACTTTGTCTGTGAGAAGAAAAAAATCGACCGCCTGTGCAACCATCGGAGCGCTCACCCTCTTGTAAAAGTGGAAATTTCGCGGATGTTCATAGTTCAATGCTGAGTCATAGATGGACCAAGAAAATTGTTGATGGGAGTCAAGTTGTTTGAATTATGGCGATGTTCGTCATATATGATTTTTTCGGTCAAAATGCTGTGATGTCGGAAAATTTTTGAAAATTTAAAAAAATTTTTTTTTTCAATCGAAAAAAAAATCTATCAAACATTTTCTGATATAATGAAACTTTTTTTAGTTTTGCGTCGGCTGAAGAAAAATATATACTTTGGCAAACATTGGTCCGATTTAGTCGACTCGACCCCTTTAAGACAATTTCGAGGGATGAAGCGCACATGCGATTAAACCAAATTTGATTATTCACGGAGTGAAACTTCGGTTTCAACACGGTAGAACGGACCCGGTAACCTTCGAGCCCTACTTGTTCCTTACAATATTTGAACAAATCACTACTATCGGCTCCGCCTATCACTGTGTACAGTTTCCAAGCCCTTCGACCAAATTCGTTGCGCTTCGATTCCTCGACTAATCGAAATTAATTGTGGAACGGATGCGACCATTCATTCGTACCGGACTTTTGATCGAAATTAAACTAATTTCCGAACTATTATCAGTTATCATGCTGTTGTTAACTTTCTTCCTTCAAATTACTGCGACTCAATTATAATTAACTTTTAATCAAGAAAACTCCGACACCACGCGAACCACGAATCTTTTTTTTTCCATCAACCGCATTACCTTAAAATGAGTCTCCGACAAGCGACAATTTGTACGAACTTTTCATCAAACAAAAGTCTTCCACAATGTTACAAATTGTCCGAGTCATTCATTTTCCCTAATTGCATAATTACGTTAATGAGCGCAGAGCTGTAACGTTACGTAGCTTATTTTTCCCTTCAAATTATCCTAACTACGACTGTACGATTAATCACGAGAAACTATATACGAGAAAGGATTCGAAAGGCCTTGTAACACGGTTCGCCAACTCCCCCGACCGAACCTCCGTTAAGTAATAACATAATTTGTAGCTGCGTAAACAAGGCTTAGGATGATTTAGATGCGCGCGGTTTGCCGCACCGACTCGGGTCGTCGCGGACGCGCTTCTCCCCCGAACCTCACCCAGGAATATACCGCTGAGGACCTACGGGGGCAAAGCTTTACGCGCGCCCCACCAGGAAAACGCGAGTCTGCCTTCTCCTGCGGCCCGTTCTCTAACCGGAGACAGTCCGTTAATTTTGTCAGGAGGAAGGAAGGGGGAAGGGAGGTACTAACGTGAATTTATATCGCGAATCTGAGTGTCGGCGAGCTCTCGAGAAGAACCAGCTGTATGACCTCATTCCTCTCGAGCGGCTTGGAGTTTACAGCCCTTGTGACCCGGTGGTGAAAACTCGCGCAAAATCTTTACCGCTTCGTTTCCGCGTTTCTCGCGCAAGAGAAACTTTTCGCGACGACAATTCCCGGCGACGCACAATTTTGCTTCGACCAACTTTTTCCATTTTTTTTTTTTTTTTTTCATCTTTCCGGTGTCGCGGTCCGAAGCGGTAAAGAACCTTTCGGAATCTTCTCGTTCGCGAAATCGGTACAAGAATACGAAAAAGAGAGGAACGCGAATAAGGAAAATGCTACCCCCGGTTGGGAACGAGCGTTAGCGCCATTTCCGTTACTTGGAGACACGAGAATTTCCTTTCAATCGCGTCCGGCAATACCGTTTCCTTACCACCTCACGTTTGCCATCGCGAATTCACGAAAGAGCGCCAATATTTGTATCCCTAAATCCACGGACCAATATTTACACGAGAGCGGGGGAAACGCGCGGGCGCGCGCAACAATATTTACCCGAGAAAACTTCTGGCCTTAGCGCCTCTTTGTTCGCGTCTCGAAACCCCTCCCAACCCCCTCAACGGCACGAGTTTTCGGATGCAATTACACTTCCGTCGGGTGAAAAGAACCGAAAAGTGAAGATAAAAAAAAAAAAAAATTTCGTCTAAAATTTTTTTTTTAAGAAAAATAAAAAAAAAAATTTTATTATATTATATTATTTTTTTTTTAATAAGAAGAATTTTCGTCTGAAATTTTTTTTTTAAGCTGTTTAAATTTTTTGCCTTTTTAATGAACATCCCTAACAAACTTTCGAAGTACGATCTCACGATCGGCACTAAACATATAACTCTCGTCTCGTGTCCTGCGGCAGTTGGGATTTAAAAATCGCCCGCATTCATTTGGAATGCAGGAGAGAAGAGCCGGCAAAATATATATAGCAACGACGAAGAGCAGAGAACTACGACTGTTGAATTAAGAATGCGGATAGGACTGTTCTGATCCCGTGTATTAATAATCCTCGCCAGGAATCGTAAATGTCCAGATGCTACTGACTTTGAATATTGAAAGGGAGCGATACTCCCGGACCGGGATGTTCCTGGATCGGTAGATAGAGGAGAATGAACTCTGCTTGCCGCTCGCGCGCGCGAAGCTATATCTGCGTTGCCGTGAAACTCTTCTCGTCTTTGAATCATTATAATCGGATTAACACGCGTGACGGACCGCGTTATGTCGATGAAATTGAAATAAAACACGCGACAGGGAAAGCTATTCTACTTCCGGACGGAGAATCTCCCGATTAACGGGAAGGTGGATTTAGCGAAGAATTCAATTCTCCGCGCCGAAATGTTCGACTCAACGATTCAAAGTTAATGGCCTCGACATCCATAGATGACAGTGGTTTTAAGTAATTTCCGAAACACTATTTTTATTTTTATTTTTTTTTTTTATCATATCGCTCGATCACTGCATCGTGTTTTATGGAAATTTAACCTCGAGATCTGTTTACGTAAAACATTAAAAAAAATGGTTCGGTTAGTCGAGAAAATTTTCTTAACGACCGATAATGAATTATTTTCTTTCTCGAAAACGTCAGGAGAAGCGAAGCTAGGAGTATCGAGAGGAGAGCTTTTAAGGCGGCCGGTAGCCAAGGAACTCAATTAGCGCAGCCGAGAACCGCGAGAGATTCTTCGCTTGCCTTCGCTTATTATTCCAACGATATTAAAAATGTTGGTCGGCGCAATGCTGCATAAAGCTTCCCGAAACTCCGCTCCTATCGTCTATCTTTTTGCGGCTTCTGTGGAAAGTGTACTAATGCTATATACTAAAAGTAATATTAAGAAAAAAAAATGAAAAATTATTTAAATTTGATTTGCATCATCCAGCATCATAAGATTTCTTATTTTTTTAACATCGTTTAGGAATAAGTTATTTAATAAAATTTGGATTCCTCAACTTCGTTAACGACGTTAAAAACTAAATGAAAAAAGTTGCGCTCTGATTTTGTTTTTGTTTACGAATTTTATTTGCGTTATTTTGTTTCTACTCCAATTTAATTCCGAATACGACTGAAAAAAAAAACAATACCATTCATCGAGTAGTAATAGTTGATTGGTATGGAAACGACAAATTCCACCCGATATTTCGAAAAAATAGTTATCGTGTTGTTATTTTCGAAAAAATTAGAAAAACTGTATTTTAATAGCTGTGAAGATTTTTAAAAAATGTTAAAAAACAATGAAAATGTTCATTCGACTTGCCTGACAAATTTTAGCTCAATAATTGAAGACCTTCTCAAGTTATAAACGTCCAATTTTCTCCTCATTTTCCTGAAAACGATATTTGCCTCTGTCTCTCTTATCTCTCTTTGTCTCGTAAGTTTAGGAATGTCACGGTACATATACTCGCGAATACAAGAAAGCGAAGAAAAGAATCGCAATGATAAATTTTGCATATAGAAAAAAAAAAAGAGAAAGGCGGCAGAAATGCTCGAGATGAAACGAGAAGAAGATGGAATAGAGAAGCTTCTCTAGTATAACGGAGATCCTTTGAAAATTATTCTCTTTCGAATGAACCCCCGGGGTAGTCACTTCGACGGTCTTAACGAATACGCTTTGTTCTTCGTTCGTTCACTTTCCGAGTCTCGGGAGCTTCGATAAGAAAAAAAAAAAATAAGGATGTACCTATTTGATTTCATCGTTTTTAGAAGCGAAGCGCGCGTCCGCCGAGGAGAGACTGAATTGGCGAGGCGAGCTTCGAATAAAGAGAATGTACACGGTGAAATTTGCGCTTCGTAGAGTAAATAGATAAAGAAGGAAGGTATAGGAGAACGAGAGATGAGAATAAGAAGCAGAAAGAGCGAACGAGAGAGAGAGTTATAGAGGCTGGCAATCAACGACGAAACTTCCAGAAGGCTGTACTTGCCACTGGGCGAATGCTCGTCGACGAGCTCGAGAGAACGACGCTTTTCTCGCGTGCGCGTCTTGCCTTCAATTTCCCGAGCTCTCCTGCCAGACCGAGCGGATGCCTTAAAAAGCAAATCCGTTAATTCGCGTTACAGAAGAGCCAACGGTCCGTCCTGAAGGGAGAGCGGAGACTTTGAAGTCTTAACGAATCTCTCGAAGATTTTTCACGAAACATCGGCTCGAACGAGAGCCAAGAACTTTCGTCGTCTTTTTGCCTCTCGGTTACTACACCTTTCACTTTATCTGCGTAAAGAATTACTTTTTCTTCTTTTTCTGATTCGTTTTATGATTGTGGCATTTATCGTATAAATGCATTATTCCCAGCTGCGCAAAGAATTTTATACGCATCCACGGTGACGTTGTTGAATCACAACTTCGTTTTCCGCCGAGCGAAGCTCATAGGGAAAAGAAGATCGGAGTAAATTCGTGATCGAGAGGCCCAAAGCTTCCGGGCAAAACGACTTATACTAGCGCTTCTTTCCGGCTTTGCCTTCTTACCACCCCTTCACCCTCGCATCCTCTGAATTTCTCGTGTGTGCATCGATATATTTTCCGAAGAGGCGAATAGTCGTCGTGAGCACATTTCCTTTGACCCGAATCGCCCGGAAAAGAGGATGATAGAGTCGCGAACGGTTGTCGACAACTTTACGGCAACTGCACCCTCTCGCCGTTCCCTCCTACTACAATTGACTTTGATATTTTATGCATGAAAGAAGAATTTTTAAGGTGCATTTTTTTGCATTCGATAGTTAAAAAAAAAAAAATTGGATCCCGAGCCAAAAATGCATGATTTTCAAAAATGTAGAAAAATGCGCTTGTCGCGATAAAAAAAAACGGAATATCAACAAATTTTATAATTTTAGTTCGATTTTTGATTTTTACAATTTCATATAAATTTCGAAAGAAACTCCGAAATCTTTCTCGAATTTTCACTCAAATCTGAAATGAAATTGTAAAAATGATATATGAATTTGAAATCCGAAGTCTTTTTTTAATCAATTTCTTTTTTTTCCTTCACTGCGTTTACATCAATCTCCTTCGCAGCTTTTCATCTCGCAGCGAGAAACAACGCGAGCAATTGTTTAGCAAAGAAAAACTTTGCCGAACGTCTTTCTTTTTCCCGTTTAAACTCCGTCGAACCTTCCCGTTTCATCGTTTACGTACCGCATTAACTGGAAAACGTTAAGTTTCCCGGTAACCGTCGTTGGAGTTAGTGAAAATCAACGCCGACACGATGTTTCATCACCCCGGCGTTGCTTTATGTATACCGAAGAGAGCGAAGGGAAAAGCTTAATTCGCTCAAACGTTCAAAGTTTTCCCTCAGTGGGGCTGAACGAAACTACCCGAGAGGGACCCCGCGAGACTTCAATAATTGTGTAGAAGATAATTAGCTGTGATTAATCGAGAAAGTCAGTCTTTTATGACGTCGAGTTTACCCGCGTCGTAGTCCTCTTTTTTCTCGAATACTAATAAAGAAAAGGAGATGCAGCAATTTTAGGTTTAAAAGTTGTTTTCATTATTTTTTATTATACACGAAAAATTAACATCAAATTACGAATACCTAATACTTGATTATGTTGAAAAAAAATATCCGATCAGAATATCAATTTTTTTTAAGAATTTTTTTTATTTTTTTATTTTTGATTATCCGAATTTTTAAAAATAGTCACATCATTAGAAGCAAAAAAAATTCCATAGTGTCAATGATACCATATTTTTACATATTAAAAAAAATAAAAATAATTTTTTTGCCTGAAACCAGCAAACTCACCCCTCAAATCGAGAAATTTCTTTTCCCATCTCGTACATCTCAACGCAAAGAAAAATAATTTCATTTTCTCGGATTTTCTACAATGGTTTCCCAGCTTTTTAGAGATTGACTTATCCCTCTTTGTCGGCATCTTTGATATGAACTGTCGTGGAATATCAAAGAAGACGTTGGAAAAGGCCGAGAGCTCGGATAAGGGAAAAAGACAGGTCGGATAACGTTTTCCGAGGAATTTTTATCATGGGACACGCATAAGGGAGATAAGTCGTCAAGCCGCGGTTTGCTGTCCCCGCGCGCCCATTCATCCGTCCAATTTCTGCACATTTTCTGTTCAGCACAGCTAAAGCTCACGAACGAACGTGTGCAACAAATTATATTTCTTCCCGATGGGGTTACAGGGAAGTGGAGGAGGGGGAGAGGGAGGGAGGAGAGGTCTTGTCATAATTCAATTTACCCGAGAGATCCGACGCGCCGTTATGGCACGAGAGATTAACGACCGCGCTAAACTCCGGCCGCGTATCATTCGAGACTTTCGACTATGAGCTCATAGACTACTGAGGGTGTAAGAGAGGGGGGGGGGTGTATGGTGTATAACGCCAGAGATCGGCTAAGCCGCAGACTACACGGTTAAAACTTTGATGCCGCAGCGTAACTCGTTGTTAAACCACAGGATAAGTAACGAAATTGTGGAAAACTTTGCAAAGGCGAGAGAGTGAGATGGGATACGGGAGCAACGAGAGACACATCTTTATCAAGCGATTCCACTACAATTTTAATCATAACGAGCGAAAGAGAAAAAGTGAATAGATCAACAATAAAAAAAAAAAGCGGCGCTACTACCGACGACAAAAGCATTACGTTAGGGTAAACTATAGATGAATAACAAACAAAAAAAATCCATACAGATGAAAGAAAACAAGCGAAGCTCCGAAGCGAGGCTTTTGAAGGAGGGTGGAGTTTTCGAAATACATTGAAAAAGCTTTTGGATAAAAAAAGCTCGTTGCTGCGAGATGGAACAGGGACTCCTCTCGTTTTGGTTCCCCGTTTGCGAACGATTTTTTTTTCTGTCGATCCCCGAGTTCGTTCACGAAAAGTGAAAAACGCTAATAAATTTTTTGCGTGCACTGGAAAGGTCGTTTCTTTTTTTTTTTGTTTTCTACTTTTTTTTATTTCGTGTTTGGCACCGGTGCCATGGCTTTGCCAACTCAAGCCGAATTGCTGCTGCAGCTTTTGCTTTTGAACGCTGGCCGACAAACAACGGGGATAACGATCGCGCGCGTCTAAGGGGTGAGGTAAAAGGGGGGAGGGGTGGTCTCTGTCATTTGCTCCGGGAGTTGGAGGTTTTCCGAAGCTACGGGTCCTCCGCGCACAACTCTGCGGAGTGAGCGAGAGTGGGTTGGCGCGGGTATGGAGACGCGCCCCTTGTTCATTGTTTCGAAATAAAGAGAATCGACGAGGTAAACGGCGAAACGAAGTGCGGACGAGCACCGAGCCAAATGGACCGAGTGACAAAACGGACACCGAGACTCGAATGAAAGCGCATCGCGCGAATAGGCGAGCGTTGGAAACACGACAACGGAGAGGGCACATGATTGCGGGGATTTCGGATTCCTCTCTGGTCTCCAATCTCGCGAATCGTTAACAAGAGAACAACCGAAGCGGGTCACGAAAATGTATCGTTACCCGTCCGCAATAACGCGATTTCGAATGCAATTTCTCGAAGAATTGTTAGCGGCGTGATTCCAGATTGCCGCGTAGCGAGACTCGTGTTGGACACAGAGAAACTTGAAATTTTAACGCTGCTGCAAATTTGATGAAATTTTTTTTTTTAGGTATTTTAAGTATTAAGTCTGTTTCCATTGCCTCTAAACCCGCCGAATAAATCGGTGAAGCAATCAATTGTTTTTTCGTTTATTTTATTCGTTTCGATTATTGAATTTTATTCATCTTTGGAATCAAATTTCAATACGAATTCCATTGTATTGAATTTAATTGAAAAGTCAAATTCAATAGATAAAACATAATACACGAATACTTAACAAATTTATTCGACTGATTAATTTATTGTTCGATTGACTTCTGGTTAAAAAAATAACTGTAATCTGTTTGGACTTTTGGAGGGTTTATTTCACCGGTGAAATTTATTTACTATTTATTTATCTTTTATTTATGTATTCACCCCTATAATTTATTCCGTAAATTGTAATTCGTATTGCTACTTTATTTATCAATTAATGAAATTCAATTAAGTTATTTAAAAAAACAGATCGATTAGCTTAACCTTAATTTTTCGATCAATCGCTTTAACGTATTAGTTACGATGATTACCAAACAGTTTTACTGGCATTACAGATCGCGCAGATACAGCTAATTTTATTCGATTTTCAGATTTGTAGATAATCGCTACCGATAACCGGAAAATTATAATCGCGGTTGTTGTGTAACTCCGTATTTACAGTTCCTACTACAATTTTTTTCCCCGTAGCGCACGAGACGAGCGATGAAACGAATGCAGAGGGAGGCGAGGGGTGCAGAATAGAAAATCGTGGAAATGAAAAGCTCAGTTGGAAAGTTGGCTGCGCATCGATATACAGCGCGCGCATATACAGAGAGAGAGAGAGACAGAGAGAGAGAGAGGTGAAATCGAACAAAAAGGGATCATGTACAAAAGAGAAAAAGGAAGCTGAAAAAAAAAGGCGCTCGTTCTCTCAATCTGTGCGGAGGATTCGCTGCTAATGCGTGCGCGGGATCGAGAAATTTCAATGCTTCTCCTTTCTCACTCTCGCTCTGTACTTGAATGCGAGAAAAAGAATCGTTCCGTTTTTTTTTTATTCCTCTTTTCCAAGAGAGCCAAAGCGCGCGTACTTTCGAAGCACTCTGCGTCGAATCTGCACTTCCTATACTTTCCTTGCACCCCGAAGGCCAATCGAAAAATAGAAATCTCCTGAAGCTCTTTCAATGCCGCTTCGAATTCCGCGTACCAATCGACTCGGTTCGGCCATTGAAGCACCGAATAAAGCGTTCTTTTGCAGAGAATAAGAGGCGAAATCGATTGGGATTCATCATTATTACTAATGAGACGTTTCTTTTTTTTTTCGTTCATCGCTGCATTGTTCTTCGACAATTTTTTCTTTTTTCTTTCCCGTTTCCCTGCGCCATCCCCAAGCCTCGTAGCAATGGTTCAATGACCACATCGGCTCATCATGGAAGCGGGGAGTTGGTAAGAGGGATGCGAACGTTCTAGAGTAACCGGTGCCGGAGAGAGTGTGTGGTATCAATCGATCAATTCATCGCAACGGAGCTCCGGCAGCTACTCAGTCTCCGGTTATCTCGGCCGAGAGCTGTTCCTGTGGGCCCTAAGGACCTTTCGGGATTTCGCCATGATACGGATACACTGCCATTGAACTGCCGTAACACCGCTTCTGGTACACTACCGACTTGGTAGTATACTTGCACCACAGGGCAACTATAGCCCCTCGAAATTGATTCGAATCAATTCGGCGAAACCTCCGACAGTATTACCATATTGTCTCGGATACCAAGGGCCATCCTGGACAGTTGCGAAGCTTGTATAGTTGATTTTGGACCTTACGGAAGACCATTAAGCCGCAAGCGCCAACCCGGTGGCAAGCGGAGCCTATCTGTTCACGAAACCTTCCCGGTTTCTGAGTTTCGTCTACTCTGACCATTTCGGTACCGAAGGAGAGAAGATTAAGCCAATCCTATTGGATTTGAATGCTATAGTCGACCTTTGTTTTGCGTTGAGATCGAACGGTGAATGATACGGTGTCTTGCAACTTGCCGAATACTTATCAGCCTCCGAAAATTATCTTCGAAATTCAGTCGACTTTCGTGATACCGGAGATCGGAACTAACGGTAACGAGTCTTCACTTTGGTGGGTTTAGAAACACCGGGGCCTTTGAGTTCGGTTCGGAATTCTGTTAATTCAAGCGAAACACGAGGGGTGATCATAGGAGTATCGAATGTCAAATAGCAGCCCCCCTAACGCCTTGGATACCCGAACAATTTGCGATAACATCAATCAAATTGATGTTACGTATCCGGACACCGTTTTTTGACGAATTTTCGTCAAAGTCTTTAGCATTGAAGAAGAATTAATTTTTTTTTCTTCACCAAACAGAAACGTCGATTTAGTTGATTCAATTGTCATGGAATCCAAAAAATTCATAGAATTTGAAAATTTCGAAGTTCTCGAAATTTTCAACAGTTAGAATCAAAGGCAATGAAAGATTTTCAGAAAAAGTTCGATATTCGATTAACGAAAAGTTCGATTCCACGTAATTTTTTTTAAACCACTTTTGTCACATTCTAAACAATTTTTAGTGTTCTGACATGAAAATCGCAAAAACAATTTTGTTACGAACGAAGCTTTCGCTAAGACGAAGCAAAAAAAACATTAACAGTTCCGTATTTCCGTATCCGTGTTTCCTAATAGGTCTTCACGTCTAAAACGCGAGTCCCGTTGCGGATAAATTGTGAATAACGATACAGACCGTGAGAGCGATAGGTTGCAAAAAAAAAAAAAAAAAAACGGTGTAAAAAAGAGATTCGAAGCGAGACGATGGAGTTGCTGCAACGTAAAGCCCTGTAATACTCTGTGACGGAAAGGACCGAGAAATATTCGCCGCTCTCGCTGGGACTATGGCATCGGGGCAATCCATCTTCTTCGCGCGGGACTCGCGTTACCTCGGACGTTTTCTCTGTGAGTTTCGCGCCCGCGCCTGACTCGTTCGCATAACGCAGATAGTGCGAATGCGAACGTACCGCACTCCGTCAGCGAAACTACCAGATGTATATAAAACCGCCGAGAGTTGTGCGCAAGTTATATCAACTATGAAATGTGATTAATTTCGTTTTCAAACTGAAATTCGCTAATCGCTTCTCGATAATGTTTTATCGCAGTTCTTTATTGCATGTGACCACTCATCGGCTAATTCGATTAATAGGTTAGCGATTGTTTTTCAGGAGAGTGTTATCCTGTCGCGCTGTTGGCGCTCATCGTTGAGAAATTACAAAAAAAAAAAAAAGAACAATTTAACTGCAGTTAGATAAAAAAGTGTAATAAAAAAATTGTACGAACTAAAAAAGTGGAACAACAAATAATTATTCGCATATTACAGTCGGGAAATTCATTCCTCAATGAATGTTGGAATATCCCACTATAATATGCGAGAAATTTGTATTCCGCACTTTTTTGGTCGCACAATTTTTTGACTGCAGTTTTTTTTTCTGTTGCAAAAATGTATAATTGTTGTAAAATGATTTTTATTTTATTCTTTTTGAAGTAAAAAAACGGAACGGATGATGAATAGAAAATTAGAAAAATCAGATGAATTAAAATCGAATTTCCGGTTTTGTTAATCATTGAAATCTGTATTACAGCTTGAATTTGCGAGAATTTTGACAACGGTACAACAATAATTACGAAGACAATACAATCGCTCAATGAAAGGAATGCTCGCCATGCGATTCCAGCTGCATCATTGCGTTTCGCTATTACGCGCAGCGAATTCCGAGTTTGTCGAAAAATAATTAAATCATTTAGCGTTCTCGAGTTTTCGTAATGCGATTCACGGACGTCGGGTATCCCATAGTGGGACGACGCAGGATTTTAGTGGAACGAAGGGTTATACAATGATACCAACATCCCCGGGCGCTCGGTATCCAAGCTGCAGTATAGGTACCTTGAAGCAAGGATCCGGTGTATCATCGAAACGAAACTATAATGCTGTATCTCTTGTTTGCTGAAAAGTTTCCACGTGAGTTGGCTCCATCCATTGGGTCGGCTATCCGCAATAATTATCGCTCGAGGCAAAAGCAGACACGAGGTACGAGAGAACCCGCAAGGTATGTGGCGCTATGATTTCATAATTTACGGTCCGAACGCTCGCATGAACTATCAGAGGGCCTTAGCATTTCCAGTCTGTATGTACATACATCCGGATCGAAACTTTTGTTATGGCAACTAAACATGCGCGGGATTCACGGAATAATTACGCGCCTAATTGACCGGTAACGAACATCACGGGCGAAACTTTATGTATACATTCTCCGGGTACTCCGATACACCAGTGAAACCAGTCGACAGGTGAACATTTCTCGTACCCAATGAAATTGGAATTAGTTACAATTTCTTGTAAAATGGGAAAGTCGTGAAATTCAAACTTTGGGGCAAAATGGACCAACCCTTGAAATCGTGAAATTTGATTTCCAAGCTTCGTGATCATTATATCTGCCGCAGATCACTTCTTATTGAAAAAAGATCGGGAATTGTTGTTGAAATAAATCGATACAAAAAATAGGAACGCAGATAAATAAGTTTATAATTCGATAATTGTCTTTTAAAAAAGTATTCCATTATTTTTAATATGTCGAAATTTATATTTTCTGACAAGAAACATATCGATCAATGGTAGTGAATTATTTGAAATTCAATTTTTTTTTAAATGCAATTTGATTGTTGTCCATTTTGCCCCATTTTTTTTTTTTTCGTCGCAATACTGTAAGGGGGTGTAACAAATATATTTTTTGATTCACATGCAGTGAAAAAGTTCCGTGTATATCAACAGAACTTCCTGAATTGCTAAAGCGACCCATTTTGCCCCTATGTACAAATCGCTAAAGACTTCGACGTCGTTACGACTCAAAATAAATGATAGAAAAAGATAAATCATCGTTGTGAACGCTGGGTATTATTCCACCGTAAACTGGATCAGCGAACCCAACGGAGCGACGAGTTAATTAGGTGTTTACAATGGATTATAATGAGGAAATTCACCGTACGTAATTTCTTCTCAAGGCAAAGAGAGGCGACGAAAGTTAACGGGTTTGCGTGTAAGGTACGCGCGTTTGCGCACCTATATAGACCGTCGGGGTCTCATCCTTTCACTCCGAATTGCGATAGGCACCTTGTGGTTAGCCTCGGTGACTCGTAAAAGAGAACTTTACGAAGTGGTATAGTGTAACGAAGAGAACGCGCGTTGTCCGCGAGTTGACTACGCGACGGTCCAGTTTTCTCAAGTTAACCTCGGGGAGCGCTCTCGCATTAAATCTCTACGCTGCTTAACGAGAGGCTTCTCACACACACATACATACACACCACAGCGAGGATCAAGAGAAGACCGAGACGCTGTGCGGCCGACTCCGGGTTTAAACTCATCGGTCTGAATCTCGAGCTCACACTGCCCGAGGTGAACGTCGTGAACGGTGTGTGTCACTCGCTCGTTCGCTTGGCAATCCTCCGGAGGTATCGTCCTCGGGCATCTCGTGAGAGATCGAGAACGGACTCGTAACGGTAGAGACTTGCGTAAGACTCGAGACACAGATCCTACGACAAGGGTGTCTTGTGCTGTTAGCCTTTAGGCAATACAGACAAACCGATTGCATAATCCCGTTATTTTTTTACGACTTAGTTTAATGACGTTTACGAGGTTACCATTGGTTGGTGTATTATATTCGGTCGCGGGACGCAAAATCATCGGCACATAAAAAAATTGAAATAATAATTAAAAAAAATAAAAAATCGAGATAATAATGATAAATTTATTATTTTTTTTAATAAAAATCAACGATTGATAGACGATAGACGATAAAAAAAATTAAGTGGAGAAATAGCATATAATTGTTCGGATACTATATTTGACGCGAGATATATTCGTCGTCGAGTGTAAGAATCTCCCGTCTATTATGGTCGCCCAGTTGGTGACTCAAAAAAGAAGTTCAACCGAAGAACTCGTTGTGTTTGTGAAAAAATAAAATCGCCGTGAACAGGGAAATTCGACCGCCGTAGAAGAGGGCAGTTATGCAAAGTCCTTTCACTCCTCTCGTTGCGCACACATCATGATGCGAACGAGTAGCGAGAGCGTTTTACAGAAGCGCATCGAACGAGAAAGTGCAACGAAAACGCGATCGCGCTCGGTAGGGATGAGAGGACATTAAATGCGTGGCAAAGCGCGCAAATGACTCGGGCCGATGTTGTTACGTATAAGTAATAATCCTACTGCTTCGTTATACGACCGTTCATTTATTTAATGATTGAAGATACTTAGCGCAAAATGTTGCAATACGCGAATGCCGAGTGAAACAATTTTTTTTTTTTTTTGAACGAACATTTTTAATACATTCGTTAGAGAGAGAGAGAGAGAGAGAGATTCGGCTCTCAAGGAGATATAATAACTTTGGGAATATCGCGGAATGTGAAGTGGTGAGCGTTGGCTTGAGAGTGGGCTGCCGGCGATCGAATTAATCGATTAAGTAATGTCACGATGAGAGCGGGACGTCTCGCTTTTACTTTGGTTCATCTCAAAAGAGAACGGTTAGAGCGATAGTTTCTACGGCTCAAACCGTAAATGTACACTGTACCGCCTTTCACGATTATCATCCTCGCGGTGCGCGCGGTCAACGGATCGCATCATTGATGACGCAATACCGGACTCCGAGTTCTACCCACGCGTAACTTCTCGAAGTAGATTGGAATTTTTAGTCCATTCCAAAGATAACAAATCTTCGAAAAAAAAAAAAAAATAAAATCGTTGAAGAGAAAAAAAAATAAACAGAAGAGTCGATGGAAATTCGAGTGATACGAATCACAGCTCTCGAAGAAGCTCTGGAGAAATTTATTTACTTAACTGTACGTAACTGTAAAAAAAAAAAAATACGAAATTGAAGGTACTGATACTGAAAGGTTTTATGCGTAAAATGGTATATTATATTTCGTATCAGTATCAGTGGAATAAAAATAAATTAATCGATTGAAAGTACTTTTACGGTAAAATTCGTGTAAATTATTCAAAGGAAAGAATTTCCACTGTTTTTTTTATATTTTACGTCAATTTTTTATAATAATTGTACATTACATTTAAGGTACCAATATATGCATAAAGAATTTCAATGCAATTACATTTCATTTCCCGTCATTTTTATTTACAGTGTACGTTAGTCGACTGTTTCGTCACTGAATGTTAAATCGGATGATCGCGATGACATCGCTGACGTTTGCAGCATATCGTTCTGATTCGCGTCATACTCTTTAAATCACTTGAAAGAGAGAACGCGTTTAGCGAATACTAATTTTCGTCCTTAATCCGACTTTTGTGTGTCAAACTGAAACGGGCAAATTATTCGAATAATTCGTTGAGGCACGCTAAGCTTCTCGCACGAAGGGCAACTCAAGATCGATCGTTCGATCATTACGAGATTCGCGAAAAAAAAAAAAAAAAATCTCGAAAAGAGATCTCGCAAATAGAAAGGGGGGAAAGGTGAAAGGGCATCGTCGAGAGCCACTGGCGATGATGGATTATAGAATTAAATCGTAATTTATTAATTTCGTAACGCAGATCTTCTATGAATGGTTCATCTTTTTTTTTTAACATAGCAATTTTGAAATTTTTTTTTATTCAGTAAAATAATTATTATAATAAAAAAAAAGAATGAAATATATATAGAATATTACTATTCTATGAAGAGAAATTTGTTTTTTTTTTTTTTTCAGAGAGGTTAAACCCGTCGAGATAGAAAAAAAAATGTTTCTCTGTGAGAAAAACGTTTGTGAATTTTATCGAAATGAAATTGCGGAGTGAAACTGATATAGCGATTGCTCTCAAAGCCCTCCATCGGGTGCGCGATACTCGCGGTGATCGGCATACGCAAACCGCATGCGGGCGAGTGGTCGCGATGAGACACCGGACACATGGAGAGTCGAGGCGAGCACTCTGTCGAAATTACGAGATTTACAGGTAGCCGAGCATAAGCGGCGCGGAGTTGTTACCATAGGAACTCGTGCAATCTGTGAAACTGTCGAGCAGCGTTGATACACGTTTCTCGCATTTAGAATGCATGGGTTACGATGAGAATTTCATCAAACGCATGCGGGAAGGTATCTGTCGCACGCCATGGAATTGCTGATACATACGCGCAACACGCGCAGCGTTCATAGATATACGAGAGGTTCCTATGAACCCCCTTCGCGTTAATTGAAACGCCGCTTGATCGATCTCAATTAAGTTATTGCCAGATGCACATATATTCCCACGTGTATTCCGCTGAATCACGGCGAACTCGAAACTCAATGAAATACCCGAAGGTATTTGACAGCACCGCAAAAGTTGCAACTCTATTAACGATATTACGATGGCAATAATTACTCATTTTTTTTATAAAACTACGACTAATGATATTTATTAGTTTATAAATTAATGATGTCATTGCGAGTTTCATTGTTACGAAGGGAATTCATCTATTTCCGGGAAAAAAAAATCATTTTTGTTCTCCTGTTAAAAAAAAGTATAAATAATCGTCCTGATCGATCGTTCATAAAAGTATTTTTATTACGTAAAAAAAATTGTGGAATAAATTTTTTTTAAATAGCGATTTTATAGTTCCGATAAATAAAAAAAAATGATAACAATTTTTTATACTGGGAGTCGACGAAAAAAAGCGATTGATTTTTTATCGGGATGTAATTTGCGTCCCCGAATGGTATCCGGTTCTGGTCGCTTAACCTATACGCATTTTTCATTCAGGGTGAATTAAAATATTAAACGATATATATTTTAACTGTCGCAATAATTTGGCAACGATTTAACGATCAATTAACGAAAAAGACCGGATAATCTACTTGCGACTCGACACGGTTATCGAGAACTCAGCGATCCCCGAGATTCCTCGTTGAAGAATGCGCGTGTGGTACGTGGGCGAGCGGGAGAACGTCGTCGCCACGCCTCGGGATCGACGACTCTCGTTGTTCTGACACACTTGTGTAGCCTGTTCCGGTCGTGAGTCTCAGAAGTCCTTGCAAACTCGTTGGCCTTGAGTAAGTTAGGGCTCTCGAGCGCATTCTCTCGATGAACTTCTCTCGTCGAAGAGAAGTAAAGCGTTCGGCGCCAGATATGCCGATATCGAAATTGCCCCCCAAAGTTAGCGAAAACTATAGTATCATTATTATGATTATCGATTTTCGAAATCGGCTCAAGGATTCGGTTCACAATAAAAGGCGCGCCTCGACTTGCCGCACAATCAATCTTATAACCGCAGAGCACGATAAGAGCTCCGTGGCTTCGCTAATGACGACGGCCGCGAGGTCAGTTAATGAAAGGTCGGAAAAAAGGATTTTTCATCGTTGAAGAAAATGAGTATCGCGCGGAATCGTTGCACGTATAAGCTCCATCGAACGCGGCACGAAAGCGGCTGATTAAATGCGCATAAATATATGGAGCTAGTGCGCCCCATAAGTATGTTTTCTATTCTCGGCCGTTCGAATATAAACCGCTTACGGAGGAGAAAATACAATGCTAGGGGCCAAGGAGCACGTAGGAGCCTCGGAGCCACGTCAAGTGTGTACTGGAATTTTTTTTTTTTTTTTTTTCGACTTTACCGGAAACTCGAACCACTTGGCTACTTTTATTTCATTATACGAAGCATACCAGCTATACACTTCAAGGTTTGAACTTTTAATGAGCTGCGCGGGTAAAAAGAATTGTTTTTACGTGCGTCTTTTTTTTTTTCTCACGCGCAATGCAGCAAAGGTTTCAATGGTTATTAATCCATTTTTGCGGAATATATATAGTTAGAGAAGGTTAGGCTTAAAAAATTACATCGATGTGGGTCACTGGATTATACCCCGCAGGTTCCCGAGATCTCTAATTCCTAATCTGGTAATGCGTACTCTCCTAGCAGGGCTTCTACGCTACTTTCCATTCAAATGCACTCGGTCTGCTCTTCGCGAAAGCTCCCAGCCGCGTATCCCAGGTGGCATGAATTTCGTTGGAGCACAAGAGGGTAGCGGAAGTTCGTAGGAGTACATGTTCTCTTTGGGCAAAACGAGGTCAACTGCGAAGGTTACGACGCGGTCCTGATGAGATTCACCTACACGAGTCTATTCTCTTCGTGTACCGAGCGTAAAATACAGAATTTCCGAATTTTTCGAGATACAAACCCGCGGCAAAAATTTTCCCGAAATGGAATAAAAAACGAAAGATCGAATGTTCAAGATTTCGACGAGTTATGCAAATGCATCTTTCGATGAAAAAAAAAACAGAAAATTAATTTTTTTTTGTTTTCTTATTAACTCTTTTCGTATTTTTTTTTTTTTTCACGAAAAAAAAGTTTGCTTTAAGGAAAAAAAAACTAATCAGCCTAAAATATGCAAATCTCCTAAATAAATCATCGATCGTGTAGTCCACGGAGGGAAAAATTTCATATTTCATCGCAGCAGAGCTATAATTTATTCTTAATACGACTTCTTCGTGTCAGTTGAGATCCGCGATAATCTTGTCGAGAATTCGAGTCGCAAAGGTTCGAAAAATATATATATATAAACGCGAGATTCACCTTCGCCCTATATAAAGTCTCCGAGCGATAACTTGATACACCTCGGCGGCACCACGGGTTGCCTGTAATCTAACAAGCAGTTGGAATCACGAGATGCAGCCACGTGTGTGTTGTGCATAAAACGAGGACGACAAGTTCGCTCTATACTCTCCGCGAGCGTTTCTGAACGTATAAATACGTGAAAAACGGTTTCTCGCAATAGCATCAACAATCTCTTAGAGATCCTGAAGTGCGGTATGTATCTGTAAGGTCAACGCGGGGCGATCTACGATGGATGAAAAAAAAAAAAATAAATAAATAAAAGATTCCGGAAGGTTAGAGTGCAACACACCGGGCAGTGGGATAATATATGCACGTGCGTGCATGAGACTCACGAGACTGTATAAACGCGGTTGAGATAGGCAGCGGGTGCAAGCCACTGGCCATGCAATTAGACGTGATTTATACCCGTTGCGTATATGTATACATGTTACTCTCCTCACTCTTGCTTTACTATACACTGTGTTCCATCGCTTTATGGCTATAATACTCTCTCAGCTGCTACCCCCCAGTGGTACCGGTGGCCTACACCGTCAGGCTGAGTGTATCATTACGATAAGGAACTTTGCATGGCTATGCGGAATGGACGCAACACACATCCGACACATACCACCTGCCGGATTATGCGCGAAAAATGACTAATCTTCGTATTACGGAAACTTCAATTATGATTTTCCTATATATACGAAAGCTTCAACTACGGCTTTCGTATATATACGAAAGCTTCAACTACGATTTTCGTATATATACGAAAACTTCAACTGAGTCTCAGAGTCGACCTTGAGATTCTTGAATCGGATTCGAGAGACGAAAAGACGAAAGAGGACAAGTTTTAGAAGAAGAAAATGTCGAGATAGTGAGAGTAATGCTGGTTTAAAGAGTCCTATTGGAGTCGAGAGCACTCGCGAAGAGTAGAATTCACTACTGGAAAAGTATACGTACACTTCTTTCGCTCGCAGGCATCGAAAGCGCCTCTCGAACGCGATAGAGGCGAAGACGATCTCTCCAGCACGTTTTTATTGAATACCGATTTAACTCTCTCTCTCTCTCTCTTTCTGTTGCTCTCTTTCTCAATCGTACTGCGATGGCCCCCGCGGAATCTCGTGTATTAGGTGCGCCCTGAACTCAACGGTACACGGTATGGTCGCCTTTATCCATTCTATTCAATAAAGTTCAGTTGTACAGAAAATGTTCATACGAAAAAAATAAAAAATATCGCCGAAGTTATTTTTTCAAAATTTAAAATATACCGAATCCATCATTTTTTTTTATTGGACACAAAAACGATTATTCGGAAGCTAAAGGACCTATAATCGTCTTACGAAAGATCAAGGAGAGCATCTGATTTCCGCGATGTCCGAAAGACACATACAAGAAACAATACGGTCGAAGCAAAATGGGGACATTTTAGCTGAAAAGCGTCCATAGATCGCTACCAAATGCTTGAATACACGGCTCGTTATTTATAGACAAACTGTTGACTTATACACAACGAATACGATTAACTCGATTCTCGCGCGTCGTACGTGAATTTAGTAGCTTATTAATTCCCATATACGAGCTTCGAAGTGACTCTCGTAACTCAACGTGTGAGTAGTGAAATATGTTACACATAGACGTGAGCAATGTCAATCCTCACTCGACTATATACTCGCGTATTCAACTCGCGTGTACACAATTTCGTGGAGAGGACCCTTACGGTTGAGAGGGCGTGTGCTTCTGGCGCACAAACAACCCTCGCCGTCACCGAGGACGAGATGCACTCCGACTCGCACCAGGAATCTACTATTTATCTTACGATTAGCATAAGCACTCACTTAAAGTGCAGTATGCATAGTGCAGCAGCTATCCTGGTCGGGGGGTCAAACGATTCGACCAGAATTTCGCGTTTTTACTCTCCTATCGGTATATAACTCTATACCGATGTACACTAACCTACCATTCGGTAGTTATACCAGCGAATGTTTGCCTACTGTTGGTCTCTGGCGGCTCGCGACTCTCGAATCATCGAGTTGTGTTTCATTTCACGACCATTAGGTTCGTGAGTGGTGGGCGTCGTGTCCGTTCGAATCGCCGGTTCTCACAAATTACCATAATTTATGACGAACGAAAACTGTTCATTGTAACACTCCAGGGTTGTGGTTTGAGCCCAAGCTGTTGGCTCGCAGCAGCTTCGACAAGCAGCACACCCCAACGCGGTTATAGTTCACCGAGAGAAGCAGAGCTTGAACCCCGTCGGGAGTTCGAGAGCTCTGCGACTCAATCATCCCACCGGCAGCCGCCAATTATCCGTCGTTCGCGTGTGCACCGAGAACCGCATACCCGCACGACGATGGATGTTATACTCGCGTCGAATACTCTCGGCTTTCCGGCAATCGTGCGAAGGTACAGAGGCCAATAAGGTTCAAAGTGCGAAAGATCTAATGTTCTACGGGAATCAGTGAGTCACGCACTACTATTGCCTTGAGATATAGCGGATTTCTACTCGTTTAATTATCATGCAATGTTCGGCTCGTAAACGCGAACGCAAAGGCCGTTAATGCCAATCTTCAACGCGACATGTCTTCAGCTCTGATAAGGGAGCAAATGGGCAAAGCTCGGGGCAAAATGGACCGGTTAAGAAAGAGGGGATAATGGGGTCAAATGGGACTCTCGCGCTACGTAATCTCAACTTTGGGGCAAAATGGACCACCGTTAAAATTCATGAAATTCAAAAAAAGTTCGATTTTCAAATTTTTTTGGAATTTTTTAAGCTACGGATAACCGTTTGTTTAAAAAAATATTGGAAACGACGTGTAACAAAATTTTATGGAACATTTATCGTCTGAACGAAAATGGATCGATGCGAAAAATACGGTAATAGACACGAGCGACGATGCATTTTTGATTGGATTCGGCTTACGCTTATGTTAAAGTATCGGTTGCATCGATTTTTAATTATGCGAAATGATGGAGACACGTCAATTCGAAATTAAAGTCACAGTCACGACGTCTACCAACTGTCGATCAGTCGTCTGTCCCTCGACGATTTTGTTATCAAACGATGTGGAAAATTCTACGGGACTCAAATTTACCATGACGACGATTCGCGCATTCGACACATGACGAATTTTACGTGTTTGTCGAGATGAAAAAAATAATGTATATCCAGGTGGCGGTAAAATAAACGTGAACGATGGAAACACTACGGTCAACGGTTGAGTCGAAACGAAAATGCAGAGTATGCGGTGCTAGTGGCTGTATAGAGAAGAGTCTCTCTCTCTCTCTCTCTCTGGCCGCACATGCAACTCGCCGGACTATGTCTAGTCGTTTGCGCTCGATGAACCGAACAATTCTATTCCCGACGGACCAATGAACCCAAAAAAAAAAGAAATTGCGGGTTAACGCGGCGACGAGAGAGAGAGAGAGAGAGAGAGAGAGAGAGAAGCCAAACGGAGCAGATTCGAAATTGCAATACACTAATGGATGCGCATGGACGGGATTCGCTCCGGATATATAGTTTTCACTACCGATCATCGCTACCAGCGCCACAGACTCACACACGCGCGCCATACCGGATCTCTGTTACGATGTTTCGTTCGTGAATATCTAACGATCTCTTTAATCATGTAATACAAAACCGGATTCGAAGTTGTGTAATATTACACGCCGACACTCGTCGTTCCTCTTTGCCAGTAATTTCTTTATTTATATGCAAAGCTTCTGCTCGAATATCATTAATCGTATCTGTCCATTTACTAAATATAATATTTAATCTACGTATTTAATCGTCGGATCTGTGTCACTGTGAAAGACAGAAGTAATAATAATCCCGCAGCTGTTATGGGCAAAAAAATTCGTACGAAAAAAATTATATAACTTTTTTTTTTTATGTACAATTTCTAAATTTGCAGTCAAAAGAACTCGTATATGAGAAATCTATTAGAATGAAAAAGAAAAAAACATAAATTTATAGTAATTTTAAATAAACATTGGATCTTTGGAAATAAAAAGATTCATAAAAAGGGAATATGGGGCAAAACGAAATAGTCGTACAATTCGAATTTTCGGGGAAAATGGACCAATTCCCAAATTCATGAAATTTTAGACAAGTCCGATGTTCAAATTTCGTGGCCATTATGTACGCTTCCTAAAACTACCGCTTACCGCTATGTCGCGACGGTTTGACTGCTTACCTGTAACAAAAATCAAGGACGATGTTTAATTAAATTGTACGGAACGTGTATTACATTTTCTAAAATGAACCGTCAAAAAACATAACAATGTAAAAAAATAAAATTATAATTCGATAACTGACTGTAAAAAATATCATTATCATTAATATAGAAAAACTGTTATCTCCTGACGATTTTTTTATCAATTTATCAGTAAAAAATTATTAAAAATCGAAATTTTCGTTTTTTCGTCCATTTTTCCCCATTTTTTTTTTTTTCAATGTTAATCGTCTAAACCAGCATGATAAATCTATTTTGTTTTAAAAGTGGTGGAAAAGTGTTATCGAAGAAATTCTCCAAGTTACTAAAGCGGTTCATTTTCCCCCACCTTTCCCACGTATGGATAGTGCAATGCAGTACTCGATAGTCAACATCGATAGTAAGATACAAGTCGATTTTATTCGTCGAACACGATGGAGGTATTCATAACAAAGAGTAAGCGGAAATGTGAACCATATTCGTAAAATCAATCTTATCAGACAAGCTTAGCACATCGAGCGTAAGCCGAGCTTAACCCTCTTGTCGTTGCTGTTGCTGTCGGTGAACCAATGCGACCGACAACTACATATATAGCACGACGCTCGTTCTATGCTCAAAGGCAATATGCGATGGACGCTTTGGATTATTACATAAAACAAGAATCCCACGATCTCCCGACAGCTCTCGGTAACAGCTGACGTTGAAAAATCATTATTATTATTAATAAAAATGAACCGTTTCGTATTATTGCGATATTAATATTTGTATCACAAAACATCGACGTCGCGAACGGACTTAGTTGCACGTAAGAAAATCTCTGTAAAAGCATTTTTCAAGACAAAACAATTGAATAAATATTCGTGGAAACGTCAACAATAATCCCGTCCCGGATAACAAAACTCTGTGCAAACACAGTGCGAGGTATCATGTGTACTCTTCAACCGCGCTCTGTTCTGTCTATACTCCGTTCCTCACTGTGTGCTTCCGCACCAGAATAGTTTCCTTCTCCGCTCGTTTGTGTGTGGAAACTCCCGTTCGTTCGAGCAAAAAAAAAACTTTTTTTTCTCTCTTTTTTTTCCCCCTCTCCAGTCTACTCTCGGTTGTTCGTCGACGCTTCGTTTTCGGAAACAGCGTAATTGCCACCGCGGAACAATGCCCGAACTCCGCGAGAGAGGCGAAAAGCTCCTACTGGGAAAACTGGCAACTTTCTGGCGCTTCTCCAATTGCGCCACACACCGATGTACACCACCGGCAATGGGCCATCAGTTTCTACACTCAGCGTGTATATAACACATAACGCGTATCGCACGGTACAACCCGACCAACTCTATACTCTCTTGTTTCGTATGTCGGCCTCAACTGGCGTACGAGTAATAAACGGCGAAAAACGTACAGGTGGAAATACGCTTTGTATCACGAATGAATGAATTAATCACTCTTTTATTTAACGAAGAAAAAACGACGGAGTAGCCTTGCAAATCTAGTGAATGAGAGTCTTTCGTACGGTACGCGAATTTAGGCTCTGATATTTACTATATGTATATATCTATCATTTTTTTATATTTTTTTTCTACTATAAAAAACCCGCTGTTCAACAGATTTAAATTGCAGCCCACTCTCGTAGGGTCCGGTATATCTATGGTGAAATAAAAAAAAGTTTGCGCGATTTCCTTTTGTTTACGTTTAAAAAGAGACTGCAAATGGATGTACGAATTTATACGAAAATTTTTCACGAGGATCTTTTTTTTTTAACGTTTAGTTTACGGATTACGAAGATATACGAATAATGCCATCGTTTTATTCATTACTCGTAGATAGTTCGTTATTCGCGGCCGAATTTAGTAACTATTCATGATAAGCTTTAGTCGCATCGGAAACGAAAAAAAAGTTTTTTTTTTTACAGATATCAATATCTCGACCTTATTCTATCGGTAGTATTGTATTCGTAATAAGATCGAAAAAAAATACATCGAAATAAGCGGGCAGAATGTTTATTTTATATTTTTTTTAAATCCTTCAAATACTGCAACACTGACGATAAAAAGAAAAAATTTGATACTGCCGAACTGACAATATA
Source organism: Cryptus viduatorius (assembly GCA_964006125.1). Taxonomy (NCBI): domain Eukaryota; kingdom Metazoa; phylum Arthropoda; class Insecta; order Hymenoptera; family Ichneumonidae; genus Cryptus; species Cryptus viduatorius. The sequence continues at coordinate 8,208,040 of OZ023220.1, forward strand.
TTTGATTACCAAAACCCGCGCCAGAAATGGCAAAAAAAAAAACGATGTGCCAAATTTCGTCAAGAAATTTCATGCCATTCCGAAAAGCGCGCTCCAAAAAAAAAAAATCATCTCGATCAGTCGATCAGCGTGAACCTCATAAACTCTCGTTTTCTCGGGCGCTCGGGTCTTGAAAAAAAATTTTACAACAACGGTTTCAAAACAGAGATCTGCTGGTCTGTATGATCGCGACAGTGCCATTCGTTATGTAAACCCGTTAGCAGATCATCTGCGGTACGAATGCACATACCGTTTCGAAATTCGGCGCAACTGACGCAGTGTGCAAATGTATGCTCTGAGAAAACGGTGATGTACGGGTTAAGGGCGGTTTAGGGAAGGGTTGGGGTGGGGGCAGGAGGCCCGGTATACGTCAAGTCCACACAGATGCATGCATAAGTACACACCGAGAACGCGGTATACAGTGGGATCGAGATGCAGTACGCGTTACCGAATAATTTATGCTCGATCGAGCGGCAAAAGCCTGGTCTCGTGGGCGAACGTCGAGAAACGAGAGCGAGTCAGAGCGATCAGCCGAACTCTGCTGGGGTTCCTCTCGCGGCATCAGTTTGCCCTCTCGATTAATCGTCACTTCCGTACGAGCGGACCCAGCGATCCCGAGCGAGCAGGGAAGCATCAAGCGAGAAATGTCTGCAGCAACACACACACACGCATACAGAGACATCTGTACAAAATGGACCTACGTATGTAGGGCTAAGTTCGCCGTGAAAAGATATCCCCCTTGACACTTTTCCGATTGAAACGTCGCCGCAATGGGACGATCTCTCGGAAGATAAGAACATGAGAAGACACAAAAAAAAACAATAAAAAAAAAACGAGTGACCCGATAAATCCAATCTTGTCTCGCGAGATCGAATACCCTTTGCGATCCTTCATTGCGACACAGAGATCTATGGTCCGAGATAAAGATCCTGCAATTTTGATCCTCTTTTCGCAATGGCAGAATCGAACGAGCAACGGTTGGCTTTCGTAAATTAGTTGTGGGAGCAATAAATGGAAGGAGTAATGTCAGGTGCCGGAGCTGCAACGAGCGGACCGTCGGTCTCACGAACCAGACGAAGTAACCAAGAAGAGACTTTGTGGCTGCGGTCAGCTATATCTATGTATATCAGTGAACCACTATGTACCAACCATCGGCAGACGCAGCCACCGGGCTTCGAAGGACCGCCGTATTCCGTCCGTACGGAGCCACGCGGACCGCCCGCACGGGTAATGTTGGAGCAGTTAAGCCTCGGAAAATTGAGTGCGCATCCCTCCGAAAAGAGCCGCAGCGAAAGCCACCCTCGCAGCTCACTCCCTGTGGCCGGGAGAGGAGGGATGCTGCGTCCCCCTCCCCCCCTCCCCATGGTCTCCTGGGCGAATAACCCCGGAATCTGTTGGACCAGCGGGTGCCACCCGCCACCGCCCTGTCGAGAGAGCAGATCGCACACGAAAGTCGCGCTAAACTTTCGGGAGCAATTCGTTCCCCTACCCGCGCGTTTTTCTCCCTCTGAGAACGTGTGCCTCAACTCGAATTCTTCTTTCACTATTTTTTTTTTTACCCTTTGGCTCCTCCGCGACTCTTTACTTTCCACCCCGGGACCATATTTTTCCACTCTGCTAGGCTATTTCCCAACAGCCAGCATAACCATCTCATCCGTTCTTTACTCTCCGTCTTTATGTACTCTTTTTCTTTCTTAATATTTGCTGTATGCAGAAGCCACTGAGGTTTTACGGATCAAACGTGTTATTAAAGTAGTAGAATATTAAGGAAAAAAATTGAAACATTTTTAAAGCATTTCCGGTTGATGCAGTACTAATAATAATATTTATTTTATTTTATTTGACTGATATTTTGTCGACAATAACGGCGTTAATGAGTAAAGAGAATATGAACTTTTTTTGTTTTTCATTTCGTGAACTCTAATTATTTTCGACGCAATCCAACGATTCAGTAGTCAAATATTTTCCTTATGCAAAGAATTTCTCTCCGAATGAAATTTCCTGCGGAATTCTCCTGACTCTCGTCGTTGTTTCACTATTTCGCGTCTTATTTCTGTATATCCAAGCCGCGCCGCTTCACAGGGGCGTTCCAATTTTCGCGACGAATGCACGAGAATGTGGATAAACCGAAAAGTACAGTAGAGGCAAGGAATTCTTATTCCATCCACTCGGGGTATGTCTTCGGGGCATCCGGAGTGAGAAAACACATATACACCCACACCGACCCACCCGCAGCGAGTTCTCGTCTCTCTTCTTGCCTCTCTCCATTCCCCGGAAACGCAAATACCCGAGTGCTTACCTAAGTGGCAAGTTTGTGCGGAAGTGCAAGAGAGAATTAAAGGCATCGGTCGTCGCGTCTCGCCTACGGATAAAGTCGGCTGAGGGCTGCCGGTGAGAAACGAAATGAGAGAAGAACTTCTCGCATACATGGAAAATCCATGAAGGATTGCATGGACTTGTTACGTCCCGGTGGTCGCGCAAAGCGAATTATGATGGGGCGGCTGAGGTTCAAAGTTCAAGATTTAGGAAAAGATGGGGCAAAATGGTACAGTCGCGCGCCTCAAACTTTGGGGAGAAATGGACCCTTATAATTCATTAAATTATAAAAAAAGTCCGATTTTCAAGTTTCATGGCGATTATGTGCCGCTGCTTATCTAAACCACTGCTCATCTAAAAAATATCGGGAACAGCGTCTAATGAAATTATACGGAACATTTATTGTCAATTTGATTAATTTGAATAATTGACACTTAAGAAAATAATTTATTCAAAATTGGGAAATTTATATTTCCCGACAAAAATAGTATACATATCGCTTGTCGGTAGCCAGTTATTCAAAATTCAAATTTTTAATTTTTTTGAATACAATTTAATAATTATCCATTTAGCCCCATTTTTTTCGTCTTAATACGCTAAGGGGTGCGCCAATTCATTTTTTTTTATTAAAAATTTGTCGAAAAGTGTTGCGTATGTCGATAGAACTCCTTAAATTATGAAAGTGGTCCATTTTGCCCCATCTTCCTCGGCATTTCACCGAAACGATACTCGTGACCAAACGCCGGACGGAGCCGCTTACCGTGCGCCCTCGATAAATTCTCCGAGGCACGAGTTTGCATTCGGTTCGATATACAACTCGAGTTTCAACGATTCTCGGTAGTTAGCATTTTTTTTATGCGCTAAACATATATCACCGATAAAGCGCTCGCGTTTTATGCGAAATACGATTTTCGTGCTTTGATAATAGATTACGAGTTCGCGGCTCGTTTTGCTGCTTACGCCATTTGGTGTTTTCGTTAACGAGAATCTCTCCGAATTTAATGCTAATTCATTCCAACTTGCCACGTGCTCGCGAGCTTTACGGAGCTCTATCATTCTCCACAAATGTGTGTTTCACGTGTTTGCAAGCGCGCGTGTGTATCACGATTATTCGCATGATTTAGCTAAAACACTTCGTCGAGAGTTCAGAAACCGCCACGTCAGTTGCAACGGCGCGGCGCGGTTAGACTGTACGCGGTGTGTTTATTATTGTAGAAACTCGACAGAGGTATGTCGCTCAACCGCACATCTGACTCGCAACGTCAGAAATGCTCATCTCAACCAAGCAAAGTTTATGATACCGGGTGGCCGGGGAGAGGAGGAGACAGGCAGAAATACGCGCGTTAAAATATTCAATTATAATCGTTGAATTTCACTGGCGAGTCTTGGCGCCGAGTGAATCTTGTCTCGAGCAATGATGCAGGTGAATTTAATCCGCGTGTGTTGGAACACACGGGGACCATCCCACCATCGCAACGTATGAGAATCATCATCATTAATTTCAACCCGGTAGCATGCGGCGCATACAAAAGTGGCGGCTGTGTGCAACACTCGCCGAATCAAATCCCGGATTTCGAATGAAAATTGGATGGATTCAGAGAGACCACAGAGAGAAATACACTTCCCTCTGAATAGCTGAACGATATATAAACGGGACTACCGTCGATTTCTCTGTATACTACTGTCCTCTCGTCGTATTAACATTCGTGTTTTTTTTTTTTTTTCACATCGTTCAGCGGCCTCAATCAAACAAATTTTCGACTTCATTCGCTTTATTTCGTTTCGACTCGATTTTCGAAAACGTTCGTCGATCTCTAATGATTTTTTTTTACATCGTCGTTAAAATAAAAATATGAAAAAAAAAAAAAAAAAAAAAAAAAACAAGAAAAAAAAAACAAATTGTCTCCTCGCTGTTACGACAGCGGATCGAATTACCGACAGAGGAACGCGAGGCAAATCTTAAACACGCTATAAAAAAATCGATTTCATGGAGTGGGTATGGTACTTTAAGGAATTAGAGTGCATAATACGGTATGCATGTCCTTAGAGAGCCATAATTACGATGCGAATCCTTCGATTTTTTCATAACGTAGTTATCAAAGTAACGACTCGCCCCGCGTTTCAACTAACCCCGGTCTCCCGTACACCGACAAATATTCACTCTGCACTGGACAGATTATGGACAATATTAGCTTCGCGAGTATCAGAACTTTGTAACGAGGGATTTGGATACTATAACCTTGAAGAGGTATGGGGGAGAAGATGATGGTACGGTCTGTGGACGATCGAGGGTAGCCGACTTGGTGACAGGGACCGAGAGTACGATAAGACGAGGACGAGGATAGCGTGTGCTCCTACAGAAACGCGAGTTCCCAGCGGGACGCGATAATCCGTACGGTTCGCCGACGATAATTAAAGTTTGCCTTCGAACGTATACCTTCCTCCTCCCCCCGCATCCCCGCCTAGTCGAACGGGCTTTCCAAACAGTGTGTGTATGTGGGACGCGCTAAAATACAGTGCAGACTCTATCTACCTCGATGGCGAACCAAGGGGTCTATCCTTTCGGTTCGCGACCTCCTGCCGAATAGGAGAGTTTGCTTGGTTGTTCAACCATACATACCTACCCCTCCTGTGCACCTATAGATATCGCAAAAGGATACCAAAATCCCTCACACAAAGCTTCGAGGAACTTGGAATCCTCGGCATCGCGAATATAACAAACGCAACTCGATCCTTTGAAAAATATAATAACGCAATTTAAGAGGATGGAAATGTATATAGCGATGACTCGCAAGTAATAACACCCTTCTGCTTCGTAATCTCGAAATGCGGGGGGATAAAAAAAAATTCGTAGAATGGCTTCGTATGGAATTTTCTACTCGCGAGAATAATAATGTATATCATTGAGAAAATGGGAAATAAATTATTGCGAGAAAACTGAAAAAAAAAAAAAAAAAATCAATTGGCATAATTTTTTTTTTTCGGATCTATTATTTTTTTGGCTTTATTCCCACATTGATAATCTTGACCGCTGTAACGAAAAAATTACCATATCTTCGAGATTAAGTGTTTTTTTCGTCGGCATTTTTGCGGAACCGTAATTGACTGGAATTACGGCGACGCATCTGTGGCACATTATCGCTTACACTCGTCTTTCGCCACCGCGATCCTACCGAGAACCGAATTATCCGAGGATCACGCGAGATGGAACTCGATTGGAAATTGCACCTTTTATTTTTTCGCTTACCTCCGAAAGCCCAATTTTTTTTAGAAAGCCACACGAACGTGTAACATCGTCAGTCGGCAACGGCATCAGAAGCACCGAGAGCGCGTAACGCCTGCCTCCATTAAGGTCGCGGACGAGGCACTCGCATGCGATCGGCCCACTTTCGTTGTCCCTCGTAGGCACCGAGGCACAGAGACTGAGAGAAAGAGAGAGAGATGCTCTCTCCGAGTACCGTCCCAGGGTTAGTTACCGCGGAAGAGAAATCGATATATGACGGAGTACAAGTGCACGAAGTTCACAGGGTGCGCGAGAAAGAGGCGACGTAGCATCGAGCCGAGCGATCACAAGACTCTTCACGAATTTATCTCCGATCCACACCTGGTATCGCTCGGACATCGCCGCGTCTCTCATCGAGATGTGCTCGACATACTCCAAAAAAAAAAAAAAACAGACGAGATCTCTCGAAACTTTCATTAATTTTGGAAGCGCGACTAATTTCTTTCTTGAAACATATTCGGCGGCCGCACTAATTATCTTTCGTCATTTTGTGGTTTTTTTTTTTTCTTCTTCGTCTCCACATACTCAATTATAAAATGGTGACAGTACTCACGTACGAGTGGCATCAGAAATGTGAAAGTATGCCGACATTAGGTAAAAGTCTTTTAGTTTCGAGATAATACTGTATAGCGTTAACTCGCGAAAGAATAAGAACTAAATAACATAAAAAAGTAAGAATACGATAAAATAAAGAGAAAAAAAAGGGGGGAGTGAGAATCGTGAGCGCGACCAACCGGAAGTCGAATGGAGCACGAGGATGAGCGTTCTTTCGAAGTATTCGATGCTCTTTCACTCTCGTTCTCTCGTCTACCAATTAGAATTACTCGGTGCGCGATGTGCAATACCGCGGGAGACGATGTTCCCTCTCGATGTCGAGAGAGCGAAGAAGCTATATAAGTTGGCTCTCCACTTTTTTTCTCCTCTTGGTCCTCCGCACTCTCGCTCGCCGCTCTATCCCACCCACCGGGGAAATCCTTCTCTCGAGTACCTCGCCTACTCTGATGCACGAGATCCCGAATGGCCCGAGCTCTCCCGCCTTCACCGAGGGAAGAGAGACCGAGACGACGGCATTCCCCTTGGTACGTTTTAACGGCATTCGCGCGAACAAATTTTCCCGAGGCTTCGTTTCTCGCGGCTGCCTCCTCCCGTAATTGGAAGAAATGCGGCAATCGTTTCCGGGCCAATAATCGCCACGTAGCGTTTACGAGTGAAGAAGATGAATAAAAACGAAAAAAAAAAGTAAAAAAAAAAAAAATCAATATAAAAACAGGAATGAGCTCCGAACGCGTGAATAAGGAAATACATTATTCAATTCAATTCAGAATTCACCCAACTATTAACTTTATAAAAGTCGCGAGATGTACGTATCCACGAAAGAATCTTTCGAACTCTTCTCAGTCGCAGGGGAAGGGAAAAAAAAGAAACAGTTGCGCAAATCGAAATTTAGGGCAAAATGGATCAACCCGAAAATCCATGAAATTAAAAAACAATTCGATTTTCATGGTTCATGACTATTATTTATGCAGCACGTCGCTACTTATCGGGAAGAAAGATCGGGAACAACGTTACATGAAATTCTAAATGGAAATTAATGTCTTTGCTAAAAGGGACCGATACAAAAAAATAAGAATTCAGATAATTAAACAATAATTCGATAATCGTCTTTAAAAAAATTCTTCCAATATTTTTAATTCGGAGAAATTTATATTTTCTAATAAGAATAGTTACTATATCACTTATAGATAGTAATTTATTTCAAATTCTATTTTTTCACTTATTTAGTGCCATTTCGTGATGGTCCATTTTGCCCCATTTTTTTTTTTTTTTTTTTCGTCTTAATACTCGTTTGTGATTTTTTTTTTCAATGAGCCATTTATCAACGTCTCGTTTGTCCGGTCCATTTTACCCCGGTAGTCCATTTTGCCTCACGGACACCCCTGTCAACCTCGTGTGAAATTATTCATTCAACGTACAAAACATAATAACAAAACTCTTTACATTTGTATAGTTTTAATTGCCGCCTGTTGTAAATTGGTAATTGTATTTCTCAACGACATGACGAGCAACTCGGTGCGCGTTGGAAATCTCGTTCGTGGAGAGTTCGAGAGTCACGGGACCAAACACAACGAGACGAGGTTTGCATTGTATCGGACTTCGCAGTTAGAAGGAGATACACGGCTGAGTATAACTATGCACTGCGTGCACGATCGGGTTTCTCTGAGGAACTCTCACTCGAGTGCTACGCTCGTTCGTCTCTCGGTACACACGGTTGGCGGGGGACACACTACTTCGGAGCTCTACTTGCCGGGGATCATCGTATACACGGAAGGCAGTGGAGCGTCTGCATTATACGCAAGAGAATCTTCGTGAACTCTCCCGGTTATGTACGCACGCGACCGGCTTCATCGAGGAGTTCTCGCTTGATGCCAGTAGCTGAGAGCAAATACCCAAGACTCGCGAAGAAAGTCACGAGACTTCGCGAACGAAAACTTCGAAGAGTACCGCATGCCATTCCTGTTCGCTCGTTCGACCTGTATATCTCGTTCTGTGGAAGTTTTGTCTCGCATAATACTGGCATTGATCTAAATTCTCGAACTGGTTGCACGCGCACAGCTCGTTCGAGTGTCTCATTCGGTATATATAATGATACTTCGCCACGATCTTCGGAAACTCTTTTCTGTTATTGTTACCCGAATGCCTTCGAAATAAACAATGTATTTTAGAGGGCTTCGATAAAAAAAAAAAATTATTTGCATTAAAGAAAAATTTTATTTTTAATTTTGATTAAATTTAAAAATCGGTATTCGAGATCGCGATTTACGATATTCCGCTAGTTGCTCCAAAATCTCGAGAGCGTTGCCTAAACGTATGGGTTTTGGTGTTTCGTGTATTTGGTACTGAAGATCGTAGGAAATTCGCGTCGCGTTAGGGAAGCTGCGGGACAGAGAATCGTTGAGAAAAGACGCGACCCCGAGGTCGTTGCATTAAGTAACAACCGAAATAACCCGAACGTATGATACTCGAGTTCTCCCGCTTCGATGGCTGTTACCTATTTCGTGAGATAAGGACAATATTAGTCGGAGGGTCGTCGAAGCAAAGCGCTTTTCATGGCTTCTGTACGTTAATATACGTTTATAAGGAACAGTGTGCGCCACATGGGGACAAGGGACGTACAGTACCCGAGTATAGTAAGTCTCATCTCGACGACCCCCGTGTTCTGTCGACTCCTTTCAGGTGCCCTCCACCTCCTCCGATGCTCCGAGGTCCTTCGGTACAGTCTCTCGTGTCCCGAGACCATTATCGTTAGCACCCACGCTTTCTCACTCTATTTCACCGGAGACGCAATATCGTGGCGATAATGCCAATAGCCAGTTCTGCCAGCAGGGATGACCCCCTCAGGCCAGCGGCAAATCGAAGGTATCAGAGTTCGCGCCTTGGTGTGTGTATTGAGCAAACAATTCTCCTTCGAGATGGTCGTTTTCTACAAGGAATCTTTTTTTCTACGTCTTAATAGGTTTTTTTTCTCGTCGGAATCTCACGAGTCAATTGCTATTTACGACGCTCGAGATGTAGGGAAAGATGGGGCAAAATGGGATAGTCGCGCAACTCGTACTATGAGACAAAAAAGACTCCGATAAAATCATGAAATGAAAAAAAAAATAGTTTTTCAAGATTCATGACCATCATTTATCCTTGCAGATCGTTGTTTATTTAATAAAAGATCGAGAACAACGTTTACTGAAATTTTACGGAACCCATTGTCCATTTTCCACCACCGTCCCCTGACTTTCAGCGAAGCAAAATCATGAGAAAGATGACCGACAAAGCGCTTGGTTTGCCGGAGAGCTTTTGATTAACGATCGTATCGATAAATTTATCGTTAATTAATTCAATTCCGTTTTGAGGGACGAAAAAAAAATAAATACGAGAGAATAATCGTTTATATATTCAGATAATGAAAACGAAAATGTCACGCAAATCGCCGACCGTACAGTGAGGTGGGGTTTGGAGGGAGATGGAGGATCTGCTACAGGAGCCGAAAATGAATTATCACCGAGGACTAACAACGATGGGTTTTATCGCGCCGAAGCTCTCCAACACGAGCCTCCGTAATGAAACGCGATAGGGAATCCGCCGCATGAGAAAATAATAAATAACGATGAAAAAAAAAAAAAATTGGTCCCGAGAGTAATACAGAGAGCACAAGAAAAATGTGTATGAATAACAATAAAATGAAATAAAGTGTGACCCCTTCCGTTCGCGGATCGTAAAAACGATTATTAATTTTTTATTTTCGATCTGTGTGCGTTTTCTCGTCGCCCTTCTCTGTACCTCTACGCCTTCGCGAGTTTCGCGCGAACGCATTCGCGGAGCGTTCATGCAAATTTTCCCATGAATACATCGCGGAAATAACTCACCGACGAAACATAGTTTTGGAATTGTAAAATAACCGATGGAAGCTCGTTTTATGTATAGACGAACTAACGCGCGTAACGTATAATATCGGACAACTATAGGATTTAAACTCGACATATCTCTCTCTGTCTTTACCACTGTGTTCGTAATAACTCTCGGACCCATTATTCTCACATCCGTTCCTGCAGTATTTAATATCCTCCGATATCTCCGGACCAACGAAACGCATGTGCGTTATAACGCTGCGGATGAGAACACGTAAAACGGATGTGCATCCGCGTTAACGGTACAGCGAATTCTCATAGTATTATATATATATACATATAAATATACGGTTGAGGTACATAGGTCTACGTATAGTGTACATACGTTGTCACGGTTTATATGCGGCCCTCGAACGCGTTATAGCCCAACACGTTTCTGTCCTCCGTAGTTAACGAATTACATTTTGCCCGATATAATAAATTGTTCGCACACATATATCTCGACCGGGGAGTGGGGAGCGTAAATTCACGATCGGCGTATTTCCGACCCATGCCAGCGTTCTCCGGGACACGTGCGCGCGAACGTCACAGATCATTTCGATTCGATACGCTCGGAGTGTATCAAAAAGATTTTTGATTTATCGACTCACCGCTTGATTCACGAGTTTTTTTTTTTTTTTTTCTCGCACTTGTTCTCGCGAATGATCGACAAATGTTTGACGGTAGAATCGAGTTATCGCGCGCACATTATTCTTGGTCGTTTGATTCACAGATTTTTTTTTTATTTGCGTTCGCGGATCGTAGAAACGAAAAAAAAGTATACAGAACAGCGGCATGTAGGGGAAGGTGGGGCAACGTGAACCACTTTAGCAATTCAAGGAGTTTTGTGAATACACAACACTTTTTCGATACTTTTGAAATAAAAAATTGATGTCACATCGCATTTTTTTTTTCAATTTCATAAATAATGGGTAATAATGGGTAATAATGGGTAATTAACTGGTTTGGTCCATAAATAATGGGTTGGTCCGTTTTACCCCAATTTTCGAGTTGCGCGCCTGTCTCATTTTTCCCTAATCTTTTCCTACACCTGTATGAATTTTAAGCGGAATAACATGTTGTGTTGAATGGAAACAAATTCATAAAAAATAAAAAATGAATGCCTCTATTCTGCATACTTGTGAATAGGGATGAAAAAATCAGTATACTATATATATTACACATAAATGTAAAAAAATACGTAACAGCGTTACGGCCAGAGGGAAGGACGACTTCTCAGTGTAAAAAAAAAAAAAAAAAATTCCGTTAGCGATATACAGATTTAACAGATGGTGTATGGGTACTCGAGTGGGATTTACGATCTCTCCTCTGCACTATTCCATCCAACATCCGACGTTGCTCTCTTCTTCCTCCTGTATATCTGTTATTCGTCCTCTTTCATCCGACTCCGAAGCATTACTCTACCCTTTCGATCTCATACGCTATATCCGCAACATTGACAATAAAACAACGAGCGGGAGTTTCGCTGTCGTTACCTCTCGAAGTCGTCACGGCGACTATAAATTTTCATTCGGAATAGTACACGAGACATCGTCGGTGACTGCGTTTCTTTATTTTTTTTCCTTCCCTCAGCGAAGAAGATATGCTTTGCGTGAAAATCGTTTGACGCGGAAACACACCATCTCGCGCGACTGTACCAATACTATACGAGAAAAGCCGCGAATCGCAGGCGTGTACGCGAGTCGCGAGTATCCGTCGTATTATTATCGTTGTATCGATATCCCTCGTATTTCACGCGACTATCGTCTTCGACTTTCTTTCGCGATGTGTAAAAAAAATCATGAAGTATCTTCTTCATAGTTATTTCAAGCGCAAAGCCAAGACGAGGGAAATAATTCTCGAGTAACAGAAGAGAGGAAAGCGTAATGACACGTTATTAGGGCGAAAGACCGTATACACGCGCGATTTCAGTGTGTATAATGGTACGTGCAGGGTAGGGGGGAAGGCAGGGCATGCAAGAGTTCCCTTCGTCGTCCATTATATCGCTAACGACGAGCGATGAACGACCAGGACCCAGGCACGCGCGTATGTGCACTTTAATGCCAGTTCTCCGTTGATGCCATATCCCCGGCTCTTCGAAGCTCGCTGCGCGGTCACGAGAGAGTAAACTCCGGTATACATACATGTAATCCGCCTCCAACACGCTCAACGTCTCGACTCTTCTTGTCTACGAATATACGTACACGAAACTATAATGGTGGAGAGCGGAAAAGGGTGATAATAGTGAACGAGAGCCCCGGAGAGTCTACAAAGATGTTGGCCTGTGCGCGGGTGTTGATCAGCAGCGTTTTCTACATCCCAACCCCCTTATGTTCACACGTTAACGCTTCGATGACATGCAATTTCCTATCACGCTGTATTTTCGACAGTATAAAAATCTTAGGTTTTGTGCTGCAGATTTCGCACTTCGGTTGTTTTAATAATAATAATATTTTTTTTTATTCGGTACTAAGGGGTCAAATGGGACTGTTAGACAACTCGAATTTTTGGAGCAAAATGGACCAATCTTAAAATTCATGAAATTTTGGAAAAAATTGATTTTCATTTTTCAAGTATTTCATAACATAAAATATTTTTAAATATTTGATAATTTTATATGTAAAAATTTATTATTAAAAATTATTGTTTCTATATTCGTAAAAATAAAAGAATTCTGTTGATGAAATTATTTCTTATTAAGTCCATTAGCGTACGAGAGAAATAAAATATACATATATATATGGGATTTTTTTTTTTTGAAAATGCCAAAATCTTATATTGCCGTCTCATCATCCGCGCGGATGATGAAGCGCGGTGAATTAAGCCCCATTCTCGCAAGGCACGAAATAATCCCTCAAACTCGCGGTTGTCGAGTGCTTCTTCCTCGCGTTCTGTGTTGATGCTATTCCCTCACGCCATACGTTCAATTACCGCCCATAAACGTCTTGATGCACCACGCGCCGGTGTCGAGAAATGACGAATATCTCGGGCGACGAGAGAAACCACACCAGGAAAGAGACACGCGTTCTCCTCGCGACTCACGACGGTAATTACAGTTTATATTTCTCTCTTCTCTGCGCTCTCACGACGCTTCGCGTTGTTTAATTACCGGAATTCGTAAACTCGCGCTCGTGCAACTTGATGACGTGCGCTGCATTTCTCCTGTTTCCATATATCTTCACTACTTTTTCACACGTATAATAATTAACAAAAGCCACTGCGGGAAACACGAACGCCGTATTAATATACACCTTTCGTCTTCGCAATCGTCAGGGGCCGCGACAATTTCTCGAAAACTTTATAAATTTCCTCATTTGTATAATGATGTCACATGATTCATAATCCCGTGAAATAATCGTCTTTTAACACTTTTGATTACAAAGCTTCGGGATCGAAATTTTTTTTTTTATTGTCGTCGCAATTGCTTCGTGCGCGCCGACAGTAGCAGGAAAACTTTTAATTCCTCGCAAAATTGAGTCGGCGTTTGAAAAGGTCGAGAAAAAAAATAAAAAAATAAAACGCAATGAATGACTGGTGATTGTCATCCGAGTTGAAGTTCGCCAGAGTTGATAAAAGCTTCTTTCCGCGGGGAAAAGTCCTTCTGTCCTCTTCCATGGAAACGCTAAACCCAAAGTTTCTCTTGTCCTTCGTTGTTCCCGTTCTCGTTCCCGTTTGCCCTATTCGCAACTCGTCTACATATATTCTCTCCGGGTACCCTCCACCTTCCAGTAGGCACAAGAAACATTCTTTCCTTCGTATTTTTATTCTACATGGCAAGCGGCACGTGCGCCTGGAAATTACTATAACTTTCCCTACAGGAACGGCAGGGAAGCGGCTGCCACGGTGTTAAGGATACTTTGAACAAACAGTTAGAAGTTCCGAGTCACGTTCTGTTTTTTTTTTTTTAATTATACTTTTATAATAAAAAAAAATCAAAATAAAATAAAAATATTTTGATAATATTATTATTATTATTATTATTATTATTATTATTATTAAACAAAAGTTTTTTGAGTCTTGTAGATTCCAAACACCTTTCCGTTACGATTTCAAAGTGTTTTTTTTGTTTTTTTTTTTTTTTGCTACTCCCGGCGGAAGCAAGATTGACAAATTTGTTCGTAAACTCGACGGTTACGACTTTGTTAAGTCGAATACTTCGCTTTAATACGTCAATGACCGCGGGATAAACTTTTGTCGGGAAGTTTCTCTTTCGGGAATATAAGAGCTTCGGTGGCGAGGATGCGGCGAGTTTCGTGGCAAAGTCTCGTCTGGTCCTTAAACTCCTGTACTCCCCCGAGATAGCAGGTATATTAATCGACCTACGACCTCACCGTCTCTTAGCGCGAGGGACCGCCAGCTTATGCATAAAGATTATTTGAGGCACAATTGAGCCCTCTTTCGGTCTCTCGTTCTTCTCCCTCCCACGAGTATATGCAAAGTACATTCAGAATTTTTAATCCTTGCCGTGTTCTTCGATTCACCAGCACAGATGTTACCCGAGAAATCTCAGCGGCAAAGGGAACATTAAAGAAACGGAAGACGGACAGCGAGAAATGAAAAAAATATGTATATATATATATGAAAAGGATTACCCCGGGAGCTTTAAAGAATTTCCGTGAATGGAAAAAAAAAGTTGCTGCTTTGCCACGGTTCCGCGCGATTAGCCGGAGGCGGCGAATCCGCATTTCTTTACAGACGGAAGTAAAGCCTTCGGCTCTCTTGAAGTTTCTTCATTTTTTTTTTTTTTCTGTATTTGTTTTCACGTTTTCGGCTTTTTTTGCCCAACTTTTTATTGCTCATAAATCACTCTCGAATATTATGCACGACGTAAACAATTTAAAAACAGATCGCAAAATTAATTTTATTTTTACTCAAAAATACATATATTCGGAGTTTCACGAAAAATAAAATTATCGGAAAATAGGTTAAAAAAAAAACAGATTTTTCAACCGGAAAAGTGACTTGTGTTTGATTTTTCGAGAAATTTGGCGGCTGAAACTCGCCAATGAAAACGACGTACCTAAAATCATCGAAACGACTTATTCCCTCGGAATCTTCCAATACATGTTAAAAAAAATTGACTCGATTTTTCGAACGGCATTAACTTTCTCGCAAACTTTCGCCCGTCGTATCAAAAGCTCTATATTTCAATCTCATGAATCGAACAAATTATTTTATCGTTATTTTATCGCTCATACGTCCGAAGAACTTCGATCTATCGAATTTCATTCACCATCCGCCCTCAGGCGAGAAAGCTTCGCGGGCTTCAACCAGCTCCGATTATAACGCGTGTCTAGTCTCGGCGTTTCCTCTCTTCTGGGATCCTTTCGAAATGATATCAGGCGTCTAGGATCCTACGATGGGTTGAAACAAGGAGCAGCGAGAGATCGCAAGTGCAACGAAGAGAGTTTTCGCCGTGGCGTTTGGCCTTTGCCGAGTGTACATCGAGTTAAAAAGGCCGGCGTGGCGGCGGGGCGGAGAGAGCGTTGGGTGCGAGAGTTAAGGAGAGCGTGAGAAGAGAGGAGGCGGCGGCAGCGTAGCCCGATCGTGAAGCCGCGGAAGCAGACGCTTCGATCAAACCTTTCAAGACTTAGGTAGCAGCGACGGCAATGGAAAGAGGAACTTCCGGGAGTCTGGGTCTTGGTGGGTTCCTCTCTTGCACGCGGCAAAGGCGAAAGCCACGAGCCGAGAGAGTTCGAACTCCGTGGCTCTCTCGTGCGCACTCCCGCACAGAAGTAGAGTCTATGGGATTCAACGGAGTGCGGGAGAGTTTCGCTCTCTTCCTCCTCTTGGTATTCCTCACCTACTGTGTTATACCTGTATCTATTCGGAAATACCCTTGCCGATCCTTATACGTGGAAGTACGTGGCTTTCCCGGCTTCCTTACGTGTTCGCCTTCGTCCTCGTTTTACCTCAACTCCCCGCCCACCCCACAGACCCCCCACACGATTCTGTGTAACGTTATTACAGAGTGTAGAGGAAGTTCGAGAGGTCGTGAGTCGATTAGGGAGCGCGCGAGAGAAGCTTCATATCATATTCCACCGTTATAGCGTATAACGACCAAGAGGGACGGCCCACTCACATTTATACGTGATGTACTCTCTCTTCCACTTTATGAAATGATTACTTTGCAATATCTTTTTTTTTTATCAGGGGAAGGTGCGGCGAAATGGAACAGTCGCGCAACTCAAACTGTGGGGCAAAATGGAACACCCTAATATTCGTGAAATTTAAAAAAAGTTCGATTTTCAAGTCTCATGGCCATTATTCATTCTATAGATCACTGCATTCCTAAAAAAACATCGGGAACGGCGTGTCATGAAATTCTATGGAACATTTATCAACTCGGCTAAGATAGATCGACGCGAAAAATAGAAATTTATATTTTTTTGCAAAAATATTTTACACATCGATATCGATACTAAATTATTAAAAATTCGATTTTTTTTAACGCATTTCAATGATGGTCCATTTTGGGGGATGAGACAAATTTATTTTATGCTTCAAAAATAGTTGAAAAATGTTGTGTATATCGATAAAACTCTCTTTGTTGATGAAGTGGACCATTTTGCCCCTCCTGCCTCCTAAATAAAAAAAAAGGAACGTCGGACATCTTGTCGGGTTCTATTAACTCATCTGGCATCTTCGAGTTCTATCTATAGAGGGTAAACACGCTATCGTTTGGACCAAATGCCAAAAGCTGAATAGCGCCTGAGAAACTCGTCCTTCGGACTTTCTGGGCCGTTGGAGTCTCGAGTTGAATCTGGGGAACTTCTCTCGAAATCGGCTCACTGAAATACGTCAAAGCCAGCGTGTGGCTGAGAAGCCGGAAGTCTATAGATCGACGGGAGAGTGAGGGAAGAGGGAGAGACTTGGTGTATATCGTATATACACCGATGTGCACAGTGAGGCCGTCCGCGCGATTCGCAACTTTTGGACAAGTAAGTCAGAGAGAACTCGCGGTCATAATAACGTGACTTGAAACGCTCTGCTCTCGACCGTGTACGCAACTACGACGATAGTTTCTGTGTATTATATTTATGTGTCTGTACGTGAGTTATATCTACCGCGCTACTGGTGCATTGTCATCGTTGAAACGTGGCAAACAGACGCCCGCGACCGAGTTTCACACAGACAGCTGCGTCCGCTGCTGTTGCCAGTGGTGCAACGAGACCTACGAGATGCTTGCAGGAAAGCAAAGTCCGCCGAGAGAAACGAAAAGTAGAGAGAGAGAGAGTGAAAGAGAGAGAGAGAGAGAGAGAGAGAGAGAGAGAGAGAGAGAGAGAGAGAAAGAGCGCGGAGTGCTCTCGCGAATCGCGGGGTAGATTGTAGCTGCCAGTTGCAGACTTTCCAGCGCATGGGTCCCGGTGGTGCACCCACACCAACATCGGTACTTAATTGGAACCGTGAAACTTTGTGTGGAAATTACGTCGAGTCAAACACCGTTTGCTGGGGAGTGACGAGGGGAGGAGTAAGAATAAACGAGCGATCGTTGATGTGGTACCTCACCGAGAACTACCCGACTTGGTAACTATGAAATTTCTTGAATCGCGATCGTAAGGTAGTCCTTGCGATATAGCAAAGTCAATCGGACATTCTAGGATTTGACAAATTTATACGCAAATTTCCAGGACGAAAAAAAAAAATGTACAAAAAATCGATTTAAAATAATTGCAAATAACAGATTCTTAAGGTTTCATTGATCGAACGAAAAAAAAAAAAAAAAATGATGACATAAACTTTCGTTTCATTGTTGCTAAGAGCAACGTGCTTACTTCCCGCTTGCAACTACTGCTATCGAATCAAAACCAACAAAAATCAATCAACGAACTTTAATCACCGTTAATTAATGTTACTGCATAGTTGATACCGAAGCTTTAGTAGGTGAATTCAGAGAAAGGAGCACCCGGCTTCCCAGCATCTTACCGGGTTGTAACTGCTTCTGTAAATGCGGAGGGTACATATTCTATAACTACTGATTTCCCATTTGCATTCTGATCTTGTTGTGGAAGCCGTATACTCTCGACGGCCCTTCCTAGTTCCCGGCATCAATACAGTTGGGGGTTCGCTAACACTATCTCAAAATAGGAATCTTGGTATACCAACGAGGTCGGTATACAGGAGACTGGGGCAATATGGACTACAGGGGCAAAATGGTCCACGCGAAAGCAAATCTCGATGCAGTGCAAAATGGGCAAAAGTGCCAGAAAGTTGAAGTCAGTAAAGTCAGTCGCTGACAAAAGCGACGATAAAGTACCAATCGCTTTTAAGAAAAATCAAAAATGTCTTAAACGCGAACCACCGTATCCATGTTCGTCAAACTCAATGCCAAACATGTTGGTATCGGTTCGGAATTGTGCGCGAAGCTTTTAGCAAATAGTTTGAAAAGCTTCGATAGTGAAATGGACCATTTTGAGAATTGTTCCATTTTGCCCCCAAACTGTATTTCTTGGTCTCAAGAGCTCAAAATATCTGTAATAAACTTGGTTTGGTGTTAAACGGTTAATTCGTGTCTCTGAAATCATGAAAACGCGCTGTATTCCCTGAGGCGGTCCGTTTTGGACCGGTCTTTCCGAGTACCTAATCGAAATGTCCAAAGGGTCTTCGTAACAACGCATTCCCCGGACGCGTCCTCTGCAACAGTTGTGTAACCCATGAGATCCTTGTGTATTGTATCCGGTAGTCATGTCGAAGCTTTCGGGGTGTATACGAGGCGAGCGAGCGGTGTATCTCTCACGGGGCCATAGTAAATACATGGAAGCTTCTGATACACGTATAACTGTGTACGCACGAGGCGTCTATAACGTCCCCATCGAGTCGCTCTCTCTCTCGCAGGGTTTATGTACCGAGAGACGAAAGCCGAGATGCTCTATACGCGAGAGATGTCCGTGCGGTCGGTAGGACATCCACTGGACGAGATGCTAGGAGGACATACCATAGTCGTTAGGGCGGTAAACACCCATTCGAGAGATGAACACAGTGTGTTTCTCCTCGACACCCCCCCCCCCCCCTCCCTCCCCTCGGGGTCTTCCAGGCGTGTATGGAACTCTCGCACTCTCGATATTGTACTTTGTCATCCATTAATGGTTTACACCGAGAATGACCTCTATAGATCGGGTTTATTCGACCCTCTCGGTGAATAAATTAATTTCTCGAATAATAACGCCGCGCAACGCTGTCGGCGGTGGCTACAAACTGCGCAAAACAAATGAAGTCGCCTGTTGTTCAACACGACAATGGCAAAACACTGGTTCTTCGTTGAGAGTTAATCTGTGCATTGGTGGTACACAATGACCATTATTATTATTGATTGTTCGTAATTTTTTTTTTTTTATTTGTTTAATACGATTTTTTATCGCGTATTATCGTACGCGCCGTAATAAAATTTGGTCCAAAGTTCCGTTGGCGTTCAAAGGGATCAAAAATACGATAAATTGAAGAGAGAATTCTTAAGTTTATGGATGCGGACGTCCGAGCTGAATTATTGACGATATTTCGAACCCATTAATGGTCACATACCATATGGCCTTTGGATGGACCCGCATCTACATACCGTGTGTGGTTTACACGACGAAGAGGAAAAGCGTAGTTGATGCTCAGCCAATGGTGGCCGCTTTGGCGGGGAACCTCGGACGTAATTGTTTACCCAGACAGCCCTCGGCAGTGGCATGGCGCCGCGGTGCTCGGTAAACACCGATTAGCGAGAAACTCACTCAATATTGGAGTTTATCGCGGGTAGTTGCTACCTTTTCTCCGCCTCGACGGTGGCTGCTACTACTTCCCACCGGCACACCATGGAAAACGCGTGAATTTACCACCTTTAGCAAAGTAACGCAAACTCGATGTTATCTTCTTTTCCCTACGGCCTTTAATCCATCTGTATATCATCCGATCGGCAAAGATGCCCCCATTTATCTCAATGAATTTTTCGAACGATTTTTCCGCGTTTAATTCATTTTGCGAAGAGGATAATATGATTTAAAGAAAAAAATGATGCACCATTAAGAGAAAACGATAATGAGAAAATGTCGTTTGCGAACGAAGAGCTAACGATAAACACGATGTTTCTCTTGAGGATAATATGTCTCCTTTGGTACCCGATATTGGAGATGAGAATTTCGCAATGAGACTCTCTTGGCGCAGCATAATCGAAGTCGAGAATCGATAATGGCAACGATCCGAGCCATTAAGCTGTATACGCGCACTTGGGCTCTGTACCGAGAGAGGAGAGCTTCGTCTTCGTCCCATAGGGAAGTCGAAGAGAGGGGAGCAACGTCTCTCTCGCAAGGGATGTATTATCCCCATCCGTCTTCTCGATGCTCGATCGATTACGTCCGGAATGACGGATGCAATTAACCGCGAGAACGGCGATCTACTCTCGTGATTGTCTGTGTGTTGGGAGCGCGTTGATGGTAAAGGTAAAGCTGCGCTTCGCACACGTTTGGTATCGACACACAGTTGCATAGGGATGCAAATTCCTATCTCGTTGGTTTATACATGCAGAATCACTTTTGAGAGGCGACGTCTATTATTAAAGTTTTGAAATTATTAAAAATAAATAAGTAATGATAAAATATTAATTATTTATTACCATACCAACATATATCATTTTTATTATTTTATTTATGAAATTAATTTTTTTTTAAATATTATTATAATTATTTTTAAAAAATTTTTTATTTATAAATCATTAAATTGATGATAAATATTTTTTCCACAGATTTTAAGCAATGATTCAATCGAAATTGTATAATTGAACATTCCTTGAGATCAGTTATCGAAGTGTTAAAAAATTCTCGTAGACTCCGTTCCGATAATAAGTTGAAGATGATTATTTCTGTAACTGTTAATAATAAAGAGAATAGAGAGGAATTTGCATTACGTAAAGATAAAATGCAGACTTCGCGAGCTCGTCTCGCGGCGCTGCCACTTCACGCGGTTAGGATCCGGAAAATCAACGCTATTTCAATTGTAAATTGTAAAGGGGCATTAATCTGCAAACGGCTGCATAACCTCTCCCCTTCGCCACCTCGCAATTGAGAGAAAAGCGTAAATTTATTTCTACCTCGTGATACTATTGTCTAGAAACAAGCGTACTGTTACAAAATCCTCATTTCCCCACTGTAATAACTGTCCGAGAAATATCTCACAGTCCGCTATTTTTTATTATTATTTTTTTTTATTTTTCATTAAAAACTTCCTGTCACTGTGTAACTTTCTGGTATTTTATTTGTTCATTATATTTTGTTCCTTAACGAGAAAATCGGAGCGTAAATCGCGGAAGAACGAGCATTATACTCGTTAGCTTAGTTACCGATTTATCTCTCTTCCTCAGGGATGAACGAAGGATAACGACGAGGGTAGAAATATCCTACAGCGTCTGATCTAAAGCAGCTATCGTTGTTGTATAGCATTATATAATAACTGCTCGACGTTGTATTTATTGCCTCTGGGTTTTACCTTCGAAGGTAAACGACTTTGTTATGATGATATTTACGTAATATTATCGGCAAAAACAGAAGCCAACCTACTGCCGCGTTACGCACAAATATTGTCTCACCCCTTCGTAAATTACAAACGCCCGAGAGACGACATGAAAATTAATAATAACAGAATGCAAAAGAAACAATTATTTTTAATTTCCAAGGATTTGTAATCAGAAATCTTGCATTTTATTCGTGAAAAACATTTTATAAATAGTTTGCGATGTAAGGAAAAGAGGGGCAAAATGGTCTCTTTTTTTTTAAATTTAAACGTTTAAATGCGTAACTCTAATTTTGGGGCAAAATGCATTAACCCTAAAATTCATGATTTTTCAGACAACTTCGATTTTCAAGTTTTACGACTATTATTTTTAGTGCAGAACACTGCTTATCCGGGGGAAAAGATCGGGAACGACGCGTAATGAAATTCTATGGTATATTTATTGTCCGATCGAACGATACAAAAAATAGTAATGCATTTTTACCCTTTTTTTCTTCAACTTAATACACCAAAGGGGTGTGACAATCAACACATTTCTTCTAACGGAAAAGTGTGGTGTATATCGACAAAACTCCCTGAATTGCTAAAGTGGTTCATTTTGCCCGCTACCCCCCCCCCCCCCTCCTCCCCTCGCGCCTATAATAAATAAATTTTTGGCAATTCCTGCGAGAGGGTTAGTCGGTACGATCGCGTTGACGAATTTCTAAGGAGCGCGCGTTACATTCGATAAATTCAAGAGGACGAAATTTTCCGAAGAAATTTTGTGATACGAGAGACACGAAAAAGGAGCCCACCGCTGTTACCGGTGCTCACTTGCCATACGTGCCGCGCCAGTTTCGTCGTTGATTTTCACCAAATTGGAACGGACTCTCGAGACTTGAACGTCGACACGCCAGTTTCGAGGAGATAGATAGAAAGCCGAGAGAGCTTGCCGGAGAGTTCACTCTGCTCTCCCTCTCGTTTACCCGAACGATCCGTAGTGCGCGGCTCTCGGTGCAGCAGGAATTGAAACTGCGCGCTCGCTTTGCTCTCTCCCACGGGGGACACGATTGGATGCTGGCTGCCCGCTGGTCCACCGTTCCTCGCTGGACTTTCCCCTAATCGCTTGGTAAATGGCAGACGCTATCCTACACGACTGCCAGTCCTGGAATTTCAACGAAGGAAAATACCCTTCCGCTCGGGAATGACCCCATGGGATAACGCGTCCGATTGAAGGCTTTCAAGATTAACACTATTCTGTTCCGATAAAAAAAAATCGAGAATTTATTCCAACAGATCGCCGACCCGATTTCATTCGGTCAAACGATATGAACAGATATCATTTCGATACTCAAATATCTTCTCTTCAGATTTTTCAAAGTCGTTTCGGTGTCGAGTGATTTCTGAACGAACATAGCAGGCAGTTTCTCTTTCAGTCCTATGATTTTTTATTTCTGCTCCGAAACATTTCGAAATTTGAAATTTTTCTTCTAACGCATTAATTTATTCGTCAATCAAAAAATCAATGATACTTTGCATGTTATTCCCGTATCATAACTTCAAATTTCAACGGTATCGGTCAACAGACCGCTACGTTAATTAAAAAAAAAGTAACCTAAAATTTAGATACGAAATATGTTCTTTAAGTGGCATTCAATTAATAAGGTCTATACGTGCGAAATGTATTCGTCGATTTTTCAATAAATTACAATACGAAACATAGAAAAATAACAATGTTCTTAATATCGCCTTTGTTTAATGAGACTCTTCAGTAATTAACTGGCTAATTCATAGTCAGCTAATTCGACGACGTGACTTGATGTACGAGACAAACACCTGACTCCGCTTTAGTTTCACTCGTCCGCGCGGCGGCGGATAGTCATCGGGCGTAAGCGCGAGAGACCGAACGTTGCAGCAATTGTGCTTCTCGCGCGCTCTACGAACTTCCTGCCGAGGTAGTCGGGAGTACCGGAAGTCGCAGGGACGCGGGAGGAAACCGAGAGAGAGAACGAAGTGACGAATGAGAGTACCGTGGCCATTGCCTTCCTACAAGCTAACAAACACTCTACCCACCCGGTCTCGTCGTCGTACCCGGTTAACTCGACTCTCGTAGTTTTGCCAAGTACTCCAGAAAGCCCCGGCGTACAACATCCAAGCCATTGCGACTTGGCTGTACCGGTGTTCCCATCTACATACAAAACATCGCCCGGAGCATCTACGTGTCCAGCAATGTCTATTCAACAGTTCCACCCGTGTAACACGACTACCTACGAGAATTCCCGTTCTCCGTTCTCATTGTCCCTCTCGCCGCGACTACGCGACGTGTATCCAACTTAACATTGGATTTCATATATTTATCGCATTTTCGAGTGTCTAATACATCGTTAGATTCGCCAAAAGGGAAACACAGTTTTCTCACGAACAAAAAAAAAATATATATATATATATAAAGGGAAGGAAAATGAAAAAAAAAAAAATTATTGCCGAACGAATAAATGGGCAGAAGTTTCACGTTTACCGATTACAAACGAAGAACTTTCGGACTTTGAATATATATAAGCTGAGAGGGGTATAAGTTGGAGGTAAAAGTCCCGATGGAAACTTCGAGAGTTACTTGAAGTATATGGAAACGCATAAATCAACGGCAAACTTATTGCCCAAGCGAACTTCTTCGGGTTCGCATTGTAAAACATTTATATTCCTTCGTTCCTCTATGAATCTTACCTATCTGTATCTATCTCGAAGCTTCGTTGCATTAATTGAGCGCAGAGTTGTCGCGAAGCGCGAGATCTCGTGAAGCTTGACTTATGTTTCATTAATAATTTTTTTTTATAAACATTAATCTAAGTAATAATTTATTATTATTATTATTAATATATATTGTTATTATTTTATTACTAATTAATTAATTATTGCACATTTATTTAATTATTTTAATTCGCTGTATTTTTTGTCCGAACGGGCCGTCGGGAGAAAAAAAAAGATGGAAGCCGAACGCGTCCTCCAAGCGTACAGTTTACCTGAACAATTTACAGTTTGCATGAGTTTTCCGTGATCGTTAACGATGTAAATATGATTTTTACGAGTTCATCAATGTCCCCCAATACTTCTGTGGTCCATTGACTATTTAGTTCAACAATTTCACACGACGTGTTTTTTTTTTTTTTTTTTTTTCGTAATGAGTGAAAAGCTTTTGCGATTTAATTTGTACAATTTTCTTAGTCGTAAATTAGAAGCTACGCGCGCGCCACTGTGTATGCGCCTCACATTTCTTTCTTGTGTCTCCTGCTTCTCGCCTTTCCGCGAAATTTCGGCAAATTTTACACCGGTGAAACAGTACCATGACGCATGACTCGACGGGAAAGCTCCGTGAGTTATAGCACCGGCGTGAATTTCGTACACGCATCCGCGCGCCCACCGCACACACGTCGTGTCTGGTCGCAGTGTTGCTACTGCTGCTGCTGCTGCTGCGGCTTATATACACGACGAAAATCGTCCAACGAACCGTAACTTTACTCCCGCACCATTTTCCAAAACTGACGTGAAATATTGGATAATTAAATGTCGCGATTCCGAGGGACATAATGCGTTACAACTTTATGAAGGGCGACGGAATCCGCCCGATGAAATATTCTCGATATCGTCGCTATTATCGCGTACCTGATACTTTCCAATAAAGTTTAAAGTTTAAAATTAAATAGTGTTTGCTATCGCTAACACTCATGCGCGTTCCATATTGCGGACACTAAGCCGTATTTTCTAATTTATTATTAATTTCCGATGTTAAAAAACTGTTAAAAGTCATTTAAAATCGCATCAAAAATTATCAAATAATTGACAGGAAAAAGTTCTTCGTAATTTACGAATAAACGATCATTTTATTATTGCATTTGCGGCCGAAATATAAAATTATAAAAAGATGGCCTTTTATTGGGCTTTAAAAGAAAAATGAGTGTTTTAAAGATCGAAGCGTTGGCGCTTTTACCTGTCGTAATGCAGTATATACGGCAATTTGCAACAACGCAAATGATCGATTTAACTGTAAAATCTGTAAATGAGGTTTGACAAAAGGAAAAAAAAAAAAAACAACAAAAAAAATTTGAAAAACACTTGAGAGACGATTTCCTAAACGGCTGAATCAACGACGCCTTCATTGACCCACATAACCTTCGGTGACGGCGAGGAGACGCGAGGCCTCGAGCAAACACACGGTATTCATACGTGGCTACCGTGGCGAGATCCCTGCGCCGACTCTGTAGTTTCCCCTCCTCCGCTTTTACGACTCATTGAAACTCGAGCTTGAATGAACGGCACACAACCGGACGCGTCAGCGAAAAAAAAAAAAAAAAAAAAAAAAACAGTTTCGGTCGAACGACAAAATTCGTACCTCGATTATCCAATGAAGATGCCTTCGTCATTATCGGAAAAATGAATGGCGCTTATGAAAAAGTCAAAAAATAATAACGATTTTCGAAAATTAACTAATTAATTAATTTTCATTTTTCGAAAAGTGAGATGAAATTTTATAAATTATTATAAAATTCTTAAAAACCGATTATACGATAAATTAAAAAATCCAATTTAAGTAAAAATGCGCTACTCGATTCCGAACTTTTTTTTTTATACTTTTTTAAATCTTATCAACATTTATGTAAATTTTTTTTTCCTCACCGCCTTTTCGTGAGATTGAAACAAATGTTAAATTATTTTCCAATCCAATGATTTTGGATAAGGCGTTCCGAACATGTCACCCGCCATCTGTGTTTGTATTGCAAACGTTATCTTTGTTTTAATTTAAATCGCGTTAAAGAAAAAAATTTCGTCCGTAATACATCGCGAGCGAAGTTTTTTCTTTTTTTTTTTTTTTTCTTCCAAAAACGTGAGTCTCTTTCGTTCTTCGTTTATAACGAAACATTCGAGGAGCCCGAGGCATGTACTTAGCAAGAGAGTCTACGTACCCAGTTCGCTCGACAATGCTTCTTCCTCCTCGTTCCGGCGTCTACTCTCAGCTCGTCTCGAAGCATTTTAATTTTTTATCGGCTGCGCCCCAGTGCCTGTTAAGCAAAGTAAGTACCTACCTCTCGCGAGTTAGTTTAGCTTTTTCGCCGCGGGATCTTCGACCCGGTAAGTAACACGAAACTTTTCGTCTCTACGTTCCCGCAAGAAAATCATTTTCCAACGTTGCCTATCAAACTCGTGAGGCACACGCGGCTTGTTAAATTGTTTCGGGAGACTGCGTATCGTTCTCATCAGCGATTATTAGGTCGTCAATGGCTTAGAATCCGATTAAATGGTGAAAAACAAAAAGAAAAAGAAAAAAAGACGAAAAAAAACGCGTGTCTGGCTTTTTTTAGTGGCTATCACGATAGAAACTGAAGCCGAGCGTTGTGGCTTCGGGCAGCCGCTAAAAATTACGTTGCAATAAACGTGAACTTAGTGTACTCTTCGAGTTCGCTTTGCGCAAAACACATACACCCTGCGCTCGACGACGGTTAGGGGGTGGTTAGCGAACGGTCGCGATTAAAGCCCCGACGCGCTTAACGACCGCAACACCCAACGGCGACGTTAAAACCTTTTATCGTCGCGTCGTGTTCGTGTGCCCCGCATTGCCCCATCAGTACACTCCGCAACTTCGCATGCACGTAGCTCTCGTCGTTGCTACGTTGTGTGTACTATATTGCTTTAAAAAATGGCGGGGAAAGAGGAGAGGGGAAAGGGGTTTGAGAGCAACGAAACCATTGCTGGAAAAAAGGGAAAACAAGAGAAAGAGGAAAGAGTCATTGCCATTGTTACGATCGGTTGCAGCGGACTGCACCGGTTGTAACGTTAACGCCGCGAGACAATGTAAGCCAAGTTTTTGTTTCGACCGAAAGCTCCGACCCTTCGGCGTTGTTTGCACCGCTTGGTGATGCATTTGCGCGGATGTATACCAACCCCCAACCCTTACGGACCCTCCGCACCGGTCGCACACAATATACGACCAGAGAAGAGTCAACCGAGGATAGACTACGAGAAACGAGACCCGTTGCGAAGAGAATTACATGGGCTGCTCGTTAGCGCCCCGACGTTACAAGTGTCGCAATAAAAAATCATCTATGCAACACGTAACGATGACAATGTTTCTCGACGTTGTTCGCCGACGCTCTGCATTGCCGTTGATGAATCAACTCGTTGTTTTGCGATAAAATTATTATTGCGAGGTATTTTCGGAATTTTTCGACGGTCACGAAAAAAATTACAAAGAAAATGAGGCAAAATGGACCAATGGGGCAAAATGGATCAGTCGCAATTAGTTTCGAATTCTGAGGTTAAATGAACCAACGTTAATATTAATGAAATTTAAAAAAAAATAATTTTCAAGTTTTATGCCGATTATTTGTGTTAAAGATCACTTTTACCTAAAAAAAAAAAACGTTCCCTACCTTTTTTCATCTTTTTTGTATTTTTTTTTTAATTTTACATCGAGATGAATTTTTATAAAACGCGAGCGACACTGTTCGCTGTTGGTGATGTGAGCTTTTTTTTTTCTCTCGTCGAGAATATTTCGCTCGTCTTTTAGCTCCACCGCGCGAGATTTCAACGAGAGTGAAATACATCTGGATAACACGCTTACGCTACTGCACTATATTATATTGTAGTTGGTACTGTGCGCCCGTGTGGCTATATAGTAGACGGTCGTTAACTGCGCGATTTCAAGCGTGTAGCCACGGATAAGAATAAAGAGATTCCGTCCGGGCGAAAATCGAGGAGCGTGTCGGAAGAAAACTTGAGCGACGCGAGAGAGCTACGTTTCCGCGCTCACCCCCGCCCCCTTCGTCTCTCCTCTTCTCTCCACGGTCGCGCGCGGTTTAACGCTCTCGAACGAAAACGGTAACGACACCGCGCGACGCTTCGTCGTGCAACGAACGAGTTGTACGACGGTACGGGGACAACGAAACTCTGTACATCACGAGGCTTTCCTCGTTGCGATCTCTTGCTATCGAGTCGGCAAGAGAACGTGGAAAATTCGAGCGACGAAACGAATTCTACTCGTCGCTGGAGTTAACGAGAGCGTCAAATGTTAATCGCTCCTGACGCAAGTTACCCGGTGAACCGCCGTTGCTACTTTTGTTCGCGGTTTCTCCTTGTTTTACGCGCTTCACTCGAAATCTCGGAAAGTGAATCACACGCGCGGTGTTTCGGGGTACAAAATAATTTCGACGAAGGCACCGGAACGAGATTTTCGAATCGGTGAACTCTCGCGGATGAAATTTTCCGAAATTATTTGTACGATTGCGAGAGGCACTTAAAACTATTGGTAATAACATTTTTAAGGGTTGAATGGATGGAATGGAATGGAAGGGTTGAAGGGTTGAATGGAAGGGTTGAATGGATAAATAGATTCTGATAAAAATGTATTTTTATCTGCAAGAATTGAGTTTTTTGACTCCGCGGTCCTTCTCGTTGAACTCGTCGTCTCCATTTGCATTTCTGATACGCAAAGGTGGGACTGCAAACGGACGTTTCCGATTGGTTAGAAAAACCGACTTTACCATATATCGATATATCATCGCGATGGCTTTTTTTTCAAGGAGGATTCCCATACAGCGATACAGGAAAATGATGATGACACGCGCGAGAATGCATGCACATGCGAGTCACGTATAAGATTGATACGCGGGCGGTCTATACCTATAAGCTTTCTCTCGTATACCCGGTGCAGATATAATATTATGCTGTATACTGTATATACCGCGTATAATCTATGAGATCGGCTCATCTAGAAGGCAAAAAAAAGAAGAAACTCGATAAAGAAGAAGACGAAGAAAAAGAAGAAGTTGTGGGCTTCTGCAATGGCAGAGTGAGAGAAGCTCGAGCCCGCAGTCTCAGCCCTCGCGCGCCCACCGGCATGACGAGTTTTAAATTTCCCTTGTCGTTTCGCGATCGGGTATCAGGTGGGGTTCTCCGTAATGCGGCCCGCGGCCCCCGCGAGATCCAATATCGCATTCAATAAGCCCCACCGCCGACACAAGCCAACCTCGTCTGCTTCTTCTACTTCTTCGTACATTCGGTAAGATTGGGCGACGCGACGGGGCGAACGACCGAAGGCCTACGCTTTACCATAAAATCCTATCTGCTTATCCTTTACTGTCTTGACGTGGTTGACTCTCTCATCATCTCGATATTCTTTGAAAAACTTTTTCTCGGAGCCCCAACCCTTCCCCCACGAAAAACTGAGTGGAATTTTTGAATAAACCGAACTGAAGAGAAGCTTTGAAAATGCATTTGGAACATCGAAAAAGTCCGCGGCGTAGAGATGAAATTAAAAAAATTTCGGCTAAATAAACGCAATGGGAAGACTGCGGTATCGTCGGGAAGAATGGGCTATCGACAAGCGAATTAAGTAGGGTGAAGGTGGGGTAAAATGGGACAGTTGCGTAACTCAAACTTTCGTGAAATTTAAAGAAAATTCCTAAAAAAAAATCGAGGACGACTTTTAATGAAATTCTACGGACGATTTAATGTCTGCGCTGCAGTCGACCGATACGGACTTCAGATAAACATCGATAATTTCCATTGAAAAAGATTTTTATTAATATTAATATGAAAAAATGTACATTCTCTAACGAGAATAGTTTACATATGGTTACAGGTACAATATTTTTAAAAATTATTTTTGAAATTTTTTTTAACGATATTGATATAACAAATTAATTTTTTTATTCAAAAGTAGTGGAAAAGTGTTGTGTATACCGGCGAAACTGCCTGAATTACTGAAGCGGTTCATTTTGCCCCATATTTCCCTGTATAGTTTATCTTGTCCTATAGCAGCGTTAGATTTTTGTAGGAAGTGAAAACTCCGAGACGAGTATCCGTTGTACCGTGTAATACTGTGCGCTGGTCAAACCCACCGGTCGAGCGATGGAGATCGATTTGATTTCATTTTTACGACAGTCCGAAGCCTCACACACAACAGATCATCCTGACTCTTCCGTCCGCGGGACTGCACTTCGCTCCCACTACTCTCCATAACTCGCTTATTCTTCGGTTTTCAATTCGTCCTTTTTTACCAACGGTTTTCACAGTCGCGAGTTTGCTTTCGCTCTCTTTCTCTCTCTCTCCTTCTGTAGTTCCGCGATTGCCAGAAAGAACGAGAGAGACTCGTTGGCGCATGCTTTGTCATATTTTACGGGAAGCTGGTGCACCGTTCTCTCGTCCGGAAGAACGAGGAACGCGACCCTGCGGGACGCGACCCAACGAGGTCGAGCCACTGGCTGCTGCTGCTGCTGCTGTTGCCGCTATTGTGATGCCAGAGCGACTCACACGAGCGAAAGCTCAACGACATACACCCGAAAAATAGGAGTAACATAAACGAATTTTCACGTTCACTATGTAGCGCGGAGGAATGAAAAATAAGTAAAAAGAAATGAGTTTTTCGCGTTTATACGCGTAAACACAGTTTTATGTAGGCGCGTGCGAGTGACGTGCAGCAGAAATTACCCACGAGGTTCGCTGATTCCGAGTTGGAAAATTTTCAAAGTCGACAAAATTTGGTCAAACAAATTATTGTTATAAAAATTTGGTTATCGCCTATAGTAAAAAAGTATAAAACGAATAATTTTTTATCAATTCGGTTGGTTGTTTTTTTTTTTTTTTTTTTTTTTCGAAAGTAAAATGGAATTAAAAATCCCAAAAAACCGCATCTTTTGGAATTTTCCACTTCGCAAAAAAGAAACAAAAAATTCGTTTACAAGAATTTCAAAGTCTGACATTCTATCTCTTCGGCTTATTTCCCCGAATTCTTGAATTTTTTATTGCGGAGCATTCCGCTTGAAGTTAGAATTTGTTTCTCGTCTTCGCGTGAGAGTCTCGATACGGATACGGAGAAACGATAGTGGAGTTCGGTACCGTCGATCGTAAGGTCGAAGATAGAAAAATGCACAAGTGGAAAGGGAGGAGGGAGTCGGAGGAGGAGGAGGAGGAAAGAGAAACACGAGTAAAGCAACGAAATAAGGCGATCACTATGCATTCGGCGCTGAAGAGATGCCCGGAGCGGGAAGGCGCCGGGAGAGTTCGTACGAGGAAGGAAAGGTAAAAAGGTAAGATGGAAAAAGAAGACCTGCGGTGGGTATATATAGGAACAGAATACATGTGTATGTATAACACGCCGATAGACTGTAACCGCAAAAGTCGACTTGCGTTCCTATCTGTCTATCTATAGCGCGGCTGCTACCGTACCGGTGGCCTTACATATAAGAAATAAGAGAATCCCCCCACGAACGCCTGCGGGATTTCTCTTTATTTCGGCATCAGCGATCGAACGATAGCCAATGCGCTCGACGGGCACAGATCCGACGAAGAATCGTGCCAAACTACATCCTCAGCACGGTTATTCCGCAAAGGCAGTTTTTCAACTCTTTTTGCGCCAACGAAGACATCCCATGCGCGGGGGTACACGCGATACTATAGCTAGCAGTGTGACTGTTTGTATAGAACGCGGCAAAGGGGATGGAAAAGAAGCAGCGCAACCCTCCGCAAAGCAGCGAGAAATATTAAAGGATATTCAGATCGTATAACAGGCTTACCGCGCTGTTTTTTTTTTTTTTTTTTTTTTTTTTTTAAGGTCGCCGGGATTTTCTCGTAGATATAATTCCTAATCCCCCGAAACCCTCTGTGTCACACCATCATACCCCACCTTCCGCGAAGGAGATAAGCACAGCCCGTTGAACTTGGAGATATATCTTATGGTCATTCAGTTTTTCATCAAGATATTAATAATCCGAGAGGAGCGGAACGGGACTGAAGTTTCTGGGTTCACGAAGTCGAATGGAGAAAGGATAATAGCCGCGAATATTTTTTTGCTCGAGAGTTTTGAGGACAAAGGAACTGGTGGATTCGTGTATTCAGCACGGAAAAAAAAATCAGAAATAGGAAGTTGAAACATGTTTCGGGGATCGTCTTTCGGGAAGAAAAAAAATGAAGGGTTCTTTAGCATAATTTTTTATTTAAAAAAAGGCTGTCAAAAAGGTCGCATTAAAAATAATGATTAGTTGGGAAACCTAATGATTATTTTTATAGTTTATTCATTTATTTTAATTTTTTCCACTGAAATCAGACTTAAGTTACTTTAAGGGATTTTCCGTAAAAGATAACTGAAGACGTCTTAAAAATGAATAACGACTTCCACTAGTTAATTGAAAGATCAAAATGTTGGCACAACTACATTTCTGAAAAAAAAAAAATTATACCTACTAACTATGAATTTTCTCTACTAATAATTTTTTTCAGTGTTATATCTGATTTTTCCGCGAGCCAAGAATTCGGTACTATTTTGGCGCCGGAAATAAAAAAAATTGTATTTTTGGTTGCAATTTTTTTTTCTCGAGATCCAGCGTTCCAAATTCGTATCTTTTTCTCCGTTATCGTAATACTAAAATGACTATAAATATTTGATGATTATTTTATCCCACTGTCGCATTAAATGTTTAATTCATAGGACTCTCGTGACCCGAATTGATGGATTTTTTTTTATTTTTTTTTTTTTATTTGCGGATTTGTTTTTGCGATGCTTTCGACCTGACAGCTTGTTTGCGACACAGTCGCGAGAACCTGTGCATGCGAGTAAATGGTTTGTTTGCTCGAGTGGATTGCACGGTGGTTTGACGTTTGCGGTGTTGTCGTACGTCCAGCGTGCTTAACCGCACAACACACCGCGATCGAATCACCGGTCGAAATCAATTAACGACCGTACGTTCGAGAACAGCCAACGGAGAGTGCGATGGGCGCCGTTGTTGTTGCTGTTGCTCGAGGATGATGACGGGGAATGAGGAATAAACGATCGATTATTACCGGAGAACATTCAACGAATCCCGGTGAACGCGGCCGCCATCCTCCCCCGCGATCGTTGTTGCGCGTTTGTGTAATTAACGACTCTCGCGGTCGATGCGCGATTAAAGGTACAGCACGATGTTAATCTCTCGGATCGACGAATCGCATTGATGCCTATCGTACCCGCTGTTCTTGCTTGACATAGGTACTCATTCATTTTTCAACCGAAATCTCGGTGTTCCGATGGTCGTGCAACCAATTTTTCGACATAGTGAAAAGATGACCGGGACACGTTACGTCAAAATTCAAAAATATAAGAAAAATCAATTTTGTTTAATTTTTTTTTATTAAATTTTTTTTTAAGTTTCCGAAAAATTTTATGTAAAAATCGAAGAATCGATAAAATCACACGGTAAAGAATGCCTCCCAAGGAATTAAAAAATACATAAACTTTTTTTCATGAAAACAAAATTCTGTTTCAAAAATCATTATATTACAACGACGAGTACCGAAATATTAGTGGAAAGACAAATTCACGAATAATCGTAAGCGCTTAAATGCAAATCTTCTGCAGACCCAAATTTTATTTATTTTCTCGCAAACTCTCTCAATTCGTCTGCTTTTCTTCATTTTTATATATATATATTTTTTTTTCATCACGATGCGAATTCGACAGACTTTCGCGACGAAATGGTTCTCCGCGCGGTGAACGACGTGGAAGAAAAACGTACATATTCTCTCTCAACCGGTAGGATGGAATACAAGAGTGTGAACCAGTTCACGTCTCCGTACCGGCGTAAAATCGCGTCGGTTGGCAGACAAACATCGGCCGAGGAACATACATACATACTGCTCGATGGAGTTAAAGGCGGCGCGGTGCCGGCGCCTCGTCTCTCCGCGGGGGAGATGCGGAAAAAGGAGAGAAAAAAAAGAGGAAAAAAAGCGGTAGACTCTCGCTTTCGACCTCGCGAAGGCGTACCGTTAAGGTCGTCGAGCAAAGCAGCCCGTCGGAATTCTCTCTACGCTCGAGAGGCCCGGAGGGTCTCTCGCGACCGTAGCTGCCGTGAAGCATCAAACGAAACCGGAACGTGTTTCTCGCGGTGAAATTGTAACGCGCGGACATTGACTATCTCCCGCGTCGTGGAATGCGAACGGCGGAAAAAATTAATTTGGGGAACAGCCTTTTATTTATTTTTATTATCAAGAAAACACTCAAGAGTTCCAGATTTCCTGACGTTTATTCGTAATTCATTATGTCCAAATTTTTTGTTTTTTTTTCCTTCACCGTTAACAAGTCCGCTATGAATATTGAGCACAAATTACTATAACGGCGCGCGTTCTGATATGATAATTTGCTTGCCGCATGAACGAGATAAATTATACTGCGCGATAATTACTTTGCATAATTACGCGACATCAAGAATTTTTTTTTTTTTTTAATTTGAAAAATCGATTATTAATTCTGCGAATAAAATAATTTGCAAAATTGTGATATGCTTTGATTATTAATATGATGAGATATCGTCGAGAGAAAAAAAAAATCTCGAGGTTCGGTTCGGAGAGATTCCCATCAATGAAATTGAATCGTTCCAGCAGCCAAGTTTTCCTACCGCATAGGCAAGTATAAAGAAAAAAAAATAAAATAAAAAAACCATCTCGAATTTCATGAGTACCGTCGAGACTGCTTCGATTTCGAGAGCGTCGTTCCCTCGAATTCATGATACATATACCAATAGTCGAGATGATATATGTTTCTCGTCACGAACCGGTATATCTGTACACGTATAATGTAGAGCGAGAGCTTGTTGCCCCGAGCTGAAATCCCGTTAAATTAAATTTGGTTCGATCGATATCTCCTTCAAATTACTCGGAGTGTCCTCCCCCCTCCTCCTCCTCCGCGCCCTTCACCAACCGGACGACGTTCGGAATGTAACCGTATGAATTTACCATTGAATTCTAAGTGCCTTTTGAAAGTCCGATGCGCGAACGAGTGTATAAGTTGATCCGTGTTGCGGAACGAGTAAATCCGTCCTATACATTCGTCGGTTACGCTGCGAAGCGACAGGGCATAGAAGAGACCCATGCGCCCGTGTACTACCGGGTGAGAAAAGTAGGTGAGCCGGAAGCGAGAACGAAAGTGAAATATTCCACGCGCGGCCTCGACCTCTTCTTGCAAAGCAAGTCTAACGCGAAATCGTCTTCATTCGAGAATATCTTTTCAAAACCGGAAGAATTTCATGGATGCAACGAGGCGCATCGCACATGTACACACGGCGATAACACTTTTTGCGGGGTCTGTGCATTAACGTCCTTATCTACTTAGCAGTTCTAAAGACTACTCAGCTACAGGATTACGCGTAAAGTCGGTAAATTCGCCAGCAGTAAAAGAGGGTTTTCCTCAATTTCAGGGGGAAAAAATTCCCTTTTTTTTTTTTTCGGAAAAAAAAAATATTTTGGTTAATTAAAAATATCCTCAGTTTCGAAAATTCGGAGGCGCATTTTTTTTTAAATATAGATTTTTATAAAAAAAAATTTATCGGAGAGCAAAAATCGTTTTTCATTGCCGAAAATCGATGAAAAAAAAAAGCAATAGCGTGTGTCGATCGTTTGACGAAGTAATTATCTCCTTCAATTATTCACTTTCGCCTCGCGTCGATGTATCAAAATCAATTATAACTGTAACCCAAAGCTATACACAATACCGATCGAGTAAACTTCCCAACAACCGGTTCTTATTTATCAAAATCTCAAACACTTATCTTAATTCTTTTCTCGTGCTTCTCAGATACAACTACCGCGAGACTTGCATAATACTCGTGATAAGACCGTCCGAACGTCTCCGTCTATTCGCTATCCGGATATAGCACGTTTCCTTAGCCAGCAATCTGAGATAATCATCCGAGCGTTTCGGACGATAGTTCCGATACACGAAAGGACTTTTACCTGAAGAACAGTTACGCTAAGCGAAAACAGCTGAACAAAGAAGCGACGTAGATAAGTGGGTGAGAGGCCCCTACTGCCCCTCTTCCCCCCCTTCTCCTCCTTTACTTCGAGAAGGCAATCGAGAACGAAAGTTGATGCCCGAGAGAACGTCTCAGCCGCGAAGCATCTTCATCTCCCTGAAACTATACATTTTCTCGAAGGCCCGCGCCTTCGATGAGCGAATGAGATTACGATGAGCCGCGACTCCATATCCATTGCAAGGTGTTGAAGAGAATCTCGAGTTCGGGGTAAAGGGGTCAACGAGGGCGACAACGGCAACGACGACGACAACGAGAAGGCTGATAGGTAAGCACACCGTAGTCTCGGTTACGTTACCTCCCCGGCTTTGTAACCGCAATTACGCGAATAGAATATTCACCGCGATGCTTAGACCGCATAAGGGTAGAGGGTGAAGTGTCCGAGATTCCGGAGAGGCCAGCAGCGGGTCTCGAATGCTCCAGCAGCTTCTCAAGGACGGAGTCATCTCGGCTTCGTCGAACGCCTGGATCGTTCTCGGGAAACAAGAGCAGGAAGATAGGCCACTGAAACTACCTATAGGTCCCTCCTGATCTGCGGCACCGGTGCCGGAAGACCCCGATTCAGGAAGTTCGCGTACTTCGGTTATTCCCAATTTCCACAAGGGCCCCCAATTGACCATGAGAATGCCGCGTGTTCGCGATTGAAGATTTCGAAGTTTGTTAGCATTGAATATCAGCGGCATATTCAAGTTTCCGCGAAGAGAACGTAAATTAGACGAGATGGGGAAGAATTTCAGTAGAACATCATCCCCGCCGGACACGAGGCGGAGACGAGGGAACGAGGGGTACCGATAATGGTCACCGAGGCTAATTGAAACACTGGGAAAATAGGATTCGCGCTGCAAAAAAGATCGAGGCGTTCAGGCGGTGAGTATAACACTCGAAGAAATCGGAGTGCATAATACGGTACGTAATTTCATTGCGTGAAAATTTCGTTTTTTTTTTTTTTTTTGCGTAAATTCCCGTGTTTTACATAACCCCGGTGTTCTCTGTACAAAGAAGTTGCCAACGATATTTTAGCGTTTCGCGATGACGATACTTCTCGGTGCTCCGCTTTCCTCTTTCACTCTCTCCTAACGTAACGTTACCAACCGACCCGAGGATCTTCAGTCTCTACGATTATTATTATTGTTACGATTCTCGTATAAAACGGCATAAAATTTTAAGGCACCATGTCCAGCGTGTCCTCTCTCGCGTTACGCTGCATTACGCAAGAGGTCTAATGTTTTATCAGCTCCGTTGAACTATATAAATATACATCGCATACGCGGAGACACGGACGCGACTACGTACGAGCGAAAAGTCAACGACCCTCGTGCACATCGCATTACTGTATGATCGGTAACAGTCTTCTTGGCATTCCTACCCACCGTCTACGTTACGCGATTATTTTTCTCTCATTTCGCGAACTACGTCGTTGCACAGTTGATATACATTCTTACATATCGCATTTCAATTTTTTTTTTTTTTTTTTTTCGTGGTATCGTATTTTAATGGAGACTTCGTCGTTGTTGGTCGTATATACCATACAGCATCCGACATAATCGTTCGGGGTCTTCCGCGACTCTCGACTCTCGAAACGCGTCCGTATGCGCGACCGTTGCGCCGTTTGTGAGACGAGAGAGAGCCCATCGAAGCAAAGATGCACTCGCGGTTTATATGCACCGTGAAAGAATAGAACGTTCCTCTTACTTTCTTCATCTCGCAAAGACCGACCAATGCGACAAAAGAGAAACGTGAGAAAAAGTTTATGTTAAAAAAAAAAAAGGAATATATACCGAAGTCATTCTTAAACAGGACGCGCGATAAGATTTTTTTCTGATAGAAAAAAAAAAAAAAAACCTATAGTGAGAACGACGAGATGATAATCTTCGTAGCAGGAAAAAATCTTCGCGCGAGATGTCTCGACAGTTCTAAGACCGCAGCTCTATTTCACGGGATGAGCTGCTCGCTGCTCGTGTCCGCGTGAAAATGGAAAAAGATTTCCGCGGAAATTGTAACGGTCGAGAAAAGTGAGTGGTCCCCGGGGGAGAGCGGCTTTCGGCGGATTTCTTTTCGCGCGGCTACGACGATAAGAATCCGCGCGAGAGAGGGAATTATAGAAAGCGCTTCGTTGGCGCGGTTTCTCGAACAGAACAGCCCGCGGGATACAGGATTCTTAATTGAATACTCATCCCCAACCCCCCGAATGAAAAATAAATACAGTTGCAGAAAAACCCGCAGTGAAAATAAATGTTTGATACGAAGAGACGATGTGAAATTAAAAAAATAATATATAAAGGGTTTTCTCGTAATACGAGAAACGAGACAAGTGCACCTTCGAGTCTTCGCTGATGCGGTCGGTTTTCTCGCGCGTGTGCTCGTTATTCGGAAAATATATATGTACTATAAATATATGTATACATATAGGACTGAGCTTAACAAAAGATCCCGCGCGATAAATCTCTGGGGCTCACGCGAAGGGGGTTAAAAATTAACCCCTGCGATTTTCGTGGGATTGCGCGGTTCTGTCCCGTTGATGCAACCTCGTTGCAGTGCCGCCTCCCCTCCCACCGCTCCCTGGTTATTTATCGCGTGTTGCAAACACGTTCGCACAGCACCCTCGTGGATGAGAAAATATAAAATCGAAAATCCGCGCGATGTCAATAAAAAATGATAAAAAAAATAACCCTCATGAATAATAAGTATGTTGATAACGAAAAAAATATAAAGCCGCATTATTGCTTTTTTTTACGAATTTTGCAGCCATTTTTTATAGATTTACAGCAGACCGGAACTCATTGAAATCCTTGTTTAAAAAAAAAAAAAAATGTATCGGAAATTTCGCGCAGCGACTACGGTACTCTAAGGAATTATTTGCCATAATAAGGACTTTGATATAGAGGGCACTATTTTCTGTGTGCAATTTTTTTTTACTGTTCGTGTTTCACCAAACCCCGGTCTCCCGTAAATCGCGGATAAGTAATAAAAATCACGATAATGAAATCATCAATTTGCCTCTGCTGGTGAAATTGTCAAATGTAAATTCGCCGAAAGTTCACCGAAAAATTTTCAGTGATACATAACCGTCGAGTATATATCAGAGCGAAGCGTATTAAATATATAAAAGTGAAATGTGACATACCGAGTATGCGACGTTCGCGAGGCGCCCACCGTAACGCGCGGGTACATTATTTCTCTCGGCATATCCGTAGAGAGTAGCATCATCAATATTATCCTACGGCGACAAGAATGGAATATTTCGCCGATGAAATATCTCAGTGTGTTTCTTACCTGTAACAGAACCCATCGGTACATTAATTATCATGCGGCTGTACAGCCAGAGTGTTTGCACTTGCGTTCGTATATAGCGTAAAAATGAATATATACGGGGGTAGTGGGGTAAAATGAACGACTTTGGCAATTCAGGACGTTTTGTCGGTATACACCACACTTTTCCACCAATTCCGCCCCAAAAAATAGATTTTTTTACACCCCCTTAGAGTATTCAACTAAAAAAAAAAATTAAAAAAGACAAATTATGAATTTTGGGATTGGTCCATTTTGCCCCAATTTTCGAGTTGCACGACTGCCCCATTTTGCTTCGAAAGTTTAATTGCGCGTCTGTTCCATTTTGCGCTGTTGGTCCATTCTACCCCACCTTCCCCCTGTATGGATATTAGGTTAGCGATAAATTGTTGAATTAATCGAAAAGTTCGTTCGGATGCTGCAAGGCGTACGTGCCTTCAGTTTTCTAGGCTACGGCCTGTTCCCGTTCGTGCAAACGAAGACACCGACTACCTCATCGGCTTCTCGCGATATGCATAGGGACCCTTGACGATACTAGTAGAATATCAATCATTCAGCCCCACAGCTCGAACACTCCAAGCCAAGGAGCCCCATGCATTATTCCGCGAAAGAAGTAAAAAAAAAAAGAAACGAAGAGAGCTATTTATTCAAGCGTTCTTGGATAACCGCGCGGCGAAGTATATACGATAATATACGGTACCTACGGTATTACTCTTGGAACCCGTAGGGTAGAGTCGTTTATAAAAATGTCTTTCGGACCGCGCATCGCCATTCCCGACATTTCAAAAAGATACTCATCCTTTCTATACCATACGACAAAGAGGGTGAAACTGATGCGCAGAAGTGAATAAACCATTTCGTACCGCGCAACTTTGCGACGGTCTCGTGTTTTAACTCCTATTCCTTTATTCCTTTGCTGTCCTTGATATTAAATTTTATACATAGCGATTTTTTGTCATTAAAACTACAATATCCAAGATGAAAGTGGGATAGTTGTTTTCGTTTCCAGAGCGCGAGAGAAAGCGGTTGAATTTAATCGACGCCCGCGCGCGCAAAAGCTCGCCAGCTTCTTTCTGTCCGTTTTTTCTCCCCCTTTTTCGCTGGTTTCGGTGCACGAGAGAAGGGTGAAAGCTTCTGGCTCAGCGGAAAAGAATAAAGCTCTCGCACACGGGTCCAGGGTAGTCCCCGACACACCGGACGTGCCCGGGGCTGCCGTTCTCGTTCGGCCATTATTAGGTACCGTCACAAAGAGGTCGAAGGTCGGGACCGGACAAAACGCCTCTCTCCGACGCTTTGGTATTCTTTCCGAGAGGCCGAGAAATCTGGACTAATTGAGGTTAGTCTGCTGAGCTGCGGCTGAGGGGGCGCGGAGGGCGCCTCTCACACTCGTTTCTCTTTTGCGTGCCGCGGCTCACTAAAACCTCACTTTTTTATTTTCCTTCGCGAAATTAAGCGAACACGTACGCACGCACACACGTGTACCATACTTCATTATTCTCATACGTTTTTCGTACCGTCCGCGAAAAAAAAAAAGAAAAAAAAGGAAAGAAAATCTTTTTTTCCTTCGTACGAAGAGCTTTTTCAGCAGTCTTGACTTTCTCTTTTCGTTGGACGTTCTTGACTTCTGATTACGGAATCTTAACAACGGCAAAGCAGTTGTCTTTCTTTTATTACAAATTTGAAGCTTTGTTTTTGTTAACCTTGAATTAGTAAAATGATGCAATTTTTTCGAATCGTTTTTTGTTATTTTATTCTTTACTCTTCATTTCCGGTACGAATTATTCGTCGTACTCCTTTTGCCGTCGAAACTCTGAATTTTTTTTACATTTTTTTTTCTCGACTTCAAAGGTCGAATAATAGAGTGCTGCGAAATTCCGTTAATTTATCGTCACTTGGCTTACGACTTCCTGTTTATTACAAGTTTTCTCTTAGCAAGAAACTCGTTACCCGATGATTTTGCGAGTAAAGCTTATTTCTGAGCAATTGTAGCGCAAAACGTTTGTCTCGCGCTGCTGATCGTTATCCCCGGAGCGGTGCTCCTTAATTACTTTCATCGCGCGACTCGTGGGAGAAACGATGTTGAGTTAATTCCCGAGTGTCTGCTTATTTATTTGAGCGAAATACATCGGTCAAAGGCTCTTTGGCGAAAGATTCGTCGTATTGACGGTGCGACGAGGAATTTTCTCAATGGAGCGAAACGAGTCTTGATGAAGCATCGCTTCCGCAATGCGTTTTCCTCCGACAAAAGTAAAGAGTAAAGGAACGCGGGAAATGATTGAGGCCCGAGAGATTGATAAATGCACTCAAAGAACGAATGGAAAAGGGAAGGAGAGAGCGGAGAGCAAGAATTCTGAAAACGGGAGGGTCGAAGGCAGTTGAAAGGACGTAGGATCGAAGGAGCAGAAACGTTGCGAAGAGTGAAAGAATTATTGTTTTCTCGAGTACTGTCGGCAAAGAACTCTCGGCTCCTTTTACCCGGACTCTGATTGCTTCGAGGATAAAGTCTCCGTTCTCCCGGTATCACGTGATTGTATGTGTGGATGTGTGTGTGTAGATCTACGGGGTTGATGTTTATACGGCTCGCGTCTCGCAGCGCACGGAAGTTTCAATGTTCCTGGCGAGCAACGAAGCTACGAGGAAACATTCAATTTACTCGGATCATTCCTTACTGTCCTTTTCAGGAAGTCTACGAACTGATGCCACACGTATGTATTACATAACACTCTTCGCCCTCCCAACCATGTGAAGCTCTTCGCATTCTCGTATTTCGTATTTCTTCGAACGGTCGATCTTATATCCACCGATTGAATATACATCGACAGCATTCGTTTCCTAAGGGCGTAGAAAAGGATGATGTGTTCGAAATACAAGTTGTGATTTTCTTATCTCGAAACTATAGGTGATAAATGCTTTTTTTTTATGTATCAACGAAAGTGGTTCATTTTGCCCCTTTTTTTATCTATTGATTTTTTTTCTTAAGTCTCTCAGAGGTATCTGAACTTTAAGGAAAAAAATGTATTCTATTATCTTTAATAAGTTTCCATTAAAAAATAAATGGAAACTATGACTTCATTTTCGAACCGGCAGCAGTCCCCTAAAACGTATGTTTTCCGACAATTTCTCCGTAAAATTTTCATGATAAGACTGTTTACGTAGCAGCAAAAGAAGATACAAAAATGCTTCCGCAACGATACTCTTTCTCGTTCGACATTTTGTTTCGCATGACTCCGCAGGCGATTTTGGCCCGTCGAGAAACCACAAATGATAATGGAACGCCGTCCACAAAGTCGCTGGGACTCTATCGGGTAGTGAGACCAACAGCTTTCCTCCGTATCCGTAGAATACTGCCGTGAAAACGATTTTTCTTCCCTCTAAGTTTCACCCGAGTAAAGAGAAAGAGAGAGAGAAAGCGTAAAAGCCAAAGAGAACGAGAGATATACAGAAAGAACTCCGGGCATCGAAGAGGTATTGGCAACTTCCTACACTCGTTTCGCACAGTTCCCAGAGGAGTCGTGTCGCCTCTGTACGATAGGCAAATCGGAATTGTTCCGTTCTCATCCCACACAACGCTCACCCCATACGTTTTCCACACCATTTTCATTTCTCTTGTGTTTGGCGTTTCATATCCCTCTCTCGCACCCCCAACCCCCACCCTTCAGCTTTC
Organism: Cryptus viduatorius; assembly: GCA_964006125.1. NCBI lineage: Eukaryota > Metazoa > Arthropoda > Insecta > Hymenoptera > Ichneumonidae > Cryptus > Cryptus viduatorius. The sequence goes on from OZ023220.1 coordinate 8,251,360, forward strand.
CATCCCCCAAACTTACCCCCTCTCATCTACCCTCCGTACTTTTGTACACTTCTGTTTTTACAGAGCTCATCCACATTTGCGTGCGTACTTTTGCATGCAGACAATTTTCTCTCGTGGTGTATTTGTACCCCTCTCGGCACGGTGCGGCGTTGTTGACGAAACGAAATTTTTGCATCATTGCGCAACGCGCACAGTGGCAACAGGCTGTGCATAACGGCACACCAGGGTCTCGCAAAATTGGTTAGATATATATTATTCTCTGGTATAACAGTCGACCATAATTTTGGACCGCAAAAACGTTCGTCAAATTTGCACAGAAAAACCACTCCATTGTGGATTCTACGCCGGTATTCCTATTATCCGACTAAAATACCTCTCCTCCCCGACATAATTGGGTCGCGGTGAGATGAGGCTGGAGGCGGATAAAAGTTATACGCGATGCAGATATATATATTTTTTTTATCGTGTGGTTGCGTCGATTTTACTATTTTCCTCCGGCAAACGGAAGCGTATCCTATTCTGCGAAATACAATACCTGGAAAATAACTGTATAAATAGAAAAACATCGACGTTCACTCCGCAGATTAATGGAATAAACCTGATATCGTTTTTTCTCTATGCATCGACGTTCCGATAGTTAAGTAATTAATTTCAGGCAGACCGCAAACCGAATGTTAGTGAAATAAAAATAAATGCAAATCGTACTTTCGGGCAAAAAAATATCAGCTGATTTTCGAAGAAATTTTAATTTTTATAAAAAATTCGCGAATAATAATAATTTTTTATTTAATTATTTTTTGTTAATAAAAATTCTTTATTACAGAATTTTTCTCCTCCGTTATTAGTTTTTATTTCATTGTTCTTAAAATAAAAAAAAACGGACCAAAAATGTGATGATGAAGTATCGAGGGAACTAAAAATTCAGATGAGATCGATCGTTGGCTACAAAAACAGTGCGGAAAACTTCTCATATGTTATATTCGGGTTGAAAGCGACGGAAGCTTTGCTTTCCCCTCACCGTGTACACAGCAACAACGGAGCTTTAATATTTTCATGAAATAATACCATTGTATATGCATCGTTAAGAAAAAAAACAACAAAATATTCTCATTGGAATACGAAAAAAAAAGGTCTCTTAAGAAAAGTAATTACGATCGGAAAATTCTCGAGTTCATCCAATACATACATATATATATATATATGTAGGGCACGATCACGAGAGTTTCCTCAACGAGTCACGAGATGGAATATCCGAGAAACTCGGAATGCTTCAGCGCATATATAAATCTATAAAGGGAAGGGTTTCTCTCCTCTGGTGTTGAGAGGAATTCGTGCCGTACAGCCGGACGAGAAAACGATCGAGAGAACGAGAAAAAGGGGTGAGAACGCGGGAGAAAAATATTTTACCGGTTAAAATACCTGGCCGATGTGCGACGAGACGAAACGAAAGCTGCATAGCTGTAGGTGTCTCCGCGTCCTCGCGCCTCTCCGCGTACACCGCCCACACGCGCAATTCTCGAGGGTGCAGAGTTTCGGCAGTTTCGGGGGACTCTCGTGTACTCCGAATTCCAGGAGGGCAAGTCACTCGTCGCGAGGCTTTCACGTGTGCAACAGTATTCGTAGGCACACCTACGAAAATTCATCTGAATTCCGCAGTGCGTTTATTCGTTTTAATTTTATTTTAGGAACTGTACGAGAGGCCTCCGGTGGCTCTGACCTGACCGGCGCGTTCATCACGATTAAACAAGGCGAAAGGCACTACAAACTATCCACATCCACGAAGGATATGGCGAATGATTCGAAATATAAAATCTACCAGCGGAATGCAGCAAAATGAAAAAAAAAAAAAAAATGAAGGATATAAAAGGACAAAAAATTGCTTATTCATTCGTTTCCCGAAGGGCGACGAATCGGCAATTCATTTTCGACGCCTATTGTCTATATCAATTTATAGCCTTTTTTTATCGTAAAGCATATTGACGGCAGAGTGCAGTCAAATGAGAAAAAAAATCAATTAAAAAAATATAAAGGCGGAAAATATTGCTTATTATTTCTTTGTCGAAGGATGACTGCACTTTATTTTTTGAGTCGATTGTCTACATGAATTCATCGCCTGGTTTTTTTTTTTTTTTTTTTTTTTTTTTTTTTTTAATCCGTAAAGAATATTGACGGCAGAGGGCAATCGAAAGACAAAAAAAATTAGATGAAAAAAATATACAAGAGGAAAAATGTGCTTTTCGAATTGATTGGCGAAGGGGGACTGCAATTTTTTTTTTACGTCAATTGTTTACATCGATTTATCGAATTTTTTTTTAGTCTTATTTATCCGTAAAGAAGATCACTAAGAGTCAATGCTTGTTCTCCATATCGTTTATTTTATCGCGAATGGAATATAAGTATACAACGCAATGATTTTACGATTCGTGCCGTGAGCAACTGTACCGTGAGAGGCTTTCGAGAAAAGTGCAACTGCGAGGAAAAGTGGGCGAGGATGACGGTATAACGGGGTCGCGAGAGCGCGATTCGCTCCGTTTGCCATTTAGTTACAGTCGATATCTCGTATACTTTGGCGAAATCGTTTGGCCATACAGTTTGGCTGTGTGTGTGGGTTGCAGTATATAAGGCAGAAGTCGACAATTGGCACCGCGCCCAGTGTGTATGAATGTGTCATACGTTATCCCACACGTTGCTGACGATGCGTGACTAATCTCGCGGACAACAACTCCGAAAATATTGTCTCCGCCATTTGCGGAAAAAATTTCAATGATAATGATCCCACAGCGCAGAGTCGAATGCAACTGTACGAAAAAAAAAAAAAAAAAAATTCTTGGATGCACCTGACGAAAATGTATCTCGAAATCTCCGACGAGATACGTACGTCTTACCGAAAATTCTAAGACAGCTTTGGAAATGCCGCAAGATGAGCTTTTGATGATACCGCACCACATTTGCCAAAAAAAAAAAAAATCTGCAGAGTTTCTCGTAAAAAACTCGCGTCTTCTGGGTATCCTTTGAAATATCTTCCCCATCCAGCGAACTTCTTTTTTTCCGCTACCCTACCGCGATGTATTCTGCGAGCAACGTCATCAAGCTCCCCGCACAGGAATGATCATCGAAAGCTCGTTACGAGAGAAGATCCAAAAGTCACCTTTTTTTTTCAACAGCCGCCTTCTTTTCTTCACCCTCGTATATCACGCGAAAAATTTTCGCCCTCGCGTGTAATTTCATGTGGAAGAAAAAAAAAGCCCCTGCAGAAACGAGCTGCTGCGCCGCGTGGGATCGCAAGTTCGCTGGAGTGTGTTTTTACGCCCGAAAGATCGAATGGCGTGTATGCAGTCAACTTCGCTGTTACCACAAAACTATATAACTTTTGTCGTCATCGTACTTGGCACTCTCTAAAGATCCGAACTCCGTCGGTAACTCTCGCAAAGTGTTTTTTGGAGCAAAAGCGCGCATTCGTAATGATATCACAACTGATATCACAGTGAAGCGTCCAAAGTTCTGTCTTTTTCCCTAAAAGCAGCGGAAGTTAAAACCGCGCGAAACCCCGAAATCATATTGTCGCAACACATCAAATTATTGTTAATGGAAATATTAAAAAATCGCTACAAAATCTCTATTACCGACAAAAAAAAAATGCATCCTTCGGAAAACCTCCATGAAAGCCACCGTCCGGTTGTTCAAAAAAAAAAAATCTAAATAAATAAAATCTGTTTGCTTTCGGTTCTCAGAGTCATAAAAAGTTTCTCCGATGTCCCGGAAACGATTTCGGTACGTGCGCAATGGAAGTCCGTCAGTTTAGATATAAAACGGTGACTCGAAACAGATATCAGACACGCTGCGCTGTCGTATAACTTCGAATGCGAGAGGGTACCGTGACGGATACTGCGTAACGCATGTAACGCACATAAATGTTTCCAAATGGATGTGTTACCGAGGCTACCGTACAGACCCTTCGATTCGACTCTGTTTCGTTCTATCGTCATTGTGTACCCCGTGCGCACACGCGCGACTGCTGTCGAGACTGTCGAACATGCCGCGTGGCCCCTGCGTACGACTTGGTTATAAATCGATAGTCGTTGGTACGATACGATCCCGACCTACATGTTAGGTATATTCGCGTCTGTGCACAATAGGCGTATATCAAAGCCACCGTGCTGGAAGCTCGTAACAAAGTCAAGTTCCGTAGGTATACACGTTGAGGTACTCACGCTCCGCGAGATAGAAAAAAGTGTATAAGACGAAAAAAAAAAAAAAAAAATAGAATCAAGCAGTCCGGGCGTAGCTCGGTATAGGTACGCTACGTCGGCGACGACGAAGTACTCCGCACTCGTAAAAAACGAAACGTCGATATAATCCGAACGCGGATTGTACGTGAACGCGATTCTAATTAAGAGGCGTGACTGAGCTTAGAAATGAGACTGTTTGATGAGACGATATCGTAGCTTCGGAGAAATGTGCTCTACTGTACTCGGTAAAAGTTCACTTTGAATGATCCCTTGGAAAAACGAGGTTTCGTTCTTTTTAAACGATAAGAGAGAGATGTTTGTTTCTTCATGATCTTTTCGTGAGGCAGTGGAGCGTAGACTCTCGATAAACTTGGGTGGAGAAATTAATAAAACAGAATTTTTTCTTTTTTTTCGAATTTCCGAAAATTTTTTTACTTTCGGGACTAAATGAGCCGCAAAACTCGAACTTTGAGGAAAAATGGACCAATCCGAAAATTCATTAAATTTGAAACAATTTCGATGTTAAAGTTTCATGACAATTTATACTTCAGATCAATACTTACCTGAAAAAAGATCGGTAACGAAGTTCAATGAAATTCTACGGAACAGATTATATATACTGTATTTAATAATTACATATATCCAATTCCGAGAATAATTATTTATCCGAGATCCGAGAATAATTATTTAACGTGTGTTACGAAAGTTTCGATGTACTGCTAAACATTTGTTTCGGAAAGCACTCCGTTCAGTAGTTCGATAAATTTTGCCGAAGCTTTCGGGACACGTTTCACGATATTTGTGATGTCGACGAATGATACGAGGTAAAACGGACGCGTGGCCGCCGGCATACGATTCGGATGCTGGTTAAGCGTCCTCTGTAGTTCTCTATTCTCGTATGTACCTTACTACGCGCATATACACCTATTTGCGAAGGACACCAACGTGACACTGACCAGGGATATTACCATATGCGGTCGCAACCAAGAGAGACGGGACGAGCGCTCATACTTCGGTCAATTGCTACTTCGTACACCGACTCTCTGTTGAACCCGTCGAATTTATACGTGTATACCATGTACCATAGGCGAGTCCTGGTCGATCGCGAAACGAGAGTTTCCGACCAAAATCGCTTGTCGCGTTGCCTCGCTATCGTTTCGAAGCGTTTACTACTACGTGTCACTATCGAGCCTATCGTAAACTCGTAGAGCGCGTTAACATTATATGCAATTATGGGCGCGGTAACGTAACAAACAATATATAGTAATCCGCACTCCGATTTTAGGTTATGATAAATACGATTTTTTTTTCGACACTAATATCAAGAAACTGGAGGGATATTAAAAATTTTACATTTATATTAACGCGAAAAATAAAAGAACGAAGAAACCCACAATACCTAAGAGGATACGATGAAAATTTTAAATTATGGCACTCCAATTAAAATTTTTTATCTTACGTAATTCATTTTTTAACCGTAAATTGAACTGTTGTTTCTGCTTGCAGAAAACAGCTCCGAGGAAAATGTAACCATTTTTCACCAAAAAAATAAAACAATGAAAAAATTAATTAAATTTAAATTTGAAAAAAAAAAAAAAATTAATGTTTCGTTACATTACTGCTCTTTATAAATTTTAATTTATTATTATTATTCCTTAATTCAAGAGAAAAACCCTTTTACCTAACTTTATTAATTAATTAATTTATTTATTTATTGAATTTTTTCAGAGTATCGTCTTGCGAGATGTATAAAGAATAAAAAAAATAATTGCAAGTACGAAAACGTTTTTGTTCGTTTTTATAATTATGATAAAGGAAAATCTGTAAATAAATAATAATCAATTGAGATATCGAGAAAAGTAGTCAGCAGATAAGAACGGAGCTTAAGCACAATTGCGCTTATTCCGCAACCCATAAGTCGGAAGTCTTGCGAACGAACCTCCATATTTGACTTTTGTACACAGTACACCGTCGGCACCCCCCCCCCCCCCCCCCCTTCCCCCGCAAGATATGCAAACATTAGAAAGTACGAAGACGAAAACGGCTCGGAATACAATGAAACCGGAAAACGACTGCAATGTACAAAAAAAACATTGTTTCGCCCACCGCGCGGCGAGAGGTTTCTCGAGTTAAATAGCATATATATATACAAAGTTATTACAACATGCAATTTCGCGATTTCCATATTCCGCGAGACTCTTATATATATTCCAAACGTCCGCTTGGCATTGACCCTCTTGTGTAACCCCTTTTCGTCACAATTCTTCTCGATTATTCACAAAATTTCAAACGCCTAAATTGAAAAAAGTATCGTCATTGATTCAATAAAACGTCAAGGTATCGATCAGCCTATTTTATCGTATTGTTTTATTTACAACTCTTGAATTTCAAATCAAATCGAAACAAAATCAGGGCATTTGCGTCTTTTTATGTCTTTATAAAGTTAGAAGAATCGTAAATAAAATTATAAAGTTGAAATAAATAAAGTTGAAATAAAATGTGCCGTTGGTACTATTCATCCGCTCGGTTTATCAAGTCAATTACAGTTTTTTTTTCGCGTATTAAGTGAAATGTTCGCGCCTTCGATATTCTTTCGTTTCCCACCCGCGATTTCGATGGAAGTCAATCGAATCCTTTCAACGCGGTTTATCGAATTTGATGAGATGTATGAAAATGCATTCAGGGGGGGGGGGAGGGGTGGCACCCGAAGGATATTCAAACCCAACGAGAGGACGCGAAATTCGCTGTACGTCATAGATATGCTAATATTCAGTGATTTAGGCTCATTTCAACGAGCCGGTTGTTCGCCTCTCGCGACCGTCCAGCGCGGGACGGAAAGGGGGGCGGGGGAGGGGGTTAAAGTTCGCGGGTAACTGCATCACCATCACCAACAACCACCCCCTCCTCCCCCTGACGCCTCTAACGCTATGGTTAATCTTATAACGGGCGCAGTACGTTACAATTAATTACCGCCCCGGAATCAGGCGCGTTACCATAGACCGAATGTAATTATCACGCGGACACTTGCGAACGAGAATTTAATGCGGAATCGAGAACCTGCTGTGTCGCACAAAATCCTCGAATACGAGTATACGGATACGGCAATGTGTGAAAAGGGTTTATGCATTCGATACGAGTGAACATTGCAACGCCGGATTGGATTTTACCGCTTCCGTTCATTGGTCCAACCGAGTTGCGCCGATGTTACTACACGCTTTCGTCATTTAATATCCCTCCACTGACGTTGTACAATGGACAGAACGCGCTTTGTTACTTTGTTGATGTGTACATTGACTCATCGAACAAATTCACTTTGGATTAACGATTGCAACTCCGAACCTCGCTGAGAGCTCATTTCAATCCTAAATCTCTTTTTAATTAATTAGTGTGGCGAGAGAATTCGAGAAATCGTAAAAAAATTATCCAATTTCGTAGAGTATCGCTTTTCCGAGATATTTGAGTACTGTAGGGATACGTGTGTTATGCAGCGAAGCATATAATGGTTTTTACGATATATTGGTACACTGGGAGGTACAACATTCACCATTAATCGAACCAAGCAATTTGTTTGTTGGAAGCATTTGTTGGCTTTATCGTCGAAGTAATACAAAACATTGAAAAATGTATCATTCCGACTTTAAATGTCAGCATTTTTTTTTTTTGCATTGTCGATCGTGGGGAATCGTTAACATTTGTTTTCATCGGCGAAATGAAAAAAAAAAAAAAAATGTATTAAATTGTACCGACTAAAACGAATATCGACTTGTTAAACATTTTCAACTTTTTTTTTTTAAATATGCACTTTTTATACTTTTTTTTGGTACAAATTTAAACTTTGTATACTTCACTATTTATCGAATTGAACTTTTTTTGGTATCCAATTCCATTCGATTTTTTTCGGAAGAAAAAATTACGGAAAAAATCTCGTTACGAGTAATTCTAATGAAAAACAAGCTACGCGCGTAACTTCAAAGGGGCCATTGCGCAAAGTCAAATTATTTTTTTATTTCGTTGTCGAATGTATGGAGAATCCTCGCGTTCATTTGTATATTTTTCAAGGGAAAACGAATTACCGTACCGAGATAAAGTGGTGGTTACATCGAGCTGTACAAAGGTCCGAAGAGCCGGTCGAGAGAAACCCGAGAGAAGTTAGGAGTCGAACAGTAGAACGGAGTGAGAATTAAAATAGGAGAATTAAACCGCCTCGTTTATTTCGTTAGACAAAAGCTTTTCCCAACGGTAGTAAGAACCGCGAGCGGATGGTCGTCGACAACGGCCACAGGGGCTTTCCGCACCGGCGAAATAGCGGACCCGCGAAGGGGAAGGAGGTTTCGGTTTAAAAAAAATAACGAACCGCGCGGAAATTGCTGCTGAAGTATTGCGCACCGAGGCTGCGGCAAAAGGGGCGCTGAGATAATTACGGTCGATCTCGCGTATCGAGGAAAATTCTGCTTTCGCCAAAAGCACCACCGGGAGAAATTCGAAACAACGACAATTTCATCTACTGCAACATTGCCATTCGTCCCGTTTGAATACCATTATTTCTCCTTTTATCCGAGTTTTTGTTAATTGTACAGCGTTCGCTAAACGATGCAATTACTACGCGTTCCATTCTCACCTCTTTTTTTTTTACAAAATCAAAGACCCGATGGAAATTTTTTCGGAGCTTTCAGCATAAAATACAAAAAAAAAATTAACGAGAGCTTCCAATTCGCGGAAATTGTACTTTAATTCGCCGCAGCGTGATGTTCAACAAGCGTATTCGGGGGAACATGAGCCCCCCCCCCCCTCCCTCCCTCCGTCCCCTTTTCACCCCTCCGGGAGGAAAAGACAAACAGCGAATTAAATCGCCTCGTTGTTCCGGCTGTAAAATTTGAAAAAAAAAAAAAACGACGAAAAACGAGAGAAATAAAAGAAAAATAAAACATTGTTTCCCGTGGTTCCGGGTCGTTGCGCGGTCTCGTTGCGGTCAAATGATTGAACGATGCACGAGGCGCACGTTAACGCGATTTAGCGAGCCACATTAGCGTGTTTCGCTATTCGCCATTCGGTGCAACGGACGGCAAACACTGCAAGGCAAACCGTGGAGAGTCACGTAGAAAGTTTGCGTGCCTTCGCGTTCGGCTTCGAATCACTTTCTATACGGAGCAAATTCGGAAGGGATAAACTCAATGAAGAGTCGAATCTCCCCTCCCGGGGATTAGCGATGCGCGGAAAAGTTTAGCGTTGCAAAGAAACGATGAAACGACCGCTCGAAGTTCGGTTGCCGTATACGATGAGTTCGAGATTCACTGTAAAAATTTCTTTGACGGCTATGCAATAGTTACATGTCTTACGAGAATCGCGTGCGCGTGCTTAACGGGTTCTCGACACGGTTAATAAATAGACATAACGTTACAATACGCTACCCGACGACGCCGAACGAAACAGAAGCTCTTGCATGTCGTTACCGCAGAAATTCACGTGCATCGATATACCTGTGATGTGTATATTCAATAATCGATTGCATGAGTCAATTTGCGATTAACAAACGATCGATAAAATCTTTCCGATAATTTTTTTAATGGACGATTATTATTATTTTTTTTCAACGGATTATAATTTTTGTCGTGACTTTTGAAAATGTTAGCATAATTATTTAATGTTGGAAATTATGGATAATAGATCGAAAAATTGGTATTTATTATACAAATTTTTTTATTAATTAAGGGAAACGAAGAGATCCATAATTTTTCAAGTGAAATTCGGGAAATACAAAAAAAAATGTGGTCAATCGTTTTCGACTTTGCGGGCGCTGTGATAGAAGATTAAAACTCGTCCCTTGAGTCAACGAAGAATATGAAGTTTATTCTTCTCTGAGTCTATATACGAGTGAAACATTTGTATCTTGTAAAATAAAGTTTGCCTGCGAAGTACAAGCGATTGTCGTAGAATTCCGTCGAGTGTCCCTAACGCTCAGTGCCAACAGAGACGATGTGGGATTCTGTAAAATTGCGCGTCTGTAAACGGGATTCGCGAGTTGCCACTTCGCTCAAGGGAATTGTTTAATCAATTAATTCATCGCTATTCGTGACACGACCCTCTTTCGTCTACGTCTGCGTGCGTAATAGTCGAGACACGCGATCGCGCCACATAGATTTTGCGTTACATTGCGGTCGGTGCGACGACGAGAACCAGAGATCGAAGAGCTTTTGTATGATAGCAGGTAAAACGGACCGTCTAAGGAAAACAAATCCTCGTAATTATTTCAGAGACGCGATTAACTCCTTATTACCAAATTTAAGTGACAACAAATATTTGGAACCTTAAAAAAAAATGGGGCAAAATGGTCAAAAAGTATTAAAAAATGGAAAATTGAAATATGAAATAATTTATTACCAACAAGCGACATGTTGACTATTCTTGTAAGAAAATATAAATTTTTCCATGTTAAATATAATGAAAAACTTTTTTACGAGAAAATTAGCGAATTATAATTTTATTTATCTGCAGTTCTATTTTTCGAATCGGTCCATTTTAGTCTAAACAATAAAAGTTTCGTAGAATATCATTAAATGTAATTCATGATTTTTAGCGTTGGTCCATTTTACCCCAAAATTTAAGTTCCTCGTCTGTCCCATTTTGCCTCACCTTTCCTATTTCTTATATTATGTATTACGTATATTTTTTTCAATACAGATAATTAATCGCGTTTTTTTAATTGCGTGAGAACCCATTTTGCCCCGGTATTCCATATTGCCCCATTCTACCCTATATAGCGCACGATGCCGAGACACAGTGTCGCAAGCCAAGAGTCTCGAAGGGACAATGGCCCCGGGTGTTCCCGACCGCATGCCGCGAGAGAAACGGCGGTGCACGTTCGTTGTACTAATCGCGTTAACTTTATCGCACTCGCGTTAATTACGTTAACGCGCTCGCGGCTCTCCGGGGGCGGAGAACGTAGGGAGATGGGGGATACAATAGGGTAGGAAACCCGAGACAGTCGAGACGCACCCTCTCCGACTGCTGCCATCAAGGTGCAAGGCTTTCAGACTGCGCATCGCAGGCTGCGAGGTGCACAACCCGTCGGGACGCAAAAGAAAAAAAAATCGGAAATTTTTTTTTCTCCGAAACAAAATTTTTTCAAATTTTCAATTTTTTTTTTTTTTTTCATAAATAATTTTCCCGATATATCAGGAAATCTCGTTTGACCGTATTCTGGCGCTGCGGCTAAAAACACTTTAATTTAAAATAATTAAAAGGCGAATAATAGCGAATGAAGAAGAATAGCATTCGTTCGATGAGAATTCTCGTTTGCATTGCGTCGAAGCGAATATTCCTTATATCATTTTGAGGACAAAATGGATACACAAAGAGCTTTGACGATGTGTACATGTTTGCGTTTGATAGAGCGAATTAATGGATTTGTTTCAATAACATACATAGATATGCAAGACGACGCGCCGGTATTCCGGCGACGCGACGCCACGTAACTTGGGCGCAACGTGCCACAAAACAAAGTTAACTAATTAACGTACGTAAGTACAGAAACCAAAGTGTACTGAAGATACACGAACTTTTCCATTTATCTAATTAACAATACGCGTAAGATTGCGCAACGAGAAATATTTCTGTAGCGGTCTACTGGATTCGCTTGCGTTTAACATTAAAACACCTTTTAACCACTGCTGTTATCCTCCGTCTCCGCGTCTAGATGTATTCAAAGAAATTTAACGTCGAGCACTGTAACTCTTAGAGGCGGACGAGGTACTGCGGGATTTCACGTGATACCGAAAATTTAATTTCGTCGAGATAGAGAAAGAGACGGAAATGCGAAATATCGCGTTACAAATCTTCGCGTTCAATTATTCAGCGCGGATGCTCGGAAATTGTGGCTACAATTGTAGCTTTCATTTAAAAAGAAAAAAAAAACTGAGTTTTTATTGAAAAAAAAATCAACACATCGAAATCGTAATGAATCGACTCGAGAAACGACCAATTTGTGTTTTCGTGATTATCAATCGATTTTCCGACAACTATTATTCAATTTAACATAAAACACTCACTAAAAACTCGCAGAAAGCGAAGAAAAGATCGTCATCTACTTTAGATTCTAATAATCAATCGATAATAAAAATTCATTTCGGAAACTTTTTTTTTTCGACAGTATTTTTATACAAATAACGATTATTATTTTAAGGGATAAAAAAAAAGCGTATTTTTACGAACGCGTAGTGTTTGTATAATTGAGTCGTACGTTATCAGTCCGAAACACATTTTTATCACGGAACATCAAACGTTTAAATGGAACTTATCGATTTCAATGGCGGATAGTTTTTTGTCAGCCAAAAAAAATAAGGTTATTAATAATATCGTATAGGTTATGTATACTCGGGTTCTCTGTTGCCTAACGCGCGCCCGATGAATCATAGATACAGCTGATAGGGCTATCACTGTTCACCATCGATATCCGAAATCACAGGGTATCTGTCATACGGAGGAGCGACAGATTCCCCGGCGTGTGCACGCAGGCTGTAGCGAATGAGCCGCGTGGCGCTTGTACCCGCAAACAAACAATCCCCAGCGGTGCAATGCACCCTCGTCGATACGCTCGAATTGAAGAGCGTGCGGTGCGCGAGAAAGGGGCAGTATAGGTTACACAGGCGAGGGTATCAGGGTTTTCCCCTCAGGCAAAACATTATAAGCCACCCAAGCAGCGTAGTAGTAGCGTAGCACGCGGAATATCAGCTGGCTGTCAGCTATGAGCCGGCGACCACGCGGTATAACCGTTCTCGTGTCGCCGGGACCGGCAAACTTCTTACCTTTGTGTCTCTCGATGTGTGGTAGTAGTAAACAAAGACGAACATCCACGCGCACGACAGTAGCAACACTATTTTCACATTTCGACGCATTTTGCGAATTTATCACACTGTCCCGGTGCCGGTTTTTGTTTTTTGGTTCTTTTTTTTCGATTTACTGTGTCCGTACAGACGATATCGGAGACGAAGGTAGCAACGGAATTTAAGTTATTTCCCGTAGTAGCCGCGATGAGAGAGCACGTTTTCTCGTTTGAGTATACTATACAGCTTCGAATCCCTTCCACCCGCGTTTATCGACCCTGCCGGTAAAACCTCGGGGAGCTCTGTTTCTCTCCTTGTACTATAAACCTCCACGATTTCTCTATCTATATATCTATTGTATCTCTTCGAGAGAATTAAATTTTCATAAATCTATCCAAGTCGCGAAACTACGAAAAGGCCGGTTATCGATGATTGGACTCATGAGGAACTTTGTCATCGAACGAACACGCGGTACACACATACATATAGACGTTTGAATAACGCAAACGCAGCCGGGTTATTCCACGAGGATTTGTCAGGCTACGAGCAGCACCGCGAGTCTACCGACGTTAACCAGCCGGCAGCCCGAGCCATACTGACGTGTAACCGGGACTGCGGGACGCTCCAGCTTCGCGATTCAACGCACAAACGCGCGCACGCGATTGTGCGGCGTTGCCGTCGCTAACCGCCAGATGTCGCGTAGCCGGCAACTACGCCTTCGCGGAAGGGGGATACAGCGCGAGATATACACGTATATACGAGTGAGGATGCGCGAGAACGAAAGGAACGAAAGGTGGGAGTGAGAAAACGAGAGATAAATTCACGAGGGTCCCGCTGTTCCCTTGGCGCCTCAAACCCCCGTCGTCGACGAGAGCGAATGGACGATTTTTATAAGGGTTCTAGTCTGAGGCCGTTTCGGTTTATAGTTTATGATAGGATGAAGAGAGTCCAGGGGCCAGGAGACACGAGTGCTATCCCCGTGTGTCGAGGGCTACATATGGGATTCGCGAATGAATGGGATTAATGCGATCGTGCGAGGATGATATCCAGTAGTCAGCTCGTCAACCGGAAAAGGCCGCGAACTCTGACTCGGTAAGTCTATCAAATTAACTGCCGTGCCGTGTCTGTGCACTTTCGTGCGCACTATTTTATTCCCCTTGTAGCTGATGTTCTTTTTTTTCCGAAGTAAATAAAACATATATAGAATAAAAATGGAAGGTTGTAACTTTGGGGTCGATTCATGGACTATCTGTGCTTTTGATTTTCACGAAGATTAATTGACCCTCCGACAAAGCCGGCCAGCTTCGGGCAAATAAATCTGTTGAGTTAACTGTCTGCATTGACATTTATACTCGCAATTCTAATACTGCGAAACTCATAGTTTTGTTTTTTGTAATTGGCAAAAATGATATCGCGGATTTTGCGATCGTCTACAAAATGGCGGCTCCTCGGGTTTTTTAATATTTATGCGTGTATCGTTTTCAATCGTTTTCTTTTTGTCTGTTTTTTCAATTCATGTGCGATATTATTAAAAAAATGCACTCTGTTGAAAACAATAGATATCGAATTTAAAGTAAAAGAGAATTAGTTCGTGCGGTTTTAATCCGTCGTTTACACGTTCCTACTATTTAGTAATCGACATCAAAAAAAAAAAATGATGACCTCTCGTTATTTTTTTCGCCAACGGAGTACGACTTTTTTCCTAACCTCTATCCCTTCTCAAACTTTGGTTTTATTATTTAGATAAAACATATCGAAAGTTTCGAAAGAATTCGATCTATTGGACCCATTAAAAAAAATCGCAAAAAATTACACTTTTACTAACATTTTAGTTTAGATTATCCCTGAAAATAAAAAAAAATACGTATACGCTCCGATTTTTTTACTGAAGCGCCTTGGTAGCTCGAGCGTCTTTATCCCGTTATTAATGATAGTCTCCGCGCGTCTGCGCTGAGCTCTATATATTAACTTTTGTCATAAACGCGTGTAAGCGAGTTTCGATCTTTGATAGACTTTCGTACAGAGAATCTCTCGGCTAACCGAGCTATTATCTCTCAACTATTTTAAACAAGTGTGTCGAATAGAGAAGCGACAACTTTTTCGTACGAAATGTACGAGCGCTCGCGGCACGCGCGCTGTTCACCGGCCTCGTTGACTCGGATGCCGCCGATGTGTCTGACCAGCATTGTCCGTATCTACTGAGCTTCGCACTACAGCGGTAGCCACGGCGCCTGCAACCGTCTCGCTTGACTTGTAACACTCGGATAACTACGAACGTTTGCGACGCGAACCAAAAGAGTAGCCGACGTTCGTGATCGAGCGACCAAAATGGCACAAAGGACTGTTACCTTTTTTTCTATAGGCAAAAGAGTTGTAGAAACATCCTATCTCCGGTGACGCGAAAAGAACGCGAGACAAATGAGCCGAGAAGACCGTTCATGCGTATTGTCATATTTACCAAGAGAAATCGACAATCCCAATCGTTTCAATTTACACACTCGCGGCGCGATGTATATGGAGTAACGCTTGAGTAGATATCATAAATTAACCATTCACGTCGGTTCAGTTCGTTTAACCCCGCGTTCCAAATCGCGATGCAGTCGGTGACCACTTAATATATCTTCTCGGTTGTTGTTGAAAGAAAACGTCTTTAGTCACTTTTCAAATTTTTCACAGTACAGTGAGTCGCGCTATCCGCGCGATTTCGTAACGTTCCGTTATTTCTTCGGAAAATAGGGGATACCGGGGTCAGTTGCAACACGCGAAAAATCAGAAACGCGATTAAAAAAAAATGGTAATTGTTTTTTTTTTTAAGTATTTATTGACCTCGAAAAAGTACGCTGCAACAACGAATTGAATTTGTTTAAAATAATTTAATTCTCTGTAATGATCGTAACGCGGCTCTTTCAATAGAAACGAAGTTTCACTTCAGACGCGCTTAAAGGTCACACGCACAGATCTTTTCGTATTTTTTTTCTTTTTTTACACAACATTCTTGAATCGTACACGCGAGTCACGAGTCGAGAAGACGGAAGTAGGCACCGAAGAGAACGGTGCACCGCGATAACCGCAAGGTAATTTGGAACTCGCGAAAACTCCCACGAGATATTCTCCGAGGAAAACGGCGCGGTGCGACGAGAAAACGCCGCTTCGGTTGATGTCAATCACAGCCGCGTAAAATCGTCGTACGAATCGCGACAGTCGCGAAATAATTTAACGGTGACCAGGGGACAAATTAATTTCTTTTTTTCATTATTTACCATTTTAGTGATCGAAAATATATCGAAATTCGCGTCTACACCGCTACAATTTATTAATACGCGTTGTATCGGTTGCATTGATAATTAATTGTCACGATCGTTGTTTCATTGAATTCTCGCGTAATATGAATTATTTCGTCGACAATTGGAGAAATGAACTCGATGCAAAATTAATCGAATTATAATTTCGCCGGTAAATGTTGAGCTGTGTATCAATTATCGCGAGACTTCGGTTCCCATATAACGGAATCATCGTTTACCCCGATGTTATTCGATCATTGTGAAATCTCCGAAATTCTATCGAAATTCATCGACTGTTCCTGGAGGCTATGCCGCTCATTTTTATTTCGCATTTTTATCTCGAACCGCAACCCCGCGCGACAAATTGCAAGTGAAAGGATTAATCGGGGAATCTAACGATCCCGAGAGTTTTTCTACGCGTTGTTCGAGGGTCTCGCAGACTTCGGAGCCTCGGGAGCGCGAGAGAATCTTTACGAAATAGCGTTACGTTTATCCGATGCCACAGTTGGAATTCAGGAACGCGCGCGGTTGCTCTCCGGCGCATAGCGAAGGATACGTTAGAAACTCGTCGCTCGTACCTCTCTGCGGTGTTTCTGCCCTCCAGAAACACCCGGCGAGCGTTCATTACGGTATCATTAAAAAAAAACGTTTGTGTCCAACGGTCTGAGCGTTTAATGATCCGCTCGAGCGCAACGTATCGCGTACGTGCTATTCATCCGCCAACGAGACTCGTTACGCTTTTTATATTTTGGTTCATTCGTTATTTTTACTATACTGACTCTCCGAGAGTTTATATTTCCATATTTGTATTTATTTTTGATAATTTATTAATTTTTTTACATTTGTATTTACATTCGTATCTGTGGGCTTCGCTCGTATTTCACTGCATAAAAAAAAAATTTAATTCAATTTATCGATTATCCCTTCAATATTTACTACCGAATATCACCGACCCTCCACATCAATAAAGAGCAAAAACATTTATCGTCATATTTTTAATCAAATATGCAAAAAAAAAAATTCGCGACAGAAACAGATTGAGAGTGGAAACAAAAATGCGTTTCTCCACTCGAGCGTCCTATCGTTCCGGCGTTTGCAAGTGGAAACCAAACACAGCAGTTCGACACACGGGAGAGTTCTTTGCCGTTGAGAGATCAACCCCTGCCGAGGAAAAAGTATCGCGTTTCAAACGTGCGCTATCCGGAGACCGCTTTGATGTCGAGATGAAAATTAAAAAAAAAAAAAAGAAAAAAAAAACCATTAATAACTTTTTTATCAGTCGTTGACAGTGAGGGTGAAGATTGTCGGGCAATCGCGGAATCGGAAACTAACTGAAGTTAAAGTATCGGTAGATATCAAACCATCGGGAATGCCACGAGAAGGCTAATCATTTTTATTTTTTTTTTTTTTTCATATGTTACGATCAGCACGCGCGGATATACGCGATCATGAATTTCGCCTCAGCGTATACACACACGAGCATAAATATTCGTAATGGTATTTGACGCGTGCGTGGAAAGCCACTAACGAATATTTATGCATAGGCAACTCCGCGAGCCCGAGGTGTACCGGCGTATATACGGTATAACGCGAAAGCTCGCGCTGCGAAATGAAATATTGCGACCAGTACTGCCTCAATTCGTGACGTCACTCCGATGCCTCTGCTTCTCATATACGCTTGCATGGGTGCGATTTTTTTATCATTCCCGGCTAACTCCGCACTAAATGAGCAATGTTTTTTTTTTTTTATTTCCCGCCCACTGCGTATTCCCCATGCGCATATATCCATAGGGGAAACATGCAAATTTTTTGATTTCCCAAGCGATGATGCTGTCGCACGCGAAAAAAAAAAAAAAATAGGAAAAAACAACAACAACACAGTTTGAATCTGCGTTCTACCAGAGGCACTTGTGTATTCGCGCTTTGAATAATATATCGTCGTCATTTCGTTTCGGCCGCTCTGTACAGCCGTTACTACTGCCGATAATCCAATTCTCTGCTCTCTCCCGAGTGTTTAGTAAATGAGTGAAAATGACGTAACGAACTTTCGATGCGCTCGATAAACGTGCCCGTCGTGTACGTGTTTCCCTAATTCGATTTGTCAGTCAACCGTCCGTTGGATTCCCTTTTATTTCTAAACACGAATGGTCGAGTGCGTCAATATCTGGATGAGGTGAGGGGAGTTTATATCCATAATAGATACACGAACGTTCGTTGCATATGAAAGACGATAAATACGTAAAGGCTTTCAAGTGAAACCCGAAACTCCTCGTACCTATATAAACACCAGACGATACGGGACAATGCTTTCAGCCGATTTTCCACAAATGCACTATAGCGCAATTCTGCTGAATCGTGAATATACATTTATGCAGTGCTTATTTGTAGGGAACGATGGGGCAAAATAAGCCAATGGGGCAAAATGGGACAATTGCGCTACTCGGATTTTGGGTCAAAATGGACCGATCCTGAAATTCGTGAAATTTTAGAAAAGTTCGATTTTCTAACTGCATGATAAGTATCTATGCTCTCGTTCGCTGCTTACCTAAAAAAAAGATCGAGAACGATGTTTAATGAAATTCTACGGAACATTTATTTTATGAGTTAAAATGGACCGATGGAAAAAAATAGAAATGCAAATAAACAGAACTATACAATTGTCTTTTAAAAAAGTCTTTCATTATTTTTTATACAGGGTATTTTTTTTTTACGAGAACTGTTTACATATGGCTTCTAAGAAGTAAATTAATCAAACTTCGAATTCTTCATTTTTTTACTCCAATTTAATTGCGGTCCATTTTATCCCCTTTTTTTCATCTTAATATTCTCAGGGGTGTAACAAATCTATTCTTCTTCAAAAATAGTGAAAAAGTGTTGTGAATATCGACGAAATTCCTTGAATTGCTAAAGTGGTTCATTTTGCCCCGTCTTCACCTATATTATATTATTTACTGTTATATTACACATTACTCATATTTTTTTAGTGCCGTATCGACGTTCCTTTTCTTGGTCCATTTTGCCCCATTATCCCCTATACGTACAAATATATATGTATAACACATTTATACATATGTATGCGTAGTGTACAGCGTTGAGAAGAATATCGAGATTCATTCTTTTTCCATTGCAAGCCCTGTTGGTTGCGCATACGGTACCAGTCTCGTATGTGCAACGAGCTCAACCGCGAGAGTCTTCCGCCGGGATCTCTTCGATGGTATAAATCAGAAGTGAAATCGAACGGCTATCTCTCACCGGTGAATTTAATCACAGTTTTTCTCGCTTTCGATTTGCGAGGAATTCTCATCCTTTCGTCGTCGTCTCCTTCCCCTCCTTCACTTCCCTCGCAGAATCCGAACGATGCACCGGTGTACAGTGTCCAAGACAGAGCCGATACAATCCGAACTCTGTGATCGAAGAACCGCGTATAAATGATTGCACTCTCTTTTGTCCGTATCGCTGCGACACAGAGCAGACCAACTTTTAATCGATTATGCCGTTTTTTTCTCATTCTCGTTACTTCTAACGCTGCAATCGAGAGTCTCGCAGCTTCCGCGAACTGGAGATCCCACTGTATCCAACGTTCGAAGCGTAATAGATTTTAATTGCTTTCATTGTTCGATAAAACGAGAACGCGCGCGGGTCATGAGAACACAGTGAATTTCTTGTTTATCGCTAAGGTAGCTTCTGCTTCGCGCGGAAATTGCACAAATCTCGGCATACGGAACTCGAAGACTTTCGAATTCAGTCTGCGACGCGACACGACGTGTTGAGAATCATTGAAATACCGCTTGTTCTCTTTGGTTAAAGGAAGCGAAAACGCGTTTGACGCTCTTCAGTTTTGACTTAAAACAAATCACTCCGAAAATCGTGGCTCTGCGACGCATGTTTAATAGCTCTCGCAGTTCCGCTCGCTGTACGAATTAAATTACTGTTTATTGCTTTGATTTATCCGAATACCGCGCTTTTCTCAAATAAACAAACGAACGCTTTTGTAACTATCATATATGTCGCAAAAAAACATTTATATAAATGTACGCTGTAAAAAAAAATCGTAAATTTAATGGACTCGGAAATGGAAAATTGTCATCCATCGCGAATTATACGAAAATTTATTTCCGCGTACGGTAACTTTATCGGAATTTTTACAGCAATAGTTTAATTTGCATTAAAAGTACTTGCAGTTTAATAATTCACTTTAATTTCGCTGTAAAAGTACATTTTTTTTTTGCAGTGTATATATATTTTTTTTATTCCTTCAAATTTGCACACCCCGGAGTCGCCTCAATTGTCATTGAAACAAACAAACATCGAACGTTCACTTGCAATTTTCGATTTATCAAAAAAGTTTGGTTTTTCGCTCGAAAGCAGATTCGGGAGGGCATTTGTGACTTTCGAACGGCAAACGAGATCGACGTGTCGAGAATAATCGAATATAAATCGAGGGGTTCTTATAAGGGGAGGCAACGATCGAAACGCGAAACTTGCTTTACCCAACGCATACACGACGGACACGACGGACTTTCACCGATCCCTCTTCGATTGGAGCAATGGTCAAACGCGTGGCACGTACTCTACTTGCCGCACACAAACATATAAACGTATGAAACACGACAGAGGGACAGGGTATCCGACGATGGGAACAGCAGCCGCATATACGCGGGTGCAACTTTTGCCGTGTCCCGTTGTAACATCTGCCGCGTCTCTGGAGAGCTGAAATCGATCGTTACTTTCGATAGAGATTCCTCTTTGCTTTTCTTGTTCGCCACGTGCGACGCGCGGTTTAACCACCGTCCGCGACGATATGGACTTTCGGTCTCGAATCGGTGACTCCTCCGACCGCCGACCATCGGTCGCTGCGACGATATTTTTTCAATTTTATTCAATTTTTCTCAAAGTCATATTTTCACTCGGGTATCAAATGAAATATAGCGGATTGCCGAAGCAAGAAATGAATTATATGCATTAATTTGCCGGTGTATCCGATTTACCGGTAGAAAAAAAAAGAAAATTCAGGATTTATCCAAATGTAATACGAGAGCTAAAAGAGAAGCGAAATTGTTGCGTGTCGAAGTCTTTTATTCGCTATGGTATAGCGATCACAATGATCCGCATCGTTGTGTGATCGCGGAGACTATTACTGCCGGTGGCCGTTCAACCGAAGATGCGAATTCGCTCGAGGGCATCGATGCATTTACGTTTTTCTTCGTGTCGCTCGTCCGGAGACCGGAACTGCAACTCTGCTTCTCTTCGCTAAGGTTTTCTTTTTTTTCAGACACTCTACCGTAAGATTGATATTCTTAGTCGTTGATACTTTTAACGGATTCGATAGAGAAAAATAAAAAAAGATATAGAATTCTTCAGTTTTTTTCAGAGACGTCGATACTTCTTGGATAAAATATAACTCGGAGCAACGCACTCGCTTCGCTTGCGCTCTTACAAATTATTTGGTTTGTCGAGAAACCTTTGCTTTCGTGAATTTTTTTTTTTTTTTCGATTTTCCGATATGCATCGTCGACACAATTGCGCGCTATAGAACAGATAGTTGAAATCGCGAAATATCGAACGGACGCGTATTACCGATTCCCTGAAGAAAGCGCAACTCCTCCTTGTCGACGGATGATAATCGACGGATAAAAAGAAATTAATTGATCGAACGATCGGATGGATATTCTCTCGGGGGATTAACGAAGTCTTTTTTTCTGAATATATATCTGTCTACTTTATCAATCGAACATCGTAGAGCACCGAAACGCGTACACAATGCATTTAATTTCTATATTTCTATCAATTAAAGCGAATATCGTCGGGTAAAACTCGCTGCGACGTGGACTGACATTGATATGGCGTAATTATCACACAAATTAAAATAAAAATCGGCCGCTCGTCGACGTTAATTAATTCATCCATTCAAACATTCATTTCATTACACTTTTTTTCCCTTCAAGACTTTTCAATTCAGTCGTTGCAAATTTGATATTAAAGAAAAAAATACTACTGAATTATGAAAATAACGACTATCAGATCTGAACGAACGATATTTCGATTTTTAAATAACCTAAAAAAAAAAAATTTACGGGTAAAACATTATTTCTCCTTTTATAGCGAAACAGAGTGTTATGCGTTGAAACAAATTCCCGAATCGATGAGATTTCGGAGTCTCGAGCAACTTATCAGAATCACCGATCATTGTATCACTTTTATCGGATTCGTGTTCACTTTTCGTTGCTCATCGGTGATCAGTCAATAAGTCATCGATCGGCCATAAAAATGATGGAACTATGCGTCACGTTGTAATGTCAATCGCACTATCAAAGTTTCGATCAGCAACAGTGAAATTTGCGAAACTTTCGTAATCGATTTTCGTGCCGTAGAGAAGAGCGTTTTTTCTCATCGGGTCGCCACGGTACAAACGATCCTTTACGCTAACATTGTCATTTTTATAAATCGTCAAAGTTCTCGCGAACTTCTCGTCGCGTTTCTTCGGCCGTTCGAAGGCCGATTTTGATTTGGTTAACTGTTGCGCAGCGAAAGTCTCGATACGCGAATCTTCGAATCCAAGTATATCGTCAATTCTCATGACTTTGACATCCTTCTCGATATCTTGGCTCAACGATTGCTCCCTCCGTAGCGGAGACTCACGATTTCCGACTCGAGGCAAAATCTCGTTGATGTAATACTCGACGGGACGATCGATAGCGACGTCGCCGATTCGTGGCTCCCGAAATTCTTGAACGTTTAGAGTCGAAACGATCCTCGAGAGACGATGCACTACGCTCTCCAACACCCGATTCTCGTTCGCGTTACGCCTTATGCGAACCTGTAGAGATCCCGCCTTAGTAAAAAAAAAAAAATAGAAAAATATTTAAGAAAATTTAAAATGTATTTTTCTTAATCCAATTTTTTTACGCACTTACAAAGTTACAGTGTTTCGCCGAAAGATGCAAATTTTTCAAGAATTTATAAATTTTTTCTGTATTATCGGAATTTATCATACGCGGAATAAAAAAAAATTAATATAAAATTATATTAATAATTATTACGATAATAATTTGATTATTTGAAAAAAAAAAAAAAATTAATGTAAAATAATTTTTATTTATTCTCTCAAAAAAACTCAATTTGTTTTTTTTTTTCGAATGCTATGAAACTTACAAGTTTTCCAAACGATTTTGTCCAAAATCTCTCGTTCCTGAATTCCAGTACTCCGTCGATAATCAAAGCTTCGCGAAGGCATTTGTCCAATTGCTCACTCATGTGAAGCGGTAATTTCTGCAAGTAGTCGAAAAATTGAACTTATAGAATCGCTTTTTTCACGTGATAGATAAGATAATTGTTACCTGTAGTGTAATGTTGAGTGTGTAAAACGCGAGCGGCAGCATCGACGCTGCAGTCAGAGCGATAACGGCGAAAGCTGCAGCGGTGTCTGTTATGTGAATATTCCTGAACCAAAAAAAAGAAAAAAAATGGAAAACCACAGATCAATATCACAATCGACGCGATAGTAAAATCTTTTCATCTCCTCATCTCATCAAATTTCATCGTAAATTCGCGTTTATCGTTACCAAAAATGTATGACGAGGTGAGTACCACTAAGAATCACTGCGCTGATGACATTGCCACCGAGTATAGGATTGCATTCCCTTAACGTTGGACACGGCAAAGCTTTGCATACGACATGATTTAATCCGGCATCGGGATACGCGATAACAGTACCGAGATGTGCGAGAAATCCGAGAAGCGCGCCGAGTCCGAGACGTCCGCTAAATTAAATTAAAAAATAATAAAAAACAATTAATTAAATTAAAATATAAAGAATTTTTTTATCTGAATACGGACTTCACGCTAAATTCGTAATTTCCATATTATTATTATTATTATTATTGGATATATGAAAAAAAAATTGCGTGTTACAACACTATTTTCGTCTTCCCGTGACTACGGATAACGCGCGTGTATAATATGTATGCGTAAATAAGATTTATCAAAGAATAGTATAGGCCGATAAGAAAGCACGTGTTCGCGTTTCTGCGCAAAGATGATAGAACGCAAAAGTCGACGGAGCGAACGTACGACCCCGCGATCCCGTAATTATTCTCTTATCTCGCGTTCGCTTCGCCATAGTGTGTTCACATTGTCCTCTTCGCTCCACTGACTTTACTCAAACAACAAGAACATATCATCGAAGATGACGAAAATTCTATGAACCGCAGTCGTTCGACAAGATCTAACGTTATCGCATTCTCATTCAATGAAACGGCGGTAGAAACGCGTTGTAAGCGCATCGTTGCCGATATGTAGAGCAGTAGGAAATTCCGTAAGTAAATCGGATCGATAAACAACGTTGATAAGTTACGCGTGTTGTATATATACGCGCGCGCGATTTTCATGTACCTAAGTTACAAATATACAGAAGACGATCTCTCGAAGTTTCAAAGTTCAAAGTCGCTGAGAGCCGCGGAAAGTTTATCTAATGGAAGGGTTCTGATTTATTCCGAAACACAAATTAACAAAAAAAAATTAAGAAATAATAAGAAAAATTCGATTTTTTCTTAATTTTTAAATGGATCCCGACAATTAAAGGGGAAAAAACGATTTTGTTTTATAATTTAAAAAAATCTCGTCACTAATTCCCAGTGTTTTTTTTTTCATAACGTTACTTCAATTATGTAAAAAAATGCTCAGTTTCGAATGTAAGAAATTATTGAAACAGTATAATTAATGTTAAAAAAGTGTTGTATTTAAAAAAAAAAGAAAATTTTGTAATTCTTTGTATTCAGAGCTGAGGATTTTTTCGGATGGGTCACGAAAATAATATAAATGGAATAATTTTTTTTTCGTTTTTTCACGTAAAAAGAAATAAAAATCGTTAATTGCTTGAAATCGCCGAACCGATACCGATACTTACGTATGCACGATCGGTTGTTCTCCCAGTCGGGCGACGACCTCGACGGAGACGAGAGATCCCGCCATGAGAGACAGACACGAGGAAACGAGAAGCGCAAGAACTTCGTACCTCTCGAGACCGAGAGTAGTCGATATATTGTTCGGATCGAAACTTTTGACGTTCGTTACTTCCGTACTTTGTTTTTCGCGATTCTCGATCCCATTTCCATCGCGACGCATCGGTTCCCCTTGCGCTTTCGATTGTCCACATTTTTCCGAAGTTATTTCCAACCGATTGGCGAAGTACTTCCGGTATTCGGGATAACGCGAGACGGTTGGTGATCCCGAACGCCCGAATATCGATATCGGTTTGGGATCCTTTCGAAATTCTTGATTCGCCGGTGAGTTCAATTGCACCCATATAGATATGAGACAAACGAGCAGCGCGAGTACGTTGAAGAATATCGTGTTGACATACGCGATTAACGCTGAAAAATGACGAAAACGTGTTACTACGTTATAGTCGTCGGGATAATTGATACAAAAATTTCAAGCGAGTGATACGTTTTTTCAAAGTCGTTGAAACTGTTAACCAAAACGTCGCGCGCTTGTAAAAGATATTTTCGTATTTCCCCTAAGAAATTTAACTCGCTGACTGTCAAGAATTGCGACAGTCGTTGTTAGTCGCGGTAATAAAGATAAGAAAAGTGATACGTTGCGCTATTACAACAACAAAAAAAGGGAAAACCGGTGTCACCTTTTCTGTGTACGTAGTGCATTTTTTTCGGTATCTAACGTTACGAACGATGACAACACGATTGGCGAAGCAAATAACAGTTATTAATTCGGTAATCATTCGCGAAACCGTTAAATAACCTCGAAAATTGTAATGCGAGAACGTCGATATTCCGACGACGACAGTGTATTACACTTATTTCAGCGTTTCTCGTTTCACGTTCGGAATACTGGAAACGCCGAACGCGTACTCGGTGAGCTCATTACACGAAAAACTTTAGCACTCGTGGAGGATCTCTGTGTTTCTCACTCCTACCGTTCCGGAACTCGTCGTCGTCCAAGGAAATGGGTCGAACCAAAAGTTTATATGAGCGCAAAGGAAGGAAAACGAAAAGCTCCTTCTCCACCTCTCTCGCGTGGTCCACCGGTGATGCATAAAGTTTTGCCATTTTTATCGCGCCCGCGTTTTCACCGCCGCAATATATTTTCTCCGCCCCCATCCCGGCGAACTCTCTTATTCTACGTTCTGTCTCGGCGAACCGCGACGACTCGTCGTTTCTCTTTTTTCTCGCGACTCCCTTCTTCTTCCTCGCGCTTATCTTTTTGTTAAGGTACCGTCGCGCTTCGTCTGTCTATCTCGACGATTCTCTCTTCTATTTTATTTTTCGCTCGAGGAAAATTAAACTTCGAAATCGACGATTCGTCGCGACGAAAAAGCGTCTTTCATATGAGATAAGAATAAAAAGTCAAAAAATTTCGTCTCGTTCTTAAAGTTTCGCGAGTGATTCTTCGTGTCTCTCCGAAAAATATTTAATATCGTAGGGAAAATTTAAGAAAAATATTCCTCCAACTCGGCGGATATTATAATTTACGAACTATGCGCTTAAAATTCAATTTGAATTTTATATAGATAGATATATATATATATTCTTTTTTTTTACTCCCGGTTCTCCTTCTCTCGCGAATATTTTTCATTTTTCACTTGTTGTGCATATTGTGGACGACACGCTTCCTCGTCGAGAGGTGATTAAGACCTCCGCGTGGCATGCGCCAGCGAAGTTCTCTCGTGATACAAGATACTCCTTCGGTCGGTAGAGTTTCGACGCCAACCCAAGTTATACGATTTGCGTTCACCGGTTACTGACCTATACTGTTGGTCGACGTTACCCAGCTGCAGAGATAGTAAATTATTACGACGTTGTACGCTATCAAGCCGAGTATCCACTTGCTGTCCCGTTCCTCGAGGACTTCGAGGATCTGAGAGGCGAAGGACGTTGTTGTACCGTCGTCCTCGTCTGTCGAAATAAGGTCACGGTAATAATTTCTCATAAATGCATAATGCTGCCCAACGTATTGACCTTCGTCACTGGGTCATTATTAAACGCTTCGTTTAAAAATTCCTGACGATAACGGTAACCGTTAAAAGTAATTGACGAGTACCCCGACAAAGTCGTTGAAAAATGGTAAAAACAAATATAAAAATTTTTTTTTTTATCTAAATAAAGTAAAAAAAAGGAACCCGAATTACGAAAAAAAACGATCATACGAGATCGATTAATGGCATTTACCGTTCTCTATCCGAATCGAATTATTGCGATTAATTTTCGCACCTCCACCGCTGTGCATTAACACCATTATCGTACACTTTTTCGCCTCATTTTGTCACTCCTTTAGCTCGAAACGTTCTTTCGCGCAATTTCGGTTGCTATCAAACCGACACAATACTTGCGAACCGCGCGCGGTTAAATTCCATCGTTCTTTTTTGCCTATCGCGCCTCGAAAGCGCCCCCGAACGCGCGCGCTTACTATAACGAGCTTGTAAAACGCTCGTTCGTCCCGTTCCGTTGAGCGGCGACTGATATTAGAGCTCCGTGTGACGACGCAAAAAGCCGCAAGCTCCATGTTTCGTTGATAAAAATCTATAGGCACTGATAAAAGTCTTCGACTGTCGGTCATTTGTTTTGGTCATTTATTCGTCGTTTGAACGAAGATCGTACATTACCGAGTTCAAAATTCGGTTCATCCGATGTCGTATAAAATAATAATAAAGATATAAATTACAAACGCTGGGGTTGTAAAAACAATGTTCCAAAGATACGTAATATAAATATTTATATACGTACAACAATAATAAGAATCATTATTAATATTATTATCATCAAGAGACGCGGACGCCAAGTGGTTTAAAAAGTAAAATTATTATTACAACAATTTATAACATATGTATAGTATATATTTATAAACGTAAACGGAGAAAAAAATATGTTTAAGGCCCTCGTAGAACGCAAAAAGTAAAATGATAGCATTGTATAGCTTAGCTGCTGTTTTCGAAACATTTACCGTTTAGAATCCTCTTTATCGTTTATTATTCCTTTGATGCATTTCGATGCCTAATTTTATTTCCACACATCGATATTCTCGGCTTAAATCCGATGTTTTGTTATTAAAAGATTTATCAACGAATTTAATTGAAGTATGACGAGTCTATTTAACCGATCTCGATCTGATCTGTACTTTCGGTATTCGCGTCTCTACAGAAAATTAATTGTTTTCGATAAGTGTAGACGTCAAAAACAAAAAGATGATACCACATCAATTCCCGCGACGGAGCGCTGCGCGGCAGTATATTTTCTCGGCTCTTGAAACACTCTTCGTTACTAACGGTTGGTCATTGCTTCATAAATTCTCTGTCTGATCGTCCGTCGTCAGTTGCCGCGTTCGACACGGGTTTATCAACGCTTCGCGACTTTCCCATTGGCCCGCGATCCCCGATAAATTTGCTCCAGTTGCGGTCATTCGAAACACTTCAATTTTTCCAGGTTGAGAACATCATTCCTTCGTTACATGCAATCGCCGACTGACCTTCGACTTCGTTACGTTTGTCAGCCCCCCCAAGTCTGTCTTTGTACTAAAATCCGTTCTACACGACGATCTACTGCGAGGAAACAAATAGCCGAAAAATCATAATGGTAAGCAATATTCGGAAAACGACGATACATTTTCGCGTAAATGCAACGATGTCGCGTTTATTAGTCGTTGCAATCGTCGCGAGTTATCAATGTAACCTACGTTTGACCTTCAATACGCAAACAGCTCAATTGCTCTCAATTCGTCTCGTTTTTTTTTTTTTTCTTTTTTTTTCTGATAACAGCTTTGTCCTAATTTCAATTTACATTTTTAACAGCCCATTTCCTTCGATCGATATTTCCAGAACGAAAGACGATTGCCTAATTCCGCTTTGCGGAAGTTCTTTTCGCTGCTTTTTTCGTTTGTTCTGTTAATATCGCGATTTCGGTGCGTCGACCACCTGCAGAATTTTTTTTGTGCGTTACCATGAGCCGCGTAATTGCGAATTTTTTCGGTAATATTGAATTGCGGTTAATTCTTTCGAGAATGTCGTGCTTATAACCTGTACTCCTATTTTTTATGAACTCTTAAACAATCGGATCGAATTCGCTAAAGCTGATTATTCTTTGCACCACCTGTACAATAATTATTTGTCACCGATACAAAGTTGTCGATTTGATGGCTTACAGTTGAAACCATCAAAAAAATTTCAATCGCAATTCATTGTTTCCGCCTATGATAGAGTTTTTTTCCTTTGCATTTCCAATTTTCTGCTACGTAGTTAATTACTCATTGCAAAACAGTTCCAATATTTCCAAATATTTCATCTTCTCCGCTGGTTTTTACTTCTTCAATATCTTATGTTTAATACAGAGAAAATTTTTACAAATTTGCACTTTAGTTTTTGCAACAGCGTCAAGTCAATAAAGTATTAAAATAAAACAAAATTTTGAACTTTTTCACAAAAAACTTCATACTATGCGCACAAACCCAATCCAAATTGAAGAATTTCTACTTTATGTTAAAAAAAAAATATATAAAAATGAATTTACCGAAAGTTAACTCAATTTACAAAAATTAATCCCCATACATATTTTTATAAAATTTTGCGAAGTCAAATCTGTATTTTTTTCCGGAATGCATTTATTTACAGTTTACAAATCAAAATTGTACGTTAAAAAAAAAAACCGCAAACCTCAACAAGTACATTTTTCTTTTAATTTGGGGATTTAAACTTTTAAAAATGGTCATTAAATCCGTAAAACGTATTTTCAACAATCAAAAAACAATAACACGCAAAAATGCAAAATTTACACAAAGTTTTACATTTAAAAATTGTGAAAAGAATTTTTGCAATGTTAGTACCCAATTTACTTAATTAACTATACTGTAAAATTAACTGTACTGTAAAATATCTTTCCAAATCGTCGGAAAACATTCGCGAAAATCATCTGCGAAGTTCGAAAAAACTCCACAATCACGAGATTAAAATTTCTTATAAAAATCGTAATTTTTTACAGGCGGAACCCATCAATGTCGTTGTATCCGGTGCGGCTGGACAAATCGCCTATTCGCTGCTCTACCAGTTGGCAGCTGGTTCGGTGTTCGGACCCGAGCAGCCGATCAATCTCCGACTCCTGGACATTCCGCCAATGATGGATGTGCTGAAGGGCGTCGTAATGGAACTCGAAGATTTGGCTCTTCCTCTGCTGCGAGGTGCGCTGAAAAACTTTTGCAAACAGAATTTTACGAAATCGCAAAAACTATTTTATCCCCGAGAAACACGCACAACATTGCAATAATTTATTTTCAGACGTCCTTCCGACCGCCGATCCCAAAGCCGCATTCATGGACGCGGCATCCGTCTTTCTCGTCGGTGCAATGCCGCGAAAACAGGGAATGGAGCGTAAAGATCTTCTCGCCGCGAACGTCAAGATCTTTAAAGTCCAAGGAACGGCTATCGACCAATACGCGCGAAAGGACGTTAAGGTCCTCGTCGTTGGAAATCCAGCGAACACGAATGCCCTTATCTGTTCGCACTACGCTCCGTCGATTCCGAAAGAAAATTTTACCGCTATGACGAGACTCGATCAGAATCGCGCGCAAGCCGCGCTGGCTGCGCGTTTGGGCGTTCAGGTGAGCGACCAGAAGTTCTCCTCGCGTCTTTTTCCCCGCGAAACGCATGTTTTCAGCTTTGACTAAACTTCTCGTTTTTTTCTCCACGATTATCAGGTGGACAAAGTTCAGAACGTGATAATTTGGGGTAATCACAGTTCAACACAGTATCCCGATGCCGCTCACGCCGTCGCTAAGCTTCCAGGCGGTGAGAAACCCGTAACTGCGGCGATAAACGACGAGAATTGGATCAACGGAGAGTTCCTCGAAACTATTCAGAAACGCGGAGCCGCTGTTATCGCTGCAAGAAAAATGTCGTCGGCTATGTCGGCCGCAAAAGCCGCTGGAGATCACATGAGGGATTGGTGGATCGGCACTAAACCCGGACAGTGGGTTAGCATGGGAGTCGTATCCGACGGTAGTTACGGGATTCCAAACGACGTCGTCTTCTCGTTTCCTGTTACGATTCAGAACAAGCAATTCAAAATCGTTCAGGTAGGTTTCGTGCAAAATTTTGCGAGAAAAAAATGTTAAGATGCAGAATCGCATGTCCCCGTGTTTTAGGGCCGATATTTACTGTATTTTCTTCTACAGGGGCTTCCGATCAGCGATTTCGCTCGGTCTAAATTGAATCTGACTGCCAAGGAACTGGAGGAAGAACGTGCAGAGGCCAATACCGTCCTTATGCAGTGACTAGACGGCGAAAATAAACCCAATAAACGACCACACGTTGCAGCTATGCTGTGACCAATAAACTTGTTATTATTCCCGGGATGTTTTAGGTGTAGGAAGACACACCTGTATATAGCACGACAATTGGTGTCGTTTTGTTATCCAAATAAAATGATCTATATGTAGAGGAAAAACTTTGAGTTATTAAATAAAAAAATCGAAAAAATAATTTTACAAATGCATAAAATCCCATTTTTTCGTCGAAAACAGCACGATAAAGGTAAATAGAAAGGGATAAACGTTATCTAACGTAATTTTCTTTTATTCTTCTTCCCAAGAATCAATAATAATTTATAATACAGTAATAGTAACTATTCTTCGTTCTTCGATATCGTTAATTAATTCTTCTCTCACATTTATATTATCTTTATATCTCTCCGCTAAACACTATTACAGGTATACTGATTTATTTTTTATTTTCTTTTTTTTTTCTTGTTTTGCCTATAATTATAATTATCTTGTGAGCATTAAGTAGCGTATCGTACAAATATGCATAGTGCCGGACTTACCAAGTGTTTTATTTCTTTTTTTTTTTTATCTTTCTTTGCTACAGCAAAATAAAATCATGATTTGCATTTGGTTTCGATTCTTTGCAAGCCCGATGGACACACACATTATTTTCTCCCTTATCCCCCCTCCCTCCCCTTTTTTTCCTCCCGCAAGAACGACAAGTGCGAAAGGACACTAACGAAAAAACACATTTTTCAATCTTCAATTTTTTTTTCTTTTTTTTTTTCGGGTGTCTGTGTATGTGTGTTTCAAGCATGAAAGGGTGGTTTTTCTAGACGCTAAGCAATAATCATGATTAATTTAAGAACGATAGAAATTTAGCATTTTTTTTTCTTTACGGTGGACAAAGATTATTCACTTCCGGCCACTCATCGTCTTTTACTAAGTTTCGTTATTTTCTTATTTGTTTTTTTTTCTTTTATTTACGAATAGAACAAGAGCTGCGGATGTCGGAGGCATCCCGGCGTTAAAAATATAATTGTATTTGTTTTATATCGAGCTTTGTCCCGGATCCATATATCACGAAGGATTCAATTTCTATGCGACGCATACGGGAGGCAAATCAATTGCGTTACGATTGACTTTTTTTTTCTTCTTTTTATGCCGAGAAATCGCTCTCGAGAGTCTTTTCTTCCTCTCTCGCGCAATGCACTACGACGAGAAAGCAAGAGCAGCGCTCCGTGTGTACATATTACGTCGATTAATCGACTGGACTGAATCGAAACGAAATATTTTCATCTGCCATTTCGAAAAGAAAAAACGATATTTGTTTATCAACGGCCATGTTGAATGGTTAAAAAGGAAAAGAACAATGATAAACCAATAAGAGAAGAGAACGAAACGATGAACCCGAAAGTCTACGATTTAATTCGCTTGAGTTATTGAAAAAAAAATAAAAAATGATGAGCCTATCGAGTGCGAAAAATTGGTACCTGACCCGTTGGAAAAAAGACGCGCAAAATGATTACAAGCGAATGAAACGCTCCATCAAACGAAAACAGGACTGGCAGAGTGACGGACAGAGAGCATATCAATTTCGTGTATTTAAAGCACCGAGAAAGTATCCAAAGCTAAACTCGCGACGCAGAAATCGTGTTTTGCAGAAAAAAAATTATTTTAAATAAGAAAAAACGCAGATTTATAATGTGTCCAATACACAAATACGTTTAAAGATATTATTCTTGAGAGACTCTAATTCTAACAATTCGAGAACTCGTAAAACGGATTTTTTTTTCTTTTTTTTTTCTTTTCTTTCAAATATATTGTTTTTTTTTTTTTTTATTAAGCAAGCGTCACATTTGCACCCATATTTTGCCCTTAAACTTTTCGTGTTATAGTTTTTTTTAATACAAGTTCGATGGGCTCTTTGAGGAATTTGGTCGTCTAGTGCCGGTTAACCACTGAGTCATGTCAAAGGATTCTCTTTCGAAACTTTTGCATTCTTAAACATAGAGCACTGAAAGGCCGTACTAACTTCTTACATGATTATTATCTCGCGCGCGTGGATATTTGTTTTTTTTTCAACCTTTCGTATTACATTCTCGCGAACAATGATTCGTTATACAGAATTGTTTTTTTTTTTTTTTTTCTTTTATATGCGTGCTGCTTATCTCTTCCTCCCTTCAATTTCAATGCTTAACATAAATTATTTATCTCCCAAAAAAAAAAAAGAAAAAAAAAACGAATCTACAATTAAACGTTATTTTTTAATTCAGATGAAAACCTCTCTCGCGCGTCGCGGCTAGGAGTCTTTCCTTTAAAATTTCTTCGGTAGGATATTCGGGTAGTTTCAAGTAATGAACGCACGTATTCACAGAGGGATAACCACCCGAACCAGCGTCGACCTTTCGCACGACTGTCAGTCTTGGATGCAAATTGCATAAACCACCGGGCGGCAGTGCGGAACAACCAGTGGCGAATTGAAGGAAAGCCTTGCGTTCCGGACCCGTAAGCGACACAAGTACGTTGACAAACCTCTGGAATCCGGGGCTAAATAAAAAATAATATCATTAGCCAAAAGTCGAATTTTCCGTAAATTTGTTATACAATCAATTTTTCCGCACAAAATAGAAATTCTTTATCCAAATTCTCACTATTTTCGGGCATAGTGCACAAGGTTTATAGTGCATAGTAGACGAAAGAGCATATAGTGCACGAAAAAATCGATTATTAAGAAGACGAAAGCTCACCTTTCTCGCGTGTAGCCGAGTTTCGGCTCCGTATAATTGAGCAAATCCTCTCTGGTCCATTGTGGATTTTGCTCGCCGCAAAGCATAGCTCTTACTTCCTCGGGACTGAAGGCGTGTAATTTTTCCATCGGGAAGACCTTCGAGAAACCGGAACGGAAGGCTTCCATCTGTTTCGCGATACCGCGATCGAGACAATAGCTTATCGTCGATTCGGCGTATTCCCGGGCGTTATCAAGCGTAATGGGAATCTCGGCACCGTCGTCCTTCAGCTCTACGTGTTCGTGTTCGAAAATTTTTGAACCCGGCGAATAGGTCATTGTTAGCGCCAAATCTTCGATGGTGACTTGAGCACCGGACGGATGATTTATGCGAAGAAGATCGTCGTCGATCGACGCGTTGCAACCGTCGGAAATCGAACGATCGCGTCGCGTCGTGATCGCCTGTATCTCCTTCAAGAATTCACCTCTAACAGGATCCACCTGCGTGAGATCGTCGATATCGAGAATACCTTCGTACCACGGACTCGGCTCGAGCGACGAATACGGACCGTCGGTTTCGCCTTCTTCGGAGATAAAACTGCTCGCCATACTCGACGACATGCTTTCCTGCGTTACGCCCGTGAGGCCTATTCGTTCGTTCACGTTGTTCGTTATGTCACCGCGGCACATGAGCTTCAAGAATGGTCGCGAAAGCGGCAAATCCACAAGACGATTATCTTGCAAGACTTTGGCGAGAAAAACGCCCAAAAACCAAAAGTATCTGACTGAACGATTGCACGCTTCGGAATCCTGCGGCAACGGCGCCGGGAACAGACCCGACTGACGGTTAACGTAATAACCGGCCGGACGCACTTGTTCATCCGAGGGACACGAATGCGCCGATTCCGCGGGATCCTCGTCGTCACACAGCCAGAGACCCAAATCTTTTCGTTGCAGTTCCGCGGCTACGAGAGCGAAAAATTCGAGTGTTGGCCCGAGACCGGTACCCTCCTCTCCTACGAACTCGACCTCCAGTATACTCTTGCGGCTGGCGTGTACCTTGGAAGGAGACGAATATTCAAATTAGTAACTGTGCTTTCTTTTTTTTATAAAAAAATCTTCGGGTTTGTAACTTTTTTTTCATTATAATCGATGATAATTCATTGAAAAGAAAAATGCAGTCGCGTTTTACCTTCAGCACCTGCTCCGCCCAGTCCAACAACTTCTCTCCTCTCGGTACGCTGACTCTTTCGTGTTTAAGTCGGCCGACGCGAAATTCGTGACTGTCATCTCGTCGAGGACTGAGTCCCGGTGCTCTCTGCCTCTCGAGAACAGCGTCCCTCTGCGTTTGTAGCCAGACGATCGATCGCGAAGCGCCGAAAGCCGTGCAACTGAAGTACAATCGTCGTGTCTCGAAGGGCAACAAAAAGGGACAACTCCTCGCGAGTTCCTCGCACCATGTCGGCAGAGCACCGGCCGCCAATGCCAGAGGATCTTGTATCTGTTGTACGACTTTGTTCGTTATTTTCTTCGATGTAAAATCGTCCGGATGTACCCAACAGGCGGATTCTATTTCCTCGTCGTCGTTGAAACTATCTTTGCGCTCATCTCGCGTTGTACTTAAGACGAAAACGTGACGGAGAAGCTGCAGAACATCCTCAACGGTACAGGTATTCGTATTCGGCGCTGGATTACGCGAGTAGAGTGTTACAATCGGTGTCGCGCGTCCCGAGGATTCGTCGTCTTTGGCCTCTTTATAAATTATCCTATTGGACGAAAAAAAAAACTATAATTATGAAAAAAAAATTTTGTTGGAAGTTTACGTGGAAAAAAAGAAAGTATTTATCAAACGCACGTGTACGTCGGTTCCCATATTCTTCGGAGTTTCTCCTGCCGACTACCGAGTTCAGTCATTTGCATGAGCTCCTGAACGGCTTGGAAAATACTGGAGTGAGGCTCCAGAAGTGGTAATTCAACGTCCGCAACTTCCGGAAGTCCTGGTCCCTTCAGCGACAACGAAAGCCTCGGCATTGGTGCCGCGCCAACTCGGACGCTTGACTGTGTTTCGCTACCCGGCGGTGGTACTTCCAAATCCGTCGTCTGCAAAAATGAAAAAAAAAAATATATCCAATAACAAGTTGTTATTTCTGTGAGACTTTTTTTTTGCCCAACGCACTTGATTGATGTTAGTTCGTCCCGGTCGCGGGTCGAAGGCAGGTATCAGTGCAGAGAATTGTCGTTTAAGAACGAATTCGTCGTCCCAAGCGCGTCTTTTGCTACTCTGCGGCGCTTCCTCCTCCATAAACGCGGCGAGGAGATTTCGACTGACCATCACTTCTTCGTATTCACCTTCGCCCCCTTCGCCTTCTTCTTCATTTTCCTCGTCGTCCTCCTTGAATGAGATACGAATTGCGTGTTGTAACTTTCGACAAATAGAATGGAAGAGATTTTTCTTTGTAAAGCTCACCTCCTGATCGTTCTCGTCGTTGTCGTCGTCCTCTTCGGCGAGAACTCCATCCTCGTCGTCTTCGAGTTCCCCAAGAAGAGTTGGACCGCCGGCCGTACGAACGCCTCCAACGGACGAGCCGGCAACGCCACCGCACGATTCCAAGAAGTCTTCGAGACTAATCTGCAGCCACAACTTCTCATTACATTAAAATGAAGCCTCCACGTCGACAAATTATCCTCGTTGGTTTTTTTTTTTTCCTTTCCCTCCCTAATTCCCGTATAAAATCCTATTAACCCTTTAACGACCACAAGTAAGAAAATAAAAATACTATCTTGTTATTTCTATTAAATTTTTCACTGGAAAAGAAAAATAAGATTTCTTGATGAGATTTAAAAAAAATGACGTAAAACACATCGATACACGATACGAGTACCTGCAATAAATAACAATTAATGAAATAAAAATAATCGCTAGTTCCGTTAAAGGGTTAATGAGCGCTCTTAAAATTCTATTTCCGTGAAAAAAAAAGAGTTATTGTAATAAAAGAGATCAAAGATTATTCCTCCGTCGACGATTCGATATCGGTTTCTCACCTGTTCGCTATCGCTACTGGTACTGGTGAGTGACATTGTGAGCGCCTGTCCCAATCCCGGCCCAGTCGTCGTGGTCACACCGCTTCCGGCGACTTGACCGCTACTGGTCAAACTAGGATAGCTCTGTGCGGTACTTAGTAAGCCACCCGGAAAGTTGGAACTAAGCGCTAACCTTACAAGGCTGGAGACGGAATTTGGTCCGCGTGGATTCGATCCCGAATTCGAATTCGGTGCAATGTGCTGACCACCGGCCGGTCCTAAAATGATTACAACACTTCTACTGAGTAATGAACGTGTTTATGGGGCCTTCGATACGTAGGGAAATAATAATTAAGGATCGAGGAAGATAATGATTTACGGAGTCCACGAGGATATATATAGTATATCGATCGTCGATGTCACAAGGTTATAATATCGGTTAGAGGATAACACAAGAGTTCTCGTGTGGTTATCAGTTGATGACTGACCTAGAGTACGTCTCCGTGCCATTGCGGCGAAGGTCTCCAACAAGCCCGTTGCAGTTGCCGGCTCCGTCGTTTGATTAGCGTCGGAACAAGCGAGATTGGGCACAGACACGGACATAGGATTTGTAACGACAACGGGACATCCTCCGCTCGCATTTTGCGAGGATGAACTAGCGTCTTTGTCCCGGCTGCACTCTTTAGTAGCTAGTTTTCGTTTTTTTTTTTTTTTCGTTTTTTTTTTTGCAAGGAAAGACAAATTTCGTGTTTGTTTTTGTTTCTTTCAAGTTTTGTGGTCGATAGCAAGGAAAAGCTTTGCAATTAAATCGGGACAACGATTGTAATGAGATTTGTCGACTATCGGGATGGTTTTCTTTTTTAAGACACAACAAAAAAGCACATATAACATACCATCTGCCGTCGCTGTGTGATGCCTCGGTACGGGTCTGATTCTTAATGAGCTCTCCTCGCTCTCGCCGGATACGCTGATCCTAACGGGTACCAAACCGAGTAATTCACCGCTTAAGAAACTGTTAGTGTTATTACGCAACCTGTCGGCACCCTCGCGAAGACGGTCTATGACCTCAGCTGCTTCGAGGCTCAACAATCCACTTGCCGGCTGCAAAAGAATGTTAAAAAAAGAACGAAACATGAAATCCTTCCTCCGGGGTCCTCGCGCGGGCGTTTGTGGTTTTTTTTTTGGTTTTTTTTGTACAGTGGGGAGATGTGGAGGAGAGAGAAAATCCGGTCCACCCGTTCGGCTCAACTATCTTTCTAATAATACCTTATTTCCTCTTACAGTAGTAAATAGTGGCTTTGAACTGCTCGATGCACGATTGCTATTGCTGTTCGCCGAGCAATCGGTATTCAATGCGAGACTCTCGACGATGGTAGCGAGATCGCTGGATACCGTCGTTTCCGGTCTCGGATGCAATACCACCGATAGTTCTCCGGTACTGCTTGCGCCACCCTCGCCGGTGACCGCTACAACGGCTTCGGCACGTGCGACGGACAGCACACTCTCGGCCATCGATTCGGCCGCCTGCTGCGATTTTACATAACGCCTCAATTTTTGTCGCCCCCCCGCGCGAAGATAATCGAACGAGTTTTTGTTTTATTTTTATGGATTACATAGTATTAGCTACAATGACCTCTTTTTTTACGTTATTAGTATCAAACGACAATTTCTTTCTTTTTTTCTTACCTTTGCCGCAAGATTATCGGCACTTGCTGCTTGGTCGGTCGAAGCCACGGATCCTCTCATGCCGGTGTCCGTGCAATCGGGTAAACTCGGTGTGCTGCTAGATTTACGTCCGGTGAGGACACCCGCACCGTTTTTGTTCTTCGTAACCGTCTCGGATTCTAAACCCGTACCGACGAGCCTCAAGTCGTATTTTCCCTCGGCGCCCATTCGATAGGAATTCGAACCTCCGTGATCCCATGTTACGTCTATCCAACCGTTGTGAAGATCTCCCGTTACCGATCCCTCACCTGAGTAAAATTAATTGTTTTCCAATTCTACGATTGTCATTTCGCGAAGATGCGAACGGAACTGCGATATACCAACCTGGCGGCACGCCGTCCTGATCCTTCCACTTCCAGTCGAGTCCCCTGGCGACTCTCGCACCGCCAACCAAATGTCGGAGAACTTGAGTTCTTATCAATCTTCTTTGACGTCGTACACCGGCCTCTGCCTCGCGAGCCGCGCGTCCGAGATCCTCGCAGACGCCGGTAACTTCGCCATAAACCTCGAAGCCGGAAACGGATAGATAGTGCGTTTGACCCGAAGCATTTTTTCCGGTTTGTTGGAGACGCAAGTGTCGCCATCCTTGACTTTCCTCACTCGGCGGCTGCAGAATCCACGTCGCTGTGCTGCCGGGTTCGTTCAACGCACAATCGTCCACGTGAGTGTAGAGTGTCGTCCAGTTTATTCCGTCTTTCGAGGCCTGTGACGATACACGTTTTTTTTATAACTGACTTCCAATAATAACAGTTATTACAAAGTTTTTTTTCTATGATCTTTTTCGCAATAACCGGATCTACAGATAGTAACGTTTCAAAGGTTCATTTACCTGGAACATCCAATTTCTCAGGGCACTCCTACCGTATCCCCTCGCGTGTCTCAATGTATAAGCGCTCGGAAGAAGCCAAACTCCCAAGTCTATCGAAAACCATGCGCGCTTGTCGTCGTTGGTATGACAATTCAAAGCCGACTGATCCCGACTCAGGATATCCTCGAGATGACCGTAAGGCAAACTACGACCGTCGCTCGACGTAACCACGACGAGACCGTACTGTCCAGGATTCACCCATTCCCCGGATGTTCTGTTAACAATTTTTTTAAATTTATTTCATTCAGATATGTTACGTCCCGGAAAAAGAATTCGACACTGAAATGGCTGCAGCGGGAATTGGACCGCACCTCTGGGCATCTTTACTTTCCGGACGAACGCTCTTACCGCTAAGCTACTCAGCGTCAGTGCGAATGCAATTTCCAGTCGTTTACATTACTCGAACGTGAGATCTAACCATAACAGATAAAACAATCAGTTCGATAGTCAAACCTTCGCACTCACTTTGCGTTCGTTCCAATCCAATAGAGAACTCCGTTCTCATCAAAATCGTGTTGATACTGGAAGGTCAAACGATGATTGCCCTCTTTTAGTTTCTTCACAAAGGTGAACGTCGATCTGTCGTGATCGTGCCACTGCTTCGCTATC
This sequence comes from Cryptus viduatorius, assembly GCA_964006125.1. Lineage (NCBI taxonomy): Eukaryota > Metazoa > Arthropoda > Insecta > Hymenoptera > Ichneumonidae > Cryptus > Cryptus viduatorius. Next base: position 8,291,901 of record OZ023220.1, read on the forward strand.
ATTTTAAGCAAATGATTTTCCAATTGTTGTATCGTGCTGAGAGGTTCGATTTTTAAGCTTCGTCCAGATCTGTCGATTAGCGCGCTTTCGCCGGGCGCTTTTTCGAGACGGAATCGTAATCTTCGTGTGAGGATCTGTGAGATGAACACATTACGTTGTTTTAAATTATTAACAGTAATTAATAAAACTGTTTAAAATACAGATATTTTCTATACGGATGAGTGCCAACCAACCTGTAGTCCGTATCCCGATCCAGGTGTGTCGTACAAATAGACCGGCAATTTTTCTATAGACTCGAGAACCGATACGAGCTTTTGTACCAATATCTTCGCAGAATTCCCTTCGTTCGCGATGTCCTTCGATTTGAAACAATTTTTGAAAACGGCGATTCTCTGCATTCGAAGTTTTGTCGTACGTAGAGACGGTGGCTGAGAACCAGGCGGACCGGCGAGCAGAGCGAGGAGCGCCTGCACGAGACCGCTGGAGTGCAATTCGTAAGCCGAAACTCGTCCCTCTTCGTTCAACAACATCTTGAGCTCCTCCAGCGCACTCTGGAGCACCGGACGCCATTCGCGATTACCCGATTGCTGCTTTTGACATGCCTTCTCCACTTGATTCACTATCGCGCTTAATTTGGCAACAACACCGCGCGGTTGTGCCTGCGCCGCCTTAAAGTAACTCTCGTATATCTCTTGCGCCTGAGCCTTGACTTTTTGCTTTATAGCTTCGATCTTCGATCTCAAACGCTTGCCACGCTTTCCCGCCCATCCAGCCGCGAAATCGGGACCTTCACGAAAAAATTCGAAAAAACAAGTTAATTAACCATTTTTCGTCAATTTTTTTTTCACTTTTTACTTTCATGAAAAGAAAATTTGAGGTAAACGTACCTAAACTCGTTTCCGCTGTAAATGAATGTTTCGTTCCGCGATTCGACTCGAAGATAAATCCCGGCAAGTCTTCTCGTAGTATAGTTGCCTGTTGCTGTCCGTCGCTATTATGAATGCACAATTCGCTTTCTTTGCGACTGGAAAGCGCCCAATTTCCAACGACAAGCCTCGTCGTTCCGGGCCGCGATAGAACGGGCTGACTAACGGAATTCGGCTTCACCTGTCCTCGCGCTCGTTGCAATTTTTCCAAAAATTCACCGCGATTCTCTGCGAAGCATACACCGCAATACGATAACAAAAGAATGTCGCGCCCATGCGAAACGGTAACGATTTTATCCAAAAGCCATGATGATAGTAATTCTGCTGTTTAGTATAGCGATTAAAATTATTATCTTCTTTTTTTAAAGATACAACAACACGAAAGTTAGTGACTGCGAACGCGCATGATAGGGATTATCGTGGGGTTTGATTTTAACATTGCCGAACACAGTTTTTTGTCAATTGGATTTTTCTACCACTGCCGATAGTACGAACTAAAGTAATCAGAATCGATAATTTGTCAAACACGATTGTTGAATACCTACCTTCGGTAGTGAGAGATTCTGTGTTCCTCCCCTTTCCTGTAGGCAGTTAGTAAAACCAGTTATTCTCTAAACTAATCCCCCACACTGCCGTTAATCACAGATGAATATGGCAAGAAAATAATAAGAAAAGGAAGAAAAAACGTTGCAAGTCGTGTCGCAAAAGACTAATTTTGTTTTTTTTTTTGCTTGTTTTTTTTTTCTATAAGAAACGAATGAAAAAATAAACATTGCGCGCGCGAGACGTACGTGAATGGGCATCGATAACGGCGTGAGCGATCGTAATATAAATTATTTCAATTAATGCGATGTATGAGAAATCTATGTATTATAAATTCGATGATTCCAATGATTTCTTACCCGTCGTGTCGGTTCCACCCTCTGGACTACCGCTCGAGTACATTGTGGCCAATTTGCCATCAAGTATAAACCTAAACCAGCCGTTACTTCCGTTCGACAATTCTAAAGCCGCCGCGTCCGACCAAACGTACAAGCAATCGCGTCCCCGACAGATACACCAATCTCTCCAGTGATATGCCCTTCCGACTAATAATTCTCTCGCATCTTCCATACGATGCTCTTCGCCCGATTGACTCGACTCTGTCTCAGGCTCGGGCGGTGCTTCTTGGGGTCCCGCGAGAGCGGCAACCTTCGAAAATACTCCGAGACGTGCGAAATGCTCCAGAAATTCGTCCTTTCCTTTGATCATGAGATCCTGTATCATCTGCAAGACGATCAGGTGGCCATCTTCGTCCTCCTGTTTATACACAAATAGAGAAGAGCCTCTTATGCGCCTGGAGTCACTATCCCCTTCGACAATAAACATGTTTGCGCAAGCAAGCCAAACGGAAACAAAATTATGACGACTTGTGACTGATCCCCCGACCGTTTGTCCTCCGCACGGAACGTCATACGGGAAGTTATCGGCTCAAACGGTCTGATCGCTCAACAAGGAATGAAAGTTTCAATCGAAGGTCAATACATCGATCACGCAATTTTTTTTTGTTGTATCGGTTAATCTGCGGTTATGGAAATACCGCGAACAGAAAAACAAAACATTGAGTCCTGTAAATCGGCAGGATTTTCTTCGAGAACTCAAAAATGGAAATAAATCGATGAAAAAAAAATTGAGACAATTAAATTGTTTCCCGATATCGTATAATTTGCGAAGATTTTTCTTTAGAGTCGAGAAAAACGTTTGGCTAATTGTCCGAATGGCCTTCAATTCTGTTGGTAATTTGTTTTTTTTTTCTTTGCATTCCTTGTTGGAACAGGAAACGTTGCCTTTTTTTTCTCTTTTTTTTTTTGCAAATGCCTTCAATCACTCTTGTAGTTTCTTAATGGATGTTACAACGCGTAGATATATGGATTTATCCGTGTAAAGACTAATCCAGGCTCACAGGCAGAGAACATTCGCGTCCTTCCGGAAGCTCAGCCTCTAATACAAAACTCGCTAGCAGCAGGCAGACAGTTTGATAGTATAGCACATTCTAAACCCAATTCTTACTCTCAAAAATTCTTTCCTTTCGTTTTCTTTTTTTTTTAATGGGTGAAGTATATATATAAATATTTGTTTCTTTCGTACTGAGTCTTAAAATGTACGTGTATCGCGAATGACAAAATTAAACGATTAATCAACGTGTAAATTTGTCGCGTATTATCTGAGAAAAAAAACATATATGTTTGGCCTGATCCACCTCCGGCTACCCAAGTAACTCGTGTCAATTTTGAGGGATAAAAGCGGGCTGCGGTCTTTTTTTTTTCTATCGATTTCAAAACTTCGAAATATACGTCCGGTATCTCGTGATCGCGGTAAAACCGTTGAAATCCATAGATTTTTGCAAAAACAAAAGGCCGTATCATCCTCGAGACTTTGACGACACGGAAGAAGAAAAAAAAGAATGATGAAAGATTCGACAGTATCACTGTTAAAGATAACACATGCGTAAGTTTTGTTAGATCTCACGCTTTCGTGTGTGAATTCATAATGAAAAAAATTAAACTCAATTGTTTGTTAAGTCAAGTCGTACGACAGAAATAGAGAGATAGAGAGAGTGTTTGGCTCTCTAAAAATGTATGCTATTAATAAAGTAAAAAAGAAAAAAAATGTATGGTAAAAACGCGGCAAATGCAACGAACGGGAATAATATAAAGGGGGTGGGGGCGGGGGGGGGGGGGGGGGGGGGAGGATAATAAGTAATGTATAATAAAGAAGATATATATATGTAAATATATAATCGGGTCTTCAGCTAGCGAGGTGCAATAGAATAACAACGGATGTTACCGTTTTTTCGATAATGTAGTTCTGGGAACTGGAAGACTTGCGAGACGTAAGGCAGGGCAATTTGGGGCCAACGATCGACTTGAGAGGCGGAGGCGGTGGCGGCGATGCCTTTATCTCAATTTCCTGCGAACAATCTTTGGCTAAGTCATAAGCGCTGCTGTCTGCCTGCGCGAATAAATACCGCCACTTTCGGGCAGTTTTACAAATTCTTCTCTCCCAATTCCTCGTTATCAACGAGATATTGACGATAAATATCATTATATAATATATATTTATATATGTATACATAATATACCTGAAAAATTATATTGACGATAAGTGGCGAGAAAAACAAAAAACTCACCTCGTTGTCAAGCACATTGGCGATAACTTCGACAAGCATAGCGCCGCATCCCGATGTTTTATCGGCGCCGCATGTCTCAACGAGCAATTCGGGTTGTATGTAGTGTACCATTTTTCTTATTAAACTCAAACTCGCTTTTCTAACGCTCGGTAGCATCGTCGATTGAAATGTCGCACAGAACACTGGTAACAATCTTCGTAAATAGACCGGTGCCATTTCGGGGTCGCCTTTTGGTTCAGTAAAATCTTCGACCTCTGTATCGGGTTTACGGTGTTCTTGATTTGGCGGCAGCATCCATTCGCCGGGTGACTGTAGTATAGCGGCGACTTCTCTGTGACCCTCGTCGACGCGTTCGCGCGCTTTGTCCAACGGAGTTTTTCCATCTTCGTCCCGTAAATCGGGATTAGCGCCGTGTCGCAGTAAAACTTTTGCTATCGCAGGCCTACCGAAGCACGCCGCGTAATGGAGACTCGAGGATCGTTGACCCTTGTTAACGTCGGCGCCTCTGTCGCATAAGAATTCTACCATCTCTTGAGTACCGAAAGCCGATGCCCAATTCAATAAAGTTTGTCCCACGTCGTCCATAAAATTAACTTCTATGCCACCGGAATCGATGGCCTCTATAAGTGCGTCGGTGTCCTTGGAACGTATGCAATCGATCAATTGTCGGTGGGACTTTTCACCGGCGCTGTCGAGACGCCGCAATCTTGGTAGCAAAGGACCCGATGGACCACCGGCCGTACCGCGACCGAGAGCCGATCGTCCTTCAAACAGCAATACCAGAAGCAGATCTACCAACCGCATGGAGTCGAGAGCACAACGCTCGTCTCCCTTGAGCGCTTTCTCGATCGCGTCCGGTAATTCGGAGCGCAAAAGATTGTGCGTTATCGAGGGTGATCCTCGGCACAGTGTCGACAATAGGCTTATTATCGTCGAAACCGAAGCGCAAGATTTTGGCTCTGGCGCCGGCATCGTCGCCGAGGTGCTGGACGGTGGCGGTGTCTTCGGATTACCTGCGGTCGCTGATACCGCTGTACCTGGTCCCGCCGCGTTCGATAACCTGCGAATTATTTTTGACAAGATATAGAATGCTCGCCAATCTTCCGATCGATCGTTAATGTTTCTTTCATGCAAATTTTTCGTTTTCATATTCTTATTTTTCGATTAGGGAGTCATTTTGAGGTATTTGTTTTACCTGTACAATAGTTCGGCGACCAATCCATTGAAGGCCAACGGGGCGGGATCCGTACCACGCCGTGAAAATCTGTCTGCAAGCGACGCGAAACAACGAAGCGCACCGTCGGCAACGTGCGCGTCCTCGTGCCTCAAAAGCGTCGACAACGCCTCCACGCAATCGGGCAATGCTTTGTCTTGCGGTTCAACTTTACCGCACAAACGCGATACAACCGCCATTGCTGAATGCAACGTGTCCCGATGCACTCGGGCACCGTGTTCCCGTATGAAACACAACGCGCACGGCAAACCACCCGCTTCGAATACCGCGCCAGCTTCCCTCGCGCATACCAACTCCAAAACCTATATAAATTCGTTTTCTCAGTATTACTCAATGCTGACAAATGAGAATAAATTATTTATTTTCTTCCACCCGCTACATCGATTAGATCGATCATTTTTTAAATTCTACTTGCTACGGGTTTTTTTTTACTCATGAATAATTGAATCAATTAAATTCGTCGTCTCGTGAATATTTTTTATCTATCGATGTTTACTTCGATATTTTGTTCGATGTCGATATCGAGATACTTTTCATTGGTTTAAGTGCATGATACACAAAATTTCGAAATAACTAGAATTCTTGTAATCGAATAATTTTTTTCGACGTTTTGAATTATTGTCCCGTAAAGAAGTAAAAGTTCGACACGTTGCCAGAGCGCGAGAATTTATTGTCTTTACATTTGGAATTTGATATCTGTCGAAAAAATCACGAACCTTAATGCATTGTTCCGCAAGATCTCTGCTGGCCCTGGAGCCGAGTCCAGCGCCAGATAAACGGCCGCAGATAGCTTTAACAGCGCCCTCCATAGCGACGACCCGTCGCGTGCATTCGGCCGAAACATCCAGATAATACGTTATCGCCCTCGCCGTTACTTCCAAGACGCTGTCGGGCGCGTGTTCGTCCAAAAAAATTCGGCACAACGCCGGTAGAAATGTTCTGGGTGGACATCTGCAAAACAAATAAACGTTTTTTTTTTTTTTTGTTTTTATGATAAATTTGGTAACGCAGCGTGTCAAGAATCGATAATAAATTTATACACACATTTCAAAGCATCGATCAACGTTATCCGACATTAGGAGCAACATGCAGAGTTGTTCCAGTGCTATCAGCTGCATATCCCTCTCGTCTCCCTGTCCCATACTCAGCCATTCCAACAATGTTTCCGGATCGACGTCCGCCATCTGAAAAAAAAAATTAAATGTAAAAAAATTTTAAAAACTGGATTAGTCCAATTTTCAGTACCTTCGTTTGGATCGTACAATTTGCACAAGGCGTTACTTACTTTCACTTTTTTTCCTTAGCGCCGCACAGTTTGATCTCAAACAAATAATCTGTAACAAAATGAAAATTGCTGGGTTAAAAAAAAAACAAAGGCAATATGATGAAATGCTGGTAAAAAATTGTAATTTTTTAGTAATCAACAGAAAAGATTGAAAAACCAATATTAACGAACATAGTTTTGTCGCAGTTTGGCCCATCGTCCGATAATGCAACAATGGCTGTCGCAATAAACACCAAATACATAACTATTTGCAAGAGGTTTTTTTTTTTTGAGCAATGGCCAGAGTGTGTCACAATTACACGTGCAAATATGGAACGCGTGAATAAAAAATCGAAATTTTTTTTTTTCGTTTATTTTGCGATTATCGAGAATCCTCGTGAAAAAGTGTCGCGCGAACGTTTAATACAAAGAAAAGTGGGGAAAAAAAAAAAAAATAAATAATGTTTTGCCTGACGGTGAGCGCGAAGTCACGATGTTTTCCCGTGAAGCGCATAATATTCGATCGAAATATTCTTAATAAACGAAGAAGCCCCTTGACACATCGTCGAACGCGAAAAGATTGAGGATTGCGCGTATAAACGATAATCCGTCGAGTCAGCTGAGTCAGTGTCGACGAAAAAAAAATAATACGAGTTTCGAACAAATGCGACGTATCGGCCCGTGTAGATTCCGTTTGTATGGCGAGAGAGATACGTACCGTTGAGCACAGTGTTCCATTCTTTGCGGGGTCAGGTCGCCATCCTTCTGGGACGTTTGGACGTTTTTTTTTTTTCCTTTTCCAAGCGAGGTAACGAATTCTTATCCGTGCCAACAGACGACGTTGAAACGGATTATTTCACGCGAGCTTGGCGCATCGACGATTATCCCCGAGAGCTCTTGCGAGCCTGAATGTAAGACGTTAATTCTCCCCTCAGTGTAGTCGTATATACTTTGCCATTTACGTGACGTGCTGACTGCAGTGTAAGTTTTAGTCGCGATGTCTACTCTCTCTGTCCCACCTCTCGGGTTCTATAGACGTCTTGCGGACGTATCTTTATGAACGCGATTTTACGTTTATGCACGACGTTCGCGCCGCACTACGAGCGCGCTTGTCGCAGCGTTGTAAACTACAATTATGACACTTTACCGAATGAAATTGCCGGTTATTTCAGTAAAATAAAAATAAGAATCAGATTATAAGTTTTACTTGTAAATTAATGTACCTAACCGTCATTGAAACCGAATTGTTTAATAATACGTTCTGTACTATACAAAGCACGAAAAAAAACCATTACTTTGTCTTCATTAGTTCATGTAAACCTTTGCTGTCACGTACACGACGTACTCAATTATTTAAGTTTGTACACTGTGTAGTATGACACCATTATTCGACACAAAGACTAGTTGCAAATTATAATAAAAGTATTATTCAAAACACTGCGAACGACACGCAAAAAATAATTACAAGCTAATATCATACAAATGGTAACAAATGTTTATCTAACAACAGGCGATAATCGCATTATTCGTAACGTTAACGCGTTACCAACTGTTGAGCAAGATCTACTAAACTCGATATACAACGTAAAACTATGAAAACATACGCAGATTCAGATTTCGATAATTGAAGATACGCCGTGATAACCTTGCATCTATTGGTACACGTAGCCATTGTTAACGATTTGTCTCCTTAAATAAAGATTGCGTCATTTTGCACAAAATTTCGAGTGAAACCCCTCATTTCAGGGGAAAGCCAGTTTCACGAGCCACGTAAGCACCAAAATTTGTTGCGGCATCCCAGTCGTGTACGTTACTCCGAAAGAGAACTATCAAGAAAAATCCTACTCCAATTTGTAATCGTTCGCTCAAGAAATTTTTTTTTTATATATACCTAACCGTTTCGTCGTGGAGCGCGAATAGTTTCGTGAGCTTTATCACCGTTCAATAGCAGAATACGACTGTAAAAATGGGGAAAAAAGGTAGGCAAAACCCATATAAGTAACCTTTAAGTAACCATAACTTTTTGGGTCGAAAAAATATCGAATTGCTACGTGCTCACTAAACGTTCCGCTATCATTAATAGTCACCGAGATTCAACTATTTTATATCGTTATTGCGCTGTTTGTCGATTTTTTCGCCGACGAAGGAAAGCGCGTCGTCAATCGGCCGTTAAGAGACCAAAAATCTTTTGTTTTGTTTCTTTTCCTTTCATGTTGTTTGAAATTTGCTTTGCATTTAGGTAAGAAGAAAGGAACAAATGAGGAGCGGGGTGGGGATGGAGGGCCATCGCAAGTCCCTTCTCAGCCACAGGCTTCGGGACAGCAACAGCCCCCAAGGCAACAGCAGCCGCCAAGGCAACAACAGCAGCAGAGTGAAGCTCCTGCGGTTGCAGCACAGCAGGATACTCGTGGGCCAGTTGCTCAAGGTGGTGGTGAAAGACATCAGGAGCCACGTCAAGATAGGGGAAGTGGAGGAGAAGGAATGGGAAGAGGGCAACAAGGAAGAGGAAGAGGGGAACAGGGAATGGGAAGAGGGCAACAAGGGAGAGGAAGAGGGGAACAGGGAATGGGAAGAGGGGGATCCGGCAGGGGAATGGAGCAGCATCCACCAGGTCAACGGCATATACCTGGAATGCCGCAACAACAACAACCGGTTCAACGGCATATACCTGGAATGCCGCAACAACAACAACCGGTTCAACGGCATATACCTGGAATGCCGCAACAACAACAGCATATACCTGGAATGCCGCAACAACAACAGCATATTCCTGGAATACCGCAACAACAACAGCCGGTTCAACAGCATGTTCCTGGAATGCCGCAAGGTCACCGTGGAAGTCAAGGTCAAGGTCAACAGGGAGGCAGAGGCGGCAAAGCGCCAGGCTATTCAGGTCCAAGAGAACCCATGCAAAGTCAACAAGGATCACGTCAAGTAATTTTGATATTTTATTTACGAATTTCTATTTTTAGAAAAAGAATAAAATTTGACAGTACCTTAATTGACTTGGATGTCGTTTTTAGGTTAAATAACATATTACTAGATACAATTGTACTCTGTTTATTCTATTTGTGTAAACGATTCTTTTGATTATTGTTGCATTATATTAACTCTTTTGATATCGGTAGGAATGAAGAATAAAAGATTTAGATTTCTTTTTTTTTTCGGTTTACAAAAAAAACTGTTTTGATAATTTTTATGAAGATTCCTGCGTGCACTATGCGCTACTTCATGGGTTTTATTGAAATTGTATGGTTTTTTTTTTTATTAATATGCTTGATTGAATTTATCATTTGTTTCGATTACTTCTTTCCAGTCTTCAGCACCGTCTCCGGCTCGGTCGACATCTTCCGGTCCAGGAGATACAGGGTCCGTCGGATCCGGAAAGGGATCAAGCAAAGTATAGATGTTTGATAATATTTTCGTAACAGAAATTTAATGGAAATTTATTTACATGAGAATTATATATATTTTATTTAACCTACGCAGGGACCAGCTGGTACGGGACCAGTGAAAACTTCGCTACCTAAAGCCGAACAGGAGAGACAAATGAGTCTCATACCAAAACGAAAAAATCCCAACAAAGGCGGTACCGCTGGTCGACGCATTACCGTCGAAACTAATATGATACCAATATTATTCGGGAAAAATTTCACGGATTCCATGGTGCACTACGACGTCAAGTTTGAACCCGATAAACCTAAATTCATGTATCGGCCTATTATGGAGGGTGTGCGGTTAAAACATTATCCCAATAACAATCCCGGTTTTGACGGTCGTTGCAACTTGTTCGCTGCCGGACCTCTACCGTTCGGGGATGAGGTAAATATGCGGAAAATAATAAGGCTAATGATCAAGTTTTTTCTTTTCTTTCAAACTTTTTATCTCCCCGCAATATACTTTTCTTACTGAAAAACGTCCTTCGCGAACACAGCGTTACCGTTTCAATTATATAAAATCAATTAAAAAAAATGTATCTATAGAAATATTATTGTAATGGAAAAAAATCGATTCAAAAGATAAAGGAGTCAAAAAATTGTGTTAATTCTAATGATTTAACGAATAAGACTAAATATTATTTTGGTCTTTACAACAGTTGCATACGGAGGTGACGGTGTTGAATCGCGAACGCCAATCAGAATGCACCTTTAAGGTTCACCTCACCAGAGCTCAAGACATCGATACCTCGTGGTTGAGGAAAGTGAGGCCCGGATTTTGCGAGAGCGAACGGGAGCAAATAGCTATTCAAGCAGTGGATGTAATACTCCGATCCGTTGCGATTCGTCGACAAGCGAAAACGGTAACGTCGAAATATTCAATTTGAATCGATTAAATTGCTCAATGAAGCGTTGAATTATTTATCAACGAGGTATGAACATTTTTTTTATCAGGTTGGGAGATCACTGTTTCTGCAGCCCGAACCGGGCAGAGTAGTCGATTTGGGGAACGGAATGGATCTCTGGGTCGGTAGTTTCCAGTCGGTCATTCTCGGCTGGAAGCCTTATTTCAATGTCGACGGTAATGCCACTTTTTCTCAACTTTTAATGCGGAATAATTATAATATACAGCGAAATCTTGTGAAGCATCGATTCATGTGGATTTTTATTATAATTTTAGTCGCCCACAAAGGCTTTCCACGAAGTCAACCGGTATTAGACTTGATCGGAGAGCTTTGCGGAGGTATAACTCCGAGACACGTCGAGGACGGAAGACGCAGACTCCAGTTATATCTCAAAGGCTTAAAAGTTACTTACGAGATACCGGGAAATCCCGGATCAAGACGCACGTGGGGTATAAATGACTTAGCAAGAAATGCGAAAGAATCCACTTTCGAGATGGAAGACGGATCAGTCTCCACTGTTGAGAATTATTTCGCTATGCAAAAGAGATACCGACTGCGGCATCCGGATCTGCCGACTCTTTGGGTCGGTTCAAGGCAGAAGCAGATATTGATACCCGTTGAGGTAACACCGGTCGACACATTTTTAACAAATTTTATATACGCAAATTACGTTTCCGTTCGACATAATACATTTATCGATTTTTCACAATCAGTTATATTGGAATTAGATGCACCTGTTTTTACATTTTTTTTTGTTGTTTAATTTGTTAAGCTTTGCACGATCGAAGCCGGGCAAGTGACCAACAAGAAGTTAGATGAACGCCAAACATCAACTATGATAAGATTCGCTGCTACAAATGCCACTACACGCAAGCAAAAGATTATGGATGGTGTGAGTATAAATAAAAAATTCAGCGATCGAATTTCTCGCCTAATATTGTACATTATGATGTTTTTTTTTCTTTTTTTTTATAGTTCTCGAAGATGAAATTTAACGAAGATCCGGCAATGAAAGAATTCGGTATTTCCGTAAACTCCGGTTTCGATACAGTTAATGCTCGAGTTTTGGAACCGCCGTCTCTGACCGACACCCGTCAGATCGTCGTGAGGAAAGGTGTATGGAGAGCTAATGGTTTCCAAACCGCGATGATTTTACCGGATAAAAGTTGGACGATACTGAATTTGAATTTCCGAACGCAAGACCGCGTTTTGCGAGATTTCGTTTCGACACTGCAGCGCTCAGGTTCGTCGGCCTCTATCCGCTACATCCGTCTCCAATCAAAGAACAATTTATATATTATTTCCTGCAGATTATTTAGATATACATATACTATGTTGACAGATGATTACATATTTTGATCCATCCGTTACAGGTAACGGTCTTGGAATGACAATCGGGGAACCGATAGGTCCTTTCCAGAAGATGGAATTGAGATCCCGTGATGTACGCGGAATAATAAATTTCTTCCAAGAAAAAAAGAAAGAAGGATTGAAGCTCGTGGTGGTCGTTGTTCCCGACCGAACTGGTTCGGAATACGGTATGCAATCGTTGAATTTCTCAATTCGATTCGCGTCACACAAAAGTTCATATCGTACTAATATTCGAATTGATCTTTCAGGAAAAATTAAGCAGGTAGCGGAACTCAACGTTGGCGTTTTAACTCAATGTATTAAAGCCGTCACTATCGAAAGAAAAATGAATGACGCGACTGCTGGAAACATTTTGTTGAAGATAAACGCCAAGTTGAATGGCACCAACCAAATATTCACTCAAGGACGGCTGTAAGTTTAGGCAGAAACGATTTACTTGTAGGATTTAACTGAAAATGGAAGGAATTTTAATCGATATGGTTTTCAGCCCTCCGTGTTTGCAAAGACCCTGCATGATCGTCGGTGCCGATGTGACACACCCTTCGCCCGATGCCACGGACATTCCTTCGATTGCTGCGGTAATTAACGGAAAATATTAAAATAATTTTCGCACATCGAGGTATCTGACGCGACGAAATTGAGGTCATTACATTTTTTTTTCATCCAGGTCGCTGCCAGCTACAATCCGAACGCATTTAGATACAACATTGAAATACGTCTTCAGCCTCCGAGAACGGAGATAATTTTGCATCTTCAAGAGATAATAAAAAAACAACTGATATTTTTCTACCAGAAGTCGGGCCAAAAGCCCGAACATATAATCTTTTATCGGTACGTCAATATTTTATCAATATTTTTATATTAGTAGCGTTTCACCCGGTGAATACGACAATATCATTTTTACAAATTTCATTTGATTAAAAAAAAAAATTATTTAAAAAATGTTTAGTGTTAATATTTTGCTGACAAAAGCCCTTCCTACGATCTTTATAAACTGTTTTATAATTAGGATAATTATTGTAATCTGTACTAATAGAGACGGTGTGAGCGAAGGTCAATTTCCGCAAGTCATGCATCACGAATTGCAAGCTATCCGAAACGCCTGTAAGGCAGTAGCCGGCAACGGAAAGTATGAGCCGCCAATAACGTTCCTCGTGGTACAAAAACGACATCACATTCGAATGTTTCCGACGGATCAGAGAAACTCCGACGACAGAAACGGCAACGTTCAAGCGGGAACCGTCGTCGACACGGATATAACTCATCCGTCGCACATCGACTTTTATCTGGTATCACACGCCAGTATACAGGTATCTATTTATTTTATTAACAAAAATACTTCCTTTTACATTTAAAGGAGTAATTCATATATCACAGATCTTATAAAGTCGATAAATTATCAATTAAAAAAGGTAACAGAGACTTTATAGTATGTAAGTTATTTAAAATGTTTTTAAGATTTTTTTTTACAGAATAGTTATCATTTCTTAACTACGAATTTTTTTTGTTTTTTTTTTCACGATGTCTCGACAATATTCCAATAACGAATAAAATTGTTTCATACGTTTCAGGGAACAGCGAGACCGACGAAATATCGTTGTTTGTGGAATGACAATGATATGTCGGAAGACGATATTGAACAGCTGACGTACTACTTGTGTCACATGTTTTCACGTTGCACTCGCTCTGTCAGTTATCCCGCACCGACCTACTACGCGCACCTCGCCGCTTTCAGGGCCCGCGCTCTCACGAACGAGTACGTAATACTCTGGCAAATGTGACGGAGATGTTAATTAACCCTTTACGTACGGATTCCATATACGTTTATCGAGGGGATCTCCTGTCCCAGCGGCCGATGTCTATACAATCGATAGACTCTTGCAGCGACTCATGTTTATGACAATAATTCGAAAACTGTTCAAAATTTTTCAAATCGGATAAAAGGTCTTAGTGCAAAATATAGGCTAACAGAATATTGCGGGTCATTTTTTTTAATCAGCTTCAACTTTGTTAATATAACGCATAAACAAAGAAATTAATCAGTGTTGTCTTAAAACTTAAACGTTGTCTTAAAACGTTGTCTTAAAACTTTGAGCGTTTCGTTTATCGAGCGAAATTTTCTTAAAAAGTCTGAAATGATTCATATAGATACTGTGAACGTCTCCCTATTGAATGGCGCCAAGCAAATGTCAATCGGCAAAATACTTTTTTTGTTACAAACAAATATCGCGAACAGCGTTATTTTCGCAACAAAATAAGCTACAAACATGAGTCTTCGAGTAAACATTTTTTGAGTGGTTCAGGTAATAAGATTCTGTACACACTTTTTTTAAATTTAATATTTCCCTTTTTGCAACTGGTATCGCGAAATACTCTGTTGGTACTGAGTTTTTTGGCGCTTGCACGCCATGCGCACCGTTAAACCGCCAATTTCCCGGCCGCTGGGACCATTCTTCACGCGAAGCCCCCGTACGCGAACGGTTAACTACCATTTACAACGTTTTTATTGTATTTATAATATTGTATTACAATGTTTTTAATGTGGCAAAGCTGTCGACCCACTACTACAGACCGTTTTTATTTCTTCAGGGTGGACATTCGGCTGAACAATCTCGAGGAAGAGCAGCGAATGAAAATGACTATTAAGAAAGAAATATTGGAGGGCAATCCGATGTTTTTCGTCTGAAGGCCGGACGTTTACAAGACTGTTGATAATGCGCACTATTGCGTAATAGTATTATGTGATACTGATCCGGGCTTCGATATTCGTTCATTATACGTCTCTCTTTTACGTCGAATAGCAGGACGCATCGTCTACCGAATAATCAAAAAGCTGTTTACCAATTCCGTAGTCGATGTCTCCAGAGTTGAAAGACTGAGATCGCAGATATTTTAATATATTGTTGTCAAAGTCGATTTAATTCTACTATTGAAATATTGTCTATATGACGCATCTTTAATTTTGAATAGTTTTCTACTACGGTAATGATATATAAATTGTCTCTAATTCTGAGACAATTTCCAATCGCATCGAAGATCGCGTCGTTTTTTTTGTACAAATTTGTTTTCTTATTCGTCCTTTAATTTTTTTTGTCCAATCGATATAAAAAAAAAAAATATACCAAAAAACGTTTTTTGTCTAAAGTAAAAAAAAAATCATGCATGTCGCGAATGAACAATGTGTATAATAATAGTTGGATTTTAACAAATGAATTATATCAACTCCCTGTATTGCATATTTCTTGAATTTATCTTCAGTCGCATTATATTCAAAATAATCATATTTAATGTTTATCGTTTGCAAATCTATACAGTTTTTTTGTGTTATTCTGTAAATGTACAATTATTCGGACTATTAATGGGTTTTCAGGACAAAGCATTAATACACTAAAGTAATTATATTTTTTTAGACGTCGCTTCTGTTACCTTTTATTTAAACATTAATCAGCGTTCACTGAAACCAAATTAATCCTTAGTTTGAATTTACGTAACGCTAATACTTAAAATAATATAATATAAACACAAAGAAAAATCATTGGCTTATATAAATCTTTGTTTACCTATGTGTAATGTGACACGAAAATTGTGAAGAACCTTTTTCATTGTCCATTTATGGATTTATATGTTTTTTTAAGTGCCCATAAATAAATACATTGATTTACCGATTCTGTGTTGTTTCTTTAATTTCTAAACGCATGATGATGGAACGAACTGTACAAGAATGTGACATAATAAATTCACAGTTTCGATAAAATTCTGAATTTATTTACAAGATAAATCAGAATATTCTCGACACCGGGTGCAAAATTGGTTAACGCGTCCAATGATTCGCCATTTGTTTCCGAAGTTTATGAATTGGTTTACGTTGATAATAAAAAGGTTTGATAATAATCCCGATTTTTTACGTCGCAAATGTAAATCATTTAACTAAGTATCATTCTTGGTACGGGGAAATTACTAGGTATGTGCCGATAATTTTCTCGGTTTTTAAAATCATTTATTAACGACTGATAAAAAATTCGCTGTGGCTATTCGCACCCCTTTTCCGTGTCTCGTGTCCCGTGTCCCGTGTCCCGTGTCCCGTGTCCTGAACTAAGAGCTGGATGCAATTAGATTATTTTTACAGAATAATCTCGTGTCTCGTGTCTCGTGTCCCGTGTCTCGTGTCTCGTGTCTCGTGTCTCGTGTCTCGTGTCTCGTGTCTCGTGTCGCGAAAAACGGTTTATCGGGTTACATTAAATTTCACTGAAACAAAAACGTTTGCCACTTGGCTCCGAGACTCTATCGCGTTACTGCTTGGAAGAAAATCGTAAATGATTGTTTAATATGCGCATGCGCCCTAACAATCATACATTTTTACTAATTGAAGACTTAAGTTCTAATTCTCAAATATTATACGTTTGATTGACGCTAGCTTGCAATAAATATAAAAATAATTCTTGCCTTTTCATCGCACTTCTTTATCGTAGTCATTTCAGCGATAATCACATTCAATGTAATTTTTTTCACTGGGAAATACAGGTTTATAAGAACGGTCAGACGTTGTAATTTCAAAAATATAGGGGAATCCGGGGCGATATGGGGACATGGGGCAAAACGGGGAACCGAAAAAACAAATTACGTTCATGTTTTGCTTCTCTTTCATTGTTAAGAGAAAAGAAATTAATTTTGCAAATTAAATAGAAACGTGTTAAGAGATTTCCAAAATATAGGATCCGTGTATTTTGGAAAAAAAATCGAATGAATGTGTTTGGGCGTGTATCAGCCAAATTCCAGATCCATGTTTGTTTCCAAATGCCAGTGAAATATATCCCCCAACTCTTCCCGACTGAAATCGGAGGTTAATGAATAAATTGTATTACGAACAAAAAAATTAAATAATAAAAAAGATTCGCATATAATAGCCAGAAAATTTATTCGACATTGAGTGTGTAAATCTCTCGACTATAATATGCGAATAATTATATGTTATTACATTATTATTTATTAATTGAATTAACTTTTTTTTACTCTTTTTTGAGTCAGAAGGTTTTTGAATTGGGTAAAATTGTTTCCATTTTATCATCGTAAAAAAAATGCAAGTTAAAAGCAAAAAGGAAGAGTCATATAATTAAATGATAACAGCAATTTTGACGAATAAAGAACCATCAACGAGTGCGCGAATGAAAGCATGAAGGAGCGCATGAATGGAAGAATGAACGAGCGAAGTGAATGAGAGAATGAACGAGGATTCAAATGAGCCGATGAACTACCGTGAGAATTAGAGAATGGACGAGCGAGCAAATGAGAGAAGTAACGTGCGAGTGAATGAGAGTATGAACGAGGGATCTAATGAGTGAATGCACGTGCTAGTGAATGAGAGAATGAACGAGCGATGAACAGGGACGAACAGAGCGTTCGTCCCTGTTCATCGCTCGTTCAGCAAAAAAGATAATGAGAGAGCCTCATTATCTTTTTTGCTTGCTCGCGAAACCTCTGAATTTGCTCGCTTATCCGCTCTCTCATTTGTTCGTTCATTCGGTCTCCCATTTTGTCGTCCATTCGTTCTCTCATTCGCTTGGCCGTTCGATCATTGTCTCATTCACTTGCTCGTTCATTCTCGCATTCACTCGTTCGTTCATTGTGTCATCTGCTTGCACGTTCATTCTCTCATCCGCTTGCTCACTCATTTTCTCATCCGCTTGCTCGTTCATTCTCGCATCCACTCGTTCGTTTATTCTCTCATTCCCGCGCTCGTTCATCGGCCCATTTGCACGTTCATTGTGTCATCCGCTTGCACGTTCATTCTCTCATTCGCCCGCTCACTCATTTTCTTATTCACTTGCTTACCCTCTCATTCGCTTGCATGTTCATTCTCTCATTCGCTCGAGGTCCATCCTCTTATTTGCTCGAACATTCAGTCTTCCATTCGCTTGCATGTTTATTCTTTTGTCCGCTTGCGTGTTTATTCACTCGCTAGTTCATTCACATGAATCTGGAATTTGGCTGATACACACCCAAACATATTCATTCGATTTTTTTTTTCCCAAATGTAAAGATCTTATGTTTTGGAAAACTCTGAACGAGTTTTTATTTAATCTGCAAAATAATTTTTTTTTCTCTTAACAATAAAAGAGAAGCAAAACATGAATGTCATTTGGTTTTTTGATATCCCGTTTTGCCCCGCCTTCGTATCATACTTCACGTCCCCGTTTTGCCCCATGTCCCCATATTGCCCCGGTATCCCCCATAATTTTGAAGTTACAACGCCCTACCGCTCTTATTAACCCGTATTTCTTAGTAAAAAAAATAAAATTACATTGAATGTGATTATCGCTGAAATGACTACGATAAAGAAGTGCGCTGAAAAGGCAAGAATTATTTTTATATTTATTGCAAGCTAGCGTCAATCAAACGTATAATATTTGAGAATTAGAACTTAAGTCTTCAATTAGTAAAAATGTATGATTGTTAGGGCGCATGCGCATATTAAACAATCATTTACGATTTTCTTCCAAGCAGTAACGCGATAGAGTCTCGGAGCCAAGTGGCAAACGTTTTTGTTTCAGTGAAATTTAATGTAACCGGATAAACCGTTTTTCGCGACACGAGACACGAGACACGAGACACGAGACACGAGACACGGGACACGAGACACGAGATTATTCTGTAAAAATAATCTAATTGCATCCAGCTCTTAGTTCAGGACACGAGGCACGAGGCACGAGACACGAGACACGGGACACGGGACACGAGACACGGAAAAGGGGTGCGAATAGCCACAGCGTAAAAAATTACCGTATGACTAGGAATGGTTAATGTGGTCTCTAAAAAACATCGATAGTAATTACAAAATACAGTTTTGTTTAGTATTTATTTTTATGATGTATTCAGTATTGATGTGAAAAACGCCGGGTGGCTCATCGCGATAACGAAAAGTCGTATCTACTGTTTAAGAACCCGAAAGATACGCCCTTGTTTCACTAGCAACGCGTTACGATTCCCGGTATCGTGCCGGCAATATAAAAACGCCGACATATGATAATTTGCTGATTCTTTCGTACCCACGCAATGTGATAACATTCTCTCACGATATATCTACGAGTGTGTAGTGTGTGTTGCCGAAACGAAATGCGAGAATATAGCACGGCGTCAGAATGGCATACTTTTGCATTGTATTATACATGTACCTCACTTGCTTTGTCTCAAACACCCAGCACGACAGCAGCAAAAGTTACACGCAGTAGTCGGCGCTTTCGTTTACCATACATTCGTAAACACAACGCTTTCACTCTCAGTCGTGTTCAAGCGTGTCGAGAGTGTACATCGATGACAACCTTCGCGTGATCTTTATTCGACTCCCTACGAAAACTTATCGCGGACAACAATGGTAAAGAAAGGTAAGTCTAAAGTCATTTTCAAGATCCAGTTTGTCTGCAAATAATTTGACAACATAACTTCCGGATGATGTTACCTATGGAGACATTGATATTTTGCGTGACGAAATAGTTATTTAACGCTCAGTTTCGTTGGTGTAACAATGATACGAATGGGTAAGTCGTACATTCAACACACAGACTCGTCAATAAAATTTTTATAATCTGCCGACTTTCAAGAAAACAAAAAAAAAAACGTAAACATTTTTTTTCACAAAACGTTATTTCACTAAAATACACGGGGACAGTGCTTAATGCCAGTAAATGTTGAAAATACATATTCTACTTTTCGCACGATGCAATATTACAAAGTACGACGATTTGAAAAATTCTACAATATTTTTTTTGTCCCAAAAGTTTTTTTCTTTAAAAACGACCAAAATAATTTTTGTGACATTTCATTTTTAAAAAAATCATCTGCAGGTAAGAAGAAAGGCAAAAATGCGGAAGGCACAGAAGATTCAGGTTCGTCGCAAGCATCGCCGCCAACTCAGCCTCCCAATCAGCAACAACAGCAACGAGAAAGTCCCGTTGCTGAAGCAACGGCAAGAATGGCGCAGCTGTGTACAGGACAGGGTGCAGCGCAAATAGAAGGCGTCAGCGGACAGCAGACAGCTGCAAGAACAGAGAATTCTGGTCAACAAGCTCCAGTGGCAAAGGGAAGAGGAAGAGGACGTGGAAAACCTCCTGAGACTCGGACGCCTATTCCTGGAATGCCGCAAACTTTACGAATTCCTGGTATGCCTCAAGCAGCGCCATCCGGTCCGGCGAGGGGTGGAGCAACTTGCGGATCCACTCCCGGCACTGTGCAACAGGCACCCAGAGGTCAGAGCGCTCAACAACACATTCCTGGAATGCCGGCACCTGTGCAGAAAACTCAACGTCAAGAGAATTCTGCTGGGACTCAAGGGCCATCGCCACCTCAAACCCAATCGCGTCAGGTAATTAAAAAAAATAATAAATCAGAAATGATAATTATAATTAAAAATTATTTTTGAATAACAAATAATTGTATCGGATCGAGAAGAGGAGAAAAAAATATTTATTAAACTGTTAATGAACTATAATTAGCTTTAGTAGTCTTGTGTTTGCTTCGATGGTACATATTTATTTTATTTTTATTGACTTCTATAATGTTTATTTTTAATACTCATAGCAAAGGCATTAATTTTTTTACCACAATATCGATACTCGCGTCGCATGACTAACGTTGAGGCGATGAATATTTTATCTTCACAAACATACGAACGTTCGATTTTAGTCACGCGATTCATATCGATGTGCGCGCAAAAGCATCGCATACATTTATCAACATAACGATGTTTTTTGTTGAGAATATTAGAGATTTTCGACCAATTTTTTAAAAACTCAATCCATAAGGACATATTCGCGAGTTGAACGCGTATCTCAAATTTTTTTGAGATAAATGCGATAGGTAAAAATGATGTGCGCACAAATGGCAAATGTGAAAAACTGCTTCGTATTACTTTAAGTCTTTTTATCTGTTAATATTTCCAATAATAACGATATGTTCATAATTTTATATATTGATTATTGCACAATATAATATTTATTGTTTGTCGATCTTTGGAGAATCCAAGCTGTCCGTTTCGTCGATAGAAACGCACATAGTTTCCCATTAAACGAAAAACCCTCAAGTCGAATGAATAATATTAATATTAATATTTGTTGAACACTTATTCACAGTCTTCAGCAACGGCTGCGCCTGGATCGTCAGCATCTTCCACCGCAGGAGACACAGCTTCCACGGGTTCTGCCAGAAAAAACGAATCGCCCGTCTCATCGGTAAATTCGACTATCATTTTATCTCAGACACATTACGATACTTTTTGTTCGCTGCATCAATCGCAGTGCACTTCGTTCTTCGCTGCCCTTTCACTTTACCAACAATGTATCTCTACAACAGGCGGCAGCCGGAACATCGCCGGTAAAAACGTCGTTGTCTCCGACGCAACAGGCCACTTATCGAAGTCAAATACCGAAGCGCAAAAATCCCAACAAAGGTGGCACCGCCGGAAAACCCATTACCGTTCAGACTAACATGATACCGATGGTATTCGGTAAAAATTTCAAGCCGTGGGTCACGCATTACGACATTAAAATTGATCCCGACAAACCGCGATTCATGTATCGTCGGGTCGTCGAGGCTATGAGGTTGAAAAATTTTCCCAATCGTTATCCAGCTTTCGACGGGCGTTGCAATGTCTTCTCAGCCGGAAACCTACCGTTTGGCGATCACGTATGTAACGAGAAAAAAAATAAACATTAGAAATGCTGAAAATTAACTTGAAAATACAATTAATATATTCAACTTTTTTCTACCAGTTTACTACGGAAGTACAGGTACTCAATCCACAGCGACAATTGGAGATGACATTCAAAGTGACTCTCGATAGGGTGCAGGATATCGACATGTCGTGGTTACTGAACGTAAAACCCGGTCTCGAAGAAACCGAACGCGAACAGATTGCTATTCAGGCCCTCGACGTCGTTCTTCGCTGCGCTCCGAATCGGCAAAATGCTATTACGGTAACTAATGACTTATATACACTATTTCAGACAAAACTTGAGTACAGAAGAGGGTCGATGAGCAGCAAATACAACTTAACAACAAGTTACTGAAATTAATGAATATATTTAACGAGATTTTTTAACGTATTTGTCAGGTTGGAAGGTCCTTCTTTACTCAGCCGCTACAAGGACGAGTATTGGATTTGGGAAATGGAATGGATCTCTGGATTGGCACTTTTCAATCAGCGGTACTCGGATGGAAGCCGTATTTTAACATCGATGGTAATCGTTGATTTTCTATAAAAAAAAAATATATATATATATATCCCGTTGTCTGTTATGTGATGCCCCAAATTTTTATTTTTTCGTTTCTATAAAATACACGATTTCCAGTTCACCATTCATTCATTTTTCATTATGCTGAAAAATCGATTGTTTAAAATTGATTAATGTGTATTAATATCTATATATGTTAACAAAAAAAATGAAATATTTTTTTTTAGTGGCGCACAAGGCATTTCCACGGAATCAATCGGTTTTGGATTTGATGAGAGAGCTGTGCTGTGATCCTCGAGCTAATCGCGACATCACGCCGCAGGATGTCGAATATGGAAGAAAAAAGTTGCAGATGTATCTCAAAGGCTTGAAAGTCACATACGAGATACCGGGAAATTCGTCGACCCGACGCACAATGGGTATCAATGATCTCGCAAAGAGTTCCAGAGAAGCGACTTTTGAATTGCAGGACGGTAGCGTCACGACGGTACTAAATTACTTCGCCAAGGAAAAGAGATACAAAATACGTTATCCCGATTTGCCGACGCTTTGGGTTGGTTCTAAGAATAAACTTGTATTGATACCTGCCGAGGTAAGATTTACGAATCGTCTGTTTAACAATTTAACGATTTTTTTATGAATTTACTCATTGGCAAACCTTTTTTTTTTTTTTTCATCTTTCAGCTCTGCGTAATCGAAGCTGGTCAAGTGACTAACAGAAAGTTGGACGAACGTCAGACAGCGACGATGATAAAATACGCCGCAACGGACACGACGACGCGCAAAAATAAGATTATGGAAGGCGTAAGTGTTCGACTATAAATCTTCAATAATCATGTGAGGATATGGGAAGTTCTTCACGAAAGAAAAATTGTTAATTTTCAGTTCGCGAAAATGAAATTCAACGAGGATCCAGCTATGAAAGAGTTTGGTATCTCCGTCGGCGGTGGATTCGAGACCGTGAAGGCGCGAGTTCTCAATCCCCCGTTACTGTTTGACAAGAGAGAAATTATCGTGAAAAAGGGAGTTTGGAGAGCAAATAGCTTTCACACAGCTATGGTACTGCCGGACAAGAGTTGGACAATACTTAATCTTAACGACAGAACGCAAGAGGAACCTTTGAGAAGAATGGTTGAGATGTTGCAACGCGGAGGTTCGTTTATGCTATTTTTTTCAATTTCGTAAGGGGATACGCGTACCTCGCGACTGGAAAAATTGACTCAAATTTCTTATATTTTTATCTCAGATTCTTACAAAAGAGAGAGAGAGAGAGTCTTACAAAAAAAAACGGTCGATGATTATCGAAATTGAAAATATATCGGGCCGACGGAAATTTTGATTTTCTTTGCGTTTGACAGTGTTTGACACTCGTCAATAAAAATTGCGAGAAACAAAAAAATTTAACGAGTTTTCAAATAAATAATGACGATCACCGATAAAAAAATATATATATATTTTCACAAAATCAAAGTGCTTTAAGTTTCGTTTTATCTTAGATATATCGGTTTCACTGGATACTGTTAGCCGCAAAAAAATGAGTTACTTTCCTGATGCTTATATACATATATATTTCTTTTTTCGACATGTTATGACCATTTTGTTTTTTGTAGATCTCTCAACGCATCAATTCTTACTAAACAAATATACGGTGACGAGGGTTCAAAAATATTATTTAATTCATTTTTATTTCTTTTTATACAGGAAAACAAGTCGGCATGTCTATCGGTAGTCCTTTAACGCCTTTCAAGAATATGAGAGCTCCGTTCCGCGATGTGCGCGAAATTATTCAATTCTTCAACCAGAAGAAGTCGGAGGGGTTGAAACTCATAATTGTCGTCGTACCGGACAAAACCGGTCCCGTCTACGGTAAGATTTACTAATTTCACATTTTCGTTTCTTCGTTCTCCGATTCATGGATCCCAAACGTTAAAATTCGTATCGCGCTTCAGGCAAAGTGAAGCAAGTAGCAGAATTGAACGTCGGCATTCTGACTCAGTGCATCAAAGCAATCACTGTCGAGAGAAAGATGAACGACGCGACAGCCGGAAATATATTGCTGAAAATAAACTCCAAGTTGAACGGAACTAATCAAATCTTCGCAGTTGGAAAGAAGTGAGTTAATGGCATAAGAATACAAAAAATGCCAACACTTCAATGAAAGACGTAATTTTAAATCTTTATTTTTTTCAGTCCTCCGTGCCTCAACAGACCTTGTATGATCGTCGGAGCCGACGTAACGCATCCCTCGCCAGACTCCGTCGGTATACCTTCCATAGCTGCGGTAATGAATAAAAAAAATACAATAATTGAATTATTTTTTCAAAATTCTTCACTGGAATAATATTTCAGATATTTCATTGTGACAAATTTGTTATTTCATTTCTCCGATCCGCAGGTCGCCGCAAGTCATGGTCCTCGAGCCTTCAAGTACAACGTCAAGATACGTCTGCAGCCACCGAAAACTGAGATAATATTGAATCTCGACGAGATAATGAAAGAGCAATTGATCTTCTTCTACAAAAGCACCAACTATAAACCCGAAAGGATTATCTTTTATCGGTAAAAATAATCAAATTGCTCAATGAACATTTTTCAGTCGCAAGTGAATTCGCGTCTTATCGTCGATCGACAATAACTAAGAGAATCGCTTTTTGCGTTATTGTACTACAGCGACGGGGTCAGCGAGGGTCAATTTCCTCAAGTGATGCACCACGAGCTTCAAGCGATTCGAAACGCATGTAAAAAAGTCGCCGGAGCTAACAAATACGAACCAAAGATAACATTCTTAGTCGTGCAGAAACGCCATCACATCCGATTGTTTCCGACTGATCGGCAAAACTCAGACGACAGAAACCTCAACGTTCAGGCGGGTACCGTCGTCGACACCGACATAACTCATCCGTCGCACATTGACTTTTATCTCGTGTCTCACGCCAGTATTCAGGTAAAGTCCCAAATTAAGAGACGCGGCAGCGTCTCGACGTCGAGTACTCGAAAAAAAAAGAAAAAAAAGCGGATTTTAATCTAAAAATCAATAATTCTTAAAAAATAAGCATGGAATCGAATTTTTACGAAACTTTGTTAATATATTTTCGTGATTGTAATGATTACTTATTTGTTTTACTTATTGCCGAAACAAAAGTTTTTCTTCGAACATACGATTTCGTGAAATAAATTCGTTTCGTACTTTTTCAGGGAACGGCGAGACCGACGAAGTATCGTTGTCTGTGGGACGACAGCGACATGTCGGAAGACGAAATCGAACAACTGACTTACTATCTGTGTCACATGTTCTCTCGCTGCACCCGCTCGGTCAGTTATCCCGCGCCAACATACTACGCTCATCTCGCAGCCTTCAGAGCTCGCGCTCTGACCAACGAGTGAGTGTTTTTTTTTTTAATCGTTCGATACGTCCAACCATTTATAAAATGGTCGAAACTCCGTTTTTTTTCTGCGCGATTGAAAAAAAAAAAAAAAAACGTTTGCAGAATATTTCTACAAAATTTTATAGAAATCGCGAAAAAAAGAAATCTTACGATCGATCGAAAATTTGCTCGCGGCGAGATTTTGCCGATCGATCGAAACGCAGAAGAAAGCAGAGAAAAAAATGAATTTTTCGCTTTTTTCAGGGTCGACATTCATTTAAACAATCTCGACGAGGAGCAACGAACCAAAATGACGATAAAACCCGAAATCCTTATGGGAAATCCAATGTTTTTTGTCTAAGTCGCTTTTACAATTACAAGACTGAGTACAATACCCACGCGATAGCATTTCGGATTCCGATGCACTTAAAATCCTCTTTTTTTTTCAATTATTGTTTTTTTTTTCTTTATTTTTTTTTATGTTCAAATTACATGAACATTTTGCGCGAACGAAAGTTCCGAACTCCGAAAAGGCGAGGCATTCGATTTTATAAGTTTTGTCGAAGTGCTTTTTATAATTTTGTATTATTAGAATCGTCACGGTGTTTTTACTTACGTTCGGTTATTATTTGTATTCAACGTGAATAATCTTTTCGATTTTTCTTTTCCACATTTTTCATTTTTCTTCATCGTCGCCATAGAAATGGTTTTTTTTTTACTTTAATACGACGTTAAATATATAGAATAGAAAAGTTCCGTCATCTGCAGATGTGAAAAAATCGCCAACTGTGAAAATGTTGTATTCCGAAGAATAACGATTTTCACTGATGTCAGAGTCGGAATAATGATAGCTGACGTTACATTACACTACATTAACTATACTTACATTGTATAACAGATACCGGCGGTTTGCAGGACAATTTCTCGAAATCGTTGAATAAACGAAGAAAAGCACATGTCGAATATCTTCGTTTATTGCAAAGCCTTTATTTTTTCATACATATATACATAAATATTATTATATAATGTAATACAATGTTTTTTATTTTTAATGGAATATTCATAAGTTCAAGAGATTATAGATTGAACATTAATAAAGATGTTACATTCGCAAATTTACGAAGAATTTTTTTTTTAATGGTAATTACACTTTTATCCTATTCTCCTGTGTGTTCACAGAGCCATTGGACGAATTAACGATTTTCAGTTGTTTCCAGCGTAATATTTCATCGTGAAAAAAAAACTCCAAAAATCATTGAGGTTTGACGTTGAAATTATGTAAAAATAAAAAAAAATTTGGACATGAAGATTTGAAGCGTAAATTTGAGAATTTTTTGATAGCGGAAGAAGAAAATTACAATTATCTCAGTTCCATTCGACTTCGATCCGTTCCTATGAGAAACGTGAGTATAGAATATAATTTTCATAGGCGTTTCGTTATGAATTATTATACGAAAAGTATATAGAAGCATGTAAAAGTCTCGTGACGTCACGTAACTAAACTGGTTACTCGGAAAGCACTTTCATCGGTTTTTTTTTTGGCAGAACGCAGTCCGCTGCGGAGCCAACCGACAGCGCTTTTATGTACGTTCGATAGGCCATATTTTTCCCTTAATTTACCGACCGATAGATTTGTCGCTTCAGTTCATTGGTTTTTCGCGTATTTCGCTTGTAGAGTGACGAATTACGGAACTAAATATTTGTTGCCAACAATACATTAAAAACTTAAAATATATAAACGAATAAATAAATAAATTGACGATTAAATTAATTAATTAATCAATTAACAATTAAATAAAATAAAAATAAACAAATAAATTTGGTGAAAAAGTTTAACATTATGACGTCGAGAACATGAACTCGAAGCCTTTTCTGCGGTTCTATATTCCACGATCGTTCATAGGTAATACGGTCGTATATATCAACGGGCAATGTACTCACACAATGACGAACGATAAAGTCTCTGCACTGCATGTACAGTTTGCCACGAGTTCGTTAACCGGCGCGAACAATCTATACCGATTCATAATAGATTCGAAAACTTTACGAATTTATCCTCAACCAAACGTCCGAGATATACAATAGTTTATCGTTGCAATTCCGCGGAATTCGCCAAAAAAAAATCCTCGAATTTACGATTATACCGAATTTTTCGTACACTCGTACATAATGAAAAATTAATTCTAAATTGTAACGAGACATAATAAAAATGGCGTTAAATATGATTAAAAAAGAAAGTTTTTATGAGAAAAGTTCGAAATCGGAAATTTTCGAATAGTTGAAAAGTGTTGATAAAAACTTCTTCGGTGATTGCGGGATTTCAAGTTTTCGGGACTTTTGTAAACGAAAAAAAATGCGAGTTTCCAGGGTTGAAATTTGGGAAATAGTTTCGACGTCGCAGATCAGACGCGTTTGACTTTAGCCCACTTATTTTGCGTGACTAAATCGTGGAGAAGATACGCAAAAGCTTTCGAGGGTATAAAGGGGGGCAACAGACCATCGGGTCGATATAACATAGCAAAGCGCAGTAGGTTGAGAAGAGAGGGGGGCGAGAAAGAGAGAGGGTTGGTCCAACGCATTGGGAGAGTCATCAAAGGGTAGATTCCGGGGGGTGGGGGGGGGGGTCTCTCAGCGTTACCCCATTCATGGTCCTCGTCGTTCAATGAGGGTTTCGAGAGAGAAAATGCGAGAGGGTGAAGGCGAGAGAGGCCGTTGTAGGGGAGAGTCGACATTCGGAAGGGACAGGACTGCGTAACGCGGAGTCGAAATGTTGCGTCCTGTGCATGAAAGGGTCTGAAGTTGAAGGTCACCCATAAAACCCCACAGCAAAGTTGCACCGGGTTCGGGAATGGGATCGTCGAAACTACGACTCTGCTCATTCGCTCCCTCCTCGTCAATGATGTCTTGCTGCGCAATGACCGAGATACGCTCGTTCCCGATGGAATTCGTGCCTTTTAACAGAACAGCGAATAAATACCTTTGCTTCTACCCTCCAAAATGATTCTCTCCGAAAGCAAAGGATTTCGCGATTAATCGTATAGAAGATTTTTTTTTTGCGTCTGATAGCAAATTTATATCGAAATATGAGGTCTTAAGGGGGTATATCTACTTGACGGTACAAAATCCGACTCTGATTTTGATTTTTTGTCTGAATAGGTATGGGAGACAATAAAATGAGTTTTTTAAAGACTTAATACCTTCAAATAAAAAATGTATTTTATTTTCTGTTTTTGAGAAAAAAAAAACAAACATTAGATTTGCCTCCAGGAGGATGTACACCCTTAAAGGCTCACAAATTTTACTGTGAAATTTAGGGGTGAGTTACCATAATTTTGTTTTTTTTGCGAAGTACAAACTCCTGAGAAAGGGAATTTCTTTTTTGTTATTTCCATCGCTGCATCTAAGTCTCGTTGACGTATAAACTACGATAGCGTTACATTCGTTTTTTTTTTAATGTTTCGATTGATCAAACATCAATATACTGCATCAGTTTACATCATCGTAGTAAACAAAAAAAGACAACTTTCGAAAACAATAACGCATAAAGAATTTATCAATCGAATGAATTGATCATATTTCCAAACATCCATTATAGTACCTTTGGCATTAAACTGAACGATATAAATTCAATAATCGAAGAAAAAAAAACATTGTTCGCAACATTCACAAATTTCTTAATGCCCTTCATGTCTTTCGTAGACTAAAAAGAAATCAATGCATTTATCAAGCCCTTTTCTCGTCCGTTATATCCCACCACAACCCGCCGATCGCTCCCCGCAGTCCCCTCGATTGTTTACCCCGACACGATCGTCAACAAACGTGGACGAGACCGTCGTAGTTTCTCCATGCATACCCTCTGCGTTCTTCCTTGACTTCGACTCAATGCGAGAGCACGTAACTCACGTGACCGCGCGTTCTCTCTATTGATTTCGCGCGGGGGTGCATGCGCCCTTGCACTATTTCTGGTGCCAAGGGGGTATGGTTGGCGGAAGCGGGGAGCGATACGAGCAGTTTTCGTTTGATACTACCGCGGGGTGGCGGCAATAGTGCCATCGACGGAGTGGTACTGTCGAAATACTTTCGCGAGGCGTAGAAAAATAAATAAGAAAAAAAAACGAATTCGCGATTTATTATTTTACTTTTGAAAAAACAGTGCACACAGCGCCGTTACGTGTGAGTGACAAACGTGAAACATTATCATACGATATGACTGGAGAGTGGGCATGAGCATCGTTTGTTCGTTCAGGTATCTGGATCTATTTTTTTGTCTCTCGCATTCACTTCCGTCTAATTTTATCGAAAAAACGATGTCCGCTCGCCCATTTCTTGTGAACTTTTCTCGATTTCGTAATCTATCTATTCTCAATATTCAACGACAATCATTTTTATTTCATTCGTTATATTTTTTGGAAAATAACTTAGACATTTTTTTACGTACAACATAATCGTGGATACGTCAAAATTTTACATCTCCTGTTCAATCTGAATAGCGCATTCCCCGATATATATATATTTTTTTTTTTTCGGAAAATGTTTTTCATTTTTTTTTTCACCGCGACTCGTGGATTACAGCGAATCGTGCTATGCACGCTCGAACATCGAGGTACAATTCATTCCTCACGTGCAACGTGCTACGACACAATGTTTCTCTATGCTATATAGTATATTAAGCTTATACACTCGATCGATCTGTGCCAGGGTACGTTAGCCTCGTGCACAAATTCGATAAGACGCGCTCGACGTTCGACCTCGTTCCTCGTGTTACCTCGTTACGACAACAACAATTTTTACCTTCCGGCACTGCACGTTTAGATGACAGTTTAAGATATTACTTTTTATAAAACACCAACTTTTTAGGAGAGGACAACGGATTATTAAAATTATTAAAACTGTTTTACCGTGATTATTAACCCTGAGTAAATAAACGAGAACAATAATAGTGATTGTTAGTCGTATTTTGCCGAGAAATATGCCTTCAAAACTATATCACTTCGAAAAAAATCCCCGAGGTTTCGAGGCTTGTTTACATCGTGGTTGAACGCGGATAGTGGCGGAGACGTCCCGAAGCTTCCCGATTCGGGGCCCCGAATCGCGTGACGTCTATCGATCTGTTTTGTTTCCCTTTTTTTCGTGGGTTATTATCGCATAAATCGTGTCGCCTGCACGACTGTCGTTGGTTTTGATACATATATCTCTAAAAAAAATAAGATATTCGTGCGAGCAATGGTGACATTAGTGACGATATTCTTTACGATGATCCACTTTGTTCTCTGTGTGTGCGTGTGGAAGGTGGGTAAGGAGGAGGAAATGCAATTGAACTTGCAGAGGCTTCTGGAAGGTTCGGCTCCGTCTCCGTGCAGCGGAATCGATTATTCGTCGTGACTGTCTGCATAAATGCGATTACGACAGTAACAGCGTAACAGCGTAACAGCGTCGAGACGCGTTAATTAGAGTTTCTATTTCGAGTGTAGACTGGGAAACGCGTTATTCGCGCTGTTCTATTTGTGTACAAAATTACTGAGAAATTACGAATAATCGTGGGAGGAGGTATTATTGCGTTGTCGTGAACTCGGGCTTCCCTCGCGCGGAGTCTCGTAACATATCTGCTTATAGGCAGGTCGAAGGGCTTCGCGTTGACGGTCATCCGGGATATCGTAAATACCGAAGCGAACAACGAGGCAAATAGCTACACGTCATTTAGTTTGAAGATCGCGCAGGGACAACGTTGTTTCAAATAATAAATACATCGTTGTCACACTATTCGTATATTTTTTTAAATGCAATTCTTAAATTGCGGAGAAATAAAATTCGGAAAAGTAATTTGTCTATAATTATTTTTATGAGAATTCGTTACGTCTCGTGAATCGCAAGTTTTTCATTCGATTTTTTTTATTCAATTTTAAAACGATATTATATTCTCGAAAGTCTGCACAAAGGGAAAATGCAACGTGTCACACATTCGTGAATACGATAATGTGAGAAGAAACGACCTTCCATAATATAAAAAAAAATATTATCATTCGAGAAACCAAAATTTTCTATTATCGAATATCACAATTTTTTTTGAGATTTCGAATACCTTCAGAAGGCAAAAATGCGTCCCTCTCAGTAACTTGCAGTAATACAAATTTCATTTAATTTATCGTCTATAGTGTGAGAAACAAAAAAACTCAAAATTTCTCACGAATTTTGTATTGTTAGGTAGATACCCCCTTAATAGGGTTCAATTAAAAATTAAAGTATATTTTCACAAATGATTCATCCAAAACATGCAATTGTCGTCGAGTCAAGCGTACAGCTATTTATAGAACTGTAATTTCCATCGCAATAAGCATTGAATAATTCAATATCTTAATTTATTTACACAGAGATATTTCGCTCAATATTCCGACTTGATTGAGCGATGTAATACAGGATAATAGTATCTTAACAACAGCTTTATTGATCGAAAACGTTTCAAACGTCGGCGAAATATCGTATTATTTTCGGCGAACGAATCGCGAATCTACGATCGTCACGCAATTCTTGCAAATAAACTGCCATCGTAATTTCGGGATCGCAAAATATTCAAATATCAATACGAAATATTTCTCAGCTTTACATACATTCGTTTTATTGCTCTATTATTATTTTAAAAAAATGCCGAATGTATTTAGAAAATCGAAATAAAATTTGGAATTTTTAATGCAAATTTCCGATGTTTTTTTCAATTTTTTTTTACAGAGGTCAGGTGGATTGAAGAAGCCAATCGTGGTGTTGAGACGATGCCAGGTCCACTAACGAATCTGTGGTGACCTAACACTACCAAATCGTCGCTGACGACCCTCGATGCTTACGCTACGCCTGGTCTCGACGCACTTCTTGAAGCAACCATAGACAGTGGCCCTTCGCCTTGCGGAAGGGACTTATGATGTGCCGTGATAGGGACATGAACCCGAAACTCGTAGATTTTCACGATTTACCGTTGTTGCCAAGACGCGCGGCGTGAGCTCGACGTCCGGTTCGCGATATAAAACAAGACGAAACGACGATCCAAAACACGAGTGACTCCAACAAACTCAAAAAAAAAAAAACAAAAAAAAGGAAAGAAAAAGTCAAGATTCTCCCCTCATTTTTTTTTCTTCATCCACACTGTTTTTTTATTCCTTCGATCGAACGCTAAACACAAAAAAAAATCGTTGAAACAGATTTCAATTTTTCGTCGGTTCACACAGATAGATTAAAGATAAATGCTGACGGCTTTTTTTTGGACGAAAAAAAACACAAATAAAGGAAACAAAAAAGAAAAATTGAAGAACCAGTGACAAAATTTCGTCGAGAGTGAATGAAAACCGATTTGAATAATCCGGACGAAGTAGCCAACGGTGGGAGAAAGTGTAACAGACGGGGGTGGCCTACGAGGGCCGGAAGGCTTCTTCGACTCAACGTGCCGTCCTCCACGGCCTTCAGACTGAATTCGGCATATTTCAATCTGTGGAGAGTCGCGAGAGAGTGTATTGTAAGTTTCAACGATGCATGTAACATCGGTTACATTTTATTATGCGTTATCCTTCGGGTTTATCGTAAATCGAAGAAAAATTTATCGATTTCCGATCGGACGGTACCGTAACGGCCGATTGGAGTTATCGAAGGTATCGAAGGCTTTTCCGTACATTATTAGCTTTCGGAGTCTCGCCGATAGATGAGCGAAATAGCTGCGACAGGTCAAGTTGAGCGAAGGGATGGATCCTTTGATCGATTTTTTTATCGAATTTTTTTATAACGACCACAAGGTCATTTGGAGGGTTTGATGAAAGGCGTCAAACTCCACCGAGTCGAACGCGCAATTACTCAAGGATTGACGGAAAACCCTTTTGCTCGATATGCGGTATACTGTCGGCAGATAAATTATGCTGACCAAGTAGCACTGCAAACATCATTTTATTTTCCTTAATACAAAAGAATTTTTAAAACATCAGCTAAGTAAAAAAAAAATCTTCGATCTTTGAATTTTTTTTACGTTTTTTATGCTCTACAAACAAAACACAGTTTCTACAATTTCAGTCTTATTATTCGATTGTATTAAAAATTTTGTAATGAAATAATTCAATTTTGAGAAATTCTTCACGTTATTGAAATCGTTTCCGCAAATAACTCGGTACTTTTGGTTTTTTTTTATTTTTTATTTGATTTTGCAATTATTGCAAATGTTACATCTTCTCCATCGTATTGGAGTATCGGTTTGATGGATGGTAAATTCTCATCAGTTTTTTTTGCTGTGCGCGCTGAAATGAGTAAAGAAATTTAGATGCAAATTATTCGTTGCACACCTTAACCGCCTCCGATTAATCGATGTTTTGCTGTAGCGTATTAATATATTCTAACAACTGCCGCGAACTCAGCTTTCGTTTATATATAAAAAAAACTCTACTCTGAGGCAAAAGAATGAGTCGTAAATCGTCATGTTTTCTTTTGCCAATTTTTCATGATAATTCCGCCTCAAGTCGTTGATAGGAAAAAAAAAATGATCGTAAAAAAAGGGATTAAAGTTCCTTTTTTTGTTCAGGAATCAGGAATAAAAAAGAAATCACCTATTAACATTTTGATTGTGAAAACATTGTGAATATAGAGCTCGAGATGATGAAAAAAGTGGCCAATGAGCGCACAATTAAAATGATTTTCTCCGTTAGCTATCGACTAACCGCAGCGATTGAATAAAATTTCGGCAGTGCGGCAGTGGGTCGCGGTGCAGACGGAGTGGGATGAGACGCCCTCAGCAAGAACCTCTTCATCACCATCATCATCATCATCATGGTTCATCGTCCAGTCCCACACGACCTCGTCAACCGGCAAGCGACAAGGTGCGTCACGTTCCTTCAAACTCGCGATGATCCTTCGTTTTATCGCTCCAATTATTAAATTTAATTTACCGTTGTGACTGTTCTCAGTTTGTTTATAAAATAATGTTAAACTTTCATCGATTTAATAATCTCCTCAATAATAATTTATTGATCGTAAATTGCCTCACAATTTAAAAGACTATTAAGGTTTTAGATAAATCGAAATAATTTATACATTGAACAAAACTTTGTTTCAATATCTCGGAAAATAAAATGCTTTGTATGCTTTGCAATAAAATTATATAAAACGTAAAGAGTCGTCGGCAACATCGTTTGCTCCGCGGAAAAACAAAGATCGATCGTATGTTATAATGGAATTGTCTGTCGTTTATATATGCGCAGGACGAGTCTCGTCTCGCGAGGGTCAAGCGAGTTCTCGCGGGTTCGCTTCTCGGACGCGGCGGAAGTTCCAGTCGCGTATTCGGCACGAGGCTGGACCTCGTCGAGTCTTATCTCGACACCGGTGTGCCATACGTGGTGCATCGGTTGTGCACATACATCGAGCTGAACGGTTTTCAGAGTGCTTCCGTTTTTCGTCTATCCGGCGGTAGTCCTCGTCTCACCGAACGATTAAGAAACGCATTTGAACGTCGGGGCGACGCTGATCTCGAGGCTGCAGCGTGTCCACCGACCGCCGCTACACTTCTCAGACAATATCTCAAAGAATTACCGCAACCGCTCGTTCCGTCGAATCTCGTCGGCCGATTGCTCGACGTTCACGAACGTAAGTATAAAGAATTTTTTTCATTATATTTATTTTTTTATTAATATAAATTTCACGTCGTCAATCACTTGTCGTTGGAAAAGTTCAGATTTTTTAAACATATCTTTCGGAATCACTGTTTTCACGCAAATCAATTTAATTTTCAAGTTATTAAAAAAACGATTTACAATATTGACGATCGCAATATAAAAATTTATTTGACGACGCTATTCAATGTTATCTAAGAATAGTTTAGTTGTTTTTTCGTAGTCTTTTTCGAGAATTTCTTGCGAATGAGTAATAAAAAAATAATGTCTAATAGATATTATTTTTGTTCTATCGAAAAATAGAGCAAATCTTGTTTTGCTTATATTTTTGGTATTCGACTTGAAATTATTAGTTTACGATGTTAAAAAATAATTTGACGTCAATATTTTGGGCAAAGTTTGTTTCAACTATATTTCAGAGGAATTCGCGAATAATTGAGAAATTTAATTTTTTGTGTCGACTCCATTACGAGAAAAACAAAACAACTATTATTTACGTTTACATTAGTTTATCTATATTTTTTTTGTGTTTTTTTGTTCGTCACCGTATACGATTATTCATTAAATAATAATAATCAATTTGTCTCTATTACGTTACAGAGGAATTTGCGAACAATCGAGAAATGTGGATCAACGAGACGAAGGAACTTTTGAGAACTCTGCCGCCCGCGCACTACCGTCTGTTCGGTTATCTCGCAAACTATCTCAGTAAATACGAGGCGAGACACGGTCGGGGTTCCGGGGTTTGCGGTGTTTTCGCACCGGTCGTTCTTCCCCACGTTCCACCGGCCACAACACTACTCCGAGATATTCTCGCCGATGCTACCGAGTTGTTTGCCGACTGGTGAGTTCGTTGATATATTTAAACAAAATTCGTCGTTTCAAACCGTTTTAATAATATTCCATTTCGTTTGAAATACGTTTACGAAACCCGAATTTACATCCGTATTTTTCGATCGTTTTTGCCTCAGTTATAGGACGAAGTAAACAAACCGACGGAGTTTCACCGATATTAACAGAATTCCATTGCGTTTCTTTACACATTCGCTGAAACGATTGATTATTTAAAAATTCTAAAGAATCCATAATTCATTGTTCCGCGAAGTCGATGAAACTCGAAGAAATCAAAATTCATTTTCACGAAAACCATCGATCCTTTCGTGAAAAAAAAAAAAAAAAAAGTTTTGTTGTTCCAAGCAATTTGTTACCGTCGGTGCAACTCCGTCGGTGCTGCGTCTCTCCCTCAACAAAACGAAGTCATACGCAACAGCGACAAATAATTCATAAACTTCCGCGTTCGGAAGGCCTCGTCGATGATTTTTTGTTTTTATTTTTTTTTTTTATTTCAATGCTGCGTTAGCTACGTTCAACCGTGAAATTAGTTCGCATTAGTTGGTTCCTCATTTTACGATCGATAATTTAACGACGAATAAACGAGAACATTCGCGACTTAGTCTTTTTTTCTTTGCGTATATACATCCTGTCCGGCGATGATAAACGATTGATTAACGTTGACGAGAGAATAACGTGTCGTTCGCACATTTCTGACAATAATTCTATTTATATATTTATACAACTGTATTATTGCATTATTTATACTCAGCTATGTGAATTGGTTTCGGGGGGTGAATTGTACCGTATAACCGTCGGCGGCTATCATGGCACATGACACACCGCACAATCGCGAAATAATATTTATGGTACAAATTTCATTGAAACTTTGAGAATTCTGCGGACGACAGGTCTCGAACGACGGCGGTATAACTACAGATGCTTTACGTCAAAATTCGAATACGTTTCATCGTCCTGCTTTCGCGATAACGGTGAGAGAGGCTCCGAGACGGATTGACGCAATTTTCCATTAAATCTTTCGCCAGAGATGAAAAGATTTTTTCACTCACTTTGCTTTTCTGCTACTCGCTATTTTTTTTTTATAATTCTCATGACGCGAAGGCAATATTTTTTTTGAATCCGTCAACTCTGTTTAAGCCATCAACTCTATAAGAATAGAAAATTCTTCGGCGATCCGCTGCATATTCATTTTGTATTCGGCATCTGTCCAGAAAAAAAAATCCCTTCGGAGATCGTATCGTTAGTAAAAATAACTGTACTATGTTTTCGTACTAAAGTTGTGACGCGCAAATGTTCGGAATATATGGCAAATAGTAAATACAGATCCGGACCATTCTTCGCCAATGTCAATAATTACATTTCCGATTGTATAATAATTTAAGAATTATTAAATAATAATAATAAATTATTCATATCAATAAATTAATAATTAATAACTTACATCTTATCGTATAAATTAAAATCGACGCGCAAAATCTCTGTGTAAATACGCGGCCATTGGTTTCGAATTTTCAACACGAAATGTTTTTCCGCGCCGAAGGATACATCGTCCATCGTTTCGATATTTATAAAAGTCGATCAATAAATTAAGTTACGCTATACGGTTTTAAATTTCATACGCGTATAGATATCTCGACAATGCGGGGAAACGGAAAAAAAATCTTGATCAACGCGGATTTATCTGTAGTCCGGTAATGTCTACGAGAAACTTGTTGTAAGTCATTCGCGTTCGTACATTAAGTCCGGGAACTACTTTCTACCCGGTCACGCGAGGATTCCACGTGATTTCACGCTACAAACATAGCTTCCAGAGCCGACATGCGAACGGTGTCTTCGCCGTTGTGCCCTCACTGTAAAATATCGCGCGTTCATGAGTTACACGATCACTTTACTTTGTAACAACGATCAGAGTTGACGAGTAAAGGCCTTCACGGCGAATAAATTCTTTTTTTATAACTTCTGTAACGGAAATCGATCTTTTTTTGTCGATCTATATGGAAAAAAGAAAAATATGAATTTCACGATTCGCGCGGCAAAGATAACTTTTTTTTTATAACATGTGTAGCAAAAATCGATTCTTTTTGTCGGATAGAAAAAATATGAATTTTATGATTCGCACAGCGGAAACAATGTTTTTTTAAATTTCTGTTACGAAAATCGATTCTTTTTGTCGATGTATATGGGACAAAGAAAAATATGAATTTTATGATTGGTACGGCGAAGACAATGGTTTTTTCACTTCTGTTACAAAAATCGATTTTTTTTGTCGAAATATACGAGAAAAAGAAAAATATGCATTTTTTCAACGCCTCGACATTTGCGAAAACATGAATTGCTTTTTTTTGTTAACTGTCTCGTTAACGCTCGATGGGTTAAACCCTCGACGGCCAACGTGTAATTTTGTTACCTTCGTCGGCAGCATTGGGTATTTTAGGGTCAACCAAGGATATCAAGCTGTTATGGCGCTATAAAGCGCTCAAAAAATACACGTATACTTTGGAAAACGTCATGAAACTATAGCAACCATTATATAAGTCTAATACTTCATTTGTTTTCTCTTTACAAGTCGGTATTACACTAAAAATGTCAAGAAAACGAGTTAAAAATGCGTAATTTCTTAACGCGCGATTAAAAAAAAATATATCCTTGCAGATTGTTATACTTCACGATAAGTACTTAAAAAAAAGTCTCGAAGTATCGATTCGAAAGAGTAAAATTATTAGATTATTCAAAAATCGTCAATTTCGAGAAAAAAAAAAACAGTATAGAAAATGTTCCATCATTGGAATGTAAATTGTCGTAACACATCAGTAAATGTTTCGTCTTCGTCAACGAAAATAAAAAATCTTATCGTTACATTTTGTCGCGAATAAATCAGTCGAATATTTAGTCGCGAATAAAGAATTGATGACGATGAAGCATAACTCTGCTCCGGTTCGTTACAACTAATCATTAATAATATAAAACGTATAGACACCGCAAATGAACTTTTCTCAGCGAAATGCAAAGTCGTACGTGTCTTTCCCGTCGTCGTTGAGTGTCGATAAACGGGTGGCATCCATACGCGACTTACAGGGACACACGCAATATATCGATTTTTGCGTCGTTGTTATTCCAATCGTTCGTGTATAATATCGTTTCGCATACCGGAAGCCAGTCGGACTGCGTCAGTAAGGACGCGCGAAATGTCGACTTGAAAAAAAAAAAAAAAAAAAACATTTCGTGGCCAATCGGCAGTGAATTTAATCAGCCGAAGTGCCGTCACGGACGCGTGTTCACTCGAGGAAATCCATTTTTCTCGGTCAATGTCAGCAATGGAAAAATTTGTTTCTCGTTATCACAAAGGAAAGAGACCGATGCGATAATTCACGATATCCACAAATACGATGCAATTTTTTGTCGAATCGTTGAGTCGAGTCGCGCGAAGGACCTTGTAATCTCACGAAATATCACAATTACATTTTTTAAGTTCGCGTAAATTTGTTCGGCGATTTGAGGTCTACAAAAATCGAACTCTCTGCAAGTTACAGAAAAATGTTTGCTCATTAATGTTGCGTTAATAACGTCTGGTCGACCTTGCGATGTTTAATGACATTAAAAACCTATAGCTACGGAGTTTTAGACATTTCGATCGATAGAGCTTTCGCGAAAAAAGGTTTCCCTTCGTTTGTAGATTTGTAACGTTTTCATTTCGCACACAGTAAAGTAATCCATTTCACGTGAGCTGCACGACCCGAAAGACTTACGTATTGTTTTCTATATTAGTTCAACTTCAAATAGTTCTTATATTCTTCTTTATCGCATTACCCTTTGAAATAGAATTACTGAGAGTCTTCGCGGTAGTCTCATCGGAATTTATTTTTTATTTTTTTATTATTATTTTTTTATTCATTTATTTATCGATCTATCGATCTATTTACTTTTTTTTTCATTCAATTTTTTTCTATTCAATTTTATACTCGATCCGTGTCGTCGATGAGTTATTTTTCCACTGTCGATCGTAATTTTATCAACGCCCGTTGTTCTCAAGGTTTCCGAGCGGAAAATTTCACGATTAAAGAATCGCTTACGTACCGCTCACATTCCCGAACGAAATTATCCAAGAATTACATCTGTAAGTGGATAGTGGGGTCGAAAGTTGTCGCCGGGAGCATCGCTGATAGGGACGAAACCCGGGAGATGCATAAGGTAATCTCAGTTATGCGCGGTCATGCACGTACGTGGTCAACGTCGACTCGCGTTTCCTCGCGATCATAAGTTGCGTGATCGTTCGTTTCCGAGGAACAGATCGTTACTCGCCGGCAATGCATGTGTATAAATATGTATTTTGGTTTTTCGCTGATTCGCAAAAAAACCGACGCTTCACACCCGTTGACTCGGGTAATACGCACGATTGGATACGTATATAACAATATTGACGTATTAGTTTCCGCATCAACGAGCGAATTCCGCCCGTCGATGCGGGTAACACAGCTGAGGGGTGTACATTGCCCGACGGTTTGAAACCGACATTTTTTTTTTCGAACTATTGGAGACAATAAAATTCTGTTATGTGTTTTCTTCCCGAATTATGCAGTACCAAAAATTAGAAGCTGTTAAAAAAAAAAAATAAAAAAGAAATTCTTATGTAATAAACTCCGAAAATCAAAATTTTCATTAATACTTTCTTCTCACCCCTCGTTTACTCCGTTCGATCTTATTCGCCAGTCTTTTGCATCTGTTTCCTTCTTTTGTATCTCAGAATCGAAATGTTCTCGATTGCTCTTGTATTGGATTTCCCTTTCCCGCGAAAGTCTCTCGAATCTATTCGCGAAAAGGATACTTCGTTACCGTTCTATTCGGAAAAGCGCGTGTTTGTGACACCGTAGATTCGTACCTATCGCGTATAACACTTTCTGAAACCTGTCGCGAGTACTCTCGCGATACACGATACCGTTTCGAGAGCGAATCGGTGTGTTGTACGAAATAACATCGCCGCGATACGTTACATAACGATTCAACGACTCGGATAATTGAGACGATCGGGAGGCACATGGAACCGCTGATAATGGCCGCTCGATGAATGACGATCACGTTCCCAGAAAATAATAATCCCAAGCGCATTCCTACTCACACGGTTCGATAACTACGCGCCGTAGGTGTTTTGAAATCCCCCGAAGAGTCATCGGGGCGTTCGCGATAATATTCTATTACCAATTAACCATTACGGTCTTATCGGCGCGAATTCGCTGAAAATTCCCCAACCGATATGACCCAACATTATAATCCCGATGAACACTGTTTAGTTTAATGTTATTCAACTCGGTACATTCAGCTATCGATTACGCGGAGAAATATGAGTTAAGTGCAAAAACGGCCTATCGTAACGAGCCTTTCGATGAACCCGATATGTCGAAAAACGCGTATGAGAAAAAGGGTTCGTCTTCCTCGTCGGATAGAAAACATTCACTCAAAAAAAAAAAGAAATGATAAATTTAATATCGGAGACGATGGGGCGAAATGGACCACCGGCGCAAAGTGGGACCGACGCGCACCCCAAAGCATAATACTCTAAAGGGGAGGGAAAAATCAAGTTTTTGGTTGTTAAATACTTCAAAAGTGGTCGCTAAAGTGGTTCATTTTGCCCCATTTTCCGCCGATATCTG
The DNA here is from genome assembly GCA_964006125.1 of Cryptus viduatorius. Taxonomy (NCBI): domain Eukaryota; kingdom Metazoa; phylum Arthropoda; class Insecta; order Hymenoptera; family Ichneumonidae; genus Cryptus; species Cryptus viduatorius. Next base: position 8,333,921 of record OZ023220.1, read on the forward strand.
TAATGTTAATCGCGTAGTCGGACACGCGAATTCCAATTTCGTCATTGCTGCGGTGATCCACAATGATATGTAACGTTGATACCCGCACTCATCCCCTTTGGTTCGGCCACCTGCTCGCTTCGACTTTCCCCATCCCTCTCGTCGTCCCTCGACATTGCCGGAGTGACCTAATTTAATAAACTCCGCGTCGCGTCGACTGACTGAGCGATAATACAATGGGATCGGCCCCTATCAACGTAGAATATTCCGCAATGGAATACGCGATAGCGCGCCACATACCCCTTTGACAAACAATGTAATACATCGCGCGTTCAACTTCAAGTCATCAATTAACCGATGTCTTGCGTAACTTTTGCATTAACGAGAAAGCGCAGTAGGGCACTAGGGTACTCATCGGTGTCGAATTCTATACATGGGAAGCCATTACAGTGGTTGATTAAGCGGATTACTTTCGTCTCGGATATTGAAGGTCATTGGAAAAACGCGGAAAACTCGTCAAAATGTTTTTCATTGCGAAAATAACCGGAAATCCGAGTGCAGGAATGCTGCGTTCAGTTCACTTGGGACACATAGCAACATCATTCATTTCAAAAATACACATAATAATCGAAGGATTGTTGCGCAGGTCGTTTATTTTTTCATCACGTATTTCGCGGAATGCAACATTTCTTCGCGAAAAACAGAATTTATTTTGCTTACGATAAGAACGACTGCAATCGTTTCGCGCACTTGAAACTTTCATTATTATTGTAGATAAGAGTTATTGATTTCGATATTCTTTCGTAAAAACATTTTTTAGGGTACGTGACGAAAAAAAATTCGATAATTTAAAAATTTTATGTAAATTTTAAAAAATCGAAAAATATTTGCGTTTTCGATGATTCGGGAGAAAAAAGTATTATTTTTGTTTTTTTGTCATCCGTGTAAAATTCTTAGCGTACTTAAGTTTTGTTCTATTGCATTCGTTAAATTTGGTTTCGGCGCGTTTTTCGAGATTTTATTCTGCACCCCCGATGGACTCTCGTGACTACAGGAGGGGTTTGCGAAGATTAACGCCATAACGCTTCCTTGACGATCCACTTAAGTCGATCAGCTCCACCGCACAGTTCGACTAATATACTGGAGATTACTATGGGCGATATTACTTAAAGTTACCGGAAAGTTTATCGAAGCAGATCCGCACGTACGACTATAACGACACAAGGCATCGACGTTCGCAAAACATGCGCCGCCGCTAAACGCCCGAGTGGTCATCGTTAGTTTACCGCTTGCGAGACGCTTTAGTAGAGTAAGCAGTGGTTACTATATTACTATAATACGATTATCGGGTTAGGAAGCGTGGAACATAGTCGATAAATTTCTTCCAGGGCTGCGAGCAAAGAAAGGAATACCGTCGTCTCTCGTCCCGCAAATTTTCTCATCGATATTATCCGCCCCTCTCGTCCAGATGAATTATACCATCGATCACCGGCGACGAAGCTCGACCCCGATAACCCCCTCTAACCGTTTTATTCCCCCGACAAACCTCGTTCACGAGTTTCAACCTTTTTACCCCAGAAAACGGCGTAGTAAAATGATGAATTTTTCAAAATTCCGTTGTTTTAAGTTTCTTTCGAATAAATGTTTCAACGCTTCAACGGCGGAAATTTCAATCCCGAAATTCAGTAAAAAAATTCAAGGTGTTATAAAAAAAATGGAAATCCAAAAATGTTTGGCGCTCTGAAATTCACAGTCGTTATTTATTTTTATTTATTTTTTCTCGTAACAAAAAATGTAATGTTTGCGTTTAGAGAAACACGTGAAAAGTCGTATAAAACACTACGGACTATCATTAGCCCGGAGGACGGGTTTCGATGACGGTAATCGAACTTTGGCTCGTGAGCAAAAATTCAAAAATACGTTCTCCGATACACGGATCAGTCTGCTCGTTGCCGTATTACGTGGCCAACACGATTCCGATGAACTTCGCGCTTCCGTTCGAAAATTATTTCTATACATCGTCTCATCGAGTACTGCGCAGTTTCTTAGTATAGAGATTAGTCGCTTACCGGCGTATATCGGCCTGCGATGGTTATAACTAACTACCGAGACGTGCCGTAATCCTGGCAAATCACCAGGATTTTCATGTTGGACCGCGCCGGTCAGCACGCCGTCGTGTTTCACTCAAAATGATGACGACGCGAGACTAGACGCTCCCGAGACCCGAGAGATCGCCGCGAATTTCTTAGAAGTAAAAAGTTTCGACATCGAATAAGTACCGCGAAATGTTGGCCGGCGATTTTAAATGTATTTTAAACTTCGATATAACTCCTACAAGGAAGTTTCAAGTTCAAGGGTAATCGCGAACCAATTTTAGCGCTGTATTTTCGGGGAGCGAAAAATTGCCGATGATAGAAATATACCAAACGGGAAACTCGCTGTAAAAATTGTAACGGACTATACACGATCGCCAAATGAGAATACAATTCTCTGTTTTTCGAAAAACGTTTTTGAAATATTCGAAAAAAAAAATAATTCTTACGATATTTTTCTTTGAGTATTCAAATCAATTATTTCAAAGTGTCCAATTCTCATTACGGATAAATGAATGATTATTGGCATTTTTCAGAATTTTTTTTTTTCATTACTTCGATTAAAAACAAAAGAAACATCGATAAAAATATGAAGGATAATAAAAGAATTTGTGGTAAATAGTTTACGAATTTAATTGCATCGTACATTGCATAAATAATTAATTTTCGCCTTTTCCCATTTATTTTTTACCTATTATATTTTTTCATTCTTTTCACGAAAAAAACGGACGATATGCAAAATAATGAAAGAATTGATGGCGAATAATTCACAAATTCAATTGCATCTTACTACGTTTGCGCGGGAGATTGTTCGACGACGCGCAATTCGAGTTTAATCGATCGGTTCCTCGTTTTCACCGCGTGCCCCCGCCCCCCGCGTTCCCTTCGTACGTCCGTACGAACCACCGGTTAGCAACGAAACGCGCAATTCGATGCTCATACAGCTTAACGCCGGGTACACGCCTTCTCCTGTATCCCACATTACAATGGAAAAATTAATCAATAAATCAAATTTACTCGACGATCGGCGTCTCGTTGTATATTTCGGAATACACAATCGCGCGTTACGTTACTGCCTTATAACTTTCTCGCTGCATTCGATACCTCAGTCATCGAATCATTGACACTGTTTGACCGACAGGACGATTATGTTTTTTATAAATATTTCTATTTCGCATATATCTGTTACCTCTCATTTTCACGGGTGTTCGCGAACATTCCGCAATTATATGCGTGTAATGTTCATAAAAAACCCGAGAAATATATGGGCATTGGCCTTGCAACGGAATGCAAGTTCGCGTGTGCGTCGATCCTGTTCACCCTGAAGACTTCGCGATAGAAATCCTTCGAGAGTACAATATAATTTTTTTTTTCTCAATGAAAAGGGGAAGTCGAACGATGATTGCGAATAGTTCCGAGAACGAGTTTTCGATTTATCTACAATCGCGATCGCCACTGTTTATGCGTTGGTATCTGATAGATGAAATACGACTTTTTATTATAAATTTTCCCGAGAGATTATTTATTTTTTACGCTATGAAAAAATCAAAAAATAAATTCTCCGAACACGACGATTACTCAACGCATTTGTTTACCATGTCTGCCTCGTCAGTTATCGAGTTTATTAACCCGGGAAACATACACCGATCGCAACGAACAGCTACAATCACTGGGCGTCTTTTGAAAGCATCTTTTTCGAGATGCAAAAACAACAATTTATAAATCCCCTTCCGTAGAGTTTAATGATTCTTCGAAATTTCTGTAACTCGCGGGATGTTTACGGAAGAAAGGAGAAAATTATAAGGTCGATGTACCAGTCAACGAACGTATTTTTTTTTAATAAAAAAAATTCTGCAGATTAGAAATTCAGTAAATCATCGATTAAAACATCGAAATTCAACTCATGTTTTATTCGATTGTAATGAAAGAAAATAAAACGAATTTTTCTTTTTTTTTTTTTATTAAATTTTTTTTTTCGTGATTAAAAAATAAAAAAAATTCTGTGGTATAAAAATAAAAAGATTCTTATTTTTTTTTATATTTTATGTATAAGTATAAATTTGGTCTCAAGGCGATTTATTTCTGGGGCCGAGGTGAATTGTTTAATACGGTTTTTTAAAAATATCGTTGTTTATTCAGAAACAATTAATGTTTGGAAATTCCGCGTCAACACATCCGTATACTCTCAATAGGTCAACGGATTTGACTGAAACTCCTTCGGGTTACCTTGCGTATCCTCGAAAACAACGCTATATATATAATAGTAGTATAGTAAAAGTGGTTAAAGCCAAAGCCGGGTATAAGAGAGAGAAGGAGAACCGGTTAGACGACCAGAGGGGCGCAGTTGGACATCCGTTGTATTTTTCCACTTCTCGAATATCCACCCGGTCTCCCCCTCCCCTCCGCTTCTTCCTTTCTTCGTCGAACTCTCGTACCCCAAAAATCAACAAAAAATGCCACGTGCCACGGTAATAATCGTCCCGAAAAAAAAAAAAAGTAACCCGCACCTATACACGTTTCGGCTCAACCACACTGGAGTCGAACGAAAACAACGCGAAACCTTCCGTACCCGCGATATTCTATAGCAAAACTCTATTATATACCGCTCCCGGGGGCATCAATCGAGAAATTACACAATAGAGTTGTAATAGCTATATGCTGTATATATCGCTTTGCCGTGCAGAATTTCTGAAGATATTCGTCAATTCGACGAATCGGCGGCACACACGAGAAGTTATAGATGTTCCGACGGGGAGAGGTATAGCTAAAGAATTCGTTCGACGGCTTAGCAACCGCGCGTGTCCCACACTAAACGCGTATACTTCGCACGCGCGATCGCGAAAGAGTAAGGATTACAGAGGAACCCGGTCAGTCGCGGGACTGGCGAAAGATTGTTCAGAAAAACTTGTTGTCGAATCGATCCCACGTACCCACCACGTGGATCATCTCGAGGACCCGCCCGAGGGCTAAGTTTATATGGTATCCTATCGCGATATAAAGTTGGCTTCTTCGTAACTGCTGTTGAAATTCCGCTATTGTAGCTGTTGCTGTACAGTCGTATGTCATCGCGAATAGCTACATGTTTTGGTATCCATTTGAATGAATGATAATAATAACAATAAATAATTTTCGATATATTATTATTCTAATAATAATTATTGTTGTTATTATTAAAAAAGTTTCTCGTCCTGTTAATAATAATAATAATACAAACACTTTTAAGAATTTTTGGATTTATTGCAGAAATGACTTTTTTTTAATACATCGAACTCGTTGCAGCCAAAGGGCAATAATAATAAAAATTTTATGAAATTCGACGCGAAAATAATCCCCTAAGATATAAAATTAATTATGTGAAAAAATACACCAATAAAATGGCAATTCTCTTGCATAAAAAGACCGGAGACAGACGATATAAAAACAAAAGATGGAATATGAGGTTAAAATTTCGAAAATAGGTACGTGACGGCGGTCGCGTTCACAAAAAACTTGATATTTTTTGTGGGATCATTTCTCGACAATTTTTCTTCTCAGACGCACGCTAACAACTGCTATCGTTATGTCTTAGTGTGATTTTCTCGCGGCTTTCGTGCCGCTGAACAAACTCGTCTCTCGTCGAGAGTTCCTCGTCGTGTTATATTTACGAAGAGAGCGCGCGAGACGAACGCTCGAGCACCAGAAACACCCGAAAATAGCGTCTAGTTGACGTCAAAGGGTTGGTATATATCCCGCGGGAAATGTTCACGTGGGAACTTAACAGCATACCAAATGCACATTTCGTGATATCTCCGAGAGGTTGGATTGTATCCAAATGCAGATAGAAATGCATACAGAATCGGGTTTTTGAATGCGCGCTTCTATGTTTTGTGGTCAGCAAACGGGTAATTTACGCGTTAGCAGACGTCATACCGTCGCGAGTCATAACATAGGACGGAATTGGCGAAAATCCAATTTCTCAATCGGTTTTTAAAAATTTCTATTGCTATGCTTATGCGGTGTGTTTCCATAGTGGTACTGTTGCAATATCACGAAAAATGCATTGCAAATACAAAACTCTATCATCTTGAAGTGTCCGAGCCATTTATCGTAACATTTAAGATTATTTATAGAATAAATACATCGCAAGAAGAGTCATTAGAGAACGTTAATTATATCGCGAAAAACATCGATAAATTTCTTCTCAGAACTTATGTTTATGTTAAATAGTTCAGCTTATCGATGAAAATAAAATTGATGACTCGATCTTTGATGACAAATTGCTACGAATTTTTATTTTTTTTTTGGAGGGCAGCGAAAAAATATTCTAACCTGAAATATAACAGTTCGAACGGACTCTCGATGTTCGCGATGTTTTATTGAAAAATCAAGAAAGTCCACGGGAAATCGTTATGTAATAAATATCATGTCACATATATACGGAAACATCGCAAACGTCAATATTCTACAAGGGATAAAAATACTCGCAAAACGATGATTTTTTTTTTCTTTTTTTTTTGTTTCTTTAATATACGTGTTTACGGAGATGAGTTTATATTTGTCGCACCATTGAGTTCGATAGTTGTGTAATCCCTCAGCGGGAGAGGTATAGGTAACGGTTGAGAGGTAACGCAATAGTTTCAGCAGAGTCAACCGCGACGGATATCGATCGTTTCACCGTCTCATCGTTCGTCGTTTGACGATTCTCGATGTAAATAATTTAATACGCGATATAACGAAACTGAGACTTTTATTTCTCCGCAATCCATCGATTTCAATGTTTATCGTCGGACGATATAAAATTTCACACGATTTTCCGATCCGTTTCAGTGAGTATCGAATATAAGTTTTCATTTGAATTGTTTTATGGATCGTTATGTATCCAAGACGCGCGCGATACTCATACGTTACGCTCGTGTGTAGGTGCGCATGTGCATTAAACACACGAAACTCACACGTGCAGCGCAGCGCGTGTCGTGGCCATCGATCGTTTCGTGAACAATTTATTCGCCCATGCGAACTCTCGATCGGCCGCACGCGCTCAATGAAAGCGGTCAAATGGATGTTCAGCGATAATCGCGTCGTCTCTACGGCAATTTACTCGACCGAAGACAATTATCTAATCGATAATGAACGACGCAAGGTGCTACCGAGTATTCAGCCTCACTTTTGCGATACATCACGATATTTCGTAAATAAATGATTTGTCATTAAGAAAAAACGTTCACTGCGGCAAGAAAAATAAATAATTGGAATAGCAAAGATTTTACTGAACATGTAAAAAAAATTTCCAATATACAGCAAAATTCTTATTGTTCTAAACAATCGTTGTTTTTCGGTGTGCAAACAATATTATTAATTATATTTATTTATTTCTCCTTTGACAATTTTAATAATAATATTTCATTATTATCATTATTAGTTTATTTACTCCTTGAAAATTCCAAGCGACAGCGATACCCCCAGTACGCGAGAAATTCGCAAAAAATACTCGGAATCCATTTTTTCGATTGACCCTCGTTACCCCGATTTCCCTCATACGCATCTCCTCGATCGTATGAACGAAGGGCCCACGGTCCCTTTCGAAACTTTCGTCACACGCTAGGGATGACTCTGCACACCGAGGACTCTCCGGGTTTGTTGCGCGGAAGGACGAACCCCGAGACGAAAAACCGGTTTTCCTCGCGGTAGTATAGTACTACTACTCTACACTTGTGTACTTTTTCTTCTTGTTATTCATCGTCTTCTGCCTCTTATTCTCCTTCCTGTAGTGTATAGCGGGATGGGACCTCAAGCGCGTGTACTCACGTGTGAACAGTGAATACACGATGAAAAATATCGGAGAAAAATTTGCCATTTTTTAAAAATTTATTTATTTCAAAAACTTTTACATCACTGATCGTCTATTCGATAATCGATGTATTATCGTTAAGCTCGCGATCTATTGCATATATTCGTTCTTAGTTACGATCATTGGAACGCTCGGGGACTCGGTACGCATAACAGCGCATCGAAGTGTTCGAACGTCCGCGAAGATTCGCAACGTAAACTTGTCGCTTGGGGTCTACACTACGAGACCTTTTGTTACCAGGGTCAGTCTTCGGACGCGCACGGCCCTGGCATGTAATTTACGTGGATGCACTTTCGACCACGTCTACTACGACGCTCTCAAGTTCTGTACTACTCTACACGACGACCTGCATTGCACGCGTCTTTGGTCGTCGACATTCGCGACGCCGCGAGGCCGATCGATATTCGTTATTAATAAAGTTTGTTACCCGAATCCGTGGTACTCCCAATTCCGAATCGATCCTTTTATCGCGATAATCATGTCAAAGACGCGCGGCAGTAATTAACGAAAGATTATTCTGTATAACCTCGAATAATTGTTTCGTGTTTTTTTCTTATTTATGCCGCAAAATAGCATTATCACATGTATGACGAAATTTCGAATAGCAGGGGGACGAAAAAGTATTTATCGATGACATTGAAATGCTTATCAGTTTGGGGGTTGAAGTAGCTTCACACACACTGGAATATTGAATGGATAGGAATCGATCGATATTAAACATTCAAAATGGGGACTACACGTGTCCATTGGGTAATCGATATATTGTTATCGTAAAGATGATGAATTCACAAGTGTTCGATTAAAAACGAAAAAAAAATTCAGAATTTTGTCACTAATTTGTTTGTTTTTTTTTTTATTTAACGCTTAACCTTCATAGACGAAAGACCTGCTCAAGGTGAAAAACAACACATTGAATGACAGAATAACGAAAGATCCGTGACTTGCATATCTCTTAACGTAGCGATTACGCTCAACTGTCATTCGCCGAACGTAATCTTGTAACGGAAAAATAAAAACAATCAAAAAATCTCCGGAAAATTTTTTGAATAAAGATTTTAATCTTCGCAAAATTTAGTTTGACTATTTGAAACGTATAGTATTTGCAACGCGACATAAAACGAACACGAACTATAATTTGAAGGGTTAAAAGTTTAGTGTCATCGTAGTCCTCGAAGATTAGTCGGAAAAACGTGACCGGGGCTCGTTATGAGTTCATCTACGTTCCTGGTTTGCGACACTCGATGGTACCCACCAACATTCTCGTAATCTCTTCGACGTCGCGCATGCATCGTTCGCACATATATACATACTATTATGCGAGAGCCGGCGCGCGGGGCCCGATACAATACGGATATAGACTAAAGTCGACCGGCAAGCCGGCGCAGTCCGCTCTCCGCCGTGCTACGGAGTCGAAAGCCTTTCAGACGCTCTCGCGCGCTCTCGGTTCGGCATAAAGCAGAATCAAACGTGAAACAGTCGCAACGCTCGCGAAGTCCGACTCGAAGAGAAATTAAAAACCGCAACAATCATAATAACGTCGTTGTGTGTACAACGACGACAAGTGACGAAAATAGAAACAAAAACTGTCAACCCCCTCCCCCTGAGTTTCCCGGAAGTTTTCGTCGGGAAGCCTTTCAATGCGATCGCCGTTTCTATGAACGACAAACGCTCGCGCGTTAATTCGTTGTAATCGGTTAAGAACAATATAAGAAACAAAAAACTACAACAAATCAAAATAAAACAATTATAAACGTGAAACGTGAATTCAACGTGTAAATAAATGTTTCATCGAATCGTTGAGAGATTCGTCTTTACGCCGGTGGTTCGCTATTGGAAAAGAAAGTTGGTGTTCGTGATTACATGAGTGAACGACGCTGAGGTTCTCCGATCAAGGAGTAGAACTCATTTCACAGTATATACCATCTAATAATGTGAGTCCAAGACGCGATTCATTCGCGTTTAGTTTAGAAAATAATCGTTGCCAGGGACCGGACGCTTCCGGCGATAACTAGTTCGCCTTTAAAAGCTGTATTATTATGGTGCTGCAAACCGTACGAACGATCGCAACGGAGCTCGAGTAGAAAAACGTAGGCGCGACGTTGCGTGGCTGTGCCAACTGTTTGTTCGATTTTTCTCAGCCAATTTTTTTCGATATATTGGAAATTTTTCGATGACACAAATATATTAAATTTTTTTTTACAATTTGCAGAAAAAAAAAATAATACGAAAAATAACGAGTTATTTCGTTCTGAAAGTCAAATTTTGTACAGAAATTAATGTTATGAAAAAGAAGAACGGGCCATACATTTTTTTCGCGTATTCGTTTATTATTCTCTTTAATCGATAAATTCTTCGGGATGAGAAATAAATTGAATTATATTCACCCTCAGCGGATTTTCCTTTTATGTCAATATAAAATTATATTTAATACGTTCAACGTTACTTCTGAAACATTCCCGTCACCAGTGACTCGTTGAAATGGCCGAATTGATATTAATTGACGCAAGGCGTTGCGTCGTTGGTAAACAAGTGCGACGGTTAGTCACATACAGTATTCTCATCGTTACACATTGTAATAACTTTATTTCACCAAATGTTCCCCAAATATTATTTTTATTGTTGCCGAATCGTCACGTTCATTCATACGAAGATAAACGAATACATCCAATAAAAATTTTCGTTAAAAATTCGTAGTCCTTATTGCTTATTAATTTATCGATTAATCGGCGAATTAAACGGATTTCGACGATTTCTCTTAAAGTATAATGTGCCCTAACCTCCCGCATTGCGACTTCCTCGATATTCGATACGATCGTAAGCGACAAAAAATGTTTTTTTTTATCAGTCGTCCATTTCCTGCCGCAATGTAAATTACAGAAAAATTCATTTGAACGATGTTATTAGAGTAAAATTGTCGTCTCGATAGTCTTCGATATCTCGACGAACTGTATCGGCATTGGTATCGGATATATATGTACATCGATAGGCCGTACAGAGGCGGAGGAAAAACGTGTTAAATCGAAAGGAAAATAATAAAAAAAAATATGAGAAAGAGAGGAGCTCACGGACGCGTATACTTAAAACATGAGAGTAGCATGAAGAACCGGCAGTGGAAAATTCTCTGGTTTGCGGCGGCCTCCTCTCTCTCCGTGCACGACGACGTGACGAGTCCACACGTCGATTGAGAAAATATTTATATCCTCCCGAGTTGGAGTGCACTATACTATAATATCGCCGCGTCCTTGCGTTGGCGATTTCGCTAAAAGTTCCACCTTTCTCTCGTCATTTATTATTTCGATGTTCGTCAACTACTTCTCGAAGCGCACCCATCTTTTTTTTCTTCCATTTTGTTTTTCCGTTGTCGTCGAATCATTTTTCCGTTACGATATTGTCGCAACAGGTCTCAGACGCGATGTTGATGACTGTTGAAAAAAAAAAGTTGCAAATAATGCAAAATTCAAGTGCACCTCGGAAAGTTTTGAAGCTTCGGAAATTACAAACGTTTACTCGAGGAATATATAGATATACGGATCGCGTCAAATTCCGTAGAGCGAACGAACTTCGCTGACACGCAAGCTGAAAGCTTAATAGCAACGTCATCGCTTCGGGGTTCCGTCAAACTTAGACGTTAGAATCAAAATTTGATAAATGGTCCCGGGGAAAGAAAAATTTGCGTTTTTTTTTTCGCATCATCTTGTTTGCTCGCATCATTGAGTTGATTGTCGTAGAAAAACGAAAGCTCCCAATTTTTTGATAAAATTTCTCGATTGAATGTACGATTTTTTTTAATCGATCTATTTTTTTTTCAACTTAAAAATTTTTTTATTCGATGTCCTTAATATTCATTAATAAACATTTTGGTATCTCAGTATAATAATAATAATAATGACGAAAATCAACTGCGATGCAAATAGGTAAGAAAGAAAAATTGGCTTCAACGAATGAGTCAATTTATTTCAGCGTTACAATCGACTTTATCGCGTGACTATGCGCTTAGTTGAGAATAAATATACAGAATATACATGTATACCTCACCCTCTCTATATTTTTCGTCGCACTTCGCGCGAACGAAAAATGTGCGAAGAAGGAGAATTCAATGTCAACGGTTCCAACAGCCGTTTTCGCGCGCGCAGGTGCACAAAACTTTTTTCCGGCGTCGGGAACGCGATAGATACGCGGGGTACTTGAAAGCCGGTCGGAGACGAGATGAGTCACAGCGAAAGTATGCGATTGAGATGGAGCTATAGTTACGGGGCTGCAACACGCGAACGGACCCCGGCATCGAGAGAACACTTAAGCGAATTCTCGAGTCGCCATGGAGTCTGCTGGGGAAATACCATGAATCGAAGCCGGTTAGCCGGTCCGTGAAAGATCGCGCGGTTGTTCATAGTACACACGTTCACGTGACTTCGCTACGTGACTGCGCCCGATCGTCCGGGAGATTCGTAAAACCTGTTTGCGCAACGAACGCAAAGTATATCATCGATAAATATGAAAAAAAAAAAAAATATATATATATATATGAAAAAAAATTGTATGACTTCTCGAATTGTGTGGTTGCTATGAACAACTGAGAATTTCATCGAGAGCTTACGACTCGTCACGTGAATATACGAGTGACGAGAAAAGATCACGAGATTCAAAACGACGATTCATCGGCGTCACCCTCGGTCTTTGATTGTCTTTAGTAAAATCACGAGATGCCGAGTAACGCAATAAGAAACATGATGTTTCCATTTGATCTCTCGAAGGGTCACGAATTTCACTGCGGCGTCTTTAAACTCTTTGATAATGCGCGGCGACAAATTAATTCAGTTTTTTTTGCCGTTGGGGCAATCGATTTGATACTAATGAATGAAAAATAAATAATTTCCTCTAATTTTGGTAAAAAAAATAATAATAAATTAATAAGATTATCATACAAAACAAAGTAATTAATAATGAGTATGAATTTTCGTTTTTACCCTCTAATACTCGGCGTTTATTTACTTTTATTGTTTTGCGTAAATTTATATAGACACATGAAGATATATTGCCATAAAACTCAACTGGCGCCACGAAAGACGACACGATGTATAAACAGAAAAAATACAAGAGAATTTTTTTTTTTTTTTCATTAACGCGCAGACCGTAACGATCGCGAGGAATATCAATCGCGTGGAAAATAACGAAAATTATGTATTCACAATTGTGCAAATAAAAAACTGAAATAAACCGTTTAGGATCGACGGACGTATGTTGCGTCCGGTAAAAGTAGGTGTGACCGTCTACAGTTAAAAATAGAATTCCGGTGTCCGCACAGTTGTAAAAATTCTTCTCCCATCTCGTCGTAACGCTATATGTGTTGTGTAGACATTGCGATGTAAATATGGATGATGAGTCACCATTACACCGGGCATTAGTCTCATTCCGACAATAGATATAGAACTCAACCTAATATTGTGACTCATTGACACCTTCGCTCCTCCGATGAAAATTTATTGCAGAACAACAACCATTCGTATTCCATATAGAATTCATAAACTGCATATATAAAACCCAAAAAAAAAATGTTTAAATTAATTTCGATTAATCTCACATCTTTTTTAGTTATAAATTTGGCGGACATAAATCGAGAATTTTTTTTTTAATTTACGATTTTGACGATATTAAAAAAATAAAAAAAAATTATGGCTATGAAACTAATTTCATTCGGAAATTTTTTGAGTCTATAAATATTATCATAAAGATGATAATTTTAAAAAATCGATTGAATATTTCGTGAAAAAATAAATAAAAAAACGTGAATTTTAATCGCATATATAGATTATAGACAGTGCATTGACTGCTCTCACATCGAATGCGGATTAATGCGTTATTCGCATTGAATCCCATTTACATTGGATGGCATTGCAAAATAATTCAATGAATAATTCATCGAAAGCGGTATTAATAAACGATTATGTAAAATTAATCTGCACCGATGACCGCTACAAATCTCTATCGATTCGATAAGTGGTTTGTGTGAATATATATATAGCGATTAAATCGATGATGTAAGTCGTGATGCGATGTCCGAGTTATAGACACTTTGGTTGAATAACGTCCAAGTATTAGCGATTTAGCGGAGATAAGTGACGGATTCGCGGAAACATAGCTTTGCCTCAATGATCTTTGCGACCGGTACTTACCGCTACGAAATTCATAATAGAGGTATTTTTTGCTACGAGAACGAGCGACGAACCACGTGCGCTATTTGTACGCTATACACCAGACGGTAAGACCTGCCGGCATTTCCGCGATCTTCCGTACTTTACATAAGTGAAAAGATCCGAAGTATTCGGCGGCCGGGAAGACAGCTGCATTCTCTTAGCTTCCCTCGTCGTCTCTCGGACTCTTTCGTCGTAATAGTAGATTCAGTTTAATGTGCAATAACTCAAAATTGCTATGATACGAGAAAAAAAGCTTTCGTCGATATATTCACCCGAAGAAAATTGCAGCTTACGCGCGCGGGATTATTATTTAATAATTTGCAGGTTCATTATTAACGTAACGGTTTCTCGATGTCGAGCAGTCTACATACTTGCGTGTTGCGAATATACATACAGTTTTCTCCGGTAAAGAGTCGGATAAACTATGCGCCGACCGAACAACGCAATGGGGCGTATAATTATTGACGGACATTCTGGAATGGTACTGTAACAATTAACACCGTTGCGTTAGTCGAGTACCTTTGGTATAAAGCGTATTACCTCCCCTCCGAAGTATACGGTATATGCAATTTTTTTTTCCGTGATATTTGCAGTAACGCGAATAAATGGAAACTAATGTATGAATTTTATTTATCTATTTAAATTTCTTTTTTTTTTAATTAAATTTCTAAAAAAATTGGAGTTTTATCAAAAATCTTTAAATGCCTTTCTAAACATCGATAAAAAAAATGAATCGATTTACGAACGAAATCGACTTATTTTTGGTTTTTTCGCAATATAATGCGGAAAAAGGTAATACGGTAAAGCGAATGCTCACGAATAATTGGACGTATAACATTGGTACTTTGCTTGCGGAAAGTAAAAAGGGACGTTGTGCTAAGATTTATAAATAGAACGAGTTGCGAGTAATTGAATACTCCAGCAGAGTCGACAATTTTCTTCTAACAATGTCAGAAATATCATAGCACGAGAAGTGCTCTAATTTTTTTTTTATTTCGATAACGTTTGCGATATATCGCGTTATTCGACGTCTCTCGGAAGTTACATTTTTTTTTATTTCACTGCCGATAGATAAACGTAACGAGAAAGTCGTACGATTCATCGCGATAATGCGACAACGAAATTCCTTTGTGATTGCAGCGTCCTGGACTCGACGTCGTACGCCGTGATTCCGAACGATTGCAAAGTCTGCTGCAGAGAATCGAAAAACGAGGATAGCGGCAAAGAAACGGATAGGACGTCGCTGCTTTGCGCGCTGAAACCGCGCAAACGTAAGGAACGCAGGGAGTCCTGTTGTCAGGAGAGAAAACTCATACGAAGCAATAGCGAAGAACGAATTTTGGAAGACGGCACCAATGTAGCCGACTCGATCAGACGAGTTAGCAGCCACGAGGATTTTAACAGCGAAAAACATCATCACATTTTGTCACAAGTCGGACAAGACATGGGGCATGGAGTGGTGAGTCTTTGCACGCGATCTTTATATTTATTTATTTTTTGTACGTTGACTAATATAATATAAAAAATGAAAAAAAAAAATTTAATTTAATTTTATTAAAAATTTTTTTACGATAAAAAAATATAGAAATTGATTTGTAAAAAAATTATTGTTTCAATAACGTAATTACTGATTATTATTCATGAATTTATTTATAGTAAATTATTTATCATTTAATTTTGGTACCCAATTTTTTTTTTCTACTGATAATCGATTTACATCGAACTATTTATTCGTTTCATAGAGATGCAGTGGTTTACCACTACACGAGAGAACAAACGTCTCGCCGGTTTCCACCAAACCATCGCCGCTGCCGTCTCCGTGCGACGCGGTTCTCGCCGCCGAGAGATTCGAATGCGATGTCGAGAGACTGCGAAGTACCGAGAGATTCAGTCGAAGTATCACACCGCGGGGACGTAGACAGGCGAGACGCAGAAGGGTTCACAAGGGGATCGAAGTCGACCAAAGTTCCACGAAGGTAAAAAAAAAACCCTTTGCTTTCACACAAAAGAAAAAAAAATAAACAACGGTCGAATGAAATTTAGGAATTCAGGAATTCAGGGATGGAATTCATTGTTTCAGGAAAACGAAGACGAGACCGACGAAATGTACGCAGTGTCGCCGGGAACTAACAGAGCCAACGGTTCGACCGGTCAAAGTTTTCTTGAGATGCTGAGCAGCGGACCGAGCAGATCACCGTCTCCGGTCCGCGCACTTATTTTGGATCAGGAGGACCTGAATAATCCCGTACCGACGAATTGGGGATTTCAACATCGACAAGGAGACGTAAGTCTTCAATTCTTATCGATAAAATCGAACTTTTTTTTTTACTATAATTAAACGAATTAACGCGTTTCTAGATTTTTCAAAATTTTGCTTAATTATATATTATAGAATTTTTTTTATCTTGAATCGTCCGTTAAAAACATTTTTAACTGACCTTCGCGGGTTCCATTTACGTTAAACTAACGTTTTTTTCTTTTTGTGTATTGCAGGAAGAGGAAACGAACTCGCGAGTCGAAGCAATGCTGTCGCCTCGTAATTCGTTACTGGTGCCGCGGCGTTTTTACTCGGAGACCGACGGTCCGACCGACGTGCCGAATCCCACGGATCTCGGGTTGAAAACACTGACGAAACATATAAACGGCCTGAAAAAGAAAATCAAGAAATACGAAGAAGAGTTCGAGGAAAATTTTGGCTATCGTCCGAGTCACTCCGACAAGATGAGTAATCGCGACATTAAGAGGCTTTGCTCGGAGTTAAATAAACTCAGGAAAGAGCATAAATTGCTAAAGGAGGATCCGATCGGTGCGCTACTGGCGAACGCTAATTCGCGATTAAACAATTCGGGCGGTCCGACCAATAATAATAACAGCCCGGAGAAGACTCGCGCCAACCTTATCGAGGATATGGTGAAAGAAGTCGAGAGAAAACTCTGCGAGAAGCGTGTGAAGTCCAACAGACCCGACAATATGGAAGAACTCTCGTATGAACAACTTTTGGATGAGAAAACTGCGGTGCAGAAAGGTTTATTACACATCGAGGGAGCATTCGGTAGACCGGTCTCCAAAGAGGATCGAACAATGGTTCGGCCGCTTTACGACAGATATAGAACCTTGAAGAGGCTACTTATCCGCGCGGGAGCTGTGAGTTCCGCTATTTTTTTTATTCGCATCTCGACAATAAATTATTTTTGTTTATTTAGATTTTAATTTGCGAAACTATCGATAAAAACTGATATTGCATAATACCATCCATTTTTATTATTTTATTTTTAGTTTTGTTTATTATAATTTTTTTAAATTAAAAACCATTACTACTGAATTGGTGTTTTTTTTTACGAGTTATTGCATTTCTTTTATTGGATAGAATTCCTTTATAATGGAGTGATATTTACGATTTTTCTTGTTTTTTTTTCTAAGGGAAAAAATAAGGACAGTATTCCGGAATTAGCGACGATACTTGAACACGAAGCAATGGATTTTACGTCATCGTCTTTGCCGGGTAATAGCGCCGACGGCGAGCGAAGAGCCAGCGAACCGGATATGTCGCATCGCGGTATTCTCGATTGCATCGAACCGGCAGATCAACTTCCAACGGACAGCGACAGTCAACACAGCAGTAGCGAGGGTAGTCGAGGCACAGGCGAAAGTCTCCATGCAATGCCTCAGTGAGTCTCTTCAAACTTTTCCCTTTTCATTGTAATGCGTTTTCTAATTCACATTGATTATTGTAAAATACAAACAAAAAAAGTTAAAACGCATCGACATTATTTTAACGATTTTTTGCGTCTCTTTCGTTGCAGGGAGGAACTTTTGGCGCAGCAGCGAATAACGAGAGAAGAAAAGAAGCGTCTTCGCCGTGCATTGAAGGAACTCGAGGCGCAATTCGAGGTTCGCGCCGGTCGTCGCATGCAGCGCGAAGATCGAGGACCTCAAGTCACCACAGTTTACGAATCTTACAAGCAAACTAAAGCGAAACTCCGTCTTATTGAGGCTCTTCTCGCCAAAAACGCATGACGGAGTATATAAATGTTATTCGATCGACGCGCTCGACAGTGCTAAGAAAAAAAAAAGTGTATGCGTTTCGTCGAAAAGGCGATAAAGAGATTATCCACAGCTAAGTATTCCCAAACACAGCGTAAAGATAAACACTGCAACAAAAATGAGAAAATAATTCCATTTATTATGTACAAACGTTCGAACGATGATGTGAAACCCCTTTTTACGTGCGATTTTTCGAGTGATTTTTTACATCGTAAAAAAAAAACGATTTTACTTTTTTGTTTGTTATTCTGCTGCGATCTCTTGCTCTTTGGGAGAAATACCTTTTTCAATGAGAAATAATATTTATTTACTCGCTGAGTTTCTCGTTTCTTGACTAACGAAGAGCAATCGGAGGGTAATAAGTTTGGGGAAAGGTGAATAACGAAAAAAAATGAAAGAGAAATGAAAAAAAAAAAAAAAAAAAAAAAAAAAAAAAACAAACAAAAAAAAGTAAGTCAAAACGAACAAACTTTTTATTCCTGTAAATATTAAAAATAATGAGAAGAGAAAGAAGAGAAAAAGTGCTCGTTGGGCGAGTCACGCGATGAGAAATAAATAATAAACAAAAAAAATTTTAAAATGGATTATTTTACAAAATAAGTATATCTACTAAGAAGATATTACACGTTGTAAATGTATAAGAGTACTATAAAATGTTACGTCAGTATAAACGCAAAATGAAGAAGTGGAGGCAAAGTCTCGTTGGATCTTTCCGTTTTATCGTTCGAGCGATTTAAAAAAAAAAGTAATAATAATTCCCGACGACTTGGTATTTTACGGAGCTTCTATCGACGGTGCTACAGTTTAAGTTTTATAGTCGAACAGAAGGAGAAAAAAAAGCAAAAAAAAAATATCACGAAACAATAATCACAATAGAATTAAATAGTGTCGTACGGTATAGAACGACGGAAATGAAAAGGAAACGATTTGACAAAAACAAACAGAAAAAAAGCAAAAGAAAAAATACACAGACACACATATTTTCGCCATGAAGCGATGTCTATAGTTGAAAAGAATTTGTCATTCCGATTTTTGCGATCAGCTTCATTAACTATCTGAGCTCTCGTAGATTTTAACGCATAAATCTTTGCGAAATCGAATTTTAGTGAAACTTTTTGTCTTTTGTTATTTCGCGATCGAAATAATAATTAAAAATAAATAAGTAACGGAGATATGAATTTTTCGTACTGTCGTCATTCTCGAAGTCGCGGTACTTGTCTTTGACTTTGGGGACCAGCGTCGGCTGGTCGGTACGGGTCAGAAAGAGACGAATGCGACAAAAGTTGCTTATCGAGTATTAAGAAAAAATCCATCTTCGATTAGCGCCGATAATTTGTAATTAAAGAAAAAGAAATCACGCGTTAGAAATCGATTGCGTATTCGATATCGACGAACCACATACCGACCGACCAACGAACGAGAACGGAAGGTCGTGCAACACAAACACTCTTTCGTCCACCGAATAACAGAAAGAACAAAAAAATCGGTACATATAATATAATTATAGTTGAGAGAAGAGAGAAAGAAAAAAACGAAGAGAAACGATTTTTTTAGACCAAAGCATCATTTAGTCTGTGATATATATAAAGGAAGAGGATATTTGTCTCGCGAGGAGAGAGACGTGGGGCTCGAAGTATGGAAAATTCTTGAAGAAAAAAAGAAACAAAAGCAAACAAAAAACATCTGTTCGCAAAGTATGAATAAATCGACCCACCGATCGTTTCTCGCGATTTGC
Source organism: Cryptus viduatorius (assembly GCA_964006125.1). Classification (NCBI taxonomy): domain Eukaryota; kingdom Metazoa; phylum Arthropoda; class Insecta; order Hymenoptera; family Ichneumonidae; genus Cryptus; species Cryptus viduatorius. The sequence goes on from OZ023220.1 coordinate 8,353,790, forward strand.
GAGATAACAAATAATCGTCATAGGCGTGTAGGTTTAACATTTTGTATTAAAGTTGCTTAAACAAAAATACGTTTTTTGTAGCCGATAGAAGGCCCGAATTGAACGCGGGAGGTAAGGGGAAAGATCGAGACGTATCGAAATGATGCGCATTCACGGGGTTAATTTATAAAAAAAAAAAAAAACGATATAAAAAACAACAAAAAATAATTTTTTGCGCCGACTTATCGACGAGATTCGGAATAAATCGACCCCTCGCGAGTTCTAACGTTGACTCGTATGAAAAAAAATCACACAGCCCCTCGAGTAGCAATTGCACCGACAAAAAAAACAATCAGCAATAGTTGCATTACTGGAGAATGAGAGTGAAGATAAAATAAGTAAGAGATCAATCCAAAAGAAAAAAAATAACTTAACTCCAACCCACTATACGTGTATCGCCTGACGTAGAAAAAAAAACGTTCACCATCATAATACACAGATAACACAAAGAGAGAAGAAGATCGAAGCGCGCGTAATTGCAAGAAAATATCAACGACTCTTCGCGTTTATATATGTGTTGAATATATGTATATACAAAGTATATTAAAAAATATCTACATACAGGCAGTCATATTAATATACAAAAATATACGAGATATAACGGCAGAATGGACATAAAAATCAGTATCACGAAAAAAAAAGTTTCTTTAATGTAAACCCTGCGATTTTATTCCCGAAATCCTTTCCGTACCAATTGCGATAAGATGTCTTCATTTTTTTTTTTTTTCCAATTAAATTTTGTTTTGAATTGTGAATTTTATTTCAATATCAATTATCGTTTTCTCGCGACAAGTACCGGTACTAAAAATTACGAGTAAATTTTATAAATTTTTTGCCGTCTGCTATAACTTATGTGTACTGAGAACACATAAAAAAAGGAGTTTTGTGATAGGAATGAAGAAATGCCAAAAGTTCCATTACGAAGCCGATTTTAATTGCTTTTGGAATGTTTTAATTTGTCGTAGTAAACCCGCTAATCTCGTAGAGGTCGACGGTCCACGATTATTCGCCGATCCGCTACGTCCGCAAAGGTTGATCATGCGAACCGGATTCGCCGCGTACGCGCGGCTCGATATTTCCGTTTGCATTTGATTTCCCGGACACTCAGTCGTTACGCATACCAAACTGTTTCTTTCGTGAAGCATTTTCATCTGGTGCTTCAAGGACATCACCTCGAAAATAAAATACAACGGTAGCGTTGAGAGGCTTTTTCTTTCGCAAAAAAAAAAACGGGTCGGCTTTTTTGTTTCGCGAAAAAAAAAAAAAACCGCAATGGGTGATTGTACGATAGGAATTTGCAATGCATAACAGCGCGTCGCGTGTACCGGTAAAATAGCTTTTCGCAACCTTGAAATATTACTCAACTTATTTATCACTTACTTCCTGATAGAGACTCACAATCGCGCGAATTTCTTCTTCCTTCGCGTTCAGCTCTTTTTCCAGCGCCGATATTTCCTTTATTAACCCTTTGTCACCCGATTTTTCTGCCTGATTTTGTAGCTTTTCGTATTTTCTAAAAAAAAAAAAACGTAATCGATAATTAATATCGTGTCGATTCAAAGCGAATTATTATAAATTAATGTGAAAATGCTTTACAATTGCATAGATTCAAATTGATCGTGAAAATTCATGAGCACTTCTCGTATTCCTTTGCTTTTGTGCGACGCGTTTGGCCATTGTGAATCTTCGATGTTTAACTCTTTCTGAAAAAAAAAAAAAAAATACAATAAATGAATTAGCGATTGTTTACAACAAATCGGTATTCGAAATCGTTTTATAGTGATTCGATTTTTTTTCGTAAAATTTTGTAAATTAAAAAAAAATCATTTTTATTTCGAATTATTTTAGTCAAATTTTACAAAATTTTTCGTCAGATACTACTCAAATTTTTCTCACGTATTATTTACTTTTTTTTTAAGGCAATTGGACTTTTGCATCAAAAACTTACTTCTCTCTGCCTGAGCAAAGCGCTTTGCGTGAACTCCGGACGTTCCTCGACATTGTTTTGCTGATCGAATTTTATTGACGAGCGGATCGACCGATCTTTTCGTTTCTTCGCCGTTGGATCTTCGATAATCGTGTTGCCGCAGTTTCGTCGGGCCTCGTAAAACGTTTCCGTATTCGGGGCGCACGAGAGTCTCGGTGTTCGCAACGACACCGTTCCGAGTTGCACGGAATTCGGCGGAATAGCATTGTCACCCGTTGCCAATGGTTCCGGATAAATATTGCATAGGGTACCGGAAGTAATGCCGAAACGAAGACTCGTTTCTACGTCGGTCGTTTCGTCCCGATTTCCCGTACATCCGAATAACGTCGATATCGGTTTCATCCCCTTACTAACTCTGCTTATCAAAAACGGCGTCGCACTTCCCGGCATAATTTGTCGCGTTTTTATTAAACTCAAAGTCTGCAAATTAACGAAAAAAAATCCGTAAATTTAATTAATTAAAATCCGTAACGAAAAAAAATCGTCTTTTTCGCCATAAAAAAAATTACATAATTTAATGGACGCAATTTTTGCGTACTTCCTGTATATTTAATCCCAAATTATAACTCGGCGTAACGGAAGTTCCAACGACGAAAGGTATATTACGAAAGTTGAATCTATTGAAATACGATCTGTTGACGCGTTTCATCTTCGATGCTACCGTCGGCAATTCATAATTTCTTATTGCCAGCGGATCGTAACAGGAAAACAAATTATTCGGAGTTTGACGATGAGACTGATAGGCGTTGTATTCTTCGATCGTTTTATCATCGTTCTGAGTTTTCGAAGGTTCGGTTTTGAAAATCATCTTCGTTCCGTTCGATTCTTCGCACCTATTTTTTTTGTGACTTTTAATGATGAAGAGAAAATCTTTTGTTTTTTTCTCGATTTCGTAAAAAAAAAAACAGCAGAAAATAAAAAACTTTTTCAAAAAACGATCTCAATACCACCGAATAATAGAAAATTCAATTCTTCTTTTTTCAATTTTTTTAAAAAAATTGAAGGACTTTTTTAGGACGCGATGTCGAAATTGCATTGAAAAATTCATTAACCTATTATTATCATTATTTTTTAAATCCGACCTAAGATCAGCGGCGTCCGGCAACGTCTGCTCAGAATTTTTCTCGTGAATGCGATTTCCCTCGACGCTAATTCGTTGACTATTTTTCTGTTGTTTTGCCGATCGAAGTTCTTCCATTCCGCCGCGATTGCGCTTCGAATTATCGCGACTCTCGAAACCCCTGCGACCACTTTTCGTTGCCGATCTTCTTTCGTAATTTTTTGTACCAACGGCGTTTCGGTTGCGTTGCTCCAATTTCGAGTGTTTACTTGATACGACGGAGATACTGCCGCTTTTGAGAGCGTTGTTGTGATAAATCTCCACCATTTCGTTTAAACTCCTTTGCGCACTTGTTGCGATCTCATGACGATGATTCGATGATTTCGAAGCGAGTATCGTCGCGTTAACTGGGGGAACATAACTTTTTTTCAGCTATTAGCGTAATCTTCGAAGAATTAAGTAGATTTTCGGATTAAACAAAGATTTCGATTCGAAAACGCCGAAAGTGTATTTTTTTCTTTCGCGCGCTTTAAAAATGAAAAAATTAAATCACAAAATTTTTAATAATTTTTGAAAATCTACTAATTCGTGTTAAAAAAAAATTGTATTTAATTTATTATTATAATATTATTATTTATTTATTTTTTGTTTTTTTTTTTATTATTATAAAAATTATATTCAATTTTTACCATTCAAATTCTCTTGAAAATTAATTAATCCTCTTTGCTTTTTTTTTCTTGTATCTTTTTTAGTTTCAGCAACACTCGCGTCTCTCGTTGCTGTGGTACTTCGCGAATTCGAGGCTTTTAGTCTTCGCCTTTTTCTTTTGATTTTCGCAGTCGCACCGATACTTTCGTACGCCTGTTTAATTCCGCTTTTTCGATTCGTCGACGTTGCTCTGCTGTTAGCTTTAGAATGTTTTTCAGATCGCGATTTTTTGTTTCTCGTGGTTTGCACGCTTTCCGTACTACCGGAAACATTCAGAAATATGTTTTGTGGCGTAAAATCGCGTTTTGTCGCCGTATCCGGACGACCGGACGGGCGAATCGGCCGATCTTCCGATATTGAGGATTTCGCTTGGCGCGATTCCTCTTCTTCCCATTCGTTTTCAAGATTTTTCGAATATTCAGCGAGATGAAACTGATAAGGATGGTGTTGGGCCGCCGATATTTCGTCGATTTCATTCTCTCGATAATTCTAAAATGTTTAAACAATGAAAATAATAACGATTTTTAATTATTTTTTTTCTTCGTATCGTCGTCAAACGTTTAGTGATGATAAATAACGTTGATAACGATTTTGATAAATCAAAAATTCGAAAAATACTCGTGATAATGCAGTGACCTCAAAATCGTCATCGGCCAATGTATTTTTCGATTGTTCCGTGTCGTCGAAATTTTTGTCGCCGCTTATAGCTTCTTCGAAGATAGAATTTTCGGTGTCCGGATCACTGCTATTTTCGTCTTGGATATCGGGAAAAATATTCTGTAGTCGCGTTGGTTCGCGTGATCTCGCGCTGAGCTTTGGACGTTCTAAAAAAACAAGTAGAAATAAAGTGTAAAATAACGTAACGGGGAAGAAAAAAGTCTGCACTCGTGATTCGTACGGCTCGACGATTAGAAGTGTGAGTAACAAAAAAAATGTTGAATTGCTTTTTTATAGGCGCTTCTTTTTTTTTCTTGTTTTCTAGTGAAATCGAATGGAATGGCTTCTTGAAATGATTTATTATTTATCTCAAGGAGTTTCTTACCAAATTCATCTTGCAATCTCTGTTGCGATTGCATTTCCGTAATAAAATCATAACATCGCGAGTCACCGGATGTAAGACGAACTTCCGTTTTTTTATCATCGACGAATGTGGAATTCAGATCGATACCACGAGAAGAAATGATTTCGGTTGTCGTGAGATCGTTCGTTTCCGTAACATCCGTGAATTCGGAAGGAATCGTTCCACACGTTTGATAAAGATCTTTTGCGTATTTCAATTGGTTTTTAGCTTTGCCGAATCTTATTTCTGTGGCTTCGAGTTGTTCTTCGACCTCTGAAAATAAATAAAAATACTGGAAACAATGTTCGACCCTCAAATAATCCCCCTCCGCGTCCCGCTCCGAAAATTCAACCTTTATTATGAGAGATGTTCAATAACATGCATCGTAAAAAAATGCTTACGAGTCAGTATCATATCGGCTTGACTCTTCACGGGAGTCGGTCCTCTGTTAAATCGCGCATCGTATTTCGAGTACTCTGTTCTCGAAATATTTTCAATATCATCAACGCGCTCGTTCGTACAGCTGCTGGTAATCCAAGTCTCGTTGTCGTCGATGTCCATAATCATCGGAATTGTGTCATTCAAAAGGATTTACATTCTATGCATCGTCGCGCTTTCCAAACCACGAAACTCGTCCCTCTACAATTTTGTCGATATCATCGACCGCGCCGTCGAATATCGGAGATATGAATAAATGTTAATTTGTCACATTAAAAAAAATAGAAATACGTAATTAAAAAGTTCAACGAAATGGAATGTGATAATCCGAGGGGGTTTCGGAAGGACTTATCGATCACATTCTTCCTTTAGTGAGTTTCTTCTGTTACAAAAAGAGTTTTATGTTCGAACAGAGAAATATTCAGTTCGGTCGGAATCGTGAAGGTGACGTCTGACGTTTAAACGTCGATATGTTGACAAAAATTAATGCGTGAATAACTAATTAAGTTCGATAATTTGATGAAAAAAATAGGGAAGAACCTTTTCAATGTCTATAATAATACAATGTCGATCAATACCTACCCTAATAATTAATTAAATGATATAATCACCGATGTTGTCGTCTCGACGAAGCGCCGCACAATTTCAAACCTGAATCGACGGGCCTCTCCCCGGCATAGTTCCGCCATTTTCCGTCATGCGCGCTGATGTCTCGTTCCCGAGTGTATTTTAGGAAGGCGTAGATCGTCGTACCTGCGAGTTGCAAATGGTGGACGGCCTGTCATACTTGTATCGTTAACATCAGGTATGCAATTTTTATCAAGTATTCGTGCATCTTTAACCTAATAAATGTAACACAAGTTTCATCAAAATCACGCCGACGTCAACGTTCCGAATAATCAATTGTTTGTACGATTATTCTCAAAACATTTGACGGATTATTTTTTTTCTTCTGTTACGTAAAATTATTGCACCACAAAAATAGTTTCGTTCTTCTTTTTTTTTTTTAATAATATCGTTCAGAATTCGAAGAACGATATTGTCGCAATACTTTATATTGCTCGGGGCGGTAACGATGACGGAACCTTGAAAAGTTACGTTTGTCAAGTTCATCGTGTATTTGGAACGCGCCGGGAAATAACCTAATTTCCGTCGTCTACGTGTGGTGATTTCGTGTATACATATATATCTATATATGCAACGTTCATATACACGTATATTTAAAACTCTAATACTATGTAGATACGCATAGATATATGCTGAATTGCCGACAGTTGTGTAATCTTGGCATGAAATATTTTACCTCTATCTTATTTTGGCAACTCTACATACTTCATGCTTTTGTATATCTATATATTTGTTTTATATTTGCTCAACCATAACTAAAGACCGCGAAACGAATTTAACATTAGTTTATTCCGTTAAATGTTGTCCTTGAAAACGATTTCTAATGGCATTGAGTTACACGCCTCGACAATTTTTTTTTTTTTTTTTTCAAGGTTTCTCAGTACCAAATGTATTCCTAAAAGTTTCAATAGTCCAATCGTTTATAGACGCACGACGAATAGTTAATGTCTGCCTCATCAGACATTCCGATATAAACGGGCCGAACGGAAAACAAAAAAAAATTATTCTTGAGACAGTGACGTTTGACGTTGCATCATACCTTGGAAACTATGTTAGATTCTTGGGTCATGTGATGCCGGCTCTCTTCATGTGATTTCCCTGGTCATGTGACTCGGGGAGTTCACAAAATTTGGCTGAGCTGTTGCACCGAACGGTGACCCGATGAATGTTATAATTGATTGATTTCAATATATTTTGGTGAGGACACTACCGTTTTGATGCTTGGAATGATAATTTTTACGGAGTTTACAAATGTCTGGAAAGTTTCATTGCAAAATTCAAAGGGAGTCCAAAATTGCATTTTATTATCCCAATGATAATCTAATCGGAGTGGAAAATTTTCATGAATACATTATTCCACTGGGTCTGGTCAGCTGAAACAATTAAGTTTTGAATTTGCATAGACCTTTCGTTCCGCGACGCGATAATATAGACATAGATAAAAAAGATAAAAAAGATATAGATATACATAAAAAAAAATCACATATTGCTACTTTTGCAAAAATTAAAAAAAATTGGAATATTGAACACTTAGTGTCAAATTGCATGTATTTTATTCTTCTATCATTTATTGGCTGCTCTCAAAATGAACTTCTAACAAGAACATCAATAATACTATATAATCGTAGAAATAAATAAATAAATGACTTTTCTATAAAATTCTTCGATTTTCTATAAAATTTATAAACTTGTCTAAATTGAATATTTCGTATACAAGACGATGAAGATAAAACATTTTTACGCACACGCGCTTTTTCGTTGACATAAGATTTGGAAAATTTCGTAAGCGTCGATTTGCAGTTGTTATTTTTTCGCAGCCGTGCATTGTCTATGGATTATTGAAATGAGCTATACGCGTTAAGGAAAGATGTTGCGTGTCGCCAAAAAAAGCCGACGGTTGAATCAAACACAATAAATTTATTGATTAAACAATTTTTTTTTTTTTCGTAAATAAATTAATTTTCATCGAAATGTAATATTTCAATACGCTGCGATCGAAAATACAAATCGTTTCAGCGAAAAAAAACATGATAAAATTTTGATGATTTAATTTAAAAATTTTTTTCCGGGGTTCGATATTGCGCAGTTTAAAAATGGTCGTTACACATTTTTTCGGCTAATGCGTATTGATTAATTGCTCATTTATCCGAAATGTTGTGACTAAACGCCGCTGCTATCGCGTACACTGATAATACATTCGCGCGATACATTACAAGTTGAATGAAACTTCGACGCGCGTAAATATCGGATGGAGCTGCGCGTCATATTTACCGCCTTCATTTAAAACCACTTTACCAATGAGTCATAGTGCGTCTGCCGGTAACTGTGTCTTGACGGATTTACGAGTTAATCCTCAAGGCAACATAATTTTTTCCTTCCCGGAACACATTGTATCGAAGCAATAAAGCGTTTCTCGCTCAAGCAGTATCTTCAAAGTGTTCCGATCGATCGGGTCGCGTAAACGGGTAAAATTAACATTATAAAAAAAGAAAAAAAAACCTTCTAGTATCAGTAAATAAAATGTTTACACATTTTTTTTACAGTTAAATTTCGGTGCAACGATTTAAAATAAAATGTATTACGAGTTATTATTGCTATTAACGTTCGTCACTTTTTTTGACGTCGCGCCAACGAATTTTGCGTCTCGCTGCAGATGTTTTTCGCCAATGGCAATAGCGTTGCGATAGGTCGGGAGCGAATAACGTACGGGGCGATAGTTGATCGAAAGCCAATTCAAGAAAATCACTACAATGTAGTCGTTCGACGAGAGCTTTATCCCCGATGCACTTGAGATACCGTTCATCTATATCTATTTTTTCTTCCCGCTTTATCGCCGAGTGAGCGTCGCAATCACTGGTTGGCCGAGAAATAGCTTAACGAGGACAAGAACTATTGCTTAGTCTTCGAGCGATAAGAGCCGACGATTCATCGGCATTCCCCGCTGCGAGACTTTTCCCGTGAGCGTTTGAATTATCGATGCGGTTCGGAGTTCTGCAATTGCAACGTCTCGGTATACCGGGCCGCGAGATCGATACGAGAGAAACCGGGAGCGTTGAAATATTATTGTCTTCTCCGATGTTGCAACTGTAGGGTTCCACTTTAACGGTGAACTTTGCATCGCAGTTCGATTCTATTACTAACTTATTGCTATATTGCAATTCGGTATTCGATAAAATAAACAATTCAATTAATCAGTAAAGGAAAAATAAACCTGAGAGACGACCTAAAGAATTTCGTCCTCCAAAAAGTATACGACTCGCTTCGCAAAATCGGCGTCGAGTAAACACTTTAATTTCAATACCACTGTGGCAATTACAGTTAATTCGCTCGAAACACATTTACGAGGTGTCGATAAAGACGATGATAACAAGAACGGTAGACAATCGATGTTATTCGTAGACAACGCATTTGTAAATAATAGTTAATGAATTGTAGCTATGTAAACAATCGATTAGATAGCGCAATATGACGATTGAGTGACATAAACGCGGTCCAATCATTTTCAACACTCTTATAGTTTGTAAAAATTTGCGATTGACCGTAATCGTGTCTCTCGACTATTTTTTCTACGTATTTTTCTATAAAATTGCACGATGGCTGCAATGAAAATAAACTTTTTTGTGATGAAAGGTGCATTGAGTAGAAAAAAAGAAATGAAAAAAAATTACCACTGGAAAAATAGATTTTTTTTTCTTTAATTATACGATTCTAAACATATTTAGCTTTCATTTATAAACATTTAATTTTATTATCGCTTATAGTTTTTGTGAATTTTTTTTTTTTAAAGTATCCCTGTAAAATTTAGTATTCAATTTCTACGTTTTTACACAAATCTTATAAATTGATTTCCGGCGCCAAGAAACTAATAATTTCTTTTGTTTTTGTTTTTTCAGATCAAAATGTATAGGGCGAAGACAGTATTTAGTTCTTTAGCCCCCTTAGCCCCGCGGGTCTGTGGGGCTGAACGATTCGCCTCGTGGTTAGTCCGCAGCAATCCCGCTTCCGTGGCTCGCGTTAGTCAGGTTGCCTCTGCTGAGCCATTGCGCCGATACACAAGTCGAGCGGCAACCGAACCCTTCCTCAATGGCAGCTCGAGTTCCTACGTCGAAGAAATGTACAACGCGTGGCTGCAAGATCCGCACAGCGTCCACGTGGTTAGCAACATCGATTCTCAATCGTCTATCACGTTTTTTCTTTTTTTATTTTAGAATTTTTTAATGGAAAATGATTTTTGCTATTTCTCGTAGTTGCGAGATTCCTTCTTCCGTTTCTTATTCTCAATTCCAATTCTCAATCTCAATTCTCAATTGTCACGTTTGTGTTTTTTTTATTTTTCGAATTTTTTAATGGAAAATGATTTTCGTTATTTCTCGTAGTCGTGGGATTCCTTCTTCCGCAACAGCACCGCAGGAGCAGCTCCTGGCCTTGCGTATCAAGCACCACCGTCTTTAGCTCCGAGCTATAATCAGGTACCCCTTGGATCACTGCTGCCTCTTGGCGGTGGATCTCAGCTCGGCGCGATGCCCGTTAATGAGAAAATCATTGACGATCATCTCGCGGTACAAGCGATCATCCGATCCTATCAGGTAGGTGACAAAATGCATTCTCCAAAAAATACCTTTTATTTTATATTTTTTTAAGCAAACGATCGTCTTTAATTTAGTATTCAAGATTTTGTTTTGATTGCCCCCACAATTGCCGTCAGCGTATTTCCGGCTCTGACGACTACCGATGTCTGTCGGTGTATTTTTTTTGTACATGTAACCGTTAATTTGTAAAATCAAATGAGTTCTCGTGCGTAAAAGCGAGGTAGTCGGATATTCGATTGAAAAAATTACACGCGGCCACTCAGCACCTCCCAAATGCAAGATAAAAAAATTCGTTCCGCGCCATCAGGAATTATTTCAAAATACATCGAACTTCGTTCGATTTTTTTTTCCATTTTTTGTTTTACAAAAAAAAAACATTATTCCTCACGAAAAATATCACCGATGGGGCTAATTTGTTACATCAGCGTTACATTTTTTCTCGTTCACGGTAATGCCTTCATTCACATTTTGGTAGCATGTATCGACGTATCCCGCAAAATGGATACATGCAAAGTGTTATATGTTTAGGGGAAACCATGAAACTTCGTAATGCATGGGACTTATGATAAATTTATAAAATCCACTCTTTGAAATGAAATGTTCCTGAAACACAATGAAAAAAAATGAGAGATAACACTTTTTTTTTTATTTTTAAAGTTTGTAAATTAAAAAAGCAATGATAAAAAATTAATGCCTATCGAGGATTATCAATTTTATTATCGACTTTAATCGATTTATAAACAATTGTTTCTTGTTTATTTCCATTGTGTAAACGGTCTTTGGTTTCACTGTTTTTTTTTTTTTTTTGGGGGCTATTATGTACGTCAACATGATATTTACAATGTAAGAAGCACGCAAAAAAGTCTTATCGGCTCGAATCGGTCGCTTTGACGATTATAATTTCCATAACAATTCACATTCTGTTGGGGGCCGTTGCATAATAGCCCGAGATATAACGCCTACAAGCATAGCGCGACTGCGCCTTCTCCCTCAAGCATGTCGAATAGAATTGTTACTCTAGATATGTACGAATGACATTGTCTTTAAGACCAACGAGAAAAACGTGTAACACGTACTTTAAATTCCTCGAATCATAACTAATTAATTATTAATTCACGCTTATCATATCGCTCTGCTGGTACTGAGGAAGAAGAAGCAGTTCTCTTTATTATATAGGCGAAGGTGGGGCTTAATAGGCCAATGGGACAGTCGCGCAACTCTATAAAAAGTTCGATTTTCAAGTTTCTATGATACTCTACGGAACTATTTTCTGAGCGAAAAAAAATAAAAGATTCAAATTTTTTATTTTTTCAAATGCAATTTCACGGTTCATTTTGCTTCTTTTTTTTGTCTTACTATTACATTTTCAAAGGGATGTGACAAATTCTTAATTTAATTCAACATTAATGAAAACGTGTTGTATATCGACAAAGTACCCGAATTGCTAAATCGCCCCGTTTTGCCCCACTGTTTCCTATACTATCTTCCAAAATTGTTGTTTTTTTTTATTTATTTTTTTTTATATAGATGTCGTATAACATTGTTTGAAATGTTAGGAATTTAATAGTCTCAAAAGTAAATCGGCATCCATTCCAGATATTGAATTAAGTTGAAAGACGCATGCGATACATAACTATTTAATTTTATCGTCGATCCATTAAACTGGAATGGTTGTTAGCTTATTTTTTTCATTAAACTGCCGGATTGTGTCGTCCAAATGATATAAATAAACATATACATATATATAGTCTGTAGTCAATGTTTTGTAAAAGGAAAAAAAAAGAAAAGAAAATTATTAAACTTGTGGGATCCTCTGGGTATTGTTCATTGGCACATAGGCTCGTGGTCACTTAGTCGCTGACCTGGACCCACTCGGTATCATGAGAAACGACCTGATACACACACATTATGCCGCTCGCAAGGGAGCCCCGGAGCGTGTTCTTCGGCAATATATGCTTGGTAAGGTTCCGAACCCCGAGACCACGTGTTTTCCTCTTCATAAGCCAAGTAAAGCAAAAATCTAATTTTTCTAAATCACGAAAAAAAAATCATCTATCGAATACATTTATACCATTTAAAGACCAAATCATGCCTACAACACGTGATTACGAACGATCTAATAAATTTTTTTAAAATTGGATAAATTACCATTTTTCTTTTTAATCGAAAACAAATTAGATTTTTGGATTCTGGCGATAAAAAAAAATCATTCCGTTGTTTCGCGTACACGTACACTGATACTGAAAATGCATTTGGGTTGGAAAACGATTACATGTGCCGTTCAAAAAATTTTGGGCAAGTAACGTATTTTAATGTTTGCCGAATAATTGTTTAAACGATAGAGTAGATTTTCGTTTGCGTTGACCAAACGAAAACGCTTTTGTTATATCGAATTGTTCTTAGAATGTATTTCCGAAGGTAAGCAAATCGTGATAGGTCTCTGCTCGGCTTTCTTTTTATGTTAAATGTCGTTTTATCGATATCGTTTCTTCACCGTGCTTTTGCATGAATTCTTCACTCGATATGTTGCTTCCGTCGGAAAGTCTTCCAAGGGTATTAAAAAAAAATACGAAATTGTAAATAATTAGACTTGAAAAAATATTTTTTTTTTATTTTTGATTTTTTTTAATTATTTTTTTACCCGTGGAGGTCTTTCAGAATTCTATTTGCATGATTTACTTCTCTAACAACGAAAAAAAAAACATTCACAGCTTTCTTCGAGATCCCTTAACAGATCGAATCTGTCCGCCACTTATGGGAGGTGTTAGGTGGTTAATACTGTGCTGAAAAGCTCACTTTTGTAGATACTTTCCCTCACAACTTTTCGTCGAACACAAAATTGTCCGTTTTGTTTTTTTTATCTTTTTACTGCAATCTTTCAATTTTTTTTCTATTAATTTAAGCTAATCGTGACAACATTCCGATTGTATACCAGAAACTGTATGTCTTTCAAGTGTTTTTTGTATCATAACAATTTTCTATATCTCTACTATATACCGAATGAGACAATTGTACGTTTTTGTATCTAAAAAAAAAAAAATATGACAAACCCTTTCGTCACGAAAGTCAATGAGTCGATTGCCTACGAAATATACGAAGTCGATGCGCGAAAGAAAGTTAAAAAACACTCAATTTACGAAGAAATTGGGTATTATTACGATAAAATCGTACGGCGGGTATCAACTTGGCATTGCATTGACAGATACGTGGCCATCATATCGCTAAATTGGATCCACTTGGCATCAACAGCGCTGATCTTGACGATAGACATCCTCAAGAGTTGCTCTATAATCATTACTCTTTCGGTAAGCTAAAAAAAAATACCCGCAATGTAGATATTGCGTGTTAAATTGCACAACTTTTTATACTCCTTTTACGAACGAAACTTCTTCGGAACTTATAGCAAAAGACTGATAAAGATTTTTTGATGCAACGAAAAAAAAAAACGGCTACCGCTCACGTGATAGTCGGGCGATTGCATTTTCATTCGAATTACAAGTTGCTGATAAAAAATAAAAACTAAAATTCAACGATACAAGTCTCTTGCTTGCAGTGTTGTCTGCTCACTTAATAAATACTTCATTAATTCACTATTCTAAATATTCTTAGAGTCATTAAAATTTCGTATTTTTCGTAGAGAAACGTTAAACTACAAAAAATTTTCTCGTTTTGTAGTTTTTTTTGTTTGTTCGTATTTTTTTTAGGCATCCGAATGCGAGACCACTGTACTGTAGAGATGGTTTTCGCTAATTTAACAACGAAATTTCTCATTTATTTTCCAAACATTTTATACAATATTTCTTTTTTGTGGCCCACAGGCTCTATGCATTTGTTTTAAATTTTGTAGTATAAAACACTGCGAGTCACATTAACAAGATAATGGTAATATTAAATTAATCTTCGAGTCAAATAAACAGGAAATTACGTTTGAGAAATTACGATACTCGACCATCTCTCGTGTATAGAAGTTTTCTTTCGTATTAATTAATCATATATAGTTTATAATTTCCGAATGTTCTGTCGCCTAGTTGAAGTCCTACATTTCATTCAATAAGTTAGGCCCATGGTCTCGGCATTTTAATAATCTCGATGTAACTTTCGCACAAAGAAAACAAAATTAATCCAATCGCTCGTTTTTTACGTCTACCGGTATTGTCGATTTTTCTTAACTTTTTTTTTTATATTAAAAAAAAAGAAAAAAAAAGTCTCGAAGGGTACGTCGCAGCATTGAGGGTGGATATGTTTCGACAACGTTTTTGTAAGAGAAAAAAAAAAACGAAAATAATGTTAAAAATAAACGAACCAAAAATTGGATGAAAATAAGAAGAAAAACTTGGAGAATTCGGTTTTCAGTCTGAGTTTGATGTCCACAGGGAAGAGACCCCGCACTACTTACTCGCAGGATCTTCAATATCGAGTAGCTGCCCTTACGAAACGTATGTAACCCATCGTACCCAGACTCAAAAATCCCTTATTCGGCTCTCTGTATATCATGCGAGTATTGGTTGGAACGCACTGGTTCGCTCTTTTAGGGTTTTTCCAAAACAAAAAAAACAATACAAGTGAAATGGTGGATGTGCTGTTTATGAATTGGTAGCCGGGTATACAAATTTCTAACACTGCATACTTGGGTACATTAATACCTATTATCGTCTCGTGTATATTTTTTATCAAATTTTTTTCGGTATCAAAAAAAAAAAAAAAACATCGCGTATTCTTTGTACAGATTTCTAAACGCCATTCACGAAAGCGCATTAAGGTGCTCATTTTTTTCATGTCGCTTCGATATCACTCCGAAACACCAGAGTTGGGCGTTACTCGAATTAATGATTTGTTGATCAATCTGGTTGTCTGATCGGTTCGATTTGTGGGCGATACATTTTTCATTTATTAATAAAAAAAAATGTCCACAATTTCGAAATTTCGAAAAAAAAAAAAACGGTTTACTTACTTTCGATCGCAAGAAAATTCATTGCGTTAAATTTCATGAATTAATTGATTGAAATAATAATAATTAATTAAAGTTATTATTATTATTATCATTGATAATAATTCATGAAATGTAAGTACATTTTTTTCTTAATTCTTCGATCGTCGATCGAAAATGAACATTCGTCCAACTCTGTAAGAAACACTCATAATTTTCAGCTTTATCTCACGTTTCCGTTACTCGGGATTTTATTTCTTCAGGTTCTATCGTATGTGTTTTTTTCTGTATGTAGCACTGTGATTTTTGTATTATTCTCACAGATGAAACACACTATCCGTATGGGGACCAAGCTGAAGCGTAAAAGTAAAATGTAATCCACAAAAATCTTCACCCTTATGTTTGATATGTCACACAAACGTAAATGCAATTGGTTTATTTGATTTTCTATTTTTTTTAAACTTTATCCCTCAATCGCCGCATTGTCGTCAAACGCCGATAGTCCACTGAGAAAATATTGCATGCATTTTTTATTTTGCTTAAGTCTCTACAGTGTTGTATTTGTTTTCGTCGAAGGGATGTGATAAGGGTGTATTGCGGTGAGAAATTCTTTATAGACGTTGAATTGTCGCTTGTGGAATAAAATTACACATACAGATTTTAGTACAAAAGAGACGAAAAAAAAAAAAAAACAGAACGCCTGGAGTCACTAATGATTTTTTCAAGGTACCTCTACGCATAGAAAAACTTCTCGAAATCCGTACTCTACGTATGGTTCTTCGCATTTTCAGTATCAGTTGTAAGAAATACGCTCGAATACGAAAAAAAAATGTCATAGTCCGCGACGAGTGCTAAAAGGCGATTCTGTACAAATTCGTCGCCTTTTTTTTTTTTTTAATTATCCATTCGATTCCGGACTATGGCATTCCTTGAGTGTTGTGTAAATCGCTGAAAATCTATAGAAATAAAGGTAAAAATAATATATGTGTATTTATTTTTTCAAAAAAATAACAGAGGATTCGGATATGGATCGCGTATTCAAATTGCCGTCGACGACGTTCATCGGTGGCAAAGACAAGTCGTTGCCTCTTCGCGAAATTCTCAAACGACTCGAGAACGCGTATTGCGGACACATCGGCGTCGAATTTATGTTTATCAACTCGTTGGAGCAGTGCAATTGGATTCGTCAGAAAATGGAAACACCGGGAGTCATGGAAGTTACCAATGACGAGAAGAGACTTATTCTTGCGAGATTGACCCGCGCTACTGGGTAATTTTTCGATACTTTCGATATAATAATTATCGACATTGAATTTTCGAGTACTAATAGCTATTTTTTATTTTTTTTTCTCAAAGTTTCGAAGCTTTTCTCGCCCGTAAATGGTCATCCGAGAAGCGATTCGGTCTCGAAGGTTGCGAGATTCTTATTCCGGCGATGAAACAAGTAATTGACAAATCAACGGAACTCGGCGTGGAATCTATCGTCATGGGAATGCCGCATCGCGGTCGCCTCAACGTTCTCGCCAACGTCTGTCGCAAACCTCTCAGCCAAATTTTCACTCAGTTCGCCGCCCTCGAAGCCGCCGATGACGTAAGCTTTTCTTTCAATTTATTTTACTTGCATACCGACTTTTACTTTATTTTTTAGTTATTTTTATTTCAAGCGATACAGTATTTTAAAAATTCAATACAGTATTGGAATGAATAGAAAAATATCGGTAAAACTTGAAATACAGATCCCAATATTATCTGTTTTATTATTCAATACACTATAGAAATTAAAAGACAATAAAAATTAATATAACTCAGTAATTTAATATAAAAATTACGACAATTATATTTTAAAAAGTAATTCTTACAAATTGATTTTTTCATCGACTAAAACATTTATTTATTTCGTAACAGGGCTCCGGCGATGTCAAGTACCATCTTGGAACGTACATTGAGCGTCTGAATCGTGTCACGAATAAGAACATTCGTCTTGCCGTTGTCGCCAACCCATCTCATTTGGAGGCCGTCGATCCGATTGTTCAAGGAAAGACGCGCGCCGAGCAGTTTTACCGCGGAGACGGAGAAGGCAAAAAAGTAAATTAGTCTGTAGAGAAAAACATATCGATGTTCGTCGTCGATATTTCGATGCCTCGCATACATTGACACCGTTTTTTCGTTCGCATCGCAGGTCATGTCTATACTTCTGCATGGCGACGCTGCTTTCTGCGGACAAGGTATTGTCTTCGAGACAATGCACTTGTCGGATTTACCCGACTACACGACTCACGGCACCGTTCACATTGTCGTCAACAATCAAATTGGCTTCACCACCGATCCAAGACACTCGCGATCCTCGCCGTACTGCACAGGTGCGTTAAAGTTTATGAATCATATTCGAAAAAATATATCGAAGGCTATTAAATGAGTTTTTTAAAATCATACATCCAAAAAGCTGAGCTAAAAATGAATTTAATTTGCGGTTCACAAGACTCGCGAGTGAATTTTCTACAATTTATGTAATCAAAGTTAGTTCCCGAAATTAATTCGAAAAAAGGAAACAATGTTTCTTGAAGAGATACACCTGTCTGGCAGTTCGAAAAATCGAGTCAACTGCTTTTTTTTTTTTCAAAACTATAAGACGATGTAATTAAATATTTTTTCTTCGAAAGATAGATTAAAAAAATATATCTGTTTACATTTCTATAATTTTTTTTCTCAAATGTATGCCGAATCTACAAAAACTATCTAAAATTTTTTAAACAATCTTCAACAGACGTCGCGCGAGTAGTAAACGCCCCGATATTCCACGTGAACTCCGACGATCCCGAGGCAGTGATGCACGTGTGCAAAGTAGCCGCTGAATGGCGAGCGACTTTCCACAAAGACGTTGTAATCGACATCGTTTCATACCGCCGCAACGGTCACAACGAGATTGACGAGCCCATGTTCACGCAGCCGTTGATGTATCGCAAAATCAAGAAAACACCGCCCGGTCTCGACCTCTACGCGAACAAATTGATAACCGACGGCGTCGTCACGCAGGAGGAAGTCAAAGACGTGAAAGACAAGTACGAGAAGATCTGCGAGGAGGCGTATACGAACGCGCGACAGGAGACTCACATAAAATACAAGGATTGGTTGGACTCGCCGTGGTCCGGTTTCTTCGAGGGCAAAGATCCCCTTAAGGTATCGCCGACCGGCATCAAGGAAGATACTCTCATACATATCGGCAAGAAATTCTCGTCGCCGCCACCGAATGCCGCCGAGTTTGTCATTCACAAAGGTTCGCAATATTCGTTGTTATTAACATCGATAACCGGGAATGGGAAGAAAACAAAACCAAAACAAAAAAGATTCCAATTCACTAATTATATTTGTTTAATTTTAATATTTCTCTAATAACAATTTCTGAGTTTCAAAATCTTCGCGCAATCATCGATATTGTCGATATTGCGGACGGTTGATACTTGTGTCCCAAAATTCTTTGTACTGAAGCAATTCGTGAAAGAATTGCTTTAAAAATAGTTTATCCCACTTACCTTATTATTTAATTATTAATTCAATTTTTTGTGAAAGTAATTAGAAATGTAGAGATTTGTCCCATTCCTGTTGTTTCTATCGATGAAAAAGTTGCTTCAACAATCTTTGAGTATTAAAATCGCAGGTATCGAGCGAATTCTGAAGGCCCGAATGGAGATGATCGAGTCGCGGCAAATCGATTGGGCTCTCGGCGAGGCAATGGCGTTCGGTTCGTTGCTGAAGGAAGGAATTCACGTGAGATTGTCGGGACAGGACGTCGAGAGAGGAACCTTCTCGCACCGGCATCACGTACTCCATCATCAGACTGTCGACAAAGCCACTTATAGACCTCTGTGTTACCTGTACCCGGACCAAGCGCCGTACACCGTATGCAACAGTTCACTATCGGAGTTTGGAGTCCTCGGTACACGCAACAATTGGTTTATCTAATTGGTTTTCATCGAAGTTCTGTAGTTTTATAATTGTGATGTCTAAACGTTGTTTTTTTCTTTTTCTCCCCTCTTACATCTTGTATTCTACGTTAATCCCGGTGGATGCGCACATGTCAGGCTTCGAATTGGGTTATTCAATGACGAATCCGAATGCTCTGGTCATCTGGGAGGCACAGTTCGGTGATTTCAACAACACGGCGCAATGTATTATCGATCAGTTCATCAGCAGCGGTCAGGCGAAGTGGGTTCGTCAATCGGGTCTCGTTATGCTGCAGCCTCACGGTCTCGAGGGAATGGTCGGCATCAAAAAGCTTTTTAAAATGAATTTGCTAATACGACAAAACCCCGTTAGTGTCGTTTTACGTTTTTGTTTTGTCTGAATCGTTTTATTCACAGGGTCCCGAACACTCGAGCGCTCGTTTGGAACGTTTTCTGCAAATGTGCGCCGACGATCCCGATTATTTCCCACCTGAGAGCGAAGAGTTTGCCGTTCGTCAGCTTCATGACATCAATTGGATCGTCGCTAATTGCAGCACTCCCGCTAATCTTTTCCACATCCTGCGTCGGCAGATTGCTTTGCCATTCCGCAAGCCTCTGATACTTATGACCCCGAAATCCCTGCTTCGTCATCCTGAGGCACGTTCCAGCTTTGACCTCATGACAGAGGATACACAGTTCCTTAGAATTATTCCCGAGGAAGGCGTCGCCGCGCAGAACCCCAACGGCGTCAAAAGGGTTGTCTTCTGCTCCGGCAAAGTTTACTACGATCTGAAGAAATCACGAGGCGAACGAAATTTGGATGACAAAGTTGCTATCGCCAGGATGGAACAGGTACGCGCGGCTATTGGATGACACGTTATCATTTTTTTTATTGTCACTGTTTGGATAAATGCTCATCGTCACGTTTTTGCCGATAGATCTCACCGTTCCCCTACGATCTTGTGAAGAAAGAAGTGGCCAAATATCCGAATGCCGAACTCATATGGACACAGGAAGAGCATAAGAACCAAGGCGCCTGGACCTACGTTCAGCCACGCTTCGTCACGGCTCTCACTGGAACGCGCGATGTAACGTAAGTAACGGACTCATTTCTTGAATATTCAAAACACCTTTCTCACTTCCACGGAATTCGGCAAAATGGATTTTTGGAATTATTTTATGATACTGAGAAAAATAATCGATTATTGAAATTATTTTTCTGTTATTCGAAAGAATCATCGATTATCGATCGATTTTTGTAATTATTTTATTTTTCAGAAAAATAATCAATTATCGATCGATTTTTGTAATTTTTTTACGATACTGAGAAAAATACTCAATTTTCATATATTATTTTTTTACGCTTTTCCACTCGAATCGGATGAGACCAGTGAAAGTTTTTTTATATTTTATTTTGATACCGATAATTTCAAAGTAATTAAAAATTGAATAACAGAAAAATGTAGTGAAAAAAATTGGATAATGAATCATCGACAATCCTGAGCCAAAAAAAGAATTCTAAAAGTACATTTTAGCCGTTCCTATGGCGATCCATTCTCCTCACACTGTTCCCCACATTTCCATTTTATTTATTTTTTTTTCGCTCTTGTGAAATTGTGTAATTCGTTACGAAAGAATATTTGTCGGTATGTCGCCTCGGATCACCATGTGGAACACAAAAACCTTCATAAATGTATTGCACTTAATTCGATACAGTCGCCACTTTACTGTGTATACATGGCCCACCGTTGTTTAGCTTTCGCAAATAGTATCAACGTGAATATTCAATATACGCAGCACGAGTTAATCACAGTTTGCAAGTTCATCGAACGTACGATATTCGTGTTACGAACGTACGATATTTTTTTCTCGAATTTCAAGTTAAATAGTTTTCTTTTTTTTTTGTTTATTCCGATTTAAAATATCCCGAAGTAAAGTTGAAAACGTTGGGCCATGTTGCAGTAGCGGAGTTGGCGCATCGGGTGAAAGTAGTAGCGGGTGGTTCAGCGGATTGTTTTCATCGTCGAAACCAACGGAAACGAAAACTGTGACAGAACCACAGTCGACCGAATCTGCAAAACCGAAACCGAGAATAGTGAGGTAATATTTCGAGATGCAATGAGACAAAAACGTAACGCGAACGATTTTCCTGATACCCATTTCCGCATAAATCTTTACGAAATAAGAGATAACGAAGAAAAAAATTTCGACAAATTTCGATAATCGATAATGTATTTTCCGTTTCGCAGATACGTCGGCCGACCGACCGCCGCGTCACCGGCAACTGGAAGCAAAATGCAACATCTCAAAGAACTCAAACAACTTTTGGACGACACGTTCAACATCTAAACTCATCTCCGTTAGCACTGTGTAGAAAGCCCAATTTTATTTATTCTTCTTTACCACATAATTGTTATACCGATCGCCCCCTGCGCCCATAAATATCATAAGAGATCCAATCACCTTTGCTTAAAGTAATTCATTATTATTTCTCTTTTTTCCTTTTGCCGGGCTGGCGGAATACTGGCGTTTTTCTTTTCTCTGACTATGTGACAAACACTGACAGTTAACGCGACAAAAAAAAGTTGCCATTTACTCATACATCGTCGGGTCTTAATATCCACTTCAGTTGTAGATAATATCGAAAAAAAATGAAAAAAACGTAAAAAAAAAGAGCAAAAGATCATAGAACGGAGATTTGTATTATAAAAAAAAATCTCGTAAATGAATCACCGATACTGTAGTAATATTATGATTGCCTTGTATAAAACTCACAATTACCTTTGGCGGAGCTCTTTAATTTAATATTCGAGCGGGTGATCGATGAATAAGAGTTGCGCGTTGCCATTTTTTTTTTAGTTTTTTTTTTTCTATGACAATGTTCTTGTGTGCAAACATTTCTGTGTATTTCCGGTTGTCACTGGATGACTTAATTTATATAATCTACCAGATTGAATGCGGAAGCTTGTGGTATGTTTCGTCTTGTGAAAGAAAAAAGAAAAAAAAAAAAAAAACGCAAAAAAGAAGGAAAAACAAAACGATAAATGTGTATCGCGGTAATTGCCTCTACGTGAATATATAACGAAAAAAAAAAAAAAATAAGAGAGAACAAATTTTTATTCACATTGATTCAGAAGAGTATTTAAATGTCTTACGACACTTAGTCCAATGGGATACCAATGAGGCTACTGGCCGATGCGAAATCGAGATTTCGCGATGCTACGGAGCTCGAGATCGCGTGCAAATAGACCTCCACCGTCGGTTATTTAATGTAAATCAATAACAATGACGCGCTGGTTGTCATAGATTAACTATCAAGTATTATTTTAATCTGCGCCTATTATTTTACTAAATCTTACTAAAAGAAAAAAAGAAAAAAATATAAATAAAATAAATGTGATTAACGACAGTGTCGGATGAAACATTTCATGCCACGTAGATCTATGGAATACTCACGAAGTTGTATGATTTTCGTTGAATCTTTGTTTTTTTTCTTGTCGTTCGAAGGTAAAGCACGTCGGGCTTTTGTTTTCTTTTTTTTTCTTTAATAAGAATTTATACGAACGGCAAGTCGCGCGTGATATTTACGGAGGTATGGAGACAACGGGTATACGTTTTACTCTGTTTGTAGCAATAGCCTGAAGTATTTCAATGTGATACTTCGTTATGCGATTTGATAACTATAACTAGTTATGTAAATAGGGTGCCACCATCGCTGAGTGACCGGATTCGAATGGTTTCTCTATATTGTATTTTTTTCCGTTTTTTTGCCAATCGCTGAATTTTTGATAAGTTTTTCTGTATCTTTCGGTTAAAAAAGGGGTCATTCACCGATGCGTGCGTTCTGTTTTTAGCCGTTTACTATCATTTTCCACAGTGCACAGTATTTATCATTTTCGAGGCAACGTATTCAGAAATACTATAGTAAAAATGAAAGAAAAAAATAATAATAAAAAGTTCTAATTTATTTACGAAAAATCCCAAATCGCATATTGTAAACGATGTGACGCAATGCCTCTCAGCGATAATTTAGTTCAATACCGGAATTTACGATTTCGTAAACGCTGATAAAGCGCCAGTGACGTTTTTTCCGAAATTACCTGGTGATAGTAATTAATAACAGTAGAATTCTTTAGATTTTGAGATTCGACGAGTAGACGAGGTGTGGTCCAATAAAAAGAAAAAAAAATAACCCAACTATTTTGATCACTTCTCTCCGCTATAGAGTCCATTATAACGCGTCAATCACGAAACGGAAAGTGCAGCGAATACAGATATAAGGTAAAAAAAAATTGAAAGTAATTTTAAAGACGATGAGTCTTATTTTTGTTCCTCGTTAGTTAACAAAAAAATGACTTCGACACCTGTAGAGCACTTGTTAACGAATTAAATTTTACCTTACGTCTTAATTGTTCGTCGAATGATTCCGCATCCGTCTGTGTGGTTATTCCTGCTCCCAAAAATCGAAATTTTTCGTTGGTCCAAAGTCACAAAGAAAACGACGAGTATTGGGAAAATATAAGGTAAATTTTTAGTCGTCGAAAAAATAGTTTATTTCGTAAATATAGTAGTATAGCATAAATTACGCATTATAAATTATCCTGACTCGCCATCTTTCCATTTGTTTTTGGTTTTTCTTTTTTTTTTTTCGTTGTTTTTTGATTTCGGATCGATAATACAACGAAGTTAATATGATTTATTTTTATCGTAAGTAAATATTTAAAGCTTAGAGTCGGGGGGTAGCGTTTGGGAATTTAATAATCGGTCTGACCGAGCACACTGTACATAATCCTTTTGAAGCTGCCACTCTGATGAATTTTCTCGCCATCATCTTCGTAGCCACCGATCTGCAATATATTAAATTTTTTTTTTTTTACTGCTATATAGAAGATCAAGAAATATTTAACGTGCCATAATTCACACGAATTACGCATAAGGTACACAAAATTCAACGTACAATGGTGAGAATTTTTTAGTAGCCGTTGACGCGATCCTTTACGAAAGGAAGAGGAAAGGGACGATACATTCCACCCTTAAGCAGACAAACATCGACCCATTATTTACTCATTCTTTCCAGGAAAACAACTACGTAACACGGCGGAGACCCTTTTTTCGAGGATATTGCGTACTACGATTTGCAATCACTTCGTGCAAAGCGCATGTCCCAGTTATCGATACAGAAGAATCGTCGTGCAACGAAGTTGCAGCAACTATAGTAATGGATCTGTACATTGTTTTTCATATCTTTTGCGTCTTAATTAAAACTTTTTTAGACGGAACTTTAGGATCCTCGAAATTTGATGAATTCTGCGATCTATTATGTTACGAAATTTCTACGCTGCTTTTTGACAATGCAAAATTAATATTTGAATTTTTTTTGTTTCACCCAATCGAAAAAACAAATTTAAAAACCGGTAGGATAATTTATGATTTTTTTCTCTCTTTTTGTAAGTGTTTCACGATTTTTTTTGTATGGTCCCATATTTTGTGTTTTTAAACCGCAATAACTGCATTAAAAAAAAAACAATAATCTTAATCACATTGTACGGAGAATTGGCTAAAATACGTGATAACATTTTTTAAATTTTAATTAATCTTTAACTGGAACATTTGCGTTTCGGAATACCATGCAACGAAGAATATCTATAAATTTTGTTCGAAGATTATTACGACAAGATACTCACGTAAGAGGATGAGGGGCTTTTCTGTACGGGATGATAAGTCTGTGTAAACAAAAAAAATGGATAATTTTCGTCGATTCTCTAAGATAAAAAATGCAGTAATTAACAATAATAATGATTTCGTAGCGAAGATACAAATTTTCTCACCCTATTCTGATTCGCCTTTTGTGGCGCGAAAACAGCTCCGCGCGCGGGTTGCTTTACTTCGTGCATCGTATCGCCCATAGCCTCTTCTTGGAGCGCCTTGTATGCCTCACTCTTGCTGGGATCATACTTCACCGGTCCCTTGCTACACATCATTCGTACACGAAATTCTTAATCTCATTCACGCAAGAGACGATTTCGACGGATTAATCAAATCAGCCGTCGATTTTATACGAAATTTACGAATAAAAAAAAACGCCAATTACGCCAAAAAACAAGCGTAATTTTCGTGCATATAATAAAAAAAAGATGAAAACAACGTTCCGACGTGCAACACAAGACAGCAGGCATTGTTGAGTCGTCGAGAAGACGAATCTCGCAATCGAAAAAATGTCCTTCTTCTTACATTTTTTTTTCATGGTTCGTAAACAAAACTCTGGTTAGAATAAATTTTTTTCACGCACTTAAATATGTGATTCATTATTTCACTACTCACGAGATCAGTGTTACATGCACTATTGTTGATTAATCTCGATTCGTTACATCGAACTTTTACATTTGTCTTTTCTTTTTTATCAGATTTAAACTCTCCGCTGCCTTTCGCTTTGGTATTTTTTGTTTCCTAATTGCGCAACAATCGCGTTCGATATTCGGCGAAAAACACGTCGAAATATCGGAACAAAGCTATGAGAAAAAAAATCCGCAAGAAATAAATCGTAGCAAGCTGATTGATAATGAATATTAGCGATTGGGCAATTTCTCTCGTTTGTGATATTACAATGTTCCTCGCGTTCACGTTTGCGTGTTGTTATCGTGTGAGAATAATATCCGCGATGTATTATGATGATTTTTCATAACCGTTCGCGATGATTTTAAAATTAACGCGCATTATATCGCAAACGCTCGGGACTTGTATATTTATAAACGCTATATAACTATATTGGTTTATTGAATTGGGGCCACGGATTCTTCGAGGATCCTTGGGCCGCAGCCTCTTTCATCAATCTCGCTTGTTCTTGAATATCTCTTCTATGCTTTACGAAGGATAAGTCTACGAAAATGCTGCAAAAACAAATATTTGTTTTGAGTTACGATTCGAAAGAAAAAAAAACCGAACTGATACTTTTATATGTGAGAGAGCCATTGGGAAGTATCGATAGTGAGATGAACGTAATCGAAAACAGAGAGAGAGAAATCCTATGATCCGTTTTATTTTTTTTTGTATTCTTTTTGTCCTTTTTCTTTATTAATTGTTCAATTTTTAACGATTATTGCGAACAAGCATTTGATTAAATGGTAGTTGCATTCAGCATCGAGCCAATTCGATATTATTAAAGAAGCTATAACTAATATTCAAATACGTTCCATCGCAAGCTCTACTGCGGGGCATTCCGTATCAATTTTATTACTCCATTATCCCGATGAACCCAAAAAAAAAACCGTTCTTTACTTTACGGTAATCTTTCACTTAATTCGCGCGGAAATAAATAATGCATTTCTTTTTTTACATTCTCGTGAATCTATCATAATTTGAGAAATTATTAGACCCCCAATGCAAGTTTTAAAATAGACTAGCAGGTTACGGGCGCGCGCCCGAAACCTCCTGTCAAATCTCGTCGACCAATCGCGGCACGAATAAACCGACAACAATGAGCTTCGATATGAGTAACAACAATAAATGCGATCTATTCGATATATATCGCAAGGACCTTTTTAAGAGAGCGACTAGCCAAGACAGGGGCGCGCTGCGCGCGCCCTTGGTCTCTTGTCAAATCTCGACCAATCACGGCACGAATAAACCGACAACAATACATATATCGAACTTTCGATAGGCAAAACTCGAAAGTCGATTAGTATCGTGACACACCAACTTTTTAGAATAGCGATTTACATTTTTAATTTTTTTTTTTTTCATTTTTTTTTTGGGAGAACAAAAAAATGGTGTGGTTCGCTTGAAATGGAATGCCCCCTATTTACATACAGCAGTTTCTCTACGAGATTTGTCCCGATTAGCATGTTAAAAGCTATAGATATATTGTGTAAAAAAATGTTTAAAAATTAAAAATAAATAATGCGTTTTTGTTATATTTTAGCCTGTGATTTTTTTACTTACGGAACTGCCGACGTCTGACACTTAATAGTGTCCGCTATATTTTGTTCAGAGTAGAGTCCAATCGGAGAATTGAATTGCTTATGGACAACCTGTCGAAACAAAATTAATTCATACGTCGATAATCGTGAGAGAATTCATTAAGATCGAGCGACTCGCCCCACCAAACTTTACCTGCTTTACACTCACAATTCTCTCAGTGTCAATATATTTTATTTTTCTCGATAATAGAAGTCCAGTAAAACATCGATTAATCAGACTCTCCAGACGTGTCAACATTTTTTTTTACTCCATTAAATGCCAAATATAAGCAGGAAATTAAGCCGACGAAGCGAACAGCAATTTATAGTCCATTATTAAAAATATTTAATCGATTTATCGATCCTATAAATTTTCTTCACGTTTTCTCAAAAATATTTTGTTCAACTAAAAAAATTTTATAATCGATTCTGTGGCGAATTTGTTTGTCCGGATAATCCAAGTTTTACTGTGTATTCTTTGCTAATAGAGTTGGACAATTATTCGAATGATAAAAAAACGTGAAATTCAAGAATTTTGCGACAGTAATAATAAACTGACGATAAATAGGGGTAATAAGGTTTTTTTTTTTTAAGTGTTAAAAAAAATACTGTCCAACTCCGTTCATAATGGGTTCGATGGGTTCGACGAGTCTCAGAAATATTTATTCATTGATTCTTAAAACGCAACTTTCGTAATTTCATGTATTTATTAGTACGTATATTTTAATAGATCAGAAGAACACACAGTAGTGGTGGTAGTTGTGAATATACAATCGGCCCCTGTCGGCTGTCGATGTCGATGCTATATTAATCGTATAAATATTACAATAATTAATATAGTATCAGTCGCAGAGAGTTACACTCGCGTGAGTATCGCAAATTTACGAATTCGACGGAACACACGTCCTTCGGGGTGTTTTTTTTTTTTATTTTCCATTATCTCGGAAATTGCATCCACAAAGATCGTGGAAGAATTGCGCGTACTTATAAATGAAATTAGCGAAAAAAAAAAATTGAAAAATTCACAATAATTCGATGGGTTAAAAATGCGTAATTCGAGTGAATGAGATTGAGAGAAGAAAAAAAAAATGCCACAAATGTAAGAAAAATTTTACGGTGACGAAGCGCCGATAAAATCCAACCAAATCAAATCAAAAGCAATTAGAAATTCTTTACAGAAATATGTCTCTAATATTTCTATTTTTCACAAATTCGCTGCGCCTGCGATAATCGTAATTGTTTTTTTTTAATTATTATCGTTTTTGAAGCAAAAGCGATTCAATTGATAAAAAATTATTGCAAACCTTTGGAACTTCGCTCGGTCCCAAGACGCGCTGCAAAACTGATTCCGCAACCTGTTTCAACGTTTTACACGAAATACGTTTAATCGTTGAAACAATGTATTTAAAAAAAAGGTTATCTATGAGAGTTTATGGGATGAAATAAATTATCGAAGAAATATTAAGTGTTTAAACTAAATTGTTGTACACTCAGCGCTGATTAATAATATATCGTTTGGTGAGAGATAATATCGAATAGGAACGTGTCGACTTGATTTTCTTTTTTTCTTTTCGTTGTTTCGTTTCTTTTTTTTTTTATCGTCGATTGACGCGTATCGTTCGTGAATCTCGAAAACATAATCATTTACGCGGCTTCCTGGACGCGTCGGGGTTAAGCATTACCGTGAATGAGACGTACATGTGATGCTGATTATACTGCATACTGTATCTACGTACTTTTTGTTTCATAGCAACCTCTGGATTCGCCACTTCGTAATGATGAGGCGAAGCCCTGATCATCGGGTTCGGATGATGACGAAGGTAACATTCTCCGAGCGGTGCGTCCTTCTTGACTTTTGCACCTGGCAAAACCAGAGGAGTCGTACGATACGGCTGAAATCGCAAAAATCATTAATTTTCATATGAATCGAAGCAATATGACTTCTTTAAATTTCATTAACCCTTCGCGTACGGAGGACGGAAATGTACGTCCGAATTTTTCGATCGGTCTTCACCTTCCATTCCTCCGATTAACTATGAAAAATCGCGAAAGAATTCTCTAAAAATTGTAAAATAACGTTGAACTGTTTTTTTTATGACTCAAAGAAATTTGTCTTACGCTCTCGCGTATTGTTGTCACAAGCGAACGAAACAAGCGTTTTACTTGGACGCCAAATGTCTGCCGTACGCCTCACGTACGCCGTTTTTTTTTTTAGCCAACTATAAACCGAAACGGGTATAAATTGTGCAACGATATTTTCACAAGTTGTACACTCATCGAGTTTTGCGGGTGTTTTGAATTTCGGAATTTTGACAATGTAATAGATCACAACTCGCGCGTGAATATTTTTCTTATTTAACTCAACGCTCAGAGAGGTTTGGACAGCCGCCAGATAAACTGCGGCGACTATATCGAAACAAAGCTCAGTAAATTTCGAAAATATTTAATTATAACTTTTTGTATAATAAACCTCATTTTTGCGGGGTTCGGTTTGACGACCGGTGAAAAATCGACAAATACATCGGAAAAAACCCGAATTCTTGCAGATAAGAATTTATTTTTAGCAGTAAGAAAAAAAATTTTTTTATTAAAGAAATTTTATATTTATAAATAAAGATATGAGATTCAAAAAATAGAAATTTATACGTAAAATATATTTTATTTTTATCCGCAAGATAATTTCTGTTTTTTGCGGTTCACGACGCGAGTTCAGCGAATCTCGCGGCCGCACAGGTTTGTTACTCCCGAAATCATGAGGTACTTAATTTTGATAGCTTGCCAAATCGTTGTCAATTATCGGTTAATAAATAATCTTATTAAAAAAAAAGTAGAAAAAATCGAATGGGGAAAATTTAAGAGACCGTGTCGAAGATCGCCAATTAAGTTTTGTGATACACCGGCGTGTCGTTATAATGGTGCGCGACGGAGATCCGCACCCACGCCGTATGCTGTTACAGAGTTACAAAAATAAAACATTGATAGGCTCGAGGAGGAGACCTGGCGAGATCCTGCGACGCCCCGAGACGCTCCATCAATTCCGTCTTAAACAGTATCAAACGCCTACCATCGACGAAAACAACTTTAACGATTTTTTTTTCCGGTTTCTACTGCACAGATGAGTAACTCGAAAAAGAATGTAAACGTTTGCCGAATCAACAATAACTATGTTATTGCGCATTCAAAATGAAAATTGCGGTTTTTACGAATAAAAAAATTGCATTTTTTTTTTGGCGCGAGCGAATTTCGATGTCTATCTCGCAAGTGACAATGATAAAATTACATAAAACCCGCGCACATGATTCGAATAATAAAACTTGGCAGGGTTCGTCACGTTATGTCACGCGGCCAACGCGCATGCCGTGATTACGAAATTTAGCAAAATGTGATAAATCCACGATGATTTTTCGGTGCTTTATTGCACGTGAAAATTCGTCACGATTTTTATCTTTTAATTTTCGTAGCGTGCAGAGCCAACTTTTTTATAGTTGAAATTTAAAAAATATTTGTACTCATGGGGATCGTTTTTTCGATAATTTTTCGAGCGAAATATCATTAGTTAATTAGCATCGTTGCTTATGATTATTTATTATTATTCACATTATTATTGTTGATTTAACGTAAATGATTAATAGTATAAATTATCTGATGATAAAAGATTGCTATTTTCAAAAATATACATCTATCGGAAGACATCGGAAGTGTCTTATGTGAACCTTCGACTTTTAGGAGGAATAAAAAATCATAATAACTCCACTTTTGACGAACAGATTTTTTTGTCTCTCGAGGACAGTACAGCAGTCCGCAAGCCTCGAATATCGTGTTAAATAATTAAAAAAAAATGAATCGGCAAACTCTGAAACTATTCCGCCGAATGAGCCGAAGGTCTGCGTTTTTTCTTTATGGCGCATAAAAAAAATCTATTATAGACATATGAATTACGGGTGTAACTTTTAAAAAATCCGTCCCTGCAGTTCGTCATCGCTAACAGCGAACAGATGTATTTTACAAAATTCAAACGTTAAATTGTATCATCGCATTCGAGGTAATAAAAAAATTACTGCTGCAACTATAGCCGGAGAAAATTTCTTGTTTTTTCAGTGAAAAAAAAAAATCTTTTTTGTTAAAGGCATAAAAAAAATCCCAACGTAAAAATCACTGAAATTTTTTTTAATACAATTTTTTTCAGCGAATTTAATAAATTTTATAATCAAATTTTCACCAAACCTTTCAACTTTGGTAATTTTTTTTAACGCCAAATCAAAAAGTTTTTCCTTTGCATTCGCGAACCTTCACTCGCAGTCGAGACTTTCGGCATCGACACTCGTCTTTATTGCCCATCGTTTGCCTATTGTTAGTAACGAACACTCCGCGCCGCAGTGAAACGCTCGGTTAACGCGCGTATAGAGGACCATATACTCCGCCCGTCCGACAGGAAGTTATATTTGAAGGGTCGTGACTTTGACGTTCCAACAAAACGCGAAAAGCTCACGGGCACCGAAAACACGCGTCAAATTGCGCAACGAGCCTACGCTACAGAAGGGATGAACAAAGTGCACACGGCTGCGACATAACTCGAGAAACTTACGGCGGGAAAGTCGCGAAGCCGAGGGATAGCGTAAAAATTTCTTTTGCGCGAATTTTCATTATAAATGGGTCAGAGACATTATGTGTTACAGAGTATAATAACATCGGCAACGTTGATTCTCAAAATAGACGAAGGCCCAACCCCGAGCTGGCAAAAATATCGCGCACAACTGTTGGTGTCGTCGTGTTGCCACATCTGTCCCGTTATTCGATGAATTTTTCGCGCGGAACGATGAGACAAATTTTTTTTTTTCGATCTCCGAAATTCAAACGAAACTTTCTCTCGGTTTCGCGCTGCCGGCTAACGTTCGAATGAATATTTTCAAAAATGAAAACCTCTCATTTCATTTGTCGTAAAAAGTATAAAGAGCTCTTTGATTTCACGAATTGCAGTCGTATTTTTTTTTTCGTTCATTTTCCGAAACTAAAATGAAAGTTTATGTCGGTTTCGCGCCGCTGGCGAACGTTCAAATAAACCGAAAAAAGAAATTTCTCGTTTTAATTAATTCGTCAAAAGTACATAGAACTCTTTGATTTAACGAATTGTACTGGAAAATTGACGACGAGAGTTTCTTCGTGCAGAGATCTGGCAAAGCTTTCGGTCGGCATGCATCAAAAACGATTGCCAGGAGGACGAAGTCGGTGCGAAAGACGCGAAACGAAATCGCGATATTGGCTAACACCTCGATCCACGTCTGTGTCTCGTTGCCACGCATCGGTGAGCGCGTAATTTCACGGAGCAATCGGTTCGTTGTATAGCGTAATAACACTCTTAAGGGCCATTTGTGAATTGAACGATTTTAATTATAACTCCCCGCAAGCGGATAAGGGAACCCAAATGGATATGATGTTTCTCGCTTTATGCCATCTGCGAAAATTGCCTATAACTCATCTCCGCGATATATCCGTTGGGGCGATTAGAAGAAACGTCCATACGTCCGTAGAAACGCTTTGAAGCTTTCGCGCGGCGGTATTAACCGAGAAAAGACCGGACGCGTTCGATGTGCGCTTCGAGAGTTTATCGAGCCAAATGCATTTCGCCAAACTCTCCCCGCCGCATCCCTTTCGCCCCGTTGCAGCGCTGTGTTGGATGCGAAAACAAATCCGAACAGCTGTTACTCCCTGAGAGTGTTTATACCCGACTGAACGGACCTGGTCGGCATATTATTTTCTAAAGAGTTCCAAATCATTGCGAGTCTCGAAAGTCTCGAATTTTCGAATGCGACTTTCCATTCGATTCTCGTGTATTATAATTTATTGTATTAATATTGCATCGTTAATTAAACGTTTGTAAAAAAAAGGAGAAATGTTTGGAGGACTTTTTTTATGTTTCAATAATCCTCGGAGATGAGAAAAGGTCTTGTGTTTCGGTAACCCACTTCTTGTGGCGAAAATAGCGTATAATGAACGATGAGTATAGCGATGTGGAATTGCTCGCGACTATTTTATTGCAACATTATACGAGCGCAGGAACAAGCAATTTTTCATAACGTATCGAGATACCGACCTCGTTTGTTATAAATTCATTTGGAAGTTACAAAAACCGAAATATCGACTTTTGAGAAAAGTAGAAGCGTTGGGCATCGCTTTACTGGCTAAAGACTGCGTAAAAGTAATTTGCAAAATATAATGTGTACTATAATCATTTTTTTTTATTTAAATAATATAATTAACTAATTAATTAATTATTTATTTAATTTCGATTTTTCTTTGTATGTAAGATGTTATATTATATATTATTAAAAAATGTAAAAAATTTTAAAAAACTAAAGAAAAGCTCTATGCAAAGAAATTACCGGGTGCTGTGCTGTTTATAATTAAGAAATCGATTTTCGCAGACTTTTCCGTGAGATTTCTTTAATCGATTAACGCGATGAGAAATAATCGAAAAAAAAAATGAGAAAATCTTGAACTCGAATAATTTCGACGTCAATCCGAGAAATTTGGGATCGAGGGCGTCGAAGAAAACGTGTCAAGGTTCGCCTGTGGCAACGCGCGGTTATAATTAAATCTTTTGCCCTTATCCTCGTTTTTGGAGTAATATTCGACTTTCAATTAAAAGCTTTTTATCCGAATGCGCAGGGATAGGAGGGAGTAATATCGTTGTGCGTCGAAAATCTATTATTTTATAGGCTATTCGCTTATACGCTCGCGTAAATTTTCGTATTTGGCCGGTTGCCCCCGAGAAATTCGATACGTTGACAGAAAGTACGATGGAGACGCTCGCGCGCGCGTACGACGAAGAACGCTCCAAAAATACGATTTTGCCCACCAAAATTGTGAGCAAACATTTCGACAATACTTTTTTATTTGCGAATTTTTGTCGTTTTTTTTATTTCGTCTCTGTTCTTCTCTTCCTCGTTCCTCTCTTATTCTCATTTTATTTATGCATCCGCGATGCAAGTAACTTTACGGTGTTTACACTCTATCGCGTATGTTTCGTACCCAGTAAACTGCCGCCTCCTCGTCCTTCGGTCGTCGTTCGACGGTGTATCGGTAGCTCGTTGTGTAACCCGGCATTTTTATCTCGGCACTTCTCTAAAAATCGATTTTTCGATCTGATCGAAACTCGAAACTGGGCGATGTATTTGGAAAAAAAAAACGAAAAAAATATATAATTAAATGTATACTTTCGTAATTTCTCGTTCACAATTACGATGGAACGCTCGTCGGGGAGGACTCACTTTGTAACGTTTGCTAACGCACTGACTCGATGCGCGGGCGGTACTACTCTGCCGTTTACCGAAGTGGCGGCTCCGGCGTCTTCGCGCGAACCACCGACAGCCCCGATATCTCCGACTCCTACGTTTTCGTCTCAGGGTCTCGTATACGTCGTGGATTGCGCGACCACCACCGTCGACGTTAATGCGAAACCTCAAAATTCGAATATTTTAATCTATTTTATTTTTTATTTTTCTTATTCTCGTCGCTGAAGGTCACTTTAACTATAGTGTTAAATTTTTCATTTATTAAATATGTTTTGATTATCGAAGAGATTTTGTAATTTATAAATTAAAAAAATGAAAATTAGTCGCAATATTAATGAAGAAATATCGTTGGCATTGAACAATCGATAAATATTCATTTTGATTCGTAGACTTGCCACCAACGCAGACGCAAGAATGTACGAATGGACACGTTTTCGAAAAAAATGTTATAGTTTTTTTTTATTGTCGCTGTTTTGATTTTCTGACCGGAAAAACTGCGCGAAAATTTCCGTTCTCAGAGGTGCATTTGTCAGCGGACTTTCTTCTTGAATACTGAATTTTCAAAATAATTAATTTATCAAAAAAATATTCAATTATTATCGAATAGAATTATTTATATTTATAAAATTTCATAATCATTTCGAGTTCATTCGAAACTCCGCTTAGATGTATTGAACGGAGTATTGACCTAAAATTATACTGAACAATTTGCTTCCTATACCGGTATATGCCGCTTTTATGCACAAACCGTTCAATAAATAAATAAAAAAGTGTGTTAACATTTTTTTTTATTTTTTGCGATATTTGGTAATTGCAATATAATTTTTTTTTTTATTTTAAGGATATTTTGTAAATTTAGAGATCAGACTATTTTTATTTTCTTTGAATTAATGAATGAATTAATTTTCATTTAATTTCCGACTAATATACGGTGGATGCCAATTTTACAATTCATCGACATTCTCGTATATCAACAGTAATATTCTGCATATTCGATCTGAAATACAGATATTTTTCTGAATCTTTCCATCGAATTACCGATCGCGAGTGAAAAATATCGTAACAACACGTTACCGCGGAAGAAGCATTTTTGCAGAATAATAATTTCGTTAATTCTCTTTTTCGTAAAGACTCTTCGAGAAACCAGTCGTTCCAGGCTACGAATAAAATTGGTTTTGATCGATAGTCGTACGGACGTCACGGAAAAAAAATTGATGGAAGTATCAATGATCGGAGACGCGAGATATCCGGGACGCGGGAGAGCGGAAGAGTGTTCGGTGGTTTAGATGCAAAAGCGATATTAATAGCGTTAGCGATTACCTCTCCTCGGACTTTCCGGCATCGGAGACGAGCCAACGAAAATATATTCACACTACTGTCGACTCTGACTGGTTTCGGACGTCGAATGGCGAAAATTTTCGACTCGCTTGATGTTCCCATAAACTTTTTGCGGAACTCGCGGTCAACGTATCAGCTGATGTCTTTGGTTGCCGTTCGGGTACTCTACCGTAACAAAGTTTGCGACAATTCTATCGCCGAAAAATTCGAAATGCAATATAGTTCCGTGAATACGACAAACTGCATCAACAAATCGCAAGAGACTTCTATATCGTTCGTTAAAAGAACGGAAGAATAATTCATCACCATTATTCCGCTCAGTGCCAAAAATTCTAAGATTCGTCGTCTTTTCTTATTCGAGAGAAGATCTCCGAAAGAGAATTTATCTCAACGGATAAATAAAGTTTACGAAGAGACTTGAGATATCATCGGGGAAAAACCCGATACACTTGTACAGCGGATGTACTCTATACGCATTCGGTTACGGTACACAACGGCAATTCTTTGCGGCGTTCCGTATCGACGGCACCCATAACACTCTCCTCGGTTCGATAGAAATAGGCGGTAGACGCTTCTATATTTAGAACGTCGAGGCGTTTGGCGTTCACTTGCATAATTTTGTTAAATCTCATTGGGGGCTGTCGATGCATCGCATAAACTTTTCATCCTTCAAAGAAACCGCGAAAAAGACGCGACAGTGAAGATTGAGACGCTACTAAATTACATTAAGATAATCGAAGGAGTGGTAAAATTGCTTTTTTTTTTCGTAATCGCGCTTTTTAGATCCAAAGAATTATTTAAACAATATAAACCGAAAGATTTTTACCGAATACTACGGTATTAACATTTTTCGAGCAAAGGACGTATTTATAGAAACTAACTATCAATAATTATTAATCAATTATCGATTCATTACCTAATTATATAATAATTCATCGTTAATATTATCGCGATTAATGAATCGTCAAAGTTTAATTAAATTTTGTGGCTGATTTTTTTTCTTGAGGCGAAGAATCGCAGCATTTATCCTGAACTCGTTACGACTTTTTTCCTCGAATTGAAAAATAGTTTTCTATAGCAAAACTAAACTGATAGACAATGTTGAAAAACGGCGGCCTGATTGCAGCAATAGAAATCGATAGTCGACTCATCGACGGATATTAATCGCTGAATCGTTGATCGTCGAGACTCAGCGAAGTTTATAAATGAATAATGCTGCCCGGCGCCTGTCTGTACAATTCAACGAGACCGTCACTCTGCTGTACTACGCTCGGTTTCTTCGCAGCACGTCGCGTCTCGATCGTCCGAATGAATTCTGGTTGTTTCGTCTCTGACGGACAAACTAATCGTCCGCCTTCGAGGCTACGCTGCTATACTATTATATCGCACGACGATGAGACAAGTGTGAGTATCACGTTGAAACTTTACCTGTGACAAGTAAAATCTCTCCTCGCGAACTTCGTCCAGATGCTCGTGTGGCGGATTGAAGTAATCGGGCGAATAGGGTCGGTATTCCTCGACGAGCGGTGGGACCGGACTCTTCGGTAGTATCTTCGGTGGCTGTGATTTCGGCCTGCGAATTCATCGAATCAAATCAATTTTTTTGTATAAAAAAAGATAACACGAAAAAGGTATAGCGATCGTTGAAAGAGCTGAAGCCCTGGCGAACTTTCAGTACGCGAGAAGCTTTTGTCGACAGTCGAGGAGAGGCCTTGACGAGCCCGTGAAATGCGTGTCGTATTTATCGCGGTATTATTGTTTCTCAGCCAAAAATCTCGAGCCTTTGCTAACGTAGCGAAGATTTCTGAGCTTTCGGAGTTCTCAATAATTCAGTTAAATTTACAAGAAATCATACGAAATAAAAATTTAGATTGATTTTTGGAGAAATTACTTTTCCTTGGATATTATTAAGAGAGTCGATGATACAAATTGATGTTTTAATTAAATTCATTGAGATCGATTTAAAATCGAAGGAAATCGATCAAACAACAGTTGCAATAGTCGGTATTTATGTCAAAATTAATTCGACTAAAACTCGACCGCGAGAAAAGCGATCGCTGCAGTTTAGCCAAACGGAGTTTTTTCTTTTTAGCTTTTTTGCATTTTAATTCGTTATGTCCGGTTATTCTGGCGAACATCGTTCGATCGAACACAGGCGAAGAGGCAATTCGAGAGCGCAACATATAAGCGCATTGTTAACAACGTGACAGCGGTAAAATTAGCGATAGAAAGATAGAGCAACGAGCAAAGCGAATGCGAGACG
This sequence comes from Cryptus viduatorius, assembly GCA_964006125.1. Lineage (NCBI taxonomy): Eukaryota > Metazoa > Arthropoda > Insecta > Hymenoptera > Ichneumonidae > Cryptus > Cryptus viduatorius. The sequence goes on from OZ023220.1 coordinate 8,392,014, forward strand.
CAAAATTAATAGCTTCGCAAATGTATACGCTTTCGTGAATGCAGCAGAGAGCTTTTATGCGTAAAATTAGCATTCAAGCATTTTAATATATATATATAATATATGTTTGTGAAATCGTCTCTGACAAACTAAACAACGACGAAGCCCCGTCGCAGCTGTTGATCGAATCGAAGATCGAAGATTGCGGAGTGTAATTGCGCGACGGGCGATCGCACGACTGCTCAGACCTTTCGACGACCAGTTTTACAGACTCTGAATGTTGGAGGAGATATTGCGCGTCCACATGCCTCACGTCACGCGAATCATAATCGTCGATTTTCTTGATCACGTCACCCTTCTGGAGCGCCTCGTTCTCCGACTGCAACGAAACAAAAAGAAAACCAAAAAAAATTACAATTCCGTCACAACAATCAGTAATTTATGTCTACCATGAAATTTCTCGTATTAAAAAAAACAGAATCTAAATACGTAAATTATCGTCGTTTAGAAATTTACTCGTTTTTTTTTTAGGAAAAAAATGCTAATAATAACTTAATACCGAACAAAATCAATCAATCAATCGATGGGAAAAGATAAATCGAGAAAAACGATCTCTGCAGTTTAAACAAATAGTTTTTTTTTTCCGATTGCCTTTTAAATCATTGTCACCCGTAATACGTACTTCCGGTGATAAATACGTGAATTATTGTAAATTAGAGAAATTTCTATAGGCGTCTCTGGGTCAAGGTCAGTGAGATTTCAGGTCCAATATCCCTTATCATCTATCAATAACGCACTCAATCCCGTCGAAAAAAAATGTTATCACTTTACGTCGTAATAATCATTATAATATTCCCGAAACTCACACGGGTGACGACGATCGGAGTGCCCAAATCTGCACCCCCGGCGATGCGTATTCCCCAAGGTCGATTCCGATCTCGACGCAGCTTTACGACAACCGTATGTTTTTTCGTCATACTCCGTTCTCACAGTCACGACGATTATCGGACTCGTGAAAATCGTCGTTTCGCTTTTTTTTTACGTCTTTTATTTTCTTATAGTAGTATTTTTTTATCACTTTAAACAAAATTTCGAACGGAACAATGGATCGAGGATCAAAGAGGAACGAGAACAAGTGGTCACGGTCGTGCGGGACCGACTGAGCCTCCGACGAACGTGTTGCGTTTAAGCGTGCAGATCCGCTGCAGGCGTACCGAGGGATAACTTCGCGCAGACTGTCAACTCTTTTTTGCGCCTGTGATGGTCTTCGCCGAGGTAAAACCAAGTCGCTCACTTGCACTTTGACAGGGATTAGACCCGCGCGGCGAAAACGATCGCTGGGCTAAGTGCGCGCGCGCGCGCGCGGAGGATTGCTAAACCGGCATAAACTGGCGGGGGGAACGAACACCCCTGCTGTTTCTACCATTCTGGCCTCATTTCGAATTGGCATACCGTGCCGTTCTTCTTCGCGTATTGTTCTGGCGAACGACCCGCACCTCATTTCTCTGGTATTTATATGTACCGCGATCGGGTCGCGTAGGAGACATCGCCGATTGACCGATGGCGATCATTCGTTATTCGCTCGCGTTATCGTCTTACCGTTCACTCGAGTCTCGTATGCTCAATAAATTTATATTTTCGTTGTCTTGGATACGATCGTTGTGATTTCAAACGAAAATAAATTAAATACGGAACGAAAAAAAAAATTTAATTGATGAATGTAAAAAAAAATTCAGACGCCAAAAAATTTTATTGATTTTTTTTTACATTCTTTGATCGCATATCCGACCGGAGGCTCTGGACTTTGGAACGAAGGGAAAAGATCGGTTCCGTATAAAAACCACGACCCGGATACTCAAACTCTATTGATTCGGGACCGACGAGCTTCGATTTATATTTAACTCGCAGGTTTTTCATCGTCGCGAAAACTTTTCTTCGAGAAATTTACTGCTATCAATAATCGATTTTTTTTTTCAGGACGAACGGCGAAAATGTGTAGTTTTTTTTTCAACATATTGATAGAATGAATAGAATCTATGAATAAATTGAGTAAAAGACTGAAAATACGCGGACGAAATTTTCGCAGTTATAAATTTAATCGCTGACGCGCATTTTCGTTTTGTTAATAAAATTGTAGAGATTTTAAAAAATTGAGAAGAAATTCATAAAATATATCATTCACTGTATTGAAATGGAAAAAAATGCATTGTTTTGTTTAGCGGTTGACACTCTTCAGTGGAAACGTTGCGTCTAAAGCGAAAAATAAAAAAGTTATGTTTTATCGATTATCTTCGTCATCCCGCCATTGTTATTAACTTGAATAATCCGTTTCGCTTTTCATTTTAAAGGCATTGTTTCCTCTAAAATGCAATCACCGCCGTTCTCGAAAAAAGTCACTCCTCCGGTAGTCGCACTCGGTTTTTTTTTTTTTCACAATTTTTTAGCAATTTTTTTACGATCCCCCCCCCCCCCCCCCTTTTCCCAAACCATTCAGAAAAAAAATGCTTTTATAATTTTCGAGAATTAAAAAAAAATTTGTCTCGGATTTTGGATTTCCGGCTCGGAAAACGGAGATAATCCTTCATTTCGCTGATAATCGATAATTTCACCGCATCCTATTTCTTTAACTGCGACTTCGTCTACCAGAAAGTTAAAACTGCTCGCTAACTCTATTTTTATCTTCGTCGGTTTGACCCAATTAGCTTCTCGGCAAAAATCCCATGAATTTACCAATTGTTCGACTTTATTGAATAAAAAACTTTTTTTTTTACTTAGAACACTGTCTCACGAGTTAACAATAAATTCGACGAGATAAAAAAAAATTTTGACACATCCTGTCAAAATTTTTCAAATATCGAAATCGTTCGAATAATTTTTTCTTTCTTGACAAATATTTTTACCTCTGCGAAGAGCTCTAAGGATCATTCCTCATTTCGCCTGCTGCGAGCAAACGATGCATTTTTTTTTCTCTCATCGAACCTCTCGACAAAGTACTCACATAAGTCTCGTAAAAATTTCCCAAGGAGAACTTGAGGGCCATCTTCGCGTTCTCCTTTTTTCTCCTTCTCGACTTAAACCAGTGTTGGAATCGTCCAATCCTTTTTTTCTTTTCCTCGTCAGCGCCGAACACCTCCTGGAGCGACGACGTATCGACCGCAACAGTTGAATCCTCCCGTCTCTCGCGATCCAATTACTTTGACGGACCTTCGATAAATGAATTTAAATCGCGGGAGAAAGAGTGTGTGACACGTAGTCGATGGGACGAAACGGGTGTTAGAGAGTACAAGGGGTGCGGACGGTTTCGAAACTTAAATTAGCCGCCTATAGCGCTAAAGGTTAATCAATGATGGACTCGTGTTCATCACTGTTCTAGTGACTCATTTGTCGCGTTATGTTCGTCGGCATATATACAAAATCTATAATACCACTTAATCGGTATTCGCTTAAACGATATCGCGTTAGAAACGTATGCGACTATTGATCATTCGATAATTTAAGACGCGGTTCGTGTGCCGCATCTCGGTGCGCTTACAATCGATATCTAATTACGGAACGAGACGCTCGGGCCGGCGGCTCGAAAAAGAACAACGAGTAATGATCGATTAATCTATAATTAGAGCGGATTAATAATACGAAACAAAAATAAATACGGTCCACAAACTTCGCGGTATGATTATTGAAATTATTAATTATCGATCGAAAATCTCGAAAGGAAGTTGAAACAAATGTTTTTTTTCATCGATGTGCCTTTGCAATTGCTGATTCCCAAATTGACGATTGATAGTACAGAAATTGTCGGAAAAAATAGCTGTTTGTAATTTGACGTTGTAATTGCATAAAATTAATTTTTCAAAATTATTAATGATTTTGTTAAATTTTGCATGCAAACTTTACAGGAAAAATAGCGACAAGACGTGTTTTAAAAATAGACGAAGGATAATTATTTCGGTAAAAAAAATATACAGCTCTGTGTACAACATTTTTGTGAGAATATAAAAATTACATTTTTAATATTTTTTACGAATATTCTTCGGTGATTACTCGGCTGATGACCATTCGTCGTATTTCGCTGGTACCGGCACCGATCTCGTAGAGTTTTGCGTCTCTGAGAAGACGTCCGGTTGGGTATTCGTTGATGTAACCGTTGCCGCCTTAAAGAAATAGGTTTATAGCGTTTCCGTGAATACGCCGCGATTTCGATCGGCCAGCGAACTAACGACTCACCCAAAATTTGTATGGCGTCCAGTGCAACTTTCGTTGCGTTTTCAGCAGTATAGAGAATCACCGCGGCGCAATCTTTGCGATTTACGTGTCCCGCGTCGCATGCGCGAGCGACTGAGTACAGATAGCTGCGACTTGCGCTCAGAGTTGTGTACATATCGGCAATTTTTCCCTGAAGGAGCAAACGAAAATTAAAAATTAATGAAAAACGAGAAAAAGAATTACGAAAAAAAAAAAATGTTTCTTCGTTGATGATGATAAAAAATGTCGAAAAAAAAAATTGATCACGAAAAAAGAATGTTTCGTAATCGCAATATCATTATTTTTTCATTGCACGGACTGTAGTAGTTTATAGCGAGTAATTTCACCTGAATCAACTGGAACTCTGCTATTCGTTGGTCGAATTGTTTTCTCGTGTGCGCGTATTCAAAAGCGACGTCGCAACACGCCTGAATTATTCTAGAAATCGAAAAAAAAAAAAGAAATTTATGATATATCATTATCGCGGACATTGTTCTGATAGTGGCGATGGCGATGTTGAAAAATTGAAATTTACCCGACTGGACCACCGGCTAAGACGAGTCGTTCCAAATCCAAACCGCTGAACAGCACGTAAATACCTTTGTCCAATTTGCCAAGTATATTGGAAGCTAAATGAAAGGACTGAGAATTAACGATATTTTGCGCTTCTGACAAAAAGCAACGGAATTACGTTTCCATAGCGTTGGACAAAACTTTCGAATACATGAAACTTCTTGCCAATCACGTGGAACGGTGATTTCTTTTGCTCGTAGTAATGACGTCTACGTGAATAAAAGAATATTTTCAAACCATTAAATAAATGGGTCTTCAAGACAACTCCACAATTTCTTTCACAATTTTTCCACTGTATTTTGTAATTAAACGGACCATTCTAAGGTAATGACTAATTAAAATTACTGATATGTATTCCGGTCACTCATACGTGAGGCATTAACTATGCAAAGGGGAAATTGTTACAACTATATTAATTTAACATAATTATTACAATAATGAAGTTCTGATGACTCCTTTTTTTTTTATAATTCAACAATACGAAACTTAATTTTTAAACCAATTTCGTTTCCTACTCAATGCACAAAAAATCGCGTTGACCTACCGGGAACTTTGCAATTATCAAATACCAACTCCGCGGTATTCGATCCCCTCATTCCGAGTTTGTCGAGTTTTTGCGCTGTGGTAAAACCTTCCATTCCCTTTTCGACGATAAACGCTGTGATACCGTGTTGCGGTTTTGCCGCGGTGGGATTCGTACGCGCGTAAACGACGAGTACATCGGCATCGGGTCCGTTGGTTATCCAAAATTTGTTACCATTGAGTATATAATGATCGCCGTGCTTTTCGGCTTTAAGTTTCATCGAAACAACGTCGGAACCCGATCCGGGTTCGGACATTGCCAGAGCTCCCATGTGCTCACCGCTGCACAACTGACGTTAAAAAAGACGTAAAGAAAATAAAAAAAAAAAAGAAAATTTCTATGACAACATTTTCCTCCGAAAGGCAATTATAATTTCGATATTTTTAATGTGAAGATTGAAAATTGTTCGCTCGACTCGTTAATCGTTAATTACCTTCGGTAGATACTTAAGCTTTTGTTCTTCTGTTCCATTTCTATGAATTTGATTGATACACAGATTCGAATGAGCACCGTAACTGAGCGCTATTGCCGCCGAGGCGCGGCTAAGCTCTTCCATAACGATAACATGATCCAAGTATGAACCGCCGGTCCCTCCGTATTCGGATTTTGCGGTGATGCCAAGAAGACCCAAATCTCCCAATTGCTTCCAGAATTTCTTGACGCAAAACGTTTCAATATACAGAGGGAATTCTATATCACGAGTACCAAATTTTTCGTGGCGTAAAAAAAAAGTGTCGCCGGAGAAAAAATCTTTGAATCATTGTCTCTAAATATGAAAAATAAAAATATTTTGCTTTTGTACATCAGGAAAATTTTAGAATTTTACTCCGATTTTAATTAAAACGTAAATAACTTATTATAAAAACATAATTTTTTTTAGAGATAGAAATTCATAATTGTTATTATAAAAACAATAAACATGAACATAATTTATTGTCCATTTTTTTCAATGGTTGCCGCGAAGCGAAATTGATAAAAACATTCGAAATAAAAAAAAAACTTTAGTAATTCGCGGAGCTTTCATTTAATCATCAAAGCCGAAAAAAAGACATCGAAAACGTGTCGTCTCGGTATATCCGCTCCGTAATGTTTATGCATTACGGCATCATCTATGTGTATACGACGACTATCGTTGGCACGTGAAAACATTCTAAGCCACATTACGTTATCGCGAAGGTTCTATCTATCAATTTCTTCAACACAACTGGTACACTTACGCGCAGGTCGTCGAACTTATTATTTTTATCGATTTCCGCAGCTTTCGGCGCGAGTTCCTTTTGCGCGAAATTGAAGACGAGTGAGCGAAGCTGTTGAATGAAAATAAGTTGAAATGCTATATACATATATATATGGGGGGCGATGGGGCAAAATAGGACAGTCGGGCAAATCGAAATATGTTGGAAAATGGAACAACTCGAAAATTCATGAAATTAAAAAGAGTTCGATTTTCAAGTTTCACGGTCATTATTTATGCTGCGGATCGATGTTTGTCCGGGAAAAGATCGATGTTTAACGATACGATATTTAATGAAATTCTACGGAAGATTTATTGTTTGGTCTAAAATGGACCGATGCAAAAAAACAGAAATGCAAATAAATGAAACTTTACTTCGATAATTGTTACTTAAAAAAGTCGTCCGTTACTTTTACTACGGGGAAACTTATATTTAAAAAAAAAAAAAGAAATTTACATGTCGCGATTACGTGGTAAATTATGTAAAATCTAAATGTTTATTGTATTTAATGAAACTTAGTCATAGGCCATTTTGCCCCACATTTCCTCTATATATATATATGAACGTTTCGGGCCGATGTATTTTATCATGATTATTCAATCGTTTGATCTCGATTAATATAATAGCGGCACCGATAGCGATCAAAGGTCAACGCCGTCGCTGAGGCATTACGATACCGAGTACTCACACTCTATATACATTATATGTACGTGTGCGTGTGTACCTCGATCGTAGGTCTCGTCGCACGAACGTTAAGATTTCATTCTCAGTTCCCACTAACCTCCTTCTGTTGATCGTTCAAGCCAAAGATGTTCTCGTCTATCGAGTAATACTGAGACAAGGTCCTAACACCGCTGCACTTGGCACCATTGTTCCTCAATAGACCGAGGAGCCGCGAAGTACCGCGACACACGTTGTAACTCATTGTTGCAAGAAGCCACGAGCTCTATCAAAAATCGACTGACGATTACAGTTCGATGTGGAGTGACGTCGACGTTACTTGTTCAAGCAAACAGATACAGTTACCACACTGGCTGATAGCGTACTCATGTAATAAACATGAATGTAGTAAAATACGACATTCTTGATAAGCGACTTATTTATTCGTACGAAGAATTAAGTAAATTCTACACGGACGGTCTCGAGTGACTATGTGCCTTTGGTATTTATTTTAATCATTGCACTATTTAAATGATATTAGTGAATTGTTTAATGAATAATAGACATCGAAATTTTTGTTTACCTTAAAATTATGATGACGAGTCGGCCGCTGTGACGTTCCATCCACGTGTGAGGATAAAACGACTTTGCGAATCCCGTATTTTTGATGTTCGAAACACAAAGGGCTCAAGGTTTTTAACTCACTGCCTGGTCGTGTAAATGATTATGGAACCTTTTAATTGTTATTTTATTACTTATTTACGCGCACAGTTTGCAATTGTAACGATTGATGTCAACGAACACAAAAATACAAAAAAATCGACACAACTATGAGACAATCGTAAATGAATGATTTAAATGAAGTTTCTTTCATCACAATGTTGAATGCTTGACCGTTGTCGCAACAATTATCGTGCAGCAAGTACGAACACTTTCACCACAAAAACAAAACGTTCAAACATATGAACAAATAAAGGAATAAAAGAAGTCGATTATCGATTTATCGTGTGAACATCGCCCTAATGGTGTGTCGATGTGTGTGTACGGTGTGCCGTCTCGGCGAGTTTGAAGCGGCGTGCGTGTACGTCGTCCGTTATAAGGTTAGGAATAATAAATGTAACAATGACAGTCGCGTAAAACTTGCAAATAAAAATGATTCGACTTGTCGACGAACCGTGAAAAATGGGCGAAATGAAACTGAACGGCCTGGAGGGTCTGAAGACCGAAAAAAAGTACAACAAAGTCGTGAAACAAATACAGGTACGTTTGAGGTTATGCGGATTATTCTTTCGCGAAAGAATTCTTAAATGAATCGCCAATTTGTTATTTTCAATGGCACGCTTCACGTGAACGAGTAAGCAAGGTATCGAACCGACACGTTTTTTCAGGACAAATGGAAATTAGTGCCGGCGTTTCTGAAGGGAAAAGGTTTGGTGAAACAACACATCGATTCTTTCAACTATTTCATCAACGTCGAGATAAAAAAAATCGTGAAAGCTAACGAAAAAGTAATTAGCGATGCCGATCCTCTGTTTTACGTGAAGTAAGCATTTTTGTACAATTTTTTGAATGCCGAAAAAAGATGTTTCCACATTGACACTGTTTATAAATCACAAAGGTACCTGAATGTTTACGTCGGCTCGCCGGACGTAGAAGAAGGTTTCAGCGTAACAAGATCCACAACGCCTCACGAATGTCGTCTCAGGGATTTGAATTATTCAGCTCCGATAACAGTGGACATCGAGTATACTAGGGGACATCAACCGATAATCAGAAACAATCTGCTGATAGGAAGGTAAATGAAATTTGTGAAATTGAAAAATTTTACCGAATATCCATTCACTTCAATTTTAGTTGAGTTATTACTAATTGGCTGGAAATTCTGTGGCCACCCAAGCAAATCAAAAAGAAAATTTTTCTTTTCATTATTTGTAAATATGTTATATAAAAAAAAGTCAATAAATGTTATTAATTTTATGAATTTTATTGATATGTTTATGAATGGGAATAAAAGTAATCATAAATCCAAAAGACATCCAAAGCGAATACAATTTCTGTTTTATTTCTTAGATATAGGAAAGAGTAAGAATCGTTTTGTATCTAAAATCACAGTAACGTCAATATGCTGATTTTCTTTCGAATTTTCAGGATGCCGATAATGTTGAGAAGTTCCAATTGCGTTCTCACCGACAAGTCGCACTTCGAATTAGCAAAAATGAACGAATGTCCGCATGATCCCGGCGGTTATTTCGTCATAAACGGCCAGGAAAAAGTGATTCTGATACAAGAACAAATGTTGAGAAACAGAATAATACTGGAGGAGGACAGCAAGGGTTGCTTAGTCGCGTCTTGTAACAGTTCGACTCACGAGAGAAAGACGAGAACTAATATCGTCGGCAAAGCCGGAAAGTACTACATGAGACACAATATTTTTCAAGACGTGCGTTTGTCGCTGAAAATATAAATTAATCATCTGAGAAAACTTCTTCCATACGAAATTTTAACGGTCTGCTAAAATTGCAGGATATACCGGTGACCGTGGTATTCAAAGCGATGGGAATAGTCTCCGACCAAGAAATCGTTCAGCTCATAGGTACGGAGGAAGACTACATGAAAAAATTCTCCCCGAGTCTCGAAGAATGCCATATGCTCAATGTATTTGCGCAAAATCAAGCATTGAAGTAAGTATCAAAATTTAATGATTTACATGTATCTTAAAGTTCCGATTTTTTTTTATTTTCGTATTTTTGTGCTTTTCTCTCTTTTACTGTCTTTTTTTTCAACATTTCATCGTTGCATTAATATTTTTTTATTCCGTTTCGCAGATATCTCAGCAACAAAAGAAAACAAAAAAGATACGCCTCGGTGGTAAAGACGAGTATTGTTGACGAAATTAAGGATCTTCTAGCGACTAACGTCCTCTCTCACGTTCCGGTACGAATAATTCGATTTAATAAAAAGAAAAAGCAATGAAATCGAAGTTTCTTTCGTTTCATTAAAGTAATGGAATTCCTTTACAGGTGGTGGACTTCAATTTTAAAATGAAAGCGACTTATCTTGCGTTGATGATTCGGCGAGTAATGAGAGCTCAAGTGGACGGCACGTTGGTCGACGATCGGGATTACTACGGTAACAAGAGATTGGAACTTGCAGGATCGCTTTTGTCTCTTATGTTCGAAGATCTTTTCAAACGCTTTAACTGGGAGTTGAAGCAAATAGCCGACAAGAATATACCGAAAATAAAAGCCGCTCAGTTCGATATCGTCAAGCATATGCGACAAGATCAGATCACGAACGGTCTCGCATTTGCGATATCTTCGGTAAGTCAATTTTTAATAATTCCAAATAGCATTTTCATTTTCTTTATTTATGTCCGTAGGACAATTTTGATCATCAATTCACCGTCCGATCTCTAAGTAAAGGCGTATTACATTTTATTTTAAATTATTTTATTCTAAATTTCTTTTGAATGGCGCGAAGTGAAAATGATATTGATAATTAATCGACGCACTTCATAATAGCGATTTTATCATTTTTCTATTTATTATAAAATAAATATAAACGTATATATTATGTAACTAATTTTTATAATAATTTGTTACTTTCCACAGGGAAATTGGACTATCAAACGTTTCAAAATGGAACGTCACGGTGTAACTCAGGTACTCTCGAGGCTATCCTTCATTTCGGCATTAGGTATGATGACGAGAGTGAATTCTCAGTTCGAGAAAACGCGAAAAGTCTCGGGACCAAGATCTCTGCAACCTTCGCAGTGGGGGATGTTGTGTCCCAGTGATACGCCCGAAGGAGAGGTTAGTATAAAAGAAAAGGAATGATTCAATATTACCGTTACTTCGTCCACAATCCGCGTGAGAAAAAAACGTAATTGATTATCCCGAAAAACAGCTTCAGAGATAAATAACTGTTTCAGGGTTGTGGTTTGGTGAAAAATCTCGCGCTCATGACGCACATCACGACGGAAGTGGAGGATGAGCCGATCGTCCGATTGGCCTTCAATCTCGGCGTAGAAAATGTAAATATACTCGGCGGCGAGGAGATCAACAACAAAAATGTTTACATGGTCTTTCTGAATGGTAATATATTGGGTATAGTGAAGAACTACGATAGATTGGTCAACGTATTCAGGATGCTGAGACGAAAGGGTCTGGTGAACGGTTTCGTTTCCATATACTTGCAGCATCAGCATAGGTACGGATTTATATCTCTCGATGTTTCATTCAAATCGAATGCTTCTTAATTCGATATTTTTTTCAATCGTCAGATGCATACAAATCAGTTCCGACGGCGGTAGATTGTGTCGTCCCTACATAATCGTTAAACGAGGCGAGCCGCTTGTACGAGACGAGCACATGCGAGCGCTGGAACAGGGAGTGAAAACCTTCGAAGATTTTCTTCAAGACGGTCTCATCGAGTATCTCGATGTAAACGAGGAGAACGACAGCTTTATAGCTTTCAACGAGTCGCACATACACGACAAAACGACGCACTTAGAGATCGAGCCATTTACATTGCTCGGCGTTTGCGCGGGTCTCGTTCCGTATCCGCATCACAATCAAAGTCCTCGAAACACCTATCAATGCGCTATGGGAAAACAAGCGATGGGAACTATCGGTTACAATCAGCGCAATCGCATCGACACGCTGATGTATAATCTCGTGTATCCGCAAGCACCGATGGTAAAATCGCGGACGATAGAATTGATTAATTTCGACAAATTACCCGCCGGACAGAACGCCACTGTCGCGGTAATGTCGTACAGCGGTTATGATATCGAAGATGCGCTTATATTGAACAAAGCATCGATAGATCGCGGCTACGGCAGATGTTTGGTCTATAGAAACGCCAAGACGACTCTCAAGCGTTACGCGAATCAAACTTATGACAGAATTATGGGTCCACTTATCGACACGACGACGAAGAAACCCGTGTGGAAACATGACGTTATCGATACAGACGGTATCGCCGCACCCGGCGAAATGGTTGAGAACAGAAAAGTTATGGTCAATAAATCAATGCCTTCGGCGACTATTAGCCCTGTGAATCCTACGAATGTTCCCGCACAACCGGAGTACAGAGAAGTTCCGGTTGTTTTCAAAGGACCGGTACCGGCTTATGTCGAAAAAGTCATGATATCGAGCAATGCTGAGGACGCCTTTCTTATAAAACTACTTTTGAGACAAACTCGGAGACCGGAAATTGGCGACAAGTTCAGTAGTCGACACGGTCAAAAGGGCGTAACTGGTAATTTTCTTATTAGTATTTTTTTATCGATTTTTTAACACAATTTTACCAATTCTTTTTTTAACGCAATTTCACCGATTTTTTTTTTTACACAATTTTACCGATTTTTTTTTTTCTCATATTTTTACCGATATTTATACAAAATCCTCGTTCCTTGAAAAATTGAGTAACCAAAAAAGTGGAGTTTTAGTGTAATTCCAGCTATTGGAAAAGTGTATTCTGTCAAGTTTATCGATAGTTGTGTATTTCAAAATGATTTGATTTTCGAAGGTCTAATCGTGGAACAAGAAGATATGCCCTTCAACGATTTCGGTATATGTCCGGACATGATAATGAACCCTCACGGTTTTCCATCTCGTATGACGGTCGGTAAACTGATCGAGTTGCTCGCCGGCAAGGCGGGTGTCCTCAAGGGCGAGTTTCACTACGGCACGGCTTTCGGCGGTTCGAAAGTTTCAGACGTTTGCGAAGAACTGGTTAATAACGGCTTCAATTACATGGGCAAAGATATTTTCTACTCCGGTCTCACCGGTGAACCGCTGCAAGCGTATATCTACTCCGGTCCCGTAAGTAAAAATTATTGAGAAAAAATGTTTAAAAAATTAAAACCAAAAGTTCGAAAAATAAAAATTGAATTTTTTTACTTTTCGTTATGGATATATATATATATATATTGAATGCAGCATTTTTTCAAGAAATATTTTAAGTAGATGATAATGAGCGATAAATAAAAAAAATTAAACTTTTCGGCTAACCGTATCGAGGCTCCGATCGTTAACTCTTCCAATGTCATATCTTATGTTGCGTTGCGTTACGCTGTGTTGTTGATTATTCGCGTATTATTCACAGGTTTACTACCAGAAATTGAAGCACATGGTTCAGGATAAAATGCATGCGCGCGCCCGAGGTCCCAGAGCCGTTCTGACGAGACAACCGACCGAAGGACGATCGAAGGAAGGTGGACTGAGATTAGGTGAAATGGAGAGGGATTGCCTTATAGGATATGGTGCCAGTATGATGCTGGTGGAGAGATTGATGATATCGAGCGATGCATTCGACGTCGATGTTTGCAACAAATGCGGTCTGATGGCTTACAGCGGCTGGTGCCACAGTTGCCGATCGAGCGCATGCGTATCCACGATATCGATGCCGTACGCTTGCAAACTTCTGTTTCAAGAACTACAATCTATGAACATCGTGCCGAGATTAACGCTGAAGAATTATTGCGAATAACGCGTGAGTTTGTGAACAGATTTTTGTATTTTTTATTTATACAACAGCCGGTCGATTTAGCGTTGCTAAATAAAATGTACAGTTTGGAGATGAAACTGACGTTAACGCGTCCGATACCCTATTCACGTATTCTTCCTACTAATTGTAAGCGTACCAAAAAAAATGAAAACTGGAAAGGAAACTTATATTATAAAAAAAAAAACAGTTCTTTTTTTACGCCGCCCGACAGGCAACGATTCGACGATTCCATCGATATAGAAATTGTATTTTTAATTCTTTCTTATTGACGCGAGCGTCTGATTTGAACGGCTCGGCGCGATTGTCGAATGTTTTGTATTTTATTCGTAATTATATCTTCCGATTCGGAACAGAATGCACGTGTTATCAGAACGAAATGCAAACGATCGGAAATGCAGATATCTGCTTGTCGAAAGGGCAAAAAATTTCGCCGAAAGATGCTGCTACATGTCGAGGTGTACAGCACCGGCGGGAAAACCTTGTATTCTCACAAATATATTCTGCACGATGAAATATGACACAACAGTTCGCGGTACCCTATCACAGTTCACAAGAACATTGTATACACATTCTTCGCCCACAGAGATTCTTACGCCATTTTAAAAATATCAAACACACTTTTTAAAAATATATATATTAATATTCATAAAAATTAAATTAAAAAAATGTTTAAAATTCATAGACCCAAATGTAGAATAGGAGATTTCGTAGGAAATGATACGACGACTTTTATTTCTATTCTACCGGTCCGACTCGATCGATATCGCTTATTTTTACCGGAATTGATAACTAAAGTGAAGCGTGTTGCGTGTAATACGCGTTTTCAATCCAACAAAGTTGACGATTTAGCTATTAAATAATATCTCGATAATCGATTTATTTTTCGTAAACACGTCGTTACATCGCAGACCGGTTGAGATCGTCGACACTATGTGTTCTAATTAATGTTTGCCGCGGGTAAAAACAAGTTTCAGCAGATATTTATCGCTTCAGCGACGCAGCCACCTCGCCGAACGAACTACCGGGTTCACTTTCGATTATCCTTTAGCTTTTGTTTTTCTTCGTTTTTTAATTTATCTTTTATTCTCTCGGCGCACGAAATGCGTGTGTAATATCAGGAATTAACCCTCGAAATCGTCGATGATATCGGAACCGCCGATACACGTGAAAAAGGTCGATGAAAGATATATTTTGCCAACCTAAATTCACCATTGCTGAGATATTATCGACTATTAACTTTGCATCAATTTCTCGTTCTCTTACAAATCGCGAATGAGGCTAAATTATACACGCGTCCGGGCAAAAGAAACACCCGAAGAAAATGAAGTATCGTCAATTAGTCGCGTGACAAATTGGTTCGGTGCTTTAAAGATCTCACTGCGCTGCCGGGTTTTATTTTTAAAAGTGATAAACGCCCCGTAATTAACGTCGACTTTCGACGTTACACCCGAGTAAGCTATTTGCACGCATCATTTAATCGCTTATCCTCGAATCCTTGTGATTTATCGACGTTCATTCGTAACATCGGCAAACACACCGAAGGAAATTACAACTCGAAAAGTTAATTACAATCGGCGTGGAAAAAAAAAAAAATTGTATTTCGAGTTTAGGTCGATGAATTTTTATCGTTTTTCATCGCAGCATCTCACGCGTAGGCGATTAACCTCGTGATAAATCCAATTTGAAAAATCTTCACGAGTCTCTCGTTATTACGAAAAGACAGCTGACGTGGGTAGACGGAAATTTTTTTCGATCTAATTATTCAAGGAAATTCCCAGAGACTGTATACGAAGTAAATACAATTTCATTAATTATTAATTACATAGCGTATTATAATAATTCGAGATCTCATTTACGATACCGATACCGATTTGTCATTGATCCCGGAAGAGTTATCGGAGATATCATGCTGACCCGGACGATATGATTCTCGGAGCTAATGGTACAATAAAACTGATTGGAATCGATCAAAATAGCGATTAAAAAAAATGCACGAAAAAAAAAAATTACATCGCGCCGCGCGATCTTGCGGAGGCCGACGATGTTTTATTCGCTTCTCGTTAGACTAATGAATTGCATTGTGAGAGAAACGATATATAATAATAACGAGTGCACGAGTCCGAGGCGTAACCGGTAAGAGAAATAGCCATATATCTCGTGTAAGCGACGAAGAGTCGGTATAATATGCGCGACAGCCTGACGTGCACCCAGAATGCCCGGAGGGAAAACAGAACGGCGCCGGGACTTCGCCGGGGAATGAAGGTCGTTCAGTGCCCTCGTAATCCGTCCGAAACCCGTGCATACCTAACGGATGGCTACTAAAAAATATTTGTTTTCTTTTTTTCCTTTTTTTTTGTCACTGTTCCGTGTGGACGACGTCATTTCGAACGTCTACCGAGTATTGATGCGAATAGAAAAACAAAGCAAAAAAAATTAAATTACATCGAACGAGTTTCGATTGTCATCTTTCATAATCGAGACGACGCCCACGGCGAATATATTCGAAGCCCCGTGGTACGCTGGAAATAGATCTTCGCCGAGAATAAAGGCGTCCGGAGATTACTCGAGGATTCTGGATTATGAAAAAATAACAAAACTCGTTTTTCTGCTGATGATTTTTATTTAATTTTTGTTTTTTCCTTCGTCAGAAATTAATCTTTCACCGAGCGGCTATCAAACTGTCGGAAGATACGAAGAGTCGTACCGTTCAAGTTGCCTTCGCGTCGCTGAATATTTCGCCGTTGGCAAAATTCGAACTCTCGGCGAGACGATTAAATCGAACAAAGAAGAATCGCGATGACTGGACGATACTGCAGTTTTGCCTGTTATCTTTATCCCCGCGGTGCGGAGTTGTTTGAAGGATACAGATATCGCAAGGATTTTCAGGTTTTTACATATCAATTTTAATATCAAGATTACGGGTTTTTATGAAACATTAAGAAAATATAGCCGATCAATGAATCCTATTGAATGGAACGACAGAACTTCCTTTATCATCAAAAAAATTCAATAATTATAAAGAAAAAAAATTAACACTTAAAGATACTAATTTTTGAAAAAAATTTGCAACGCTGAGTCCAACGACTCGAAAAAACACGAAAATGTTAAATGCCATGAAATTACAAGTTATCTGAAAAATATTATTTAATTAATAACTTCTTGTAATTAGTATCATGAAAAATCATTATTTGTGTTCCCTTCTATATAGTTAACATTTTTTACGATTTTCATCTCAATGGATAGAATTCGAGATTTTCCCCGAATCTCATCTTCGGCTGGAAATGTAACGATTTATCCTGTTAATTAACAGAATCTCTCGAAATTACAGACATTCGAGTAAAAAACTATTGCGCATCTCGTCGGAGTTCCGCGAAACCCCCAACCATAGGCAACCCGGTCGCCTTCTATGTTCGCAGGCGAGCGGATGTATTCGGCAAACGAACGACATTGCGCCTCGACATCCCCGGTGACGCAAAGATTTCGGTCAGAAGAAATAAATCCCTGCAACCTTGAAGCGATTATTCGCGATAAACGATTATTCGTTGAATATAGTGTAACAAGTAGTGTTCAGTCTAATTAAAAAAAATAAGTCGTAATAAATTCGCGAAATACGCGAATCCTCCACCTGTTGAGTTGTACGCTGCATCATCCGCCAATCGGAGTTTCGTTGCCGTGTTAACGAGTGTCATTGTTGTCGAAAGTTACGCAAACTTATTCGTTCTGAAGATGTCTCGAAATAATCCCGAATAACAGTATAGGCAATGGTTATATCCTTATGTATTCCGCCGAATAAAAACTTCTTGCGCAATGGAGACGACGCGACAAAACTGCGGGTAATACATAAAATTATCGAGAGTCCTCCTCCCGTCAGATACGAGGCGTTGGAAAAGAATTCAAATAGCTCACCTCGAATTCTCGTACAGAAATAGAATTGAGATAATAAAAAAAAAAAACATCGAAGAAATTAGTACTAAAAGCATCGGCGCGGCAAAAAAAAATGATTAAGAACGAGTAGCGGTGGGACTCCGAAAACGGGGCGGTGGTGGGGATCTTGAAAGCTGGAGGATTGCAGCGGGAATTCCATACGTCCGTCTCGCGCACTTACGGATTAACGGCTCACCTTTAACGAGCGTCGGAGAGACGCGACGCGGCGGGGATTATAATAAAATCGTAAAAGACGATCCCGGAGATCGTACACTGTAGCGATGAAAAACCCTCCGTCCTCTCGTCGTGACATAGACATCGTTTATATTCGATCCTTTTTCTTGTTAGACAGCTGTTGTTGAAGTTTCGATATATTGGAATTTTATTTTGTCCCAAATTTTGACTTTCGCGACCGATTAATTTTGCTCCATTCGCCCATTTCGCCGCATTTTTCTCTACTATCGTAAGTCCGATTAATTTTGCTCCATTCGCCCATTTCGCCGCATTTTTCTATATCGTAAGTCCGATCCCCGTAAAAAAGCGCGGATTTACGATCATCAGCTGTGCGCCGAGAATACAACTTAAAAATAGACGAGTGAAACGAGTGCGTCGTTGCTATAGTTTATAAAACGATCTCGTCGCCGTTTATCGCGGATATGAGTGGTTCTCAGCAATTTTAATTGTCGGCGCACCGTTGATTGATGTCTCGCCGGTTGGAAGGAGTGCGCGCGGTCTCCGAGAGTCCCGTAGCATTTTCTTGTTTCACTGTTTCGATAGCGGGACTCAGGTAGATTCGATGAATGATAATAAAATTCGTTGCGGCTGTATACGCGCGATGTTTTCCTCCGTGAAATAAAGAAATATATGTATAGAGGTGAAATTATAGGCGCATATATACGAGAGAACGGTAAGTACAGCTTCGGCGAGGTACAAGTTAATTCAATGTTACGGATTTCCCGGATCTCCGCCCTTCTTAGCTCCTTCGAGCTGCCGGTGGCGGCCGACTGACGAATTTACGTTCGACGGAATCAACTCCTCTCGTCAATGATGCCGACTCCGTGGGATAATAGGACGCCGTTCCAACGCCGTGATTTCTTATTACATTTTCTAATAATCGCCGTGTCTCGACTTCGCGCAACGCGCAATCCCCTCGTCTCGCGATAAATTTGTGTAATAACAGAGCTTCCATCTCGTTTTGCGGTAAAAAAAAGGAAAATGTAAAAAAAAAAGAAAAAAGATCGTTGATGATGGCCCTGCGAATTCATCGATCATACAGAATGACCCGTAATTTTCGTAATCAATATTGATGTACGCGTATATGATCGCTTCATTCGGTACCACGCCTTATCGTGGCGATTTATGATTTTGTTTCACGGTCCATCTATCTTAGCTGCTTGTGCGTCACGTTTTTCTTTTTTCTCGCATTACTCGCGTGATAAAGAAAATATATTAGAAATGAGATTCGGTATCGTTCGATATCGTTTTATGCCGATTAACGATAATATGCGAATAATTATTTGTTATTCCACTGTTTTTAAGTTTCGACCACTTTTTTCATATTTTTAATATTTTATTTCCTTCTTTTTGAATTGTAAATATCGGAATGAAAAAAAAAATAATCGACGATGGCGGATATGAAAAAAAAAAATTAACTATGACGGGAATTTAGGAAAAGGATTTTTTCTTTTCGAGATATCAAACGAGAAAATTTTATATGACAATGAAATTTATTACAAAATTGCATTCGACGATAAAAAAAAATAAAAAAAAAATAAACATGATGGTGGCACAACACAGCACATTATTAATATGTACGCTTTTACAGTAAATATTACCTACATTGCATGTTCTTACGTGTACAAAGTATACTTAGGACTACATGGGCACTAATGTATCTCGAGTACGAATAATCAAAGGCGTAAAATCGTATTTTTTTGTTTTTTTTTTAATGTTTTTTTTTTTCAAATGAGCATTATACACCCGCGCATGCGCACCCTGCGCAGTGGAAGCGCACTGTTCGATCGAATAGGGCAACAAAAAAAACGATCGTAATTATCGACTTGTCGCATCCTTCGATTACTATTATTTTCGAGAAAAAAAAGTTTTTTTCAAAATTCTCGATTGGCTGTCGTCCAAACGTCGAAATACTTCGCACCGAGCGTTCGTTCGTCTTTAACAAAAATTAAAGAATAAAATGAAAAAAAAAAAAAAAAAATTCACACGAAGGAATGTTCGCTGTGTTCCGGAAAAATTGACAATGAGGTTTACTTGAGCATCGCGTAATTTTTATCGAAACTATCCGAGCAATCGATTTCTCTCACCGAAATGCAAAGCTCATTCGTCGCTACCAGAGTTTCACGAGACGCGAAAACATCGTGGCATTCGAACGTATCGCTCGACATTCGTCAACAATGTATTAGGATCTGCAATTGGGATCGGCAATTGATATTGCATTGTCAAACACCGCGAGGAACTATCTCAATAATTGAGGTAATGAGGATAACGAACTAATCAATCTCTACGTACAATAATAATATTAATAATCAATATAATAATAATAATAATAATAATAATAATAATAATAATAACAAATAAAATATTACGAAGCACTAGTGACTCTCCTGTGGGAGAGGATTTCTCGTCGATAGAGATACTTCCTTGACGTCGAGCGTCTTAAGGGCTAAAAAAAAATATTTGTTTTCTCATCGAAACAACTTATTGCGATAATTTTGCAAATTTTCCCGACTGAAGAGCTGCCGTGACAAGTACGGTCGCGCATTTATATTCATTACTATAATATAACTTTCGATTCGCAGCAGCGGAGCCCGGAGTTTATTTTACAGAAAAAAAAATATATTAAAAAAATGACGAAAAAAAAAAATTATCTCCCCGGATCGATGGTTTTTCGATTCCAGTTGGCTCGGGCCACTGCGATTCACCGAGCGTACCTCTTCATCACAGAAGCTTTTCTGCCGCACGAGTACAGGGTATGTTTTTTATTTCTTATTTATTTAATTTTTTATTTATTTTTTATCGTTGATTGACGCTTAGGACGGCGTCTCTTACGTTTTTCTGCACTCCTCGCTTACTGCGTCTTCATCGATTGACTGTACATTAAACTTTAGACACTGTATTTAATCTGCGCGCGAAGAGCGATGGGTAAGCCGACCGTAAGTGACACGACTGACTTATTGCTTACTGACTTATTCTTCGAGACGCGACGGTACAGTTGAGAAAAATAATTACAAAAAAAGAATTTCGAAGGCCTTGTCGAAACTGCATAAATTTTACGTAATGAATTTTTTACCCGAAATATCTGCGACGCATTATTGAAATTTCGGTAACAATTTTAATAAAAATAATACAGTCCGTATAATCGAAGGCAAAGGATACAAATTTTATTAATTACTAATTAATTATTAGTTTATAATAATTATTAATAATAACGGATATTATTAATTATTAATAATTATTATTCAATAATAATTAATAATTAATCAATGATTTATTAATTTTTATAAAATTTTCTCATATTTGGCGATTCTTTGTTATTTTTTTAATTCAAGAAAAAAAAACCAGCGATTCAGCGATCGCCTATTTAAGGCTTAAATAAATCGATCGTTTCCCTGTACCCGCTGAGCATAGACGCCACGCAAGGCGGCGTAATCTCCGCAATCGCTACCGGAAATCATTCTGACTATTCTAGGAATCCCAGGATACACGGCACCGTGGCATTCGTACTGAATTCCTGCATCCTGAGCTCCCGCTTAATATTACGAGTGAGGCAGTTGAGTTGGCAAGAGCGGAGAAACAAGAAGAATAAGAAAAGAACAAGAAAAAATATAGAAAAAAGAAGAAGAAAGAGAAGGAGAAATAATAATCAGTCGTTCGGTTAACCGACGTCGCATCGACGCTCTCGTATTTTCGGTATCTCGTTCTTGATCATACGATCGTAGCGTTGTGAGTTCATTTTTTTTTTTTTTCAAGTAATCCATCAATAATCATTACTTCTTTCCGAGTGGAATTTTGCATTTTTTTTCCTCAAAATCTATAGAATACGATAAAATGTTTTTTTTTTGCACTGAAAGATACATTTATTTAATCTTATAAAAAAAAATTGTTAAAAAATATTGAAAAAAAAGATATTGCTGTCATAAGATTCGCTTTTTTCGTTGGAACGAAGAAAATTACCATCCAAAGCAACAACATCGCAATAACATCGAAAAAATGGATCCGCGATTATCGATTAAAAAAAAACGAGAATCCGATACGATGCCTAACAGATTCGACGTCTCGTAACCATTCGTCTCCGCTTAGTTACACTTAACATGGAAGAAAAAAAAATGTCTCAAAGAGCGAGGAACTTCATAAGAGCGTCGTATATGAGTCGGGGATCGATGGTACCATCGGCGGTGTATCGTACACCGCGTAGCGATCCATCGTCGTGACTAACAACGCCGTATTCGCCGACGATAAAGCCATCGGGTGTTCTCTCCTCGACTCTGTACTTCCGATAGTTTCTTTCCTCGACAACGTATCCGACTTTGTGACCATCCGGCGTATTTCGGGAGGTTTCCGACGGCGGAGGTGTCGAATTACCGCTCGTCGCAGCTTCGGTGACGATCTGCGGTCCGTGAACATTGCCATTGCTGCCGACGCTGACCGCCTCGTCGATCTCGTAATTCTCTTCCGCCGGTTCTTCCTGATGAATTCGGTGCATAACAGGTCTACCGTCGGACCCGTATATCTTACTGGGTTCGCTGTAAACCTTCGCCGGTTCACTGTAAACCTTTGCAGGTTCGCCATAGATTCTCGCCGGTTCGGAATAAACTTTCGAAGGTTCGCTGTATACTCTTTCTGGTTCCCCGTAAACTTTTGCCGGTTCGCTATAGATCTTTGCCGGTTCGCCATAGATTTTCGAGGGTTCGCTGTAGACCTTTGCGGGTTCGGAATAAACTCTCGCCGGTTCGCCATAATTCATCTCTGGCTGAGGATAATCGTTTTTCGTCGATTCTCCGTAACCTCGCGACGATTTTCCATAAATCTTCGAGGTTTGATGGGGATAAACTTTTGGCGGTTGATTGTACAAAGTAGCGTCGTAGTGTCGGCTACCGGCCTTGCGACCCTGATGCACGCGTTCCGGTATCTCCGAGGGCTCCTTGTGGATCTCTCGAGGTTCGGAATCGTCTTCCGGCAGTTCGTAACTCTCCTCAACCGGTTCGAGGCTCGTGCTGGTCTCCTCGGAGTCACGAACCTCATCTTGCCGATTGTTTCTTCGTGAGAATGAGGAAGTCGAGGTAAATGACGAGGACGACGAGGAGGGAGTACTCGATCGGCCGAGAATCGAACCCGTCGTAACCGGAGATCGGTTTCGCCAACTCGTTTTCGGAAGACCCTCGTCGACCGAAAATTCGCTTCTGTTGGACTCGGAAACGATGTTACTGAGCTCTTCAGTCACCAATTGCGCTGGAACTGGTGTAACGGTCGTCGATGTTGTTGTTGTTGTTGTTGGTGTTGTCGTCGTAATAATTGGACGACCGGTAGTCGTCGTAGACGTAGACGTAGTCGTTGTCGTTGTCGTCAACGTCGGTGTCAAACTGGCGGTTGTACTTGGCGACGTTGTTCCCCTCGAACCGATCAGCTGCTCCGTCGTAGTGGAATCGGTAATCGGTGGTCGAGTAACAACACTCAATTTCCGATCGGCATCGTGATGCTCCACTCTGACTTTGTACGGCGTCGCTTCGACGGTCGATGTTACACTAACGCCTATGACTTTTTGATTGATATTTTTGCCGATCAATCGGCTCCTACCGATTATCACCGGTCCACCGTAACCGGAATGTTCGGTTGCGTTTGATTTCGATGTTTCGCGATGCAGCATCGTTGAGATTTTTTGTTGGTGTTGAGGATTCTGGTGAAGACGCTGATGAGGCCGATGCTGGACGTTCGTACCGAGTTCTCCCGAAGTACCGATCTCTATCGATTGCGTCGTCAAACTTTCCCGGCTATTGTCCAATGATTTTTGATTTATCGGATACAGTCTCGCGCCTTCCTCTCGATGACCCGACCGAGTAACGATCGGTCGTGGACTCGAAGGTGCTCGCGATATTCTGTATATAGACGCCTCGCTTTGTCGCGATTCGGCCGGCAGGTTGTCCGCCGTTGAGTACATTCCGACACCACCGCCGCGTCTGAAACCACGACGACGAGGCGAAGGCGGCGCTACCGGTACCGGTGCCATTGCTCCGTTTATGAAGACTGAGAGGAACTCCGTGCCGGCGAGGATATCGTTTCCTCGCTGCTGTACGGGCGCCCCGTTCACTTGTTCGAATACCAGTGCCGCCTCAAGCAGTACCTGCAAAACAATAATTATTACTGATCGATTAATTGTGGAATTCGGAAATGAAGTTTCGGAAAATATATTTAAATAAAACGGTGCATTGCCGGATGAACAGAAAAATCGTTATTTGCATCGGCAACTCGAACAAAAATTACAATAATGCAAAGCCGTCGACTCGATGGGAAAAAATGTTTCGATTTTTTTTTTTTCGGAATATTTGCCTATGAAATAAATTTAATTTGCGGCGTGTGCATAACTTCGTGAATCATGATTTACTTTTTTTTATCTTATATAAATGGAAAATGCATTTTCGATCTTTGAAAAAGTATAATTGAGATAAACCGCTATACCGCTTGCTTTCCGGTGGTGTAACGATATAAATGAGGTGTGCATCGTGCTCTACGGGAAAAAATATACAAGATCGGGCCACTGGCGAATCGCTGAAGCGTTTTTTTATTTTTTTTTAAACCAAAAGTTAAAAACAGTTCTAGAAACTTGTCCGCCTCGCTTCCTACGTATTTTTTCGTGCTAAATACGAATCGGAGGACAGATTTTGTCTAAAGTCAAAGAGCAATAGCTTCCGCCCAAAAAAAAAAAACTTAATTCCCGACGAAATTTTAGAAAACAAATAAAAAAAAAATGAAATAATGAAATCGCGTAACAGGTGGCCTTTGCCGCTTTAAGTTCGAGGCGAAGCGCTGCGAGGTGAACGAGTCAAAAACGCGTTCATACTTCGAGATATAGAAAGTGAACGTACGGTACGTACACGTACTTCGATTCATCGTCGAGAGACTTCTCTCGACTACGAAAAGGGTCACCCATCGCTTTATAGTCTCTCCACGATTATTGTTAACACCCGAGGCTGCGTTTTCTCAGCGCAAATAAAAATACAAGTAAAAAAAAAACGACACATCTCTCACTTGCGCTTTTAATTAAATCCGTCAAAACGTCTCGCTGCCGCTGAGAGAGAGAGAGAGAGAGAGGGAGAGAGAAAGAAAGAGAGAGATACGAGACGAACGTTGCACGGCGTGGTCTCTGGTTATTATATATCCCAGAAATGCATTTATTTTCTCGCCAGTTCGCGAAACCCGGGAGGTCTGCATTACTCCAAGAGTTTTATAATGTCTCTGGACAATCCGCGAACAAATTTATACTTGCAGGAGTCACGACAAAGTGTATAGAATCTGTGGGTTTACAGAACCCGCGCGGGTTCGATGCATCGCGGCGCGGCATCGCGAACCGGTGGGCACCGACCGCTACAATAGACCAAAGAAGGTTTGACCGTTTTATCGCCGCCACCGGTGGTGGAGTTCGCATAAAAAATTTTACGACTAGAAGCTTTGAGTTCACTCCGGTTTTCCTTTTTATTTTTTTTTTATTCGTTTCTCTTTCTTCTCATCGAAGGATTTTCGTAGCGAACCCCGACGTGGCAATAAAAACGCTTTTATGATTTACGCGACACCGCGTAATCTTCGACGGTACAAGTTTCTTCCACGCGCACTCTGCGCTGAATATCTTGCAAATTTTGAAAAAAAAAAAAAAAAATTCGGAGACATCGGCGTGTATTATATCGAGATGTGTGTACAAAGAATCGATAAAAGAAGAAAAAAATAATAAATTTATCCAATGCTACAACGTTAATAGGTTTTTAATAACGGCATATATAGCTATCCATTTAGTGCCTCAGGGCCCGCGATCGCTTTACGGAGAAGATCTTTCATCCAGTGATCGATAGTTTGACAACCATCGATGATCGGTCATCGAACAAAATAGCTGGGGAGCTACTTACGAGGATGCGCAACTTCCTGAACAATTAAGTGGTCTTAATCAGCAACGCATTCGTGAACACTACGATGCCACTGTTGATCTTTCCGTGACCCCACTTCGATTGCGTTTCATAACATCGCAAGGTAATTGTTCTGGAATATTCTTCTTTCATATCCAATAAAAAAAAAACCCAAATTTTTTTTATTAATCGCTTCTTTTCACTCCCGAAAACGAACTCTTTTGCATCTTTGTTAACGTTCTCATACGACCGAAAAAATGATAAATAAATTATGAAATAAATATTAGGGGTGTATTTTGATTTAAATACTATTTTATTTTTATTTATTTATTTATTTTGGTTCCTTTTTTTTTTGCAAATCACCGGAATTTTTTTTTTTTTTTTTTTTCATGAAAATTTCCGAGATATTGTGTTATGAGCATTTCGTCGCTTCAGCTTTTATATTTCGAAGCCCCAAAATGTAAAACGTAACTTTAAAAAAAATTCTTTACGGAGGGATTCACGTGTTCCTTGAAAAAACGAATTTTTCAAGGTTACCGCAAACAGTTCAAGTGCCGCATTGGGTTCAGGGATTGTGTGGGGTTTCGAGAAATCTCACCAGGATCTCGTCCAAGCCCAGTGACCCTGAGAGAATCGTCGTTGTGTACAATATAACAACACTTTTGCCTATATACGTACAATACGACCATGAAATTGCAGTCGCGGTATTATACACGATGTACGAAGCTGGGGCATCGGTAGGTAGGCTCCTCAAGAATCAGCGAATTGGCGCGGTGCAGAGAAGAGAAAGAAATAAGAATGTCCATCCAAGAGAAACGTGACATCTCGTTGCGATTCCTTTACTCGTCGTTGCTCTCTCCACTCGCGAGCCGCGACCGGTAAACTTTCGGTTTTTTTCGTCTTTTTCCTCTTCTCTCTCATGTTTAAATGCATTTTCGCGTCACGATGGAAATGAGCGAAATGCAATGGGCTTACGAGGGGATTTATAATGTCTCAGATTTATACCATCGGATCATCCGCAACGCGATGAAAAAGATCGCGCGAGAGGTAACCCAAGGATAAACGAGACGAGACATGGTAACCTGTTGCACGGATGAGACGACTCTATTCCACACGAAAGTAATTGGTGAACCTAAACGAGCTTACGGAGTAGTCTCCGTGTAACGCATGCGTATATGCAAATCGTATGAAACTTAGTGACCGGTCTCACAATAAGCTTCGTGTCTCAATCGACTTCGACGAGATCCCGAAGTTCCTGTATGGCAATAACGAGGCATCCTCGCGGTTATTTGAAATAAACTCGACGAGAATCTCACCGCGAAAAAAAAAAAATAAAAAAATAACAGGGAAATCGTTCTTTGGCTCGCGTCGAACGTGCGCAAAGCGCTTAATGAGTATTATTAGCGAATACGAATCATTCGTGCGTATGTTTCGCTCATTCACCACGCCAATAACGCGTCGAGGCTCGCGAGGGGAAAAACAAGGGTGAGATACAACCGGCAAAGATAATCGGAGACCGAATTATTTCGCACATCCCGAGGATCGTACGAGATTTTCTTTTTTTTATCTCCACGCGCTCCCGAAGCCTTTCGTATGAATAAACATTCGATTGAAAAGCCGCGAGGACTGTACGACATTCCGTCGAACGTTCTAATGAGCCACTTTCGTTCTCAAAGACCGAGATAAAACGAGGAGTGAGAAATTGGTTTAAAAAAAATCGGCGTGAGATATAAGGAACTGTGGGGTAAAATGGGCCGCTTTAGCAATTTGGGAAGTTTTGTCGATCTATATAACACTTTTCCACCACTTTTCAACCAAAATATAGATCCGTTACACCCTCTTAGAGGATTAAGGCGAAAAAAAAACAATTGGGACAAAATGGACAATGATTACAAAAATGAAGAATTTGAATTTTAAATAGCTGTTATGAAATTTAAAAATCGAACTTTTGAAAAAATTTTATGAATTTTAGAATCGTTCCATTTTGCCCCAAAGTCCGAGTTGCGCGACTGTTCCATTTTGCCTCAAAGTCCGAGTTGCGCGACTGTTCCATTTTGCCCCAAAGTCCAAGTTGCGCGACTGTTCCATTTCGCCCCAAAGTCTGAGTTGCGCGACAGTTCCATTTTACCCCAAAGTCCGAGTTGCGCGACTGTTCCGTTTTACCCCAAAGTCCGAGTTGCGCGACTGTCCCATTTAGCCCCACGTTCCCCCTATATCCAGATCGGCTTCGCCGCCCTGCATCCTGCATTTTGTTAGCGGGTCCGAAGATTCCAGCATCCGGATCGTACATTGTCAATTATACAAACGGAGGGAAGTCTAAAAAAAATAAATAAACTAATAAAAAATGAATAAATAAAAAGTGTAAAGCCTTTAGGCGAGTTGGCACGGTAAATACAGATCGTAAAGAAGGAAAACGTCTGTATCACGCTTCTTGCCGGTTTACGTTTAACTCCCCTGTGTATATACCGCACGCCGTATGTCGCCCGGAGAACACAATTTACGTATCCGTTTCTTTCTTTTTTTTTTTTTTTTTTCAATCGTTTCGGATTATAGAAGAGGTATGAGGGAGTCGATGTTCGAAACACGTAACATTACACAGTGCGACAAGCTGACTGAGACCATTATTAGTACAAAAGTTAGTACCCACGACTCGGAGAACGCACCACTGCCTCATGGTCACTCGATACCAGAGCACACGTACCCAACACATTCGATGCAACTCGGTCCCGCATGCAACAAGAGATCTCACGACCTTCATCCGCCACCTCGGCGTGGTCCCTGCTATTGCGCTTCGTTCGATTGCCGTGCGCAACGCAAAGATACTGCCGGAGTAAGTAAACCCGAGAGTTCGGGGTGTGAAACACATTTTTTATCTTTTTTATCATCCGTTGTGTGCGCATCGTGCGCACTACAACTTGATCTGAGGCTGAATTCGAAAACATACATTTACGACACTCGTCACCGCTGCAGAAATGCCGCAATTGCTGCTACTGGACACAACGGGAATCGTTTGGGGTATCGCAATAGAGGGAAAGCAAATCATCACTTATCGCTTGTAACCCCTTAAGGTATAAAAAGTTTCGATCTTTCCATTCTTTATGAAACATTTGGAGATCACTTTTTGCAGCTCCCGTTGGGTCTAAAAATGGCATTGCTGGCGATGTAATAAGCAGTAGGGGCGGCCGGGAATAGTTGTAATATGATGCAAGCGGAACCGATGCCATGAAAAACAAGTCGAAAGTTCCAAAATAGCGCGTTTGGCCCAAAATATTCAACTTACAGAGCTTTTTTACAGCTTAATTACGATTTACTTCGTGTTTCAACTAACCCCGGTCTCCGCTGCTCTAGCGATAGATCACTTTTCGAAGAGATTGAGAGTTTCGCTAATCAAGAGAACATCGAGAATGCGTTTGTTACAGAATAAATTCAATGGTTAAAGTTCTCTCTCGGTTGATCCTCTCGTTATCTCTTCGTGTTCGCTGAAATGTGGGTTTTCCATTGACCACCTACTCGCAATCTTAGCAACGAACGCGGGTCGGCAATAACGCTATGATCCCGCTATTAGAATGGTTTCCTGTTGAAAGGAGAACACGTACTGCCACCGTCTATGCAGGCGTCCACCGACCAATCGGGGTCACGCTCCCTTGCCAGGCACCGGGTACGCTTTTTGTTCGCTCCATAATTCGCGTAGGAGATCACCGACCGAGAATAAGCGATCGCGCAATATCTCGCGCGCACCATACGCGCTCCGTCTCACGAACGGCTGATTAACTCCGCAACTTCGAGGATTAGCGTCATCGACAGCTCTCGGCACGTCGATGATAATCGATCAGAACGCCTCATTGACTATTGCCGCAAATTGTTGAGATGTACCTGTTTCGAATTCTTCTCGTCTAATCCATTCATTCACATCGACCCACATACTTCGGGGGACACGCAGAGGAGACCGGGGCTACTTGCACCATTCTCGAAGTCGTTGCAAAAAAAACCGACGCTCTCGCGCAGTAAATGCGTCACGCAAAGAAATTAGAGTGTGTAGACTGAGGAAAAAATCGGTTGAATCGAATAAATCGGCGCTTGCGAGTGCCGAAATGAATATTTCGTTTGTTGCAAAAAATACCGAATCGTTCGTATTAATTGGTAGTTAAATTTACTATTTCCAATTAATCAGAAATTCGTGTCGACTCTCGCAAGCGCCGATTTATTCGATTTAACCGATTTTTTTTGTCTGTGTATATCGGTAAATAATTTTTTGGTGTGATGTGCTCACTGCGCGATATCTCGGATTTTTTTACATCGCGGATTCGATTTTTTTCGTGTTGCAATTAGCCCCGGTCTTCTTTCAACTACTCAATCGATATAATGAAGAGATTACGATTTTTTTTTCTTCGATATATGACGTCCGGCATTGATATATGGACCTAATTACTTGGAATATAATACTTTATTTTCGTTTTTTATATTTTTTTGTTAAAAAAAATCGAGTTATTTCCTTGGGACGCGTCGTTGAGATAAAACATTGTGTATGCAGTCGTCGCGAAATAAATCACGTTGCATAGCAGACGGGGACACGCAGGCAGACACGAGAGAGTTAATGACATGAAGGTATCAGGTTCTGAGGAATCTCTTCGAAAGAGTAACGATCAAGGTTGCTATTGATGGGCGTGGTAACCGTCTCGGGATCGGTTTCAGACACCGGTACGTCCGCATTTGCGGTGCAAACGTGTCTATCCCACTCGTAGTCAACCTTACGGTATATTATAGTGAATTAATATATGTATATGTATATAGATATACATAAAGAGCGTATTATCTACCGACAATTTTCCACGTATGCTTCCCAAGTGGTTCGTCCACCACAACCAATGTTAGCAACTCACAGCCTCGACAATTCAAACTAATTATTCGTCTCTTCCGTTCAGACACAATAAGTGCGTATCGCGTTTCTCGTGTACGCACGCAGTTCTGCATTAAGGGGAACGTAGAGGGGACAATTTTCTGTTTAAAAAGGGCATTTAATTTTTTTTCATCGATAACATTTTTTTTAATTAAAAATCCCGAAAATTGTAGATTCGCATATAAGAAATGAAAAAAATTCATGTTTTTGAATATTTTTTAAAAATGTTAAATTTTTTTTTTTAATTTCAATTCTTCTGCAATCTCTAATATTCTGGTTGGAATTTTTTTTTATATGAACAAAATACTATTACCAACAAAAAATCGCATAGGGTGAGTGACACGATGTTTTTTTAACCTACAAAAAAAAAAATGATTTTTTGTCTAAAAACGCTGAATCGCCTACCGCAGTATTTTTATCGATAATTTGAAATTTTTTTGATCTTACGAGGTTATGCGGCATGAGCTCTGACTAAAAAGTCATTCGGCCGCATTGAACGGCATAACTCGACTTAATATCGAATTTCTTTGACTTTCGTCGGATTTATTTTGCATTTCAAGCGAAATTTATGGTTAAACATAAATACGAAGTTTGCAGCAATACCCGCGAAACGAATTTATATTATTAACACGTTGAGTGTAATATGCGTAGGCATTTCGCTAAATGTAACGACGCGAATGTATTTATGGGATATGGCATTATAGTGATTTCTTCGGCTGCTGATACGATGGTGGTATTTCGTTGCACGGAGAATGTACTTGAAATGTTGCGCGCGCGCTGTTGAATTTCAACGAAATGATACTCGTAAATATCGAGTTTGCGCGCGCAACCCGGTTAACCGTTTGGACATAAATTCGTTTAACTCGGCACAACGAACGGCTATTAATGCGATTGGTGTTCGCCAACAAGGGGATCTCAGTCGACAATCAGTTTATTAAAAGAATTAATTCAATTTTTTTAATTTGAAAAATTAATAATAATGTTAATAATAATAATAATAATTAGTAATAGAATTTTTTTAATTAAATTTTATAATTCTTTATTAAGTTTCATTATTTGCGACGTAATTAATTTCTATATCGCGTCCGATTGGCGAAAAAATATTTTTTCAATTCGTTGCGCCGTTTTTAATAACTTTGAACTCAGAATTAACAGATAATTAAATTTTAAATATCCAGACACGCGAAACAAGAGCCGTCCTTGCCCTCTCGAGTTGCCGATTCTTACTTCCTTTTATAATTAATTTTTAGCACTCTTCCTTCCTGACGACTTCTCGAAGAGATTACGAATCTCACTCGACAATTAGACTCGTGCGAAATTTTGCCACTGAATAAAATATCGTTAATATAATCTCTGCGGTGGGACAAGGTCGCCATCGATGGTCCTCAATCAACGTCGATAATTAGCGTAATAAATTTTTTTTTTTCGCAACAAACCTCAACAACGCTGTCGACGACTTCCTTATTTTATGAGATTCTTATGTCATTACTCTTCGGAAATTTATCCGGAGAGATACGATAGTTCGGGAAGGAAAGGCAGGACCGGTGCTGCTGAAGCACGAGATTCGATTCGGTCCTCTTTTTTTTTTGTTTTTTTTTTTTTTTCTTTTTTTTCTCTCCCCCTTAATTTCTTACCAAGTTATTTCATTTCGCGTCTCGCGAGAATGAAAACGATGAAGACGATTCGGAGTCTCGCGTTGCGGACGGATGGTAATCAGCGGTCCGAGCAGCAACAGCGGCAAGTGTGCGAGTTAATTGACGCGAGGCGCGCTCGCGGTGCTAAGGTCTTGGTCAAGGAAATCGTTCGCTGGACCTGCCAACCGCACTGGGAACGAGTTACTTACTCTCTACTGTTTCTGCTTCATGCATGAGTATACAAGTATTACGTTTAATCTCGTTCGTTCGTTCGTTCTTTCGTGTACCGACCGGCCTGCCGTCACCGACCTTGCCGAATTTATCTTGACCACTGCGACACGCGTTTCTTCGTACTTTCTAAACGAATTTTTTATTCCATAACTTCGTCGACGAACAATCGTTGTCGGTGCTATTTTCATTGTAATTGATGAATAATAATGTTTTAGGCCCTCGCGTACGGGAGACTTTCGCTGGTCAAGTAACACGCTAACTTCTTTTTCTCGTAACAACAATACGCAAGAGCGTAAGACAAATCTTTTTAAATCATCGAAAAAACAACAGTTTCACGTAATTTTACAATTTTTTTCAGAATTTTTTCGCGATTTTATATAGTCAAACGCGGCAATTGAAGGTAACAACGTAACAAGGAAAGGTCGGTAAATTTAGACGTATATTCACGTTCTTTCTATGTAAGGAATTAATAATTAATTCTTTGCAAAATTAAATATGCTTTGCTAAAATTTATATTGATAACCTGAAAAATTAAATTTTCCGAATTTCATAGCGATCGATTTCGAAAAAATTATATTATGCGACAGTTGAAGACTTTTAGACGTAAAAAAAAGTCATTTTCTTTAATATGGCGATATTTATATTTTCTGACGGAAATATTTTACATATCGCTTATAGGTAACTAATTGTTAAAAATTCTAATTTTTAATGTTTTTTATGCAATTGAATAATATCCTTAATATTTTTAAGGGGTGCAAACATTTTTTTTTTTTTTCGAAAGAAGTGGGGAGATGTCGGGTATATCGAGAAAGCTCTCTGAATTGCTAAAGCGTTTCATTATGCCTCACGTTTCTCTAATATGCGATACACTGTCATTATTATCGCTTTATCATGCGCTCACTTGAGATTCAATGCGATAATTCAAAGCACGTTACGGAACGAACAGGAAGGCCTACAGTCGTGTAGAAAATTGATCGGTACAACGTTAAAACGCACTCGCGGAGAATCCGTTGATAATTTACATATCCCCGCTGTATGGTATATTTTTCGTTAAACGACGCGGCATCGAGACGCCGTCGCGGCGGGTTGATTCACGGGGATACGCATCTCGTCGTTTGTGTTGGAATAATGAACCATCGAGATTGCCATCTTTTGCATGGTAGTTAATCCTCCGTGATTTATTTTTTCGCTACAAAGTCGCATTCGCTTGTTTATGTTTATTGCCATCGGACTTAAACGACGGCGTTAAACGACGGGAATCGCTCTCAGTTATATATTTAATGTTGAAAATTGAAGGTAATAATAAAAATAAACTATACTCCCGATCGACATTGACGAAATTTGATTTTTTTTTCAATTAAATGAGTGCTTAGTACGATTTTGAAATGAAGAAAACCGCGAACAGTAAAAAAACTCCGAAAAAAAAAATAAAAAAATGTA
Source organism: Cryptus viduatorius (assembly GCA_964006125.1). Classification (NCBI taxonomy): domain Eukaryota; kingdom Metazoa; phylum Arthropoda; class Insecta; order Hymenoptera; family Ichneumonidae; genus Cryptus; species Cryptus viduatorius. The sequence continues at coordinate 8,426,051 of OZ023220.1, forward strand.
AGACGGTCGAGAGCCAATGAGAGAAGAGATCGAGAGAACAAGGCGTATCTGGTTTCCGCGGAGGAATTTCACCGTGGCCTTTGTGGTGTGTTACAGTGACCATCCTCGACTCTTTCCCTCTGGAGACGTTGAGGCGCGATCTTTTTTTCCATTTTTTTTTCCCTTTCGGAATGAGTGTACGCTTTCGACGTCCTTGTCGACACGCGATCGGAATGGGGAATTTTGCCGTGGCGAGCGAGAGCATGGAACTCTCGTACGGCACGTACGTCGTACACGTGAATACGAAAAGAATCGTTGCGATCGTATGTGTCGAATGCGATCGGCGCTCTCGACGGTCCTCGAAGGGTCCGATCACACGCGATCGATTGATTCATCGTGAAAACAATTAAATTCTTTCGAGATCACGATTGACCCATCGAACTTTTGTCGGAAGTTCGGAAGGAAAAAAAAGCGCTCGCCAATCTCGCACACGTTTCGAAGTTCCGATAAAAATCATGAATTTGCGAACACCGATGTGTATCGGTAACTAGCGATGTACGAAGAATCACGAATAAAAAAAGTGCAGTCCCCGTGAGTTTCGTAAGAATCCTTTCAGAAAACGAGTATTTCAGCATAAACTTTCGCCTTCGATATCTTCCGTATGCGCGCAATCGATTTCGTTTGCGCGTTCGTTTTTTCTTTTTTTTTGGATATTCTTTTTTGTATTTCGAATCGGTCGCCCGTTATCGTTTGTGCGAATGCGTTTCAAAATATCTCTGGGGTAATCGAAGTGTTGCATTTGAATACGATACGAAGAGCACGAAAAACAATTGTACCATCAGTTAGCGGACTTTTTTTTCTTTATTGTTAAAAGCCTCGATGTTGCGAAATTTTTTAAAACACCTTAATAATCATTGATAATCGATTTTTATATGTAAAAAGGTACATCAACCCTCTCGTTTTCAATTAAAAAAAATAATTTGAATACGATACATTTGAATACGATACGAAGAGCACGAAAAACAATTGTACCATCAGTTAGCGCACTTTTTTTTCTTTATAGTTAAAAGCCTCGATGTTGCGAAATTTTTTAAAACACCTTAATAATCATTGATAATCGATTTTTATATGTAAAAAGGTACATCAACCCTCTCGTTTTCAATTAAAAAAAATAATTTGTTGAACACGATACGCAACACCCGTATAAAAAAAATAATCTCTTCCCTCCTGATCTCTGCTTTTTTTGTAGCAAACTGTACAAGTAAACGTTAAGAAGTATGTATAACACAAAAAAAAGCATATAGCGATTGTGCGGGAGCTGTTGACCACAGAAAACAGTCGGCAAGGTATGCGTGTTACTTAGATTGCGTAAATGATTGCTACCGAGCTGTTGCTCTACTGCGAGAGCTCGCGTTGCGGGAAAGTGCTCATAGGTCTTGTAACGCCCGGATACGGACGGATAAACCAGTAGCCAAGGCTTCGCGATGAATTCGCCACTATCCGAGATAGGGCTGTATATTAATATCGTTCAGAGTTGTCGCAAACGCGGCGCAGAGTTGACGCCGGTGACCGTCGGACGTATGCGCTTGCAACGACGACGATGACGACGACTTTCACGTGTTGCGGACAATGCGCGGGCGGTGCGGCAAGAGCGCGGAGGCGGTCCACGATTGCTCTCGAGTATATAACACGTTGTAAGTCAGTCGGGTCGACTCGGAGAGGACATAGCGGAGGTCGAGGTACACCATTTTAGTTTATCGAAAAATGGCAAACTGGCGAAAGATCGTTGCCAAGTTAAACTACGAAATCTCTAGCGTCTTTGTGATATCGAGTTGCGATAGTTTCGAATATCTCGAAGGTAGAAAACTTCGGAAGAGGGGAAAGTGGGGCAAAATGAATCACCCGGAGGTTCCGGTGATTTTGCCGACAAACAAAACACTTGTCCACTACTTTTAAGTAAAAAAATAGATGCACCCCTTTAGAGTGTTAGGATGCCAAAAAAAAATGGGGCAAAATGGACCGTAAAGCAATTGCATTAAAAAAATTGAAGAATTAAAATAATTGACTAACTGTAAGCGATATGTAAACTATTCTCGTAAAAAAATATAAATTTCCCCATATAAAAAATAATCGAAGGTTTGTTGAAAAAAAATTATCGAATTATATTCGCGTTTTATTTGCGTTCTTATTTGCGTTTTATTTATTTGCGTTCTTATTTTTCGTATTTTAAGGATTTGAAGATTGGTCCATTTTACCCTAAAATTCGGGTTGACCGACTGTCCCATTTGGGGTATTGGGTAATCGAAAGAAGTCATCGAGAAAAAGAGAATCTACGAGACTCGAACGATATCTCTCGTGTGCCGAGGATCGAGCATATGTTACATGGTGGTGTTACATGCGCGTACAACACGATGTTGCGCTTACGCGACGACGGATCCGTATGGCTTACAAAATGTCCCTTATCTCGGCACACGCATCGGTTTCGCTCGAGATTTCAAAGACTTTTTGACGTTACGGTGTAACATATAATGGTCATTTCGAGATGTAGATGTCAAAGATCTTTTCGATCGGTCATATTCATTGCCGAATGTGTTTTGCGTTATGCAATGTGTATCATGCGGTTGTTTCTTATTATATCAGGCGGCTAATGTAACTTCGACGGTCTGCATGCATTGCATGAGACTTCGTCATCGTGCTCTCGCTTCCTTGCGCGTGGGAGGCTGCGAGAAGCTGCAGCTACGGTGAGAAACGAAAAAAAAAAAAACCACAAGACAGAATTTCTTCCCAAATTCCCTGCCAATCGCAAAGATCGATAAGTTTCTATGGAATTTTAAAAACATCGATTTGAATTTTGGCACCGCATTTACTGGATAAGAATATTGAAATAAATAAACATCGCGAGATCAGTACTGAGCAGCGAATGCGCAAACGAATGGAAACTCAGTATATATCGCCACCGTACGAATGGTTTCACTTTCATGCAAGTTTGGCCTCTGCCCGCACGGGCGCGCATTCCAATGTGCCTCTCATCCTTCTGATCTCCTCGCTCCGGCGGGCAGCTGCCGCCGCAGGAGCAAACAGCGCACCGGGATATATATCGCAAACGTTTAAACGGAAGAAATAAAAACGTAACGCGCCGCGGCGACGGCGACGAAGGCCGCGGAAGAGCAACAGCCGAAACGGCGCCCCCGCGACATATAACCTCGCGAATTCGCCTCCAAGGCGCCGGACCAGAATGCGCGATTTCGCCACCTCGCGTCGTCGTATATACTTCTCTCATCGTCGCCGGGTTACACACGTTAATTTTTTTTTTCTTTTCTCGATCACGCAACTCGCAATTTCTGGTGTACCGTCGCTTAATTCCTCGCAGAAGACGAAACCAACGTCGGGATAACCTCACGCGGAAGGTTCGCGCGAATAATAATTGCGACTCGTTATAATTGTCCGATCAGAAGCTTTCGTCAGTACGGATGATGGGAAAAAAATGATTTTTTTCTAATTAATTTTTCTAACACTTGTGCATCGAGAATAAATACTCAAAATATTCATTTTTAAACACTTAATGACCGATTTGCAAAGTTAAAGAAATGTTCGCGCGAGAATTGAATTTGTCTCATTTCATAACGCCGCGTACTTTCTAACGTTAGAAAACAATTATGAATAAGCAACGTCCTTGACGCTGAAACGAGTGCGATATCCCGCTGCTCCCTTGTACTCTGCTCTTTGCGTCTCGCAAAATCTTAAATTGTAAAATGTATAATGTAAAATTTTGCAAGGGATTGTCTCACGTTTTTCTCGTTATAAAGTGATGTATATATATGCAAAGAGATCCTCTCGGTCATGAATCACTTTTATGCGCGACGACGAAAAATATGTGTCAAAGCGATGGCGTCCTTGTTGCCGACACGGCGAATCGGCATTGCTGAAGAAAATGTCATAACTTTCGCCTTCGCCGACCCGCCCGATCGCAGTATCGCGGAATTTGACGAAAAATTTGTCTACAAATTACGTCTCGAATTCGAGTCAAACGCCGAATAGACGGAATGTCACTTGTGGCCGATTTCTTAACTGGCAGAATATTACAAACATTACGAATACATAAAATTCGTTTTAAAAAAATAATACGAAAAAAAAAAAAATGTAAGCACTCGGCGTGGAAACGCTTAAGTTTATCGTGATATCGTTACAATATTATATTAATGCTTTCAAGGAAACTGTCGAAACGCGTTTTGTATCTTTTAAGTGATTCAATAAAATGTTTCACAATTTTTTTACGACGTAATGGAACTGATAATACGGCTCTTCGGAGAATTTCTTAAATTTTTATTTTCAAAAATGTGTTCAATTACTTTTTCATTCCCGATTATTGACCGTTTAACGGCCAAATTTTTGCCCCAATAAAAAAAAAATAATAATAAAAAATTTCGGGACGTAAATTTTGAAAAATTCAGTTTTCACTTATTACATCGAAACAACGAAAAAATTTAATGAAAATCTACCAAAATTTTTTTTATCAAAATTATGTTTTGAGCCCTTCGCGAGTGTAAACGAAAAATTAATATTATCAAAACGTCGTTTGAATAACTCGTTTTACTTCGGCGTTACGATCGCATCTGCGATCGTAATGAATGCATTCAACAATTAAATATCCTGGAATGTGACCGAAGCACGTCGATAATAATACCGTAGAAGACTACATGTGTTTATTGCATAAAAATAATAACAGGTATGTCTGGAAAAACTGGACAAAGCACACACGCTCGGCGCGTATAATTTATTCTTACAGTTCAATAGCGGCATTAAAAGACCGGTGGCACACTATTGGCTTTTAGTAGGCTGTTACAACGATAATATTCGATCCCCGACATTAGTCCGCATTGCAGAGTTCTCAAGATTCAAGGACAGGCGTCTCGTCTGCGAGAAGAATTTTCTTTTTTTTCGAATCGGTTAGAATATATATAGAGAAATATTCTGCGATCGTATGGAATTCTCTTGAGATTAAAAAAAAAAAAGAAATATCTTTAGGCTTTCGTCGTTGGCGGACGATCGCACCTGCCAACGAGTCGATATCTCCATACAGCTTTTCCGACACTGTGCGATACGACTCGCTGGACACGTAAACGATCAACGCGGTTTTATTGGTAACGTATCTTTTTTTTTTTTTTAACTCTCCGAACCCCTAACGAGACTCGATGAGTATCAACGCGTATGTGTCTGCGCGCGTTTGTCGGCCCGCGTGCGGTACTTCAAGCACATCGAAGACAAGGTAATGCCGATTTATGATTACCCTGTCGAGAGCCGCGTTTGATTCTCGACACGTTCGACGCATCGAGAGCCCATCGAACACGAGCATCGCTCTAATAGGGCTCATTCCTCGTCGTGTTAAATACGACGTGTCCGTCGTATACGCGAGAGGCCTTTAGTACCGCGTATCACTCGCGAATCTCCGTAAAATAGCGCGAAATTTGCATGTAAATATCTTCATTAAACGCCTTCTGCTTGTCATCGAGAGGCGTGAGAATCATTCGCCATTAATGACGGCTCATTCGACTAACAAGATTCAACGATTTTATTACTATTTCTACCGTAAATCCAAACGGGAATAGCCTATCGAAATGCAATTTTACGAGAATCTTGGTGGTTCTTACAAATTTTTTTTAAATTATTGACACACTTAATCAATTTGTTAACAACTTATTTTTAGGTCGTTAACGTCGCGAACGAAAATTTATCGCGGTGGTTTTCATCGAATGGGCTGAAACGTGTGCGAGAGAATTTGAGAAAAAAATAAAATCGACGACCTTTCGAACCTCTGCGAACGAAAGCGATCGATGCCCGGGGGATCGCGAAATTCCGAAATTATCTATAATCGGAGCGAATTAAATATAAATCAGTGGGGGGATGGGGGTGATATGGAGTCGATAGTGGTTAACGGCCGAACGTTCGGAATCCAAGGAGTGTTCAGGACGATTTACAACGATCGTAAAATCGACATGGAAGATCGATAAGTTTTATTGGCATAGGAAGGGAGTAGTTTCTCGGTAACGTTGAATAACGGAATGTAAAATGTACTGTGAAGTAATGTGCGCAACAGCTGATATACACAGGTCCGCCGAAAGATTAGAATGCGATGTATTCCATTCCGGAACTGTAAACTTCAGATAACAATACGCAAGTACATGAATGCGCGCATTTATATATTTTTTTTTTCGTCTTTCAAGTCTCTGGAATCCTTAGTCGAGTAGAAATCAATCGCTCGCTCCGGACCCGTCGATTACAATCGCGTGAATTATTTATTCCGAACGGAGCACGAGACGTGCACGCAGCAATGCCGCGACGGTCGGCCTTGTGCAATTATACGATAATAATCGACGATAGTGAAAAGAAGTTGTTTCTACGCGTGTTTGATGCACGCGGGAAACAAGCAACGCTCGTTCTTCGATCGATTTTGTTGAAATTTAAAAATCCTTAATTACCCGCGAATTAAATTATTTTTTATAATTTTCTATTTCGTTGGGGGAAATTTACAAGTATTTCGTTTACAGATATTTTTTTAATCGATTCAACCATTAATTTTCAGAACGAAATTATTATTCTTCGCGAAGCGTACCGGAATTCTAAACAGCAGAAAAAATGATTAAATTTTTTCTTTCCCTTAATTTCTTGACCCAATCGTAAGTAATTACGAATTAATTTTTTTATTTCGGAAAATAATTGATATTACGAACTTCTCGTCGAACTATACGAATGAAATTTTGCCTATTACATTTCATTTTATTCTTCGTGACCGATGTAGCGCAGGAAAAAGTTTCCATTAATTTCATCAATTATCCAATTTGTTACTCGCAATGTATATGATTTTTAAGTAATAGAATGTCGCGATTTTTCAAATGCAATTTTCCAACTAAGTATATAGTGTTCATCGGATATTTCAACAATAGCCAAGTGGATGCCGTCGTAATCGCTTTCTTGTTCGGAGTTTGCAATAGGATATACATATATATGTATATATATGTATTTTAGCGTGTTAACTGTAGAGCGATCTATCGTTGTGTAGGAGTCGGGCTCGCGGCCTTGTGCAATTACGTCAAGAAAAGGAGAGCAGGCGTGGCGCGCAGAAAGCCTGAGGGCACGGAGCGAGCCACCGTCACTACCGCACGCGTTTCGCATGCGCGCGCGCGCGCGCGTTCGCGACTTTTAAACCGCGGGAACCGATAGCACGTATAATAAAAAAAATAATAAATACTTTAGCCGAAGAGTGTCGCGATAGCGGTCAAAACTGCGGGGATATCTGGAACCTCATCTCGTATGCAATTCCCCGTGCATTTTTAGTATATATATCGCCCAATCGTGCCGCACTGATCGTGTCGAAAGTGGGCAAAGCGTGAGTTGACTTCCTCAGCGCGACCGCATCAGACCGTTTTATATTATATCAAATGCGATGAAATTGAGATCGCGATGATACGGACGCGAATCGTCGAAAGATCCGAACCACTTTGCAAACCAAAGCAGCTGCAATATTCACGACGAGTATGAGAAATTATAAAAATTTATTCTCGAGAGATTCTCATCTTCTCGTATATAAGTTATAATGGAACTACTTAGTTCCCAAACGCGCTATCAAACTTTTTTTTTTAATATATGCATTGTAAATCATTATCATTCGGGTACCGCGACACTTTTTTCTTACCTCGGATTATCGATGTTATTGTTTTTTGTGAAATCGATATTAAAATCAAAAAAAAATATTAAAAAAAAATATTTACGAAATATTTCGAAAAAATATACATTTTTTTTTTCTTTCAACAATTGTTAAAGGGTTATATATACGTTTTTCGAAAGGTTCGGACATTTCGTTGGCTCATCGACCTACACAACGTTGAGTAACTGCATTCCCTTTTGATTTTTTTTTAACCTCTACCAAAAATGTTTAAAAAGTGTACACCTCCGACAACTTGAAGATCTCCAAAGAAATATACAGCTATCATCTATCACTATGGTCGATAGATCGTTAAAATTCAATATTAGATCACTCCACGCGAAAGTCATAAATCTTTTCGAGATTCTTTTCACATTTGTCCATTCGAATTGAATAACGCAATCGGACTGATTGATATACAAGTTCTCTTGGGCGAAGTGATTGCGACGAGCTGACGCAGTGCGAGTTGAACGATAGCCGCGTATGAATTATTATTTCGACGCATTCCCGACGTGGCAAAGTCGGAATTTGATCGAACAGACGAATGATGTGTGTTTTCGGCAATGTGTATTATACGAGACGCGGTAGTCCTCGACATCTTACAATGATTGCCCTTGATAGACCGAATCATCGCGCTAACTCATCGACAAGAACTTTACTTTATATCCTTCTTCGGTTTATTTAACACGCCAAAATTTTACCGATTGGTAATTATACACGAACGTAATCGCGACGGACGTTCGTGAACTACCGGAGTGCCCTCGAGGCGGCGGAAATGATCGATAGACCTCCGGTGCGTGACGAAATCAACCATATATTCATCTTCCGTTGGATACGGACTCGAGGCGAATATTCCTGACAACGGAGAGTCGATAAAAAAAATTGGCGATTAAAGGCGCTAATTATATTTTCGGAAGATTCTTCGGACTTCTGTATAATCGTCAATATTCGGGAATTTTTTTTTTTTTTTTTCAAATTTATGTTTTAATAAAAAATAAAAAAAAAAAAATTATTACGAATTTGAAATAATGAAATGTGAAACTAACATTTTTTTCAATAAAAAAAAATTAAAATAAAAAAATTGAATTTATGAAAATTGTGATCGACTATTGGTGAAAATCACCGTTTAAAATGGATAAAATTTTTTTTTTGAAATTTATGATAAAATTTTTCTAGCGACTTCAAGTAATAAATTATCGAATCCTCACGATTTCTGCAGTACAGTACTCTTTGTTTCTCCCTTCCCTTCGGTATTCTCGCGAAGCGTCTTCCACGCTAAAATACCATCGAGTAATTACGACGCAAGGTTATCCGGAATTACTGTAGGTACGCCGGGCGAAGAGGGTCCATCTCATCGTTAAATTCCTCATGGTATTCTTCTACGCGAGAGAACGTCGGACCCACGATTTTGAAATATCTTGGCACTTAAAACGAATGATCGCATCGGACGACGGGGCGTGAATAGTGGGCAAAGCTATGCAGCTTCTGTGTAGCGCCGTAGTGCACTGAACCCGATACGCTGACTCGGTAGTTTTATCCCGGTAGTGTCATTAGCGAGATACAATATAGCCGTTGTCTAAATTATCGGGCTTTTACCCACTTTTTCTTTCCCTCAATTTTCAAGCCCTTCGAGTCTACAGTTTTTCTTACGTCTGCTCTCTGTCGGAATTCTATTTCGTAAGGATATACCACTTTTTCATCGCCTCTTTAAATCGATTTCGTCAATTATTATACATTTCTTAAAAATATTTTTGCGGATAAATATTATAGTTATTTATTTTGCCCCCTTTAATGCAAAACAAAGAATGCGTATCGATAAATCCGAAATATAAAAAAAAAAATTAAATAAATAATGATAATAATTATTATTAATCATATAAATAATATATGTCAAATATATCGTTTCATTTCAAATTACGCGAATCGTAACTTAAGATTTTTTTTTCTTTACGCAAAAAAAAAACGTTTATTCGTATTTATTGCCGATTGGAAATTCGATCATTGGCAGTGTCAGGACGGTCAGGGACGGTACTTGTATTCGCGCAAATTCCTGAGCGCAAAAATTTCGCACGCTCTTCGCTCATACGAGTCTCGAGATGAGGCATATATGCCTTTTACCGCGCGACTACCCCACCGAGTAATTAAATAACTTCGTTACGCACGGATCCGCACAATTATTAAGCGAATAGTTTCAATCTCACGCTCCGTAACAGCCGGTTTTCGATAATTCAAAACTGCCTTTCCTTGCGATTCAAACGCGGCAGGGAGTCGCGACTTAATTCACGCGTATCTCAATGCGCGCACCACCGGTACGACTCGAAGAGAGAATCTTTGCACCGGACGCAACCAGCCGAAGACGTTTCTACGAACGTGCGTACGAAGCAATTTAATCGTAATAATATAATTGTCGAGTCGTAAAATTCACGAAGTTCGAGACGACAACAACATTTCGCTCGGCGAGTCCTCTAAAATCGATAATTAAAAAAAAACTAATAAAAAAAAAAGAAATAAACATATTAAATTTTTTTTCATTTTATCAATTAATTATATTATATAATGTTATTGTTTTTTTTTTTTTTTTTTTCAGACCCATAGTAATAGCCGGGAGAATACGAGTCCTTTCCCTTTTTAAAACCCAATGAATTCGAATGCCTGGAATGTTCCTATATTCCCCAAACACATTCCTACACACGACGTGCTACTCGAACCATTTTGTTGTTCTTGTTTTTTCCGTACGATAGTTTGTTTTTTTTTTTTCCAAAGCGTGAATTAGCAAATTCATTTTCGTCAGGCATGATATCCCGAGACAAGTTTCAAGGTTCAAGTGCGTGGTACACGCGGCTCTGTACGATCGGAGACACGAGATTGAAGGATATACAACATAGTTAAAGGAGTTGAAATAACATACGTCTGTTTAATGGTCCGTCGGGTATACGAAAGGCTGTTCTCGAACGTAAATCGATCGATTACCACCACCGCGAACGATCGATATTACGAATCACATTTGTTTTTTTTATGATCTTATTAAAGTCGCTGTGGATAGTCAACGGGGAAGTTATTTTCAATGGACACCGTCGCGCGTGCGCACGCGTGTGGTTCACAAACGCCCGACAGTGACGACGAAGGATACCTTAACGGCACACATAGGTGTCGTGGATTGAAACGTCGTTGAGTTGTAAGTTTTATAAACGCGATCGGGAAAAGAAGGTCGAATCTCACGCTGCGCGTTGTCACATACCGCGCAAGCAGCAGCGAACAAACGCGCCAATAACGCTTGTAGCCATTGTGTGTCAATACGCGCGCGTGCCGCATTGTAGAAAATAATACACCTATAAGAGACATATTAATGTAAAAATGCGTTTAAAGCATTATCGCGGGATCTCTGCTCTTGTGTCGCCTACGGTGGTAAAACTTGACCCTCTGTAATAAAAGTCGCTATCGATTCATACCTACACGATTATCGATCAAAAATCTCACCCACTGAGGTACGAACCTCAACGCTATTCGAATTACGTCCCACGAGATTTTCGAAAGTGAAGTCATTTCTCAGTTACCTCAGTTAACCCTTTTTTTTTCATCAAATTTAAATTCCCTGACTTTGTTTTCACTAAAAAAAAAAAAAAAAATAATAATAATAATAATAATAATATTGATTTCTTGTTTTTAATTAATTTATTTATTAATTATTATTATAACGGTTGTTATTATTTTCAAATAGTTCGAGTCTCTATTTTGTTTACTTTTTTTTTAATATATTAAAAAAAAACAACTTAAAAGGTTGTACCGTACAATAAAAAAATTGGTTGAGAAAAAGTTAATTTTTAAGACAACTATAAAAATTAAAAAAAAAAAACTCGGAATTGATTCGTAAGTACTGCGATTTTACGAAATCGCAAGGATGCCTTGTTACGACAAAAACGGATCAAGGAAGCCTGAGAGATGATTGCGTCATCGCACGCACGCATCGTCTTCGAAAAAAATTACAAAATTTTAGGCGCCCTTTCGTCCCGACTGCCGATCTCGATAATTATGTATTCTGGTATATACATTGGCGTCGTCGGGCGCATCCATATTCAGTGAAATTTTAACAATGGACCCATGCGATACGGGATAACCAATACTAATATATAAGGGAACGGAGCATTGCGTAAAGACGTCAATAATTTTCGAGGCATCCCGAGAGAGGATTGACGGTTCTCGGCCTATCTACGGTTATTGGACAGCATCGAGGTGTACGGATTGACTGTTCTGTGCAAGAAGAACACAGATAAACAAGCTAAGGATCGTCGAGATAGTCTCTTAGGTCTATCCGTTCGCTCGGAGTTCTCGGGCGTCTGCGGGAGGCGGATCGTAGAGTGCCGCGTTCAATGCAGCAAAGCAGGAGGCTGTGGCATTTACTCTCGCAGTTATGTGAAAGGCAATATCGGCCGACTGTCGTATAATACTGTAATGTAATGTGCGCGCGCGCGCGCGCGCGAGAGTTGTGTGGCTTATATATAGCACATACTCCTACGTATTCCAACGCGCCACGCAGACTCCGACGGTATATCTTTATTTTCAATAAACGCCATTTTCTTTCCTTTTATCGTGTATTTTTTTCATTTTTTTTTAATTTAAACATTTTTTATAGTCTGCGGTACGAATAGTTTTTGTCTGATGCAGAAAATAGTCCGAGAGATTTCCTACGCGATGTATTTGCACAGTGCTTTCCGCTCCTATTGTCGCTGGCGGTTCGGTACGTCGAAGCGTCGGGGATTCGCTGGTAGGATACACGGATTTCGCGAGTGCATTTTCCCCACCGATCGAACGCCATGTACACGAGACTAATTAACAGTGCCACGAAGCGAGAGGGTTCCGCTCTCGTCGACGAGGTGTACATACAGAGATATATACACGAGACTTCACCGGCGCAAGGTTACTAACTCTGCTGGTTAATACGTATCGATTACCTACTCGGTGTTTATTTAGAATCTGATGCTCTTTGGAATAGACGTGAAAAAATTATTGCCTCCCACATCGAAATATATGCAAATTCATTATATGTTACATATCGTAAATCTATTAGAAAAATATTGAAAATTTATAAAAATTATAAAAATTTTTTTATTTTTTAATAAATCGTAAGATTATCCGATTATTAACATTTTTACGAAAAAAAAAAAAAAAAAAACCATTTATGGAAATGAGTCAACGGGAGGGATGAAACGATCTATCGGAGTGGTGATGAAGATCGGACACCGCGACATGAATGAACGCGTGAATGAGTGAAAGGAGTTATTATCGTAGTCTGCGGTTTTAATTGCAAACGCTTTCAAGTATGTAACACCTTTGCTGGTCAAGCAGGCAAAAGCTGCGGTATAATGGCGCGGAGGAAGATGTACAACTGCTAGGAGACGAGACAACGTGGGGGAAGGGGGGGGGGGGGGGGGGGGGGGGGGGGGGGGGGGAGGGAGAGGCTCTCGCGATCGAACGGAGAGACCACGAAGAGACTCGTAGAAGTAATTGTGATTTAATGCCCGAAGCCACGGGTCAAGATCTCGGGAACATTGTATCCTAGGAGCGGACGAGGATCGCATTGGTCTCTCTTCGCCTTCTATCACGATCGCGCGGCGGTGATTCCAGTGGAGAGCGCGGGCTCATGAATCCCTCGCGGAATCCTTCCTCGCGTCCCTCTTCGCGACGGCACGCTTTGTGTGTAAATCAGGGAACGTGGGAATGGCGTGAATCTTCTCTTTATATTATAGTTATACCCTCGTTGGCGTCGCAGATCCCGAGAATTTTTTCTGAGATTAACTTCTTTTATCGTTATTTTTGTTTCGTACTTTTCTTACATTTTTCTTTTCCTTCTCCCAATAGTCGCCGAGAAGTTGTTTTGCCAAATATGGAAGTCTAAGGGTGTCAGAGAGCTTATCTCAACGGCGAGAAACAACAATACGAAATAATATATTCCCATTTCCATTTCCAATCTGTAACGAGCGAATTTACTAACATATCTGTGACATCGAGCGTTTATTAACCGTATAAGCGTTTTGCGAAATGCCCCAAAGTCGTCAATGGACTTTTGGCGAATGGAAAAATAATGAAAAATAAAATAAACTAAAAAAAAAAAAACAAAACGAGGCGATCGAAACGAGAAACTAAATTGTCATGACGTTTCTATGAGTTCTCAATTTTATGTCAGTGGACCGATGCCGAGTCCAGAGTCACGGTCGCGAACGAGACGAGATATTATGCTAATTCATGCGGAGAACACGCCGCTCGACTGTTGACGGTGTCTTCGGTGTGTGGCGGAGTGAAATTTCCCACCCGTTGGCGAGTCGCGCGCGAGATTCACCGCTATGACGAAGTTAACTAAGCTTACTCTAGGCAGCTTAACGGCTCGGATTTGTTCGGACAAAATCTTGTGATTGAGCTTCCGACGGAGTAACTTTACTGGCGCCAGCGCAATATCGATGGCGATTTTTTTTCAAAACATAGGGTGGATCCACGAGTGAATGACCGTTCAAGGAACTCACATATAAGAAAGTATATCGGATGATATCGGTATCGGTATTGCATTGGTATATCGGTATAGGTATATCGGTATTGGTATATTGGTATATTGGTATATTGGTATATTGGTATATTGGTATATTGGTATATCGATATATCGGTATCGGTATTGGTATATCGGTATATCGGTATCGGTATTGGTATATTGGTATATCGATATATCGATATATCGATATCGGTATCGGTATTTGTATATTGGTATATCGATATATCGGTGTCGGTATTAGTATATTGGTATACCGGTATATCGGTGTATCGATGTATCGGTGTACCGGTATATTGGTTTATCTTCTTATTCGTCAAAAATTCATGATTAACCGTGAAATTGGCGCGAAAAAAGTCGAAGAAATTCTCTATCCATTCCCGGGTACTCAATTTAGTTTCGGTTCGTCATTATTGAGGATTTCCCCGTGCGAAAGCTCTCGACGAAGATTCGTCCGACAAACACTCCAAAGAATCGAGGCGCGGCATTCGGGATACCGATGCGTCGCGTGCGTGCGCGAACGCTTGCGGGGCCTTCGCAAGAGCAGCTGCAAGCACAGTCGTTCAGCTTCGCCGTAGATATGATTGAGAGTCACTCCAGTCGTAAATTCAAGACCTTCGCTCTTTCGACGTTTACAGTCGAACTTCTCTCGGACTTTTTTTCTTTATCTTCTTTTTTTTTTTTTAATTTTCAAACCTCGCGGATACGCCAATTTATGGAATACATTTGTTATATCTCTTTACGCATAATATACTATATGCGCGTGCGTTGTGGCAAGAAAAGAAGAGATGAAAAAGGATTTTTCTACGTCATACGCAAATGCACCTCCTCCTCCCCCCCCCCCCCCCTCTCCCTCCGCCCTCCGTTCTACGTCCGTTCGTCTCTCGTCGTTTAACCAACGAGCTGTGATAAAATAATTTTTGCACTAATGAAAACATCCGTGTGAGTAAATTAAAACGTTTTTAATGGTATATCTCATTTGCAATCTCAACGCCCCTGTGGCTCGACCTACAACGCTCGAGACGTACCTCAATTATCATCAAATTTACGGCTCATTAAAACGATTCGTATGATACCCTGACGTTGAAAATCGCCGGCAAAACAAATACTGCAGATATAACTCGTCTATGCAGATACAATGGTTAAATTTCCAAGAAATCCTGTGTACAGGTGCTTTACACCGAGTCGCATATTAAAATGATTAAATCGCGTATAAAGCCAAAATATTGGCGAATCTCGACGTAAACACCCCGCGGTAAGAGTTTCTCGCATTGAAGCGCTTAGGCAACTTTACGAAAATTCGTAACACAAACGTTCCGCTCTTTCGGAGTCTATGACTAACGATCTTATTTATCTTTATTGCCGCGCAGACACCGAGAAATTAACGAGTTGCTACATCGGTTATTAAAAACGTTCTCGCGTGGCTCAAGTGTCGGGTACAATAGATACGAAGATAGAAATATCATTTTCGCGATGTATGGCGCACGGAATGTATTTGACGATCGTTGGGATCGGGGGGACAAAAACGTCGAGGTACGTCGCTTCGAGACGCGAAATATACAACGTTCGGGATTTGGGTCAGCGGACGCGATCGCTTTTGCACTCTGCGAGAGTGCAACCGTGTGTTCCATCAGCAGGGCGTCGTTTAGATACGCCAAGTCGAAGATCGAGTCTTCTACAACGCAATCCACTTTGTACTGAATTATCGACGATCGGGCGATGGAAGTCGACGCGGAAAAAAAAGGGAGTATTGCTATAATTACTCCGATTAATGAAGTGGAGGAATAATGTACGAGTTTATCGACAGCAGTGTTCCGCAGTTTATGCATCGAAACCAATCGAATGAAATTAAACAAAAAAAAATAATGATTACTCATTATGTTTTATAATAATCATTAAACATAATGGTTATTATTTTTTCGTCTAAAATCATTAATTAAATTCTCAAAAATTAATTATTCGTAATAATAAAAAATTTCAATAATAATAATTTTTTATTATTTATTAATTATTGATAATTAATATTTATTTCTATTATTATTTTTTAATAGTGCAGATTCAGGCCGCACGATTTAAAATGTTTCATGCAAATTTGTCCGATAATTTTTTTTTCTCTGTATATTACCGACTACGCTGCGCGGTGGTTGGAAATTTTTAAGGATATTTTGCATACAACAAATATCGTTGCTCCCGTTGACGTCAAAACTGCGCGGGAGTCCCGCTTACTTTTTCATCTCCGATGAAATTTTGCCGGTCGGCGACTAGCTGTACCAGAAAAATCTCCCGCTGGGAAGCGAGTTCTTCGCCGTGACTTCAAACATAAACTCTACCGACTGACGATGTTGTTGACGGTTGAGTTTGCAATAATCCAGACTGCTTGGCGCTCGATGATAAATATATTTTATAGCGCAACTGACCGAAGGCTCGTCTCATCTGCGAACGACGAGACATCTAAACGGTATGCAGAGTTTTACCGTTTTCTTCCCGTTGACTCGGCATCGCACGGGTCGTAGCGAATCGCCTTGTCGCAGAGTTTGAAGGGACTTTTTTTTTAATTTTCTTGTATTAAGTCTCCGATGCGTGATTCTCCATATATAGAACACCCGCGTCAATGTTGACAAACGAAACGCGAAAGAATTTATGATAAAATTTTATTAAAATAAAAAAAAATATTTTATTCAGTTGTTTGACTCTTCGGATTACAACGTTCCATGACGAATTCGGAAATAACGGAAATAACGTCGGGTTGTCGTCAGATTTTGTCAAATCGGCTATTTCTACTTTGTTTCGATGTTTAAAAAAAAAAATTGTATGTTTTGGCCAAAATATACCGCTGTGATTGCGAAGTCACTGCATTCTGCAGAATTGCCGAAAGACCGAAAAAAAAAGACCGAAATTTAACGTGAAGTCGATGCGGAACGAGAATCGGTGGCAAGTCGATGGGACGTCCGGGGGGCGGTCGCGATTTCGCCGGAGGCGACAAAACTCCAGAGGAGACTTTTCGCGGGGGCGTCGCCTATTCGACTAACCTAACGTCTTATTCGTCGCGTGGAAATAGCGTAACTTCTGAGACCGGTTAATACATTTTTGGATACCTATTGAATTTCTCCACCGACGAACGAACGAAACTCGCAGTATGATTTGCGTCCCGTTTCTATTTAATTTAATTCCCGTTTTAATTTTTAAATAATTTTTTTGAATAATTATTATGCCCAACTAATCGTCTCAATGCATTCTAAATGAGCGATTTTTTTCAGTTTTTTTTTTTTCATTGAAAAATATTCGAAATTCGTCCCGAATCTCCGTTTTGGTTGAAATGTAACGATAAACCCCCGTTAACGATCGCGTATCAGTTGTTGGGATCTTCGATCTGATTATTTCGGCCCTTCGCCTGACTTTACTCGCCTCTGCTCTTCTGCCATTTCGGAGGGATCGAAACTCGCGATTACAAACGTTTTAATCCCAAAAAAACGTTGAAGTTATAGAAATATATGAGAAGCAGAAGGAGAATGGTCCTTGGAAGGCCGCGCCACTTAACAAGAGAAACAAAAAAAAATCTGTTACGATATATCGTTTCACGGTTATCAATCCGTGGAATCGGGTGTTCCACGCAAACACAGTCTCTGCCTTTCCCTCTCCGTCGAGAAATACTACCAACACCGACGCACGAAGCTCACGCTGGTCGAAGGCAACGCTTTCGGAGTCCGCAGCAACGCACAGGATACAGTCGAGAGACTGTATCGTCCGCGAGCGGCGCGACACACGAAGCAAGAGAACGAAAATAAATAAAGAAGTATATAGAAAGAGAAGAAGACGAATCGAAGTGCCCATGAAGATGATGGGAGGTAACCGGCGACGCGGTAGCGCTATTAAATCAATCGAGAGACACACAATGACGATAAGACCGCCAGGACTGCGGCACGCTGCCTTGTTGTAGTATCCGTCCGTTGATTACGTATTTATCCGGTACTCCGAACGCAGTCTTCGACCTTCCAGGCAAAAACCCAGCGATATAATAAAGGGCGTGGATCGGTACGATGAAATTTTACACCGCAAGCGTGTCATTAAATAAATTATCATTACACAAACGGCACTCGTTATCCCCGTCGGTAATTGCCGATTTTTTTCTTCGAGCCTTCGGGGCAATCGATAACTCGGTGAATTAATTGTTGTACACATCGACGACAATCGGACGATGTGTACACTCGCCTTCGAAGACTCTTATTATGTTTCGCTTTGTGATTAACGACCCGAAGCCCCGGGAGTTTGTGTCTGTCGCCGCATTTGAGAACTGCATCTTCCAAACTACTCGACGAAACGTTACGAAATTTGGATGACTTATTCGAAGAATTGGCAAATATGAATGCATTTTTTTTTTTCAAATTTTTTTTTTTTTTTTTCGCAAAATTATTATTATTTTTTCCGTCGGCTCATTACGCATTAATTAAAATTTTTTTGGCTTTAAACGCTACCGAATTCAATCACCGTGTCTCGTCCTGTTCGTCCTTCGCGTGAAATAACGCCGAGCATTCGGACGATTAATTGTTCCGGTGATGAACATAGAGAAATAATTGAAAGGAATAAAAGAATGATAAAAAAGTCATTTGTAGGAGTGAGAGATTCCGAGGAAGCGTCGGAGGACGCGCGGTGTATGAATTCCTTCGTCACGATAGAGGTTTCCCTCTATACTCCCGCGCCTAACTCTCAGGATTCGTTTTTTTTTTCGGCATGTCGACTTCTGCCGCCGGTGAGTCGATTAGATGGACGATGAACTCCGATTCTTCGGGGTCTTTGATACCGTCGCAAATTGTTTTTCTGCGTTTACCTCAGCCTGATGGCTCATTCGTCCTTTCCGAGGACGAACGTTGTTTTCTCTGGAGCGCGAAACGCCGTTTCGTCTCATGTATATACGTATATAGATATACAATAATCTTAGTAGAGGATAAATAAAGGACGCGACAATTAAATCAGTCGGATCTATGGCCAAACGTACCGTATAAATAATAAAAAAAATTCTCATATTTCGAGCAATAAAATGGAAAGATATGAGAGTAATATAAAAAAAATTTACGAAAAAAACAACGATGTATCCCTGTACCTTCGGGAACGCGAAATTCCAACGCGATGTTCGAGGCGTACGTGCGGAAAAACATACGAGCAGAACCATCGATGAAACGACTCCGAAAAATAAAGAAACGAACGTGAGGAGAGACGAAAAAAAAATAATGAAAATAAATGAAAAAACAACAACGATTTCGTTCTAAAATGCGTTTTTTCTTCGTGATGCGATCGTTCGAGAGAGAGAAAGGTTCTGGGGGCAGTTAAATTCGCGAGATTCTTATGTGAGGGCCCCAGGGATATGGGATGGGCTTCGGAGGGCGCCGTATGAGGATAGTGACCCCCGTTAGTCCCGTCGCTACTCGGCCGCGGGGCCAGCGTCCGGTATACGGTCGGTCAACTTTTATACTTCGTGCTTTTTTTTTTAATACCGATCCTCTTTCTTTCCTTCTTTCTTTCTTTCTTTCTTAATCTTCAACACTCTTTGGCTGCTTATTCGTCCTTGTCGAGGTCTTCCACCGACCGCGTCAACGGCCACGATAAATATATGACGCAAGCTCCCGAGGCCGTGCTGTAAGATAAGCTCGGGGCATAACGACCCGGGCTCGTTGCCAATGAATATCTTAGTACGTGATCGAGATTCGCAAAAAGCAGTCGAACGAGAGACTGAAGAAAAACGAAAAGAAAAAAAGGGAAAAACGGAAGGGGAGGACCGGGAAGGACACCTTGAGTTCTGATACATTATGCGGTACCGCGCGAGAGATAATAAGGAATTTTCGAACTACAGATTTCCGAAACATCGCATAATCGTGATCGACGGGTTCCCCTTTGATTTTTAATTTGAAATTTAAGGCTTAAACGATTTTTTTCTAGAAAACATGAAGGGCGGGGGCGTTGAAAAAAAGTCATTTAATAAATGCTAAACAAACCAAAAAAATGTCATACATTTTTTTTTTTTTTTCGTTAAAAATTAATTTTTAATTTTTTTTTTGTTTAAATAAAATCTTTAATTTTTTTTCGCTAAAAAAAATGTATACACTTTTTTTTAATAATAATTTTGTAAATTCAACATTACGAGTAGAATGTCGCAAATGTTAGGCTGACGAGTTTATCGTTTATCGCAGACTAAACTACGAGATACGGGTACGTCTCGTTGGCTCTATATTCGCGACGACACGTTGTACCACATGGCGCGAAGTTCCAAGCTTAGTGCGATCGGTCGTTCGGTACCGAGCGAACTCTCGACAACAAGGACTACCTTGCGAGTGCATCAGAAAAAAAAAATGCAAAGCTGCGAGCACCTGGCAGCGATAAAGGCTCTCGTGGCAAGAGCTTCGAGAGCTCCACGACGGATCGACAAGGCAA
This sequence comes from Cryptus viduatorius, assembly GCA_964006125.1. Lineage (NCBI taxonomy): Eukaryota > Metazoa > Arthropoda > Insecta > Hymenoptera > Ichneumonidae > Cryptus > Cryptus viduatorius. The sequence goes on from OZ023220.1 coordinate 8,446,687, forward strand.
TAAATTTACTCGGCACCGTGTGCACTCGTGTGTCTCTCTTTCGCTAGTCACCCGTGGTAACGTTGCTAGATTTTGTCACGATATTATCACCAGAGACCTGGAAGGAAGACGACGCGATGGGCGAGAGACTCGAACGCGACGCTCCAAGATCTCCCGCCCGCAGCGAAACGTCTCGAGAAGTCTAATGCAAAAAAAGACATTGCACTCTGGACAACCTGTTGATCTATAGCGCCAAATAGATTCGGATCTCTCGCGAAAAATTACTCGGAAACCGAATAGTCGCATCCGGAGATCCCAAGAGAAAGAAGAATTTTTTTATTTTTTTTTTTTTCATTCTTACAATTTTTTATTGATAAGAATTAAAATTGAAAAAAAAAATCATGTGCACCTTTTTTCGAATTCTCGAGCGTTTTAACGCAATAAATATGTTACATTACATTTTCATGCGATGCAATAATCTGAAAGATTATTATGCGTTTTTTCGAATTGCATACGATAACGCGAATGGTATTTTTGGGGATCTCTCGATCGCCAAAGGAGTTTGTGCTGATTTTTTTTTTTTTTTTTTTTTTCAAGCCACCGAACTTCCCAGTATAATAAATATTTTCCACCGCGTTTATTGCTCTCTGTATGCGCGGTGTGCGTGTCTGTACGTTTGGGTGGGCGCATGCAATAATGTGAAAGATTGTTATACGATTTTTAAATTGCACGCGATTACGAGTGTCGCTTTTTTTTGGCGTCTCCGGCTACGACCTTCTCTCCCTCCTGTCCCCTTCGACGAGGCCGCGTCGCGGATATTTAAGGGTCAACGAATTCGGCGCCACCGAGATTCGACAATCTCGACTGTCGCTTGCTATACGGTTCTCCTGATATCTGGCATGTTAGCGGTCTGGCGACGATGCCCAGTCTCTTGCGAGTAAAAAAAAAAGGGTACCATACAACACCAAAAACCGGTACCCGATAGCCCCCGTACGCCCCATTCTCCGATGCACTTCTGGCTATGTGCGTCGTCAACAGTTTCGTGTCTCTTACACGATTGTCCGCTATATATACATGCGATCAGAAACACCTCGCACCCGCCCGATACTATATATAGCATCGGACGGATTCGAAGGGCGGAATTTTCTAAAAATAGAATTCTACTCGGGGTTTTCTGCATTTTTGTTTCGGCCCATCGGTCCCTATGGCCCATTCCACGTGGGCCATTGACGTCACGAATTATAGCTGTCGCGTATCTCAGACCCGAAAAATTTTAACGACATTACTTACTCACGCGAAAAATGTATGATTAGACTATATATATATAATTTATATATAGCCAATTATATTTCATATGTAATAAATGGTATATAATTCGTAATAAATATGGAATATGGCATTTTTTTCTTCAATTCCCAATTTCACAAAAAAAAATTTAATACGAAAATTGAAATTAGAATTTTTTATGTATAATAATAATAATAATAATAATAATAGCTGTTTTGATTAATTTTTTTTAAAGTTATTGTTATTTTTTTATTTTATTGTTACGATTTCATTTTTTTTTATTCCGGTCTTTCTACTTACCATTTTTTTAATACAAAGTGAAAACACTAAAAAAACAGTGCTTTTCGAAAGAAAAAATTCTTCATGGAAAATCATGTTTTTTTTTTTTCTATATAATTTTTTCAATATTGCATTGATTTTTTTCATTTTTATAATTTTTTAGGAAACGAACGAAAGGTTTCGATTATGAAAATTATTGCGTGCATGTAACGATAGCGGTACAGACATGCAATTTAGCGGGACCATAGAACTCTGAGACTCGTCTTGTTCCAAGTGGCTCCCGATACCGGAGAGAAATAATTTTTAGCTCTCACGCATACAATAAATTCATGCCATTCCGTGCAAAATTCTACCGTGAAACATACCACCGTGTAGCGCCACAGCTCCGCCCCACTGGCGCCAAGATATTATCGTCCGCGAAGACATACCGCTCCCTCGTGCGGATCGTCGATATGGAGCATTAATAACACACCAATCAAGCAACATTAATGCCACATCCCAGACGACTAATTGCACGTCACTGAGAGATCGTAACATCATCATTGCTCTCGTGCGCACTGTATCATCCGCGTCATTACTATGCATCTTCACATTGCGTACTATCGAATCTGACGCTTTTATACCGTTCGCCAGACACTTTCAAACTCCCACCGACGGCGCCGAATTTTTTTTTTTGTGTCTACTATTCCGACATTTTCGCCAATTTCGGAGTCCACACGATCGTAAATCAAATTACAAACCCGCGATAATTCGCTCTGTCTATAATATCCCCTTAGTGCATCCGTTCGCATTTCATTTATCGTATATTCATTATCCATGGATACCTATATGGATTTTTTTTTTCCGCGAGCCATTGAACATCGTCTTTTGCTTTCGCGATTAATCCGCGACCGATGCGGACGAGAGGCCATGCGGGTGCGAAGAATGCAAGAAGAGACCTTGTCCAACCGCGATGAACCTTCTTTCGCGCTGTAAACTTCGGTGCCGAACGCGCGCACAGGATTCATCCGGATTAATCGTGAAAAACGACAAGCTACCATAACCCTGCATCTTGCAAGGGATCGCGAAGTCAAACGGTCTATACCGCGCAATCGGAACAAAACGGGAGAATAGTCGATAATTTTTTTTTTTTTTTCGTTCAAATTTTATAGCAGTTTTTTTCTATCAGATTTTATAGCTATTGCTTTCTTTTTTTTTTCAGATTTTTAAGCAATTTTTTTATTTTCTGTTTCAATTTTTAAAAACATTTTTTTTTTTTTTTTACCAACGAAATGTGAGATATCTGTTTTTTGTTCAAAAGTAGTGGAAAAGTGTTGTGTATATCGCAAAAATCCTTGAATTGCTACTGCGGTTCATTTGCCTCATCTTCTCGTACATTGTGTCTCGAGAGTCCATCCACCGAGCCTATGAAACTCGTTAGTCATCCAGGATGCAATTGCTTGAAGAATTTTCCCACTCGCGTCGCGATCTCTTTCTCCGCCACTTCAAGGTCATTTTTTCGAGCCAATTATAAACGTACGTCCGAGAGACAAGCGAGTCGACTACCCTAAGTATCCTTACGCGGAGTAAATTTGCTGACTGTTTCGAACCTGTCGCAGTCTATTATATCGAACGCGGCGACGTTCAATCCGCCGTGTTTGAGTCAAGAAAAACGGCGACATTAAAGTTGTACCGGCGACGATGTACAAAGTGACGGAATAATACTGTAAGGAGTGTATATCCAGATCATTCGCGAGATGATTATTGCCGCGCGAGTTTAAGGAAGGAAAGGGTGGTCCATTGAGAATTCATAGCACGCAAAAAATGTCTCGAGTTAACATTTTCGTTCGCAATTATCCGCACTTGTCTCGTTTCCCCTCGTCTTTCGCTTTTTCGACTTTGAAGAATAAACTCCGGTGCGCGATCGACGTCGATGAATTTTTTTTTTTTTTTTCGGCACTAAGATACGAACAAAAGCGTCTTCGCACGAACGCGGATACTTCGACTACCGCCGGCATAAAAGTATGGATAAAGCATGAAAAGGCGAAAGAGTGGATGACCATCGAGAGTCGACGGAACGGAGAGAAAGAAAAGGACCTTCGACTCTCTGTAGTGTCGCGGAGTCGCGATCGCTTCGTCGAGTTAAAGCCCCCGCGAGTTTCGCTCGCTGAGAAAGGAGGGTATGAGCCGCCGTCGCAATACCTATCGCGTATCGAATGCAACTGAGAGTTGCGAGTGAGAAATGTGGGCGAGGAATTCAAAAGAAAAAAATCAAATAAAAATAAGAGAAGAGTCTAAAAGGCTCGTAACCAAAGTTTGATAATAATCGACTTTAATTTACGACTGTAACGCGTTAATTGGTGCTTCACAAGAGCGAAGGGAAAAAGCACGAGAATTTTTTACTTTTACTTCCATTTTTTTTTTTACGGAGGCATCAATCCGGATGATGGCGTGTTATCGAGAATGAGCGATGATGATTTCCTACACCGACAGCCGTCGATGTTTACGTCGAGCCGGAGGCACGAAAAGGAGGAAGTTGCTCGTTGAACGAACCGGATATCTGGGGAGGGACCCCGCTGGTCCCGTGTGATCAATTTCACCACCCGGACATCTAATGTACGAGGGGATTATATAGTGCGTAGAATTGGCTGCGACAGCTCAACGAGATCGTAGGAAGTAAAAAAAGACCATGAGATTTTTAAAAATTAAATAAAAATAAAACTAAAAATTAAGTTGAAAATTAAATAAAAATTAATTTAATAATTAAATTTTCGCATTTCACTGAACCACTGTTACTTCAATTGGATTTTTTTTTCTCAGCCAGAAACAATGTCTCATCGATGGGAAAAGAAGTGAGTTAATAATTATCGTGTGGGCATCGAAATCTCGGGAATTGTTTTTCCATCGACGATGTAATATCTGCGAATTCTTCGCGAAGCAATCGATCGTAATTCATCGAGAGAAGCGGCGACACCTGTGCCTATTGTAAAACACTTGAATTCCGGATGTCGAAGGAATACGCGCGTATGAGTATCTTGCGATTCGCTCGATGCTATTGTATGCTGATCGGAGTATCGTTGATATAACGAGAAGAGGCGTATGTGAATGACGCTGCTTAATCGCGAGTCAACTAATTGTTATTCTAAATATACGAATGTATCACCGCTGTGACCCCCAAAAATCAAAAACATTCTTCTCTCTGCTTACGGATGTAAACGCACGTACGCTCGGGTTTCATTATCGTAATATAAATTTTTGGGTAATACGTTCCGAGTATTTCGGAAAACGTTTCAAAGATCACGTATTCAAAACTGTCGAAATTTGAACCACGAGCGCGTCGAGGCTAACGAATTCTTTTACGATTTTCGTAAAGCGGATATAACTGCAATATCATATTTTAATTTTTTTTAAATTTATTTAATTATGCAATATATTTATTATTATCTATTATTATTATTATTTTATACTTATTTTTTATATTTTTTTTTATTTATGATATATCTCAATTTTTTATATATTTCTCTTTATCCTTTGTATTTTAAAATTACAACGAACATTCGATTAGTTCGAGACGATCAGCTGAAACGGAAATTCCAATCGCGCCTTCTCGGGAGATTCGCGAAGGAAAAAAAAAAAAAAATTGCTCGTCATTCGCATTGGCCGATGGTTACTTTGATGTCAGACAAAGGCAAACCGGATTCGTCGGAGATTCGCGAGATAATCTGAACGATAATAGAACGGTGCTGGTAACACGTAACCAGGACTTCCGCTTCTCTCGCCATAGAAACCTTTGACTATCCTCTCTCTCTCTCTCCCTCTCCCTCTCTCTCTCTCTAGCGATACAACACTGTACCCGTATCCGTGTACCTTACGTACTCGTGTACTCGAATCTCTATACGGATACCTACGCATCTTGCTACGCAGAAACGGATAAAGCTCTGCATCGATAAGAATCTCGCGAGAAAGAAACGCTAAAGCGGGAGAATAGCTCAAACGTGTTTCCTGGCAGAGGGTAACAAGCGCTCGTGTGGGATCTAACGAATCTTGTAGAAGTCCAAGGCAAACCCTGAATCGGACTCTAACCTCGTGTATAAATATATATATATGTATAGCCTACGCGAAGACAAACTTAATGGTGGGAATTTCATCGTGTTTCCCGTTCGGCAATACATCGAACATTGCAACTAACACGATAAAACGTGTTAAGGCTATTTTTTACCCTTAAAAAAACGAGAGAACTGGTATAAACTTTTTTTTCAAACGCATTTTTTTAATTGAAATTCTTGTGTTGTTTTATTTCCTCGTATTAACTTTATACAGCATTTTTAGGTTATCGGAACATTCGTATTCGCATTTTTTCCATCATCCCATTTTGCCCCACGTTTTCCTATACGTATAATTGTTTCGTGAGGCAATCTGAAACCCTTATCCCTTCATATTCTTTTCCTCGTTCGATATCTGCTATCGAAATAGTTAGTTATCACCGGAATCAAGAGAAACAAAACTCTATCCCGCGAAAGACGGGGGTTACCCTTGAACCGTTATACGGAAAATAGCACAGCGCTTCGGAAATGCATACATTCACAAATCTTCGTGGTTCCCGCGCACAAGCGGGGGATTGAACAATGCGTTATAAATAACAAAAGTACCGGCGACCCCGAACGTCGACCGGGACTTTACGGCTCTCCGCATGAGACCGCGCAACCGCCGCGCGTCGTGCAGTTGCAATTGAAACTCGAGACTTCCACACACGTCGGGATGCTTCCGCGTTAACGGCACGTTGTTCTCTTTACCTCAAAATCTTCGTGATCGCTTGTCCCACATTTGCATCCAAATTAATTCGGAATACAAAATGAATTTTACTCCGAAAAAAAAAAAAAAACAAATCGATTGGTGTATCGCGTGAGTTTCGAGATTTATTTTTAATCGCTCGATGGTCATTTTCTCCCGAGGATACGCGCCTCGTATATCCTAGAGGAACGCGATATCGTATTGCAAAGTGGGCAACATGATGGATCATCGAGGACCCCCCGCAGGCATTGATGTCTGTACCTCACATCGTCGACATACTTTCGTCTCATTGCAACTTAACGAATAACGAGGAATACCCGCTGCGGGGATGAACTCTCGCGAGTCTCGACGATGCACACCCCCGCCTACGAAGGGAGTTTTATTTGAGTTTTTTTTTTTCTTGTACCGAACCTATGTAAGACCTCCGATGATTTACCGGCCGGTTTATTATATACAGCACAGCGAGAGCTGCTCAGCATTCTCAGCCGTTTCGTTTATACTCCCGCGCAGGACTCGCTTCTGCGCGAACATACCGGAGGAACGAGATACGGTAATACCCTGGGGACGGTATAATAAATTACCGATCGTCACTTCGTCGGAGCTTCTTTATCGCTTCTTTTTTTATTAAAAAAAAAATTTTTTTACCAAAAACTTCTCGCGCTGTACGCAAACATCGAGCGCCTTACGGTAGGTCCGGAACTTCGATATACGGGTCAATGAACTCTTCGACTCTCGGCGCGTTTATTTTTAAAAGTTTCCAAAACGAGTCTTATAGATACCTTTTTTTTTTATTACGAGTTTAGTCCAAATTCGTCGAAAATTCAATAAAAATGCGTGATGTATATTAAGGAGAGGAGAAAAAAAATTTAAGCAGAAAATGACGCGATCGATCTGAGATCGTCGTTCGGTGAATCGATACCCGAGGAATTTGAATAATCGCGCAAGGTGAGAGCTCCAAAGGGGGCACTACTATATATATATTTTATACTACGGTATAGGAAAGAGCTCTACGAGGGAATGATGCGCGGATACCCACGCGATATGTACCTTTGGAATTCTAACAACTGCGAGTGTGTGTGCGTCTTTATATATCGCGATTCTATTTCTCTCTCGTTGACGCTGCGGATGATGTCGACGGCGCGAATTTTGCCCGCGTGAGAGGCTCTTCTAACCATACAGTCGCACGGTCAACGTATTCTATAATTTATGTACATGTATGCAAGCGCGAAGCTTGGCATAGGCGATCCCTGTATACATCTTCCTGGGAGTTAGCAGAGAGGAGTATCCCGAGGACGGAAGAACCGATCGCCACACCCGAACACACGTCGACTCCTTGTCCTCCACGCATGTCGTTCGTTACTCGGATTATTTCCTTGATCTTGCGATACGTTCGGGGGATAAAGTGGTATACGCTTGTCGTTCCGAAGCGTTTACGGATCTACGATAAAGCTACGATACACGAGCGCTGCTGCGCATATATTACGGATGAAATTATCGGAGATGAGTCATTTTTAAGCTATAGAATGCTCTTAATAGACTATAAATGTAGAATTGGGATCGAGTATAAGTAAAAAAAATGTTATAAAATTTTTTTTTTTTTTCTTTTAAAAAAAAAAATATTTTTGGCAAATTTTTTTTTACTTTCACTCGATCGCAGTTTTAAATTTACACTCTGTTTTGGAAGGTCCATAAAGGGTTAAAAAAGGGGTAAGTGCTAAACATTTTTTAAAATTTACGAAAATATGCATGAGATTCTAGGAGAATTAATTTTTTTATTTTATTTTATATACTTTATTTTTCGATTTCAACAATCTTTACAAAGACTTCGATTACTTCGATTTTATCGCGTCGAAAAAAAAAATCGTTTGAAAAACTTTCGTTAAGCTTGTTAAGTATCGTCGTGACGCAGTAAAAGTCCTTGAGAAGGAGGACGAAGGCCTTGCGGAAACGACCTTGCGGAAAATCCGTTTTGCCTTCGAGAGTTCGAGGAACGACCCCGACAAGAATGCAACCCGCGGGAATGTCTTGCCGCTAGCATCGACGTATGCGAAATCGTAAATATCCCGAACGGACGAACCCCAGTGGGGGTAAATATAAAACGAGGATGCGTGTTGCACCCGGGAGTGTCCCCACGGCGATTTATACCCCGTCGTTCCCGGGTTTTCATGGAAAGATCGAGAAGAAGGAGGATCTTAAAACCTGTAATAAAGGATGACGCAGAAAAGAATTCTGCGATAAAAACGAAAAAGCGAAGAGGATAAAGACTACCGTACATATTTCAAGGGATTAAGGATGTAAATTAGCGAAATTGCAACTCGATCATCTTCTTTACGTCGATTATTCTCTTTGAAGAGAATTCTCGAGAGTTGTCGGGGGATGAAAAGGGATAGTGGACTATATTCAGCGGATACTCGAATGGGCGCCTCGGAGGACTGGTATCATTTTTTTTCTTTTTTATTTCTTCTTTTTTTTCGACGAGTCAGTAGCAACGTTCCTCGTTAACGCCACGGGGAGCGCCGAGCTTGTTGGCGCATGGGAATCAATTTCATCGTGGCGCCTGCGTCACATTTATATCGCTTAATTAAGACGGAGAGCGACGATAAGACACGTTCCGCATCGGGAGCTTCTGGTCGCATCGAAACGAAGCGATCGTACTTCCTGGCGCCCGCAACGATCGCACCACCCTTTAACGAGGGTATTATCGAGTCTCGCCCCCTGCCCCTTCCCCCGGCGCGCATTATCCAATTATATGCCGGTTGTTTTTTTATATTTTTATCACAAGTTGAATACATTAGCGAAACTATCCTGTTAAAGGGGAAAAGAAGGGACTTATATGCAAAAACACATATTGCCAATGATCGTACATCTTTTTAACTCCCGACCGGCCAGTTGGGCGCCAACGCGAAAGATCGCAGCTATGCGTTTCCCTGAACTGCCGTAATTCATCCTATTTTCGTTGTCTCGTATATTTGCCGAAACGGCATAAAATGTCTCAAAAAAATTCGCTACATTAGTTCTCTGAGTCACATTACGTGTTTCTTAAACAATATAAATAGAGAACATTATGCAGAAATTCGCAAAAATAAAGAACTTTGAAAAAACTATATGGTAAAATGACCGTATATATGCTATTCGTTGTTTATTATCATTATTATTATTATTATAGAGAAATTAATAATAATATACCTAATATAATAATAATAATATTTATTTGATAATAAATAAAAAATTATTATTATACTGTTATTATTATTATTATTTTCGGATTTTATTGTAACAATTTCGAATACAAAATCCGGATCGTTTTTATTCCGATGTATTTGATTATCAATTATTAATCAACAATCCAGGATTTAGTTACAATTTATTTCGCAACTTTATTATACGAGACAAACCGTTTGTCGCAATTACTCGCTGTAATTGAAGAGTATAAACTACAGATAAATGCGTATGCGGTGGATAATTAGCAGTCGCTTTAAACGCACTTTGTTTCGAATCGCCGCATGAGCGTCTCAAGGCTATTATTTCATATACTTTTCTCTCATTATACTTTTTTTTCGCTTTAATGTCTCGATTAATTGACCCGATCCAATTATCCAGTTGGGTATATTAAATTACTGATGTAACGGAGCGGCGTCTTGATAATCAGTATTATTCGCGGCAGAGTTGTCTGCGCGGTTATATATATACGAAGGTTCAGGCAGATCGGTTGGTAGATTGGAGAGTTTATTTGAGATCCTCCGCCGTCGGGCGCAACATAGTTTGCCGCGAGAAAAGCCTTATATATGATTGTTGTATATATGACTATTTGAATGCAGATTTTTCGCGGCTCATTATTTAGCCGTTTGCTTTGCCGCGATACGAGAAATTGCGCGTGTGTGGCGAATCAATTAATAATCTTATTCCCGACGACACTCGCCAGGTGAGCAAAAACGACTTCGATGAGGAAAAAGAAAAAAGAGAAGAAATAAAAGGGGAAAAAAATGGTAATTGATATGTAGATACGGTACAAGTCGGCGTCTCTCTGTACTCCAAATCCGGAAACTTATTTTATGCACACCGATTTATCGCCACAGAGAGTTCTACGCGCGTATCGCGCGTCAACCCAATTAATGAAACGATTGGGTATATTTCATACGACACTGTGTGGAACTGCGATTATATTTTTTTCCAACGTTCTTTGAACCAAATGGCGCGCGCAGCAGGTTCGGCGGTATCGGCCTTTATGACTTCATTGTCACGGTCGATCGAGATTTCTATCGGTGACTTCTCTGTCCGCACTCCGGTTTTACTATCGCGCGACGTTGTTTACGAAACCTGCGGCTATACGACTCGCCGGCCTAATTAGTTATTTGTTTATAATTCCAAAAGGGATAATTGTCGGAACTAAAATTTTCCTCGAAACCACCTGTGGTTTTCGTTTGGTGGACATCAGAAAACGACTAAAAAAAGCTGTGAATTCTTTTTTATCGACATAGACGCGTCTTTGGTGAGAGCAATAAACGGATAATAATTGGATAATACGTTTCCGGTATCAATGCTATTACTGTACCTTTTACCCCTTTAGATTTAACGGATAGTTGAAATTAAATTGCGCAAAATTTGTCTACCGATTACATTTTGTATTAAATTTGAAAAATTTTGAGATATTATTTGAAAAAAATTGAGTTAAATTTCGGAAAAAAATTGCTATAAAATGAAATAAAAGAAAAGCGTTACATATTTATTTCATTTTTGCAAATGTTCTCTCAAACGTCCTTCAAATTTTTTTTTTAGATCAAATAAAAAAAAATTTCTAAAATATTTTTCACTTCGTGTCAACGAAGCGTAAATAATATCTTTAGATCTTCGTAATCACCGACTTTTGCAAAAATACGCGAAACTCGATTCCTCGAAACCGTTTACTTAAAACAATGTGTTTCACATTACGATTTGTAATACGGTTCGTTTATTTCCCGGAATTTAACATTATGAAAAAAAAAAAAATCTTGAAAGCGCCAAGGATCGACGATCGGGTCATTCGAGCGATTAAATTTATTGTTCGGCGTGTCAAGTAGCGGCTTTCTCGATTGGTCACCACCTGCGATATCAGCCCGACAACTGTATTGTCAATAGGCGTGAAATCGTGCAATAATTCCACTACCCATTGTGGCTACAAATCCGCTATGAAGTAATTCGTATTTTCGAGAAAACAGAATAATCGTCACTAATTTCGAATGGCGCTCTCGTTTCAATTTTTCACCTCTTAATAATCGCGAAAAAATAAAATAAAATTGCATCGTCGATGATACGAGGCGAAGAATTTAAATCGACCGGCGTTCCTCGATCGCGATCGATATATCGCTCAAGTTCGCTTAATTTATTCAAAAAGTATACCAGTGCCTCGAACAGCCTATGGTATGATTTTTTTTTAATAATATCTTCGCCAACGAGAGTGAACGCTTAAACGCTGTTGCCACCCGAGGAGTGGCTCTCTCGCACCGTTAATTACACGAGTCCAAGCGACACGCGGTTGATATATACGTGAAATTATGAACTCTCGCGACACTGTAATGTACAGTAAAAGCAAAACGCACGAACTACGCGCTCGTGCCGCACATTAAAAAAAAAAAAAAAATAAAAACGTTGGCGGCAAGTCGAAGGGAGCAGCGTACTGCGAGGTTTCTAAAGTTTTATACTGGCGGAGACATGGAGAACCCCCGTCACCGGAGCGATACGACGACGACGCCGACGACGACCGATTGCTTTCATCGCCGGCTGCCTACGAGAGCTCCTGCTCCGTTAGCCCGTCGATCGAAGGTCGCTCTCCATCGACAAGGCCGCTGATACAATACCGATTTTATAGCTATATGTATATTATATCCGAAATACCTATTAACAAGTGTACACGTGACTGTTCTCCACTCGTAATGATCTATTTAATCGGATCGCTTTGTTCGCATAGCTCAATCGAATCGCGAGTCTCGAACGCCGAGAAAATAAAAAAAATGGTTGCGTCTACGTGATCTCTATAAGTAATACCAAGAAACAGGAGACTAAAAAACGAAGTTAAGCGCCAAAGCAAAACTACAAAACACGGAAATGAATAAAATTTTAAAGAAATGCAATTGGGCGAAAGGGTTGAATACGTAAATTTTGCATTCGAAGCCAATATATTTCGGTCTCTACGGCCGGATCGCATGATCTCGAATTCGCGATTCTCTCGACCCGATCGTCGAGGTTGCAGCCCCTGAAACGCAACGTTCCCAGTGAATGCGTTCCATAGAATGCACCGAATTATCTTCGATAAAATAAAAGTCTGATATCGTTAACTATAAGAACGGGTAATTTTGTAGTTTTTTATTTGAATCGATTGTTCAATACGAAAGATCGAAAAAAAAAGTGTATTTAATATTTAATAAGAAATGAAAATTTATAATAATACTATTATTATTATTATTGATAATGTTTTCCTCATATCAAAACGATGCGAAAATTCGAATGAAATTATTGTCAGCGAAGGGCATTGGGGTCGTTTGGGGTGCATAAATCGTATCGAAATTTTAACAGCCAAGTAGTCGATTCTTCGATCGCGCAGTGTATATAGAACAGAGTTGGCCGGTATCCATTCCACGTTCCTACGCTCACCGGCGCGATTGCCACGGTGTTGTTCTGTTGGCACTATGAAAGACCTTATGATCGAGCAAGTAGCAGCAATTCACCGCTCGAACTCAGTCGAGAGATAACGCCGACGATATCCTTGACTCCTTGGACACACTTTACCGTACGGTGGTACGCGTAACTTCTATATGCACGAGATATAGTCTCGCAAAAACGGCTCTTGCATATGTGTGATTATATATTATAAGAACAAACTTGATTCGGTTGTGTTACGTGGCAAAAAAGTTTGTCGGTGTCCGCATACAGGCAGATAAAACGAACGGTCAAACCGCCCGCGTAAGCCGCCGCGCGCGATCGACAACACACACTCGGAACTTTGGCTCGATAGCTCGAGCGTTCGTTCGGGCCGTCCGTTATGCTTTTTCGTTGCGCCCCGCGCGCGCGACACGTTTGCAACTCGCGATTTTACGTGAAAGCACCAATGGTCACGAATACGCGAGATACCGTGTGTGGCGAAACGGGAACACTGTGTTTAACTCGCTACTATAACAGGCTTTCCAAACAATGACCCGACCACGTTCGCGAGTACTCGCGCTTTTATCTCGCAATCAAATCGATGCGTTTTCGATAACGATCTCTATTGCCATCCAGACACAGCAGTGCACAAGTCAATGTTCTCGTTTAATGCTAAACAACTCGAGCCTTTGACGAAGCACAGTCGTAAATATCTATTGTTACGTTAATTGACTGTAATCTTTCAAATTACTCAATTCAACATTAAAATACGTTATATACGAAGAATTTTTTATTTTTTCGGAATTTTTTTTAAATTCACACTTCGAAAAACTATTTTTTCGTGTTTTTCCATTGGCGTTACAATTACGATTTTTTTTTTTTTTTAATTTCTTCTCCGATAATGAAAAAAAATGACGAAAAGTTGATATTAAAATTAATATTATTGTGAGTTACGAATAGAAAGTCATTTAATTAATCTTTTATTATTTCGATGTAACAATTTTATATAATGTTAAATTTATAGTTATAGTAATTGAGTAAACAATGAATTATAATTATTTACTCAGTTATTATAGCCATATAAATGTCTTTTTGAACTGAGAAAAAACTGTCACGAAGTGTGTACATTTTGTTCAAAACGATGACGAAATACATAGATGCTAACGATCAATATGATATATGTGCGATCGAGGACCAAGATTTCCGTCAACATAGTTCAACTTGGTTTCATTCCTCGTGCAAGCGTGAATAATGAATAAAAGGAATGCGCGTCGGTTTTCCATGTGTTTCGCACACACAGACTATACACAGAGGCGTTGCAATATCTCTCCCGAGTAGAAGGAATATACGCTCGGTGGTGCGAGCGAAAAGGCTCGCGCGCGCCGCGCAGGGATTAAATAATCGAGAGAGAGAATTGTGCAACGGTGCATTGGTTGTGTAGGTTATAAAGGTAAGTATTGGCGAGAGCGCGATCTCTCGCGGAGACGTCACGGAGAGTTGAACGCCGGGCTTAGAGTGTGCGCGCAACGAGCGAAAAAAAAAACCCCGATATGTATATATATACACGAAGAGAAGAAGGATCGATGTATAAAACTTACGCGGGACAAGGATTTCAAAGGATAACTCACCAGAAGAACAAGTATCGTGCTCGTAGCGGTTCTCTCGTACGATAATCTGCACGCCATCTCTCCTGGGGGGACACTGATGCCCTCCTGCTTTAATACCAGAACATCCTTGGCGTCAATGCGGCATGCGATACCCCCGTTGCGCTCTTCTCTTCTCTCGATGTTATACACGAGTTCCTTTAGCTTGTCCTCTTGAATATCGGGATGATCCCGTTGACGAAATTTATTGTCGATCACTGTTTTTTTCCGTTCTCTTTTTCTTGTAATTTACCCGTCTTCGGTTATTCTTTTTTTACGTATTCTATTCACCACTTAACTGACAGTTGATCACGTCTTATGTCGAGAGATCCGGTAGACCCCGATTGTCTCGATGCAATTTTAACGGGATTATTATTCACAGTGGATTTTTTTAATCTTTTATTTTTTATTTAATTCTTTATCCAGCGATTAATGCGGAAAAAAAAATTGCTTTTTTACGCGATCGATGTGTTGAGCAGGTTATGTCACAGTAAAAAAAATATCGTCCTCTTCACGATCGGTGGAACGTTTCGTGACAAGATCGATGTCCGAATTGTCGATTATTATTTCGTTGGATTAAAACAACGAAGTTACAGACACTCGGAACTTTTTATTTTTCGATTGAAAATTGTTTTTTTTTTTTCGTTCGTACGATGTTTGTTTAGTTCGGGGCCCTGGACTAGACTGGATCGCGAGTTAAAAAAAACGGTTTTTATATGTTTCCGATAAGAAGTTTGTGAATCGATTCTCGCTCCCACGCTTCTTTCTATCCCTCGTTTTATACGTTATACGTCCGGCGTTAGATAGAGTGTGACGTGACGTGACGGTCCTAACCGTGGCACAGGGCTCGGGCAACTGACAGCGGGTCACAGTCGCAGCGGTCGGCGCCACGCCGCTCACAGCTGATCCGGCGCTTGGCCTACCCTCTCTCTGCCCGCCATATAGGACTCTCTCGACAAGCGAGCAGCACGCGCTCAGCGCGATCTTGTCCTCCTACCTCCCTTGCAACCTACTCCTTCTGTTAGACGTCGTTCCTCATGCTGAATAAGAGTTGAGAGAGTCGAGCCACCGGTTGTGTATATCGTTAAACTATCTACCTGACTGCCTACCTCTACCTACCACGACACATGTCTAGGCCACGAACGGCGTTCTCGTTCCCCATTCCCCCGTTCCGAATAAGATTGCTCGCTGTTCTCTCGATCATTTTCCGTAACATACGACTCGCTGGCGCGTTCGATTAATCGAACCGGACGTCAAGAGGGATGTCGTATGATCGTTGAAAAGTATTTTCTCGGCAAAATTGAGATTTCGTTGTCTTAAAAATGTATCTTCATAGACAATACGGAGGTCGGGTGGCAAAATGGGTATATAGAAACGGAAATTATTGAAAAATCAAATAATGATAATAATCATTAAAATTTGATCTAAAACTAAAAAAAAAATTAAAATTGTCGAAAAAAAAAAAAACTTTAAAATTAACTGCGAGGTATTATTGAGCTATTAGAAGGAATGAAAGACCGTGAGTTCACATCTTACCTTAGGAAAAATTATTAATATAAATTGGGAAAGGAAAAAAAATGTCAACGTTTTTTCGTTTTACTGTCATTTTTATTCACATACTACATTTTTCAACTTAATACATCGTCAAATGAGACGAAAGTGTTGAGATTTGCGATGAATCGTCCAAACGCGTTTAGGGTACGGCAGAGAATACAAACCGATGACGCGCATCTGACCTACTAAACCCGACAGTGTTGCTACTAACTTTTAATGCCCTCGGGCCGCTGCATCTTCATCGCCAACACCTTTAATACTAACTTACACTCTTCGCGTGACTGGTTTGCAGTCACGATAACAACAAGACCCTCGGGCCTGAAGATTTGTCCGTTTTATTGAGACTAAATTTAACGATTTATCAGCTAATAAATAATAACTAATAAGCATCGTGATTGCCAAGAGCTTAATCGCGTAATGGCGAAATAGCTGAAAAAAAAAACACGAATTAATCGGAAGTGATGTCCGGAGAGTTGTCGACATAACGCAAATTGAGTCACTGCAACCTCGACCTTCGAATCCGTTTAATCCGTATTGCGAATCGATCTCGAAACTTTCGTATCTATCGGATGAATTTTCAGTGAATCGAAGGTATTACGAGCGGTAAATATGACGAAAAAAATGCCGGGATCGTGAAACGACAGAGTATCAAATTTCTCGTCATTGCTTTCGTCGTCACGGTAATCGGAAGCGTCACGAATGACGAGCACTTTGCAATTGGAAGTTATTCAATTAATTAAGGAAAACCCCGTTGTGCAATAGATGAATAATTCTGCTGTTTCTTCGATCCTTTTCGGCCGCAAGAGTCGAATGACTTTCCTTCAACGACAAGGTCGTCTATATGATTCAGAGGGTATCGAACGAATTTAAGACCAAAAATAGGACAAATTCATTTCCTTTTAGCGGTTCGAGGAACCTTTTAGGAACCGCCTAAGGAATACATATCGTTGATTTCAGATACATGAACTAAATATTTATTAACTAATTATTATAACAAATTAATTTATAGAATATTATAATTATTAATTAATTATTATCATCAATTTATGATAATTATTATTTACAACAAATATTTCGAGTTTCATGGAAAAAAAATACAGTTCGGGGGGATAATGGACCATCGAAAAATAGAAAAATTTCATTATCAAAACACCTCGTGTTAACGTTGAATTGCAGGCAACATTTTTTTTTATTTAACAATTTACGTTTTTATTTTGATTATTCACTGAAATACCCCTTTTTTTACTGCGAGGTAAAGATTGAAGATAAAACTGAAAGATTTTTTTTATGCTACTGATACGAATGGATTAAAATTTGCTTACCATTTGCAAATAGTACTTACCATTGTTTCGAAAAATTAAATTATAGAACTTTAAGACATTTACCGCGTTTTCTTTTTTTTTCCTTATCGCGATGAACGAAGGTGAGAAAAGATTTTCGGAAGCCTAAGGAGGATAATTCGCATACTGATGCGCACTTAGCGTGAGGTATCGCTGTTCGCACAGTTCAATACTCTCATAGCTGTTCCTGTGCAAAGCCTCAAATGATTATATTTCACGTGCAACGAATTCCTTCGAAGGTGTCGGATCCCAGGAGATACGCGCGAAGGTGGGAAACCCGGCTGATCTTCGGCAAAACGATACGGTGAATTTTACATTTATCTGCATTTCTCGGATACTCGTTCCCGGCGAACGGGGCGAGTCCACGGGTTCGACCGATAATGTCCGCAAGAATTCTCGACACGGCGCGAAGTGCCTGCCGGCTATCTTGGCACGAAGACGGAGGTCAACATCGATCTGAGAGTATCGCTGCGTGCATTGTTCCGTGAGCGGCACGGCATTGTTTCCTGTTCGGCGGTCAAGAGGTCGAAGATATCGGTGGGGAATCGCTGGTCGAGTAGATTTCTCACCATTGAGAGATTCCCAACAATTATTTTCAAAAATTCCGATTCAAAATCAAATTGAATTGATACTAAATGATTTAATAATAAATATTTATTATATTTTTTTATATCAATTTATAAGAGTTAAAATGTATTATATTTAATTTCCATCATACATTTTTTTCATATTTTTTAATAACTATGTTTACAAAAATTTTAATTCAAATTTAAAAAATATTTAAGTACTTTTTTTCTTTGTTTTTGTTTATCACTTTCGGCTCATTTTGAACGCTTTTAATTATACGATTTTCTTTAAATTTTTTCAGTTCCCAATTATAGATTCTCGCTGAAACACGGTCTCACTTTACTAACAGCTTTACTAGCTACAGGTGGGCGGGCAATTTTTTATTTCTCTCTAACCATCGATAATTTTCTACTTTTTATACACCTCTTTAATTATTAGGTACGCAAGAAAACACAGTCGTGAGTTAAACACCGCGCAGAAGAGAACGGGGCAATGGAGGTCACTTACAAAAACAAGAATGCATTTTTTTGTATTATTAAAGAAAAAACAATGTTCCGGAAAAAATACGAAAAAAAAAAAATTTGGACCAATTATGTCTCAAAAAAAAAAAAAAAAAACATTGTATTTACATTTGAACGTCTTCCCGAAAACTAAATAAACTTATTATTATTATCATAATTATTCAACAACTTCGAAATCAATCTCTTCCTTTACTTCTACCGAATAAGGCGCCCGTATTGCTACAACACTCTATTCCAAAGCGCCAGCGATCCGCGGATTCGAAGCAACACCGACGTTTTTGCGTCTGAGAGATGCGCAAAAAAAAACGAACTTTCGAAGGCACGCCAAGACGTATGCATGCGCGAAGGGTATACACGCGATAGGCTACACCACCGATCTACGCGGTACTCGAAGACGGCCGACAAACGGCGTAATTGCACTCCTTCTCGGGCACAATGTATGCGTAATTCATTGGGTTACAGGTAGTAACGGCGGTGAGTGCGCGGGGCCTCGAAAGATAAAAAGCTGCGACGATCACCGGTACCGACGTTCCCGAGGTTATCACTAACTCGCTGCTCCTTCGTGTGTATGAGCCGAAGAAGCGTATTTCTCATTCGCACTCGATTCACATACGATCAACGAAGACAGAACGAGCGAAAGAACTCGCGGTTAAGCGAAAGACGAATAGTGAAATGAAGAGAGATAGAAAGGTCGACATGGAGAACCTCGACGAGCAGCGAGAGCGGCATTTCGTGAATATCGAGAGCGGAGTTTTCTGCCCCCGTCTGGGATGTTGCCTGAGAAACTCAGCTGTATAACGCCGGTGAGGCTTCGGCGTTCCCGCGGAGGGATCTCCTTCGCTCTATCGCGCAGCTTTTGCTCTTTCAAAACCGTGTAATTATTGGAAATCGTTCCTTGTACTTGGCAAACCAATTGGCGGGGATCTAACGGGTATAACAGTACACCGGATAGATACCGCACGATCTATTAATTTGATTATAGATTACGCAATGATAGTGGTAATGATTCGCGCCAACTGTGATTCACGATCCGTTATGAATTTTAGGCATTTTTTTTGTTCGACGTAACCGACATTTTTGTCGCATATTTCATACATTAGTATTTAAGAGATTTTATTTACTTCGAGATATCGAAATTCTATTAATAAAAAATTTACGGTAATTTTACTCCAATTTGAACTCTTTTATTTATTTTTTTTTTCAAATTATATTTCAATTTCCTTCCATTTTTTTTTTTCAAAGTTTGTACTCTTTTTTCTGAGATTATATAATTCTCGTTTTTTTTTAATTTGTTGTATTATTTCTATACTCGTTTTATCCCGTGCGCCCAATTTATAATAGACTTCGGTTCACCTAGAAAATAAACGCGAGATAAAGTTTACAGTCGTCCGAAGGATTCCGCACGCGTTGGAGTCTAATTGAAATCTCACCTCATGGAAATGACTCTGTGGCCGCGCCGCACAGTGCCAATAAAGACATAAACGGGCACTCGTAAAGACGGTTTCAGCCACAAGAGGATTTATTGCGATTGCCATAAAAATCTTCTCATTCGCGGGTCGAGTTATTGCCGCGAAAACGCTATTGAGAATTTATACCGGTTACCTAAACGGTGTCTTGTCTCTCTGAAATGAACTTTACACCGCCGAATCCGATAAAAGAACCTCCGAAAAAACTGTTTAATCGAACATCAGACCCCAAGGAACAACGACGAATGGCAGTAACTTAATTTTTTTTTATTACGCGATTATTGTCGTGTTCATTAAACCATTTGCACGATGATAAAAATCTTTTCTCCCGTTACGAACGCCTCGTTATTTGGCAAACGGTCAATTAATGTTGAATAAAGATTTCCGCCTTTTGGGCGCTACAATATCAAGTTGATGTTTAAGAAAACATTCCTCGACTCTCCTACAATACCTCGACGTCGACGCAATTGATAGGAGAGCCGATCGTCGAACATTGGCAGTGACGACGATGAGTCGTGAATTTGCCGTGCGGCCTGCACTCGCGATCGACTTAGTACAGTGTAATAATCGAGCAAAATGCAGCGAAAAAAAAATGTATGGAGTTTAAAGGTCGGAGAAAAGTGGGAAATATCTGTAGGGAAAGGTGAGGCAAAATGAACCGCTTTAATAGTTCAGGGAGTTGTGTCGATATATACAACACGTTTCTACTACTTTTGAACTAAAATATAGATTTGTCACAACTCCTTTCGAGTGTTAAGACGAAAAAATTGGCAAAATGGATAATAATTAAATCGCATAAAAAAAAAATCTTTAAATACAAGAAATACGCTTGATCGGTACAGTTCTCACGCAGGCTGACCATATAATTTGAAAAAAAAAAAAAAAATTGATATCAGGTTATAGTGTTATATTTTGGAGTATTGTATATGTTTTCTTAATGCAAACAAATTGACGTGTAAATTACATGAAAATGTATCCATTTTTTTTCTCATCTGTTAATTTCCGTTGATACACGAAAGAGAGGTTATGAAACATGTATTGCATGATGAAAATTACTCTATGGTTTGAAGTAAATTCAGGTTACTCGCAGCATTGCGACGAATATTACAAAAAAAAAGTACAGTGTGGGATCTCGAGTTTTACTCCATTCTCCCACAATGTTGCGCCGGTAAGATGTTAAATTATACACGCTGACGGCTTATAGTGCTCGCAACACAATCAAAATTTCTTGTCGATCAAAGGAAGAAAAAACTACGGCAATTTAATTGACTTTATTATCGTATTTTTTTGTTTTTCGGAAACGTTCTTTAATAATTTCTGTTAGTTTAAATTCGTTATTTACATCGCGCGATTCTATATTTAGGAGACATTATTCGCGCTTCAACGAGACCTGAGACAATATTTTTTTATTAATTTACTATCGAATCGTTCGATATTACGCGGACACTTGAGAAATTAAATTGTTCCAAATAATAATGTATTCGTTTTATTTCAGCGATTTTATTCGTATTGATAAAAATACGTGTTTTTCCGCGAGAATTCATTTTTTTCGTGTATAGCATAGTATTAGTATATTGTATATTAAATTTATAAATAAATAAATAAAAATTCATAAATTATCTTTATTTCTGTAACTAACGCTTATAGTTATTTAAAAAAAGACCAATGATGCACGTTGGCGTATACCGCTACATGCTGACCGATCGATTGGAGACTTTCGTCATGAATACGTTCGCCGTATATCGATATCCGCTGTAGTATATCAACAACTTAAATACAGCAGTGTCGAGACACGCCTGTCAACCGTGAAATAAGTTGCTCAGCAAGAATTTAATTTACGGCGCGGGTTCAGCATGCCGGATGTCAGAAACAATTTTTCTATCAATTTGTGATTAGAAATTAACGATTTTTGCAACGTTATCGAAACGGCCGAATATTTATTCTCACAAACTCCCTATTCGAGTTCTTAAGGAGATCGTCTTAATAATTCATTATAATTATTGAATACTTAAAGAGGTACAACATGGTGATTAAAAAAAGGATTAACATTTTTTTTTTCGAAACTGTTTATTACGAAATTAAATTCATAACAAATATTTTCGAGTTTCCTAGTAAAATAGAATACGATTCCGGGGCAAAATGGTCCATTTATTTAAAATGAAAAAAAAATCATTATCGAGCCTTTTTGACGGACTTTTCGGCTGTTAACTTCAAACTCCGTGAATGTAACGAGAATCGATACAGTGGATCGCCTTCTCGAAAATTGTTTATTTTTTTTAACCGTAACAACTTTAATTTTTTACTCTATATTTCCAAAATCTCTCCTACTATTTAGTAAAAAAAAATTTATTAGTATCTCCCATAGTTATTGAGAAAAAAAAGATCTCTACTTTCGAATCGGCAAGTAGATGTTCCCCATAAATTAGGAACGATAATTTGCCAAATTTGATGTTTTGACCGAAGAAACGAGTAGGCCAATTTACGGCTATAAAAAAAATCGGAATAAAGAATTCGCAATAATGAAGGCACCGGTCTACAATAGGATCTCAAGTGGAGCCGCTGCTCGGGTAAGAAGTCCGCGACAAGCAGGAAGACTTGAAATTGTCTATAGGATCACATTGAAACGACGGCAAAACTTGTTCCGCAGTGTGCGAATACGCGAGCTCTGTGGCACCCGATGGATATAAAGAGACGGAGAATCGCAACAGAGTTCGAACAACAGGTTCTCCATTGCGAGGCTACGAGGGGGCAACCCGATGGCATTAATTAGCGTTGCTTTAGCACGAGATCGCTACCGAAGATTTTCCCGGCAACTTTAATGCCCTCAACCGGGACAGAGAGACAGACATGAAAAACAGAGAGATATACTTCTCGCAACTCGACAAAGAAATTCTTCGTTGTGTGGGTGCCGGGAGCATTTTTTTTTACTTCGATCCGACAGAGAGCAACTCTTCGGTACAAATCGCACACGTGACGGAAGAATTTATCGTTTGACGTCATCGCTTGTACATCGGGGTACGTCCACTCGGGTGAAACTGGATGCTCTTCGACTCGCCGGAGAGCTTCTCTCGGCATTTTTACTGTCTACTTATCGTTCTTTAAAATCTCGCTGAGCTTTACGATTTCGAAATGTCCTCTCAGTACGATGATTATTACTCGATCACCTTAAATATTGTTATTACAAGAAAACGAATAAAATTAAAAAAAAAAAAAACCTAATTGCCACTTTCGAAGTTAATAACATTTTTTTTTTAATATTTGCGTAATATAAAACTTATTTATAGGGTATTATTATAAGTTGCCAGTTTTTTCAATGCTGTCAACGTCTTCCCTTTCGCAAAAAAAGTTCTTACCAAATAAAAAAAAAAAAAATCGCGAAATGGCTGAAATTTTTTTTCAAAAATTTAAATTTTTATATTCGCGGGAATTTCAAAAATGTAAATTCAATTTTATGCGTTGTTTGTTTCCAAGTGCCCATTTTCTTCCGCGTGTCCGTTTTGCCCCGCAATCATCTAATAACGTAAGAAACCAAATTCGATGTTTAATTTACGCATCAACGACTTCGAATATCGTGACTCGTTTAGCCTTTGAAATTCATTCGGAAAGGAAACCAAAATTTATCTGTGTCAAGGGCAGTGGGTACCACAGGACGAGACAAAGATGAGTCGACTCGACGTTGCGGAAGAAAACCAACAACGGGAAATGACGCGTTTACATCCGAAATTAATTCGAAGAAGAAATAACGTTATTACTCCTAAATTCGGACATTCTGGACATCCCTGAGCGCTGACGAAATTCCGCGTAACTTTGTTGCATCGAAAAGAATTTTTTTCTTTATTATCGATTTTCTGGAACCTCGCGAAACGGCGCGCCATCGTTTCGTAATTGAAATTTAGAAATATTCCATTGAAAAGCCATCGATGACAAGTTAATCAATCTCATTTCTCGTCGCGTCAAATGATTGTATCGTTAACGCTTTATAATTCAAAACGCGAAAACATCGTCGAACACCGAGTTCCACGGGAAGATTTACGATGGCTTTCGCGGTCTCGATATTGCGGCTCAAAGAAAAGTTTAACAGGTGCCGTACTACCAGCTGATTGCTTTGCCACTCAATTATCCTCTTATCGCACACACGGGCCTTTTTCTGTACCGCGACTCTCGTTAACCCTTCGTTTATGTTCTTCCATCTTATTACTATTAATCATTATACTCGATGATGAATGATCACTCGCGCGTGCGCGCGCGCGCGGACCTCGAACGAAATTTGAATAAACAGACATTACTCTCGAAGTCTCTCATCTCAGTGTTACTCCTCTGCATCTCTGCGAGTCGCGGTAATGTGAGATTTTGTATGTAACGCGCTTTAGCGGTACCATAAAAAAATCTTATTTATCAATAACAATATTTCAAACTTCCCGCGACGCCAATTTTACGATACTAACGGTAATTTTATTATTTCAATGACCGAAATACAGGGGACTTTGAAATTTGTAAAATTCGCCCCCAGCTATGGCGGTGTTAAAATGAATACTCGTTACTCGACGACACCTTAATTTATACGGACTACAAAAACAAAGTTATCAACTTATTCTTCGAAAATTTGAGGCCCGAGGAATTGTTTCAATCTTAATATTTTTAGCGTAAAAATTAATGGGGCAAAATGAAACAGTCGCAAAACTCGAATTTCGGGGTAAAATGGACCAATCGTAAAAATCGTGAAATAAAAAAAGTTTTTCTTATTGGGCTGAATTTTATAAAAAAATTCTCCTCCGTGTAGTGTCTCCTCCATTTAGTATCGAGAATTGCATCAATATCACCAATCGCGTCGCTAAAGTCCCGTTAATGTGAAATGTATGAAAAATCGGGTGATTATCGAGTTATTATTGGTTTATGAGCCGAATTCGGTTCCGCACGCGTCCGTTTGCCCTCTTCCCTCAACCGCTGGAAATAAAATGGTGTTACGCGTTTCAAAACTGGTAAAACGTGATTGTGTTTCGTCCGAAGAATTGAGGTCCCGGAGGGCTATCTATAACCATTAAAAAAGCACCAACGCCGACGATATATACAAATGCTCTCGCATTCGGATAATTAATCGAGGAAATAAAGGTGTCGCTTGTCTCGAAACACATTTTTCATTGTGTGTGTGTGTTTTTTTTTTTTTTTTTCGTCTTATGATACCGTATAGTATAACGCCGGCAGCAGTAGCCGCAGCAGCCGCAGCAGTAACGGAGCGAACCTCACGGGGATCGAGATGTGCAACACACATCAGATTACCGGTGGGGCCCCTCTCGCTATGTGTAAGACGGGTAGCAGCATCAACGACAGAGGACCAACCAGATATTCGTTCCTAAGATTGACTCGGAGATTGGGAACGAGAAAACGACTCCCGACCGACTCCCTGGACTACACGTGCGGCAGGTCACGATTATTAAACCTCGCGGCACGACAATTTTTCTGCTATTTCAAAATCTTTATTTTATTATCTTTTTTTCGCGAAATGTATTCATTTGATAAGTGTTTAATATCGTATATTTATTTAAAAAATTATTTGAGTAAACGACGAGAATTTCAATACGAAATTTCGAGTTTTCTTACGAGTTGAGAAGAAAAAAAAAAATCGAAAAAAAAATTCAACGTTTGAATTAATTTTCGAATTGCCGAGCGAATGTACCCCCTTAGCAAATGGTTGTTACGCGCCGCGCATATAATTGAGAACATTAAAGCTCATTACCAACTCCCGAAGAAGCGCCAATTAACGTGTTTGCGATGAAAAAAAAAATCAATTTATTGACAATACGCGGCGTAGGAACTTTGTGAATTCGTGTAAATTGTTTCGCGTCCTCTAAGTTACGCGACTGTAAATAACGCGTTCGTCGCCGCAAACGCTTCCGAAAAAAAATTGATGAATAATTTACACGCGGCTATCTTTAATTATCTTGTGAAGACCCTCCTCGGAGTCTCGTAAAGATAGTAGCGATATATCTTCCTTCTTAATCGTGTTCATCGTTAACATTTACCGTCTCTCGTAGATTCGCAAATATTTCTCCGGCTTAAGGCGATTATTATCTCGAACGCTATTTCGATATTTTTAGTTAAATCGCGAAGAATTCCGAAAAGAAAAAATAAAAAAAAGGACCTTATAAATTTTTAAGGCGGCTCGCGGGTAAGACGGTAGCGAAAAATCGAATCCCAGCGGATTGATATTAATTCTATTAGTATGTCGTTAACGGCCGCTGTTTTCGTCTTCGCACGGTGAGGTGATTTTGTTTTTTTTTACGACAAAAAAAACAGTATAATGCGAAAAGATCGCGTGGACCGGGCGCCGCTGAAAATATTAGTCGTGCGGCGGTAAACGACGGTTTCGCCTGTGCGCCGGCAGCACCATGCGACTCTACGAAAGTGTCAATAAACTTAACCTTCACGACGGTGAACTGAGGTCCTTTTAACGGCCGCGATTAGGACGCCTCCCCAGTATGCGCGTGCATTCCCCGAGATGAAATCTCGAAGCGTCTCTTATCATCCGTTTTTCTTTCCGCGAGTTCTCACCCCGGGGATACTCCCTCTGCACTCGCGTTCTCGCGTTCCAACGAATGCAAAAACTCGAAGACGAACAACATTAATACCTCGCGCGATTCGAGACGAAAATAGAATAACTCGATACGCGTACAGGGACCGGAGACTGAGGAATTCGCTGACCAGTCCGGTTTTTCAATCGAAACAAGATCGAGGCAGTGATATTCTCGGGGAAAAAAGGGCTACGGCTATTCGACCGATAAACACTCACCGAAACTAAAACGCCTGTAGGGCCAATCCCCCCGTGACGTCGGTGGATTCCGCCGAAAGATTATTACGCACGGTAAAACACGTTAAGGTACGCAAAATCATTTCGTTCCCATCCCCGGTTAAAAAATTTTCCATCTTAAGATTACATTCTTAAAATATAGAAAAATAATTTCAACAATATCGAATTTAAAAAAAAAGTTTAATATATATGTCTATTTCGGTATATAGATGATTACGGGATGATTTTTGCCCCGAACAGGAAACTGTGCCCCATTTTTCGATGAATATTCGATCGAGAATTTTTACGTCTGCAGCTATCATGTCGCGAATCTACGATCTTTAGTCATAGCGACTTTGTTCATTCCAAATTACTTTTTCCGCCCTGAACCTATTTCTCGTCCTAACCTAACAACGATGAATTATCGAACGCAATCTAATTAGATGCTAATGTAACTAAAACTATTGCGTCTTCGACAAAACTCAAGTTTTTCTACGATCTATAATTCCCGAAAGATCCGCGAACTCTTTGAAAAATATCGTACTTACCTCAAAAACGATGTGATTGTCGTTGATTGTCCAAAAATTTGAGTTTACAATCGCGAATCTCAACGGAACACTGCAAGGACTTTAATGGAGGTACAGGCATTCTTTTTTCCCTTCGTGTCGACATTAAACGACACGTTTCTCCGACCTCTATTGCCGGATTGTCTATTTACGAGGTTGGATTATCGCTCGATGTGCCATTACCATCCGGCACGCAATATTTGCGTCGCATTCCGATGTCAATGCACACACCGGGAGACATCGGTGGGGGCAGGATAACTTCGACGACGGCGAGAGCTCACATGCGCGCGCAGGATCTTCTTGTCTTCTGCTCCGCGGACGAGAGGCCTGCATTTTTATCAAGGTCAACCGGTATACCCCGCGCTCGTCCATCCTGGGTTATCCCCACTGTGGTCTCGACGATTCTACGTACCCCTTACTTGCATTACGATCTTCTCATGTACGCGTATACCGGATTCGCGGTAAAGCATTTGCATAAAGCACGAGCACGAACAACGATGTTAATGTGTAACTCGAAACTTTTCAACTTACGAGTCGATCTCACTGAAACACCTACTAATGCATTCGCGTATCGAACGTTCCGCCACCCCACGATGGAAATTAACATCGATTTATTTTTCTTCCGAGATCACACTTACCACATCGCCCCATCGTGGGAAAAACGGTGCCGCAATGAATGATACGTTTAATTATATTTGTTCTGTATTACGTGATCATTCATAATACTATAGGATATGTAAAGTGCCTTTACGTCATAATAGGTAATGTTTTGCCTGAAATAATTTGACGGGGTAATTGGGGTAAATGCGATACTTAAGTAGAATTTTGTTTTCTATTCGAATAAGCAAAGATTTTTTTTATTTATTTCGAACCCAAAGCTCAATTCGGAAGAAATAATTTTATTTTAGCGGTTAACAATATAAATACATAGGGAAGTACAGCGATTTACAAAAAATATAGAAAAATTTAATACAAGGAAAACCTTCGTTTTCCTCGTAATATTTTTTCGTGTTTAAAATCACGAACTCCAAGAGAATAAATAAAACCGAATGAACTCAAAAAACTTTTAGAAATTAATTTAAAATTTAAAATAAACGTTGACAGTGGTAGTTACTGCACAAGCAGTGACCAATCGGTGTTCGGAAAACAATAATTGTTTCAACAAAAAAAAAAATTTTACGATCCGAGCAATTCTTGAATTGCGTCGCTGCCGCATCAGAGTTATCCACGAGTTACTCTCGACAATACATTACGGATTTTCACATTCGGAACATTCTTCCCCATTTGTAGAGTGGAAGATCTCTGCCCAACCGACGATGTCCTCCGAAACCGCTTCCGCTTCGATCGGAGAAGCGATATGCCAAATACCGAAATTCCCATAGTTTCCGTACGCAAAGATCTAAAAAAAAATGCAATAAGTAAAATTTTTACCAGCAAATTTTTTCGGGGGTCACATTCCTTTAAGGGGTTTAACAATAAGCGGTATGCCAGGGAACTTGAAGAAATAAAAAAAAAGGAAACCTCATATTGACAAATTATAATTCTCTGAAACGAATACCTTTTGTTCCCCAACTTTCGACCAATGGCCAAAGTAATAACTCGTATCGAATCCCGGGCGCGGGTGAAGTCTTATTATCGGGAAATCGTGTTTCTGCGTACTCCATATATAAGTTTCATGTTCGGACGCAGTGCTGAGGATAAATTGGCCGTCGGGACTCAAATACGAATACATCTAGAAACGCCACATCGTCAATCGGATTGTTTGGAACTTTATTAGTGTATGGACGTTGTGGGGTCCTGTGATTACACGAAATTTTCATAATCGAACTCCAGGATCGCCATCACCTCGAATGTCCCGAATTGCGATCGATCTGTCGGTATCAGCATAAAAACAATGCCGGTATTGGAAAAAAAGGAAACATAGCAGAGAGTAGTAGGTCATCAGTCGTTCCCGACTGAGTGGCGCTAAATCGTTAGCGGCGAACTCGGGAGTTATGATGTTGTGATCATCGCCTCGGTCAACATTGCAGAGTCGGGGCGAATGTGATCACCGGCGCGGTGGGTATTACAGGCGCGTAAATGCAAGTCAGCGCTTGGTGGGGAGAATCTCCGGTACGTATATGGCGTTGAAAAGGTGAAAAAATGTATGTGGTATTCTCTTCAATTGAAAAACAAACAAATCACGAACATTCCTACGATTAAGCATCTCGTAAAGACATTCGTCGGGAGTATCGTTGATTTTCTTCGTATCATGCAGATAGAGTTCTCCGGCGACAGTACCGGCAGCGAGTAAGTTCTCGTGACCAGAGGCCGTGCAGCACCGTAAGCGGTTAAGAGGAGGTGCAATCCCTTCCCTCCCGCCCGTCCCGGGCTCAGTCGGTATCAAAAACTGTAAACAACTTTTTTGGCGCATATTAGCTTTTGCAGGCGAAAAAAAAGTTTCATCCCCTGCGGACATACCCAAAGCAGGGGATGAAACTTTTCATTTAGCTGTAAATGCTAATATATGCCAAAAAAGTTGTTTACAGTTTTTGATACCGACTGCGGTATTTCACCTGTTCTTAAGTGACGTACGTTCCATTCGTATAAACCCTCATAGTCTTCCTTTCGGTAACACTTTAGCCTTTACAATGTGTGAAGATAGCGACTAAAAGATCGAACGTTTTTTTTGTTGTCGTACATATCGTTAGCGACAAGCATAGTTTCTCAAGAGCAATAACTTCCGGTTTTATTGTACATATATGCATATGTATATTATTATACTGCTGAACAAAATGGCTACTTTGAAAGTACTTTCTTATAGATTTCCGCTTTTATATTAAATTAAAAAAATTGTAAAAAGAAAAAAAAATGTTAATGTACTTTAAAAAAAAATGGCAGTTAATTGAAATATAAAATGGAGAAAGGGGAAATGGGGATCTCAAATGGCCTCTTCTGGCCACAGTTTTTTTGCAGATGTGTAGTCCTCTAAATGGGTAACGAAAAAGGCTTTGTACAATCACTAAAGGTATCTGTAGCTGTATAACTTCTTAAAATGCATTTCAACGATCGATTCGATGACGATGTTCCCTTTTAAACAGTGTCATCATTAAAATAACAAAGATACGTAGTTATTAAAACCTTTTGCCTAGAAATATGTTCCACCAATTCAATATGAATAAATCAATAATCAACAATGACGGGCGCCATTACTTTAATATTATTATCGTTTTTATTGTCATTCGATTATCCATGTTATTGTCTATAGTCAAACACATATTACACGTAGATCAATAAAGTTCATATGTAAGTTATATGTCGTTCACAGCAATAATCGGCGGTGTCGCATTATTGATAATGTTATCATAGGATTTAGTTTTTCGAATGAAAGAAATCACTCTCATCGGAAATACTTTAATGCGAATCCAAAGCCAGCCACTTTGGTTCTCATTTCCGCCGACAGTAAATCCACAAATGTGTACCCGCCACACATCATATATATCATTTTTTTAAATATATCTTTATGTATATTTATACTATATACTGATTTGCACTACAAACTTACATCGGTAAATAAAATAATGCGAACGAAATAATACGACTACCATTTAGACGAATTACTGTTTTCTATCGCGATTTTAACGATCAATAGTTTTAAGAACTACGGGAGCGAACGAATCCGAAGATTACGGATAACGCCGATTTTTTTTATTTTATTTTTATTTTTTTCATGAGAGATTAAACACTAATACGCTAAATAGATGAATTTCAGAATCTTTGTAGTTTCGGCGAACTCACGAATTTTTTTCGATTCATGAATAACCGACTACTAATATATGATAATTTATGTATTTTTTTTTCTTCGATAAGTAATATATTGAATATCTTGTAGGCATAGTAGCAAAAATTTCGGTGATAGACATTGAATCGGGAGCCCGCAAAAAACACCCCGCATCTTGCAGTCCTCGACGTAGCGTTGAAAATGCGTAATGCAAAAAAACGGGGGGATAACTCTTATAGATAAAGAAAAAAAATATTAAATTCTTCGGCATAATGTGTTGTGACGGAAAATGAGCCTATATACCCCTAACAACGATACGTAATCTTTCAATCCCAAAATTTTTCATTCGGCGAATGAATATCTGTTAACATCGTTTCGTTGCATAATTTCGTTTCAAACGGCGGGCTCTTTATTCGTTTTATCGTCCGAATAAATACTATAGATTCATGAAATTACCGTTGCATTAATGTTTTTTTTTTTTTTTTTTTTGATGCGATTGATTTGTCTTCGTTATTGTCGTATAGAGATTGCGCGACAGCCGAATTTTTAATATTTACACTCAATTGCCCGATACATCTCGATTTTTTTATTCTCATCATTATCTGAACCTTTCGGTTGAGCCGTGTCGATTGACGATACCGTCAAGCGAAATCAATTAAAAATACTCGGCTCTAAAGAAAAAAAGTCAAAGAAAAAAAAACAAAAATGAACCTATCGTAGCGTTTAAATGGCGTCGTAAGAAGCGAAATGAATTTTGTGGCCAAGAATATTGTCGACGGTGGGTAGCGGTAGGTTTCTTCTGAAGCGTTGTCGACAATTTACTTGTAGGGACTGAAGGCAGCGGGTTCTCGGTCTGCGGTAAGATCTTAACGTCCAAGTCGACGAGTTGGAGGAGTCGTTGGACGCGGTCCCATCTGCGGAATCCTCCCTGCAATATCAATTGAAAAAAGTCAATAATATCCCGCAAAGAATATATCTCATCACTATAAAGTATGAAATCCTTTATACTATCACATGTAGATGTGTTTCGTTCCTTGAAAGTAATCAAAGAATAACAATGAAACAATTATGCGAATGGGAAGTGATATAGATAACATGAAAAATAGATCGATATCGGCTGATGGCAACGGTTCTCCTGATACTATATTATGACATCGGCTTTGCAGAAATCCTAAGGATATCGATCGAAAATCTATCGTTTGGGTTGCACTGAAAAATGTTCATACCTCCGGTGTGTTACTTTACCAGCTGTTAGCGGCTTCGTCAACGTTTCATTCAACGACTTACCGTATTGTCGCGATTCAGCAGAGGAATACCGACGATTATTCAACGGACTCAAATATGAATGAAATTTTATCTATAATTTCGAATTACAAAGTATATTAAAGACATTTCGTTTCGTATTTCAAGTCCGACGATCTTTTATGGAACTATGAATAATAAATAGTTCATCGATTGATTGTATAAACTTTTTAACACGTCCGCGAAACGTGAAACGATATTCTGAATGAAGAAGACTATTCATTCAAATGATGAACCGTGCGTGACGTGGAGATAATTAAAAGAGAAAATGAGAACATCGATCTAAGAAAAAAAACGAAGTCGTATCGGTTCTCCGTATGTGGATGCTGCGGCATCGGAGGCTTTTCTAAATGATTTATCTAACATTGAGAACTAATGTGATCTATCTAACAGCTTTCTATAACATCGATAACGAATATCAAATTTTCGTATACATACAGATGCATAATTGTACGAATATATGAATGTGTATGTATCGAAAAGACATCAATGAACACCTAATCTACGCGTAAACGAGTCGGAAAGCACGGCGAGACGAGTAAACGGTTGACAAACGGTTCGTAGTTTAGTGAGAGTTGTTTTTTTTTCTTTCTTTTCCGCAGCTCTGCGGACGTCTACACGGACAAAGGTACATCGACAGCAACACGAGGAGAGCGGAGTACACCGATTGGGAAACCTGCTAATCTGACCTGTCGACCAGATCTCGCGGGGATCGCGAAAATCGTGCCGCCTTGAAGGATGGTAGCCATCCGAGGCGTGCCAACGCCCCAATATGTCTCTTACTTGGTTGGTACATGTCGATATAACCGGCCGTTGCACCTCCAACGTTCTGCAACTCCAAGCCGCCACCTGCTCCTGACATTCACATCTCAATTGTACGAATACTTCTTTCTTTTTTTTCTCTAACTATTTCACTTAAAATGTATAATTTTCACCAGAATTCTGTGAATTAATGACGATACGAAAACAACTTAAAAATTATTTTCATCACATCTCTCGAGATTTCTTATTTCAGTTAATTAGTGTCTCAGTAAAGTCAAATTTCTGTGAAGCAAAAAAAAAGGATAATACGATCGGTAACTTTTCGAATTCAAATTACGACATTTTCTATTTCATTTATGTTGAAAATTCCTACGCAACGTGTAATCGTTGTTTTGGAAAAAAGTTGAAGATTTTTTTTTTCGCCAATTTGAAAAGTATTGCGCCGCGAAATATTAGAGATCGTTTGAAAATCTGTAAATGCGATGATGAGAAATGAATTTAAAGTAATAAAGTATCAAACTCACCCATGAATCTCTTCTCCGTATTCGGATATTCGCCAGTGAGTGCCTCAATCATATCCTCGTAATCGAATACATTATTGTTCTGCATAACCGGAAGTGGATACTCGTCGGAGTAATCGATCTGTCGTTTGGGTCGTTTTCCATCCAAAACATTTTTCAGCATGTCGTTCTTGGCATTCGCGAGTTCAGCTTCAAAGGCAGAGGTCTGCATCGGTTTTACAGATTTTTCGATTTGCCTTTCGTTCGACGATTTTTGATCTTGTTGAGCGGATTGTTCGCCATGACGATTTTCGAGGCCGAGTTTTTGAAGTTCCCGATCGAGACGTTCGGCGTTCAAATCTTTTTCGGTTAACGAGCGCCCGTGACGATTCTGATTCGGTAAACTCCAGTCTCGCGCCAGTGTGCCAACGTTGCGTTTTCCGTAACCGTAGAAATCTCCGTTTCTCGCGAGCGCCGCGATGTTACGTTTTTCGTAATCGCGAAGTGGAAAATCGGCGGTTCTCGCAAGTGAACCGAGATAACGTTTGCCGTTGCGAAGCCGATAATTGAGCGCTGCGACTGATGCGAGACTCCGCTTGCCGTCTTGCAGCGCCGGGAGAAGATAAATTCGTCGGAGTGAACCGATGTTTCTTTTGCCATTGTTGGGCAGCATACGATCCCTCGCGAGAATCCCGACGTTTCTCTTGCCGCTCGGGAGTCCGTAATCCCGCGCAAGTGCCGCAATGTTTCTCTTTCCGTTTGATGGCGGCAGAGCAAAATCTCTCGCAAGTGCAGCGACGTTTCTCTTTCCGGTTTTAGGATAGTCACGCGCCAGAGCTTCCAAATCCAATTCACCGTTCGGCAGAGTATATTCCGCTGCGATTTCGGGAATACTTCGCCGGTCCTCGACACCACTGTCGGCGAGAATCTTCATAAGGCCGTCGAGGGACTCACTGCTCAGGGTGTCGAATCTGAGAAATGCGGAAAATAGTGATGATGAGTTGAAGTCAATTACAACCTTTTTTTTTCAAACGTAACAATGGAAATGGAACAATAAGAAAAAAATTAACTTAAGAAAAAATTCTTTCCATGATAATCATACCGCGTCTTTGAGTCGTCTTCTTGTTCTTCCTGACGTTCCTGAATCGATATCGGCAGATCGCCATTCTTCGCGAGTGTCGCGATGCTGCGCTTCTCCGATTCCATTACATCTTCGGATGTGAGATCGCCATTTTCGTAGGAACGATCGGCAGGATCCTCTAGCAGACGCTGAGCTCTTCCGATCGCACCGAGATGACCGCGCATCGCTAAATCGCTGAACAAGTCGAGATAAACACCGGCGGGTAGACATATCTTCGCATCTTCGCCATCATCGGTGCCGAAACTTTTGAGATTCGCGTAATCGGTACGATCTTTGCTGTCGGGAATGATTCTCGCGGTTCTTGAATACGCTGCGAGATTCGATCCGACTTCCGGTAATCGCAGAAGAGCGATAAAGGTTTTGCGGGGTAAACAACGACTACCCTCCTCCTCTTGGCAACTCACCTGTTGGAGAAAAATACAGACATTCAAAGTATCGTAATATACAGAGAACAAAAAAAATCGGTTTTCTATCGACTAAATCGACGCTTTCGTAAGGTGAAACAAATATTCGATCGATTAAAGGCATTCATTGTCATAGTGAGCAAAGAAATAGACGATTTCATTAATAGTTCGTACGATCGACCAGATATTCTACAGGGAAAAAAAATATATGCAATAAGTATGTTAGAAATATGTGAAATTCGGCGTTTTTATCCTATTATAATTCGCGATATACTTTTTTTTACGAAAGGCATCTTTTAATTCACCAAATGATTTTTTTGTCACCCGCAAACGTCGATTTAGTTGAATCGACCGATTTCGTGTTCTTAGAGTAAGCAGTTCTCAACGACCCTGGTGCACGGGTGCACCGTACGGTTGAATATCAATGTCGGATTATATATCCGCTGCTGTTTGCCTCGATTACCATTTACCGCTTGTAACCCGCGAATCGCGAAGCAAATTTCCCGAAATCATATTTAATAACGAGCGACGATACCATACGGATAACGTTCATCGCACAAATCTTTTTTAAAAGTCGAGAACATCTGTTGGCCGAGCGAGTGACATTGTAAACCGTGAAAATGCCGACGACAACGCGAATTTATAACTCGTGTCATATTCCCCGCGAAAACGGGTGCAAATTCGATGTTCACTGCCGCTGAAGGCTCCGACGATTGCTCATCGGGCGCATGCCGCGATACGTAGCCGTATATCGCTTTCTAGACTCACGGCGAAGATTAAAAAAAAATGATCAACGATACCGAACAGACGATAAATTCATTGCCACGAGAACAATTGGCAATCTCTCGTCGATCCGTAAAAACGATCGTCGACGAGCAGATCGCGGTTTTGGCGCATATACGGGAACATGTGGAGTGTCACATAACATATCAGAGATTAATCCTCGTGATGAAACGCGTGTTAGGGTAGATCTGGGCGCAGGTGTTGCGAAATCGAATAATCGTTATCGCAGTATGAGCAAATTAAACCCACGCCTCGATGCACCTACCCGACTGCATAGTTATACCAAAACTACGGCTGATGCGCGTATTAAACACGGTCCATCCCGGATATGCTTGGAGAAATTAAAGAGGATAAACCATACCGTACCGGAAACCCTGTATTTTATCGATGACAATAGAAACGACGATTTATTTTACGATCATTCATGCTGGTGGTACAGCAAACACATGAAATCGAAGTATTTTCACGAGATAGTCGCATTCACCCTGATAACGTAAAACAGCCGCGTCGAGTTTCGATCTCTCGAGATCTCGCGAATCACGGTAAGACGTGCAGCGAATGTATGGTACTAAAATCGAAGATTCTCTATGGAAGTCGTAACATTTCCGGCAGCGATGTTTCGTTATCTCGTGACGCAGCGGAATTGTTACAGATATATGTCTATAACAGGGGGGTGAGAAATATACTACGGGGATGCCTTCGCCTCGAAACCATCCCCTCTCCACCTCCTCCCTCTCAACTCTACTCTCATACGAAACCCTCGGTGTGGTATATACTCCAAGCCGCGTGATTGTGATATGTAGATCCAGATGGTGATGACGTTGACTGCTAATTGTAGGCATGAATGCATACACCTCTTTGTACCCCACCACGTGCAAACACATGTAGTCGCGGCATCCATATATTTTGCGGATGTACAGAATACAACGGCGAGTACATAATTCATCCCGAACTTCCAATGGAATACTCGGCTGTGAATAGGCGAAACAATGCGAGGGGTGGAGTAATGTTTTTTTTTTTTTTCAATTTCGTGAAATGCGTCCGCGCGAATATCGTAATGAATAGCGATAATCGATCATTTTTGTCAATCGAAATAATATCGACAAAAAAAAATTTACCCGCGTGCTGTACATAGTGCGTTTATAGTTGCTATTTTTCGGAAAATAAACTATTTCGAGACTGTAAACGATTTCATCGCCGCGATTAATTTTCGAAATGGGAAGCCATTTTAGGCAAATGGCAAATTACGGTACAGATAAGCGATACTATGTCCAATGTAGCGATCGAATGATTAAACATTCGACGATGTATCGGCGAGACGCGTATAACGAAGATTACGCGTTAAGTTCGATGATAATCGAATGTACCGTTAACGTGTTTTGGCCGGTAATGAATATCGTGTCTCATCAGGGTTGCGATAGTTCAAGGGCCACCGAGCGCCGATGGTCAATCATTGTTCGAGATTGACCACCGTCCATCGTGATATAACTTCGTGTTCGTGGTCAACGCGCGGTAATGCGTATCGATCAAACCGACGTTATCCGATAGCGATCTTTGACGTATATCGGTGAACCGCGAACGAAAAAAAAAAAAACAAATATATCGAAGATTTTTGATGGCTCATCGTGA
Source organism: Cryptus viduatorius (assembly GCA_964006125.1). Lineage (NCBI taxonomy): Eukaryota > Metazoa > Arthropoda > Insecta > Hymenoptera > Ichneumonidae > Cryptus > Cryptus viduatorius. Next base: position 8,484,339 of record OZ023220.1, read on the forward strand.
GTGAGATAGTGTTTCACGGTCGGAAATTCGAACAATAGCCACGTATCCGGCTTGGAAAATTCAACCTACGCGGCGTTCTCCAGTTTAACGAAACAATATATGATAGCGAGAATCGCACGCTTCGTACAAAATCCTGGGATGGAAATAGCAAATCCCTAGAATGCTCGATCCCAACGGAAAATCCGACTATCGTCGGTTTTGTAATCTCCGAAGGATAAAAACAAATGCGCGGTATCGTCGAAATGAAAAAAAAAAACCGATATATCGTTACGTTCGCGACGAACAACGTAGACGTAAAGTGTAGCTACTTGAAAAAAAAAAATTGTAATCTCCTCGACCGTTAAATATCACGACATTTCAGCGTCGATAGAAATGTTATTTATGGGTAAAACGCTTACGTCGAATAAACGACGATCTTTAATTCCGATCAAATTGATGAGAATAACGCGTAGTTTTCTTCGGTTATCGATCGGTCAATGGTGAAATTTATGCGAATATATAACTTTCCATCTCCAACCCTCATACTTTTACGATCCTCGCACAAGTGCGGTATTATATGTTCGTCCCATTCGTCCCCATCTCCGTATTCTCGTCCCACGATCATCGCATCAGTGATTTTCTACTTTGCGGAACAAACCACTCGTGACGAGGAAGAATAAGAGAGTCGACGACGAGAGACCGATATACTTCAACCGCCAATATAGTTCCCATTTATAACATATTTCGTAACAAGAATATCGAATGAAGAAACTTCAGCAGTCACATCTCCGTTGCAAATCCTGTAATCCAATAATGTAAGCGTCGTATATATCTTTGAAGACAACAGAGAGAAGAATAGATGTACGCGCATTCGCCATGAAACGACGGGATAGACATTGTTTTTCCAGAAATACGTTTCGGTGAACGACATTTCAAATAACGCGCGAGTTCGCACGCTTTCGATTCCCTCTGTTCAATTTTACCCCAAAGAAAACGTCGCGAAGATCCGAGCCACGAATACCCGCCGCCTGTCAGTCGATTGCTTCTCCGGTATTCCGCACCGTACTTTAATATAACGCGTATCTTTCGCGACGACAAAGCATCACAAATAGTCGCCGTAACGGATTTAAGCCTTTTTACTTCATACTATCGATAGTCTGTTATTTTACGAAAAAAAAAAAGGTTATCCAATAAGATAAATATCTCGCTATACCAATGTCACTCGTCGAATATATGCGCTGTAAGAAAATATCTTAGAAAAATTGATATCATTAAAGTATATGACGTTTTTTTGCATATACACTGAATTAAACTTTAATCAACGTTTTTAAAAATATTTTTGACCCGTATATTAATAACCATTGAAATTATTGCAATTCTTACAATTTCGTATTTGAAATTAATTATCCACTATTAAAAAAGAATTATTTGAAAATTAAGTAAATATATATCAAATTTTGTGAATATACGGTGTAGGAATTCCCTATATTTTCGCGATTGATTTTAAAAAATATTCAAATCACCATAAAATTCACGCATTATATATATTTTTTAAACATTTAAAATAAATTTTAATAACCCGTATGATACTCGACGTTAATATACAAATTTCGCGGTATTCCGTACCACCCTCAGTAAGTTTAAGTAGAATCAATTAAACTTTTTTAAAAAATTATGAAAATTATTACGCAATGTACGATAATAAAAACGTTCAATAGCAGTACTATAAACTTTATTCAAATTTGCGTTATGAATGTATCATAAATTTACATAAATTTTCAACAGCCACTGTAAAAATTAATATTACATCCAATGTACTCGGAAATAAAAAATTTGTAACGATCACATATGAAACGGAAATTAAAATACGGCGAGTTAAAAAACAAAATTCGCAATATTATTCGTAATTTCCAGTAATTTCGGAAATTACAGTATTACGAGGAATTGGCTACGGACTATAAACGGACATTTTTATAATGAGTCAAATGCGTGTCGTCGTGTGTAATAAATTGATGAAGCGTAAAAAAAACAGCACTTTTGTAGATTGAAAACTTCAAAGACTTGCGAGCAGAGAGCGCGAAGGATAGCGTCACAGAGTGCAGGTAGCATTGACGTAAAACTTCATCCATATTTCCGATGTTTGTCTTCTTTCCTTTGATGAAATTTTCTTCAAAGTCCTCTAACAAGAATATCTCCTTTGCCAATGTAGGTATACGCGAGTTTCTGCCTAATTAGACGTCTGAAGAACTTACAAAGTTTACGACTTGACCGCGCAACTCAGCAAAAGTTATACATTTTGCGCCGTTGATACTTGCGGTCGACTTCTACGAAACATTGTCTATTGCGAAATTCGGCAGAGTGCAAAGGTTCCATCTATTCTCTGTTTATTAGTAAATTCATTCGCGCATATATCGCGTTTTCGAACAATAATCGAGTTTGGGACGCAATAGGATCGAAACTCGAGTCCTCCAGGAAATTGGATGCTTTTACGTAAAACTCCCTTTCAGTGGGGTTGTAGTTTACGGAACACAACCGCAATTTCACCGTCAATCGACTTGTACGAGCGATCGTGAGGTACAATACCGTAAAATTCGTCTCGTCCCTTAAATTTCACGATCCAGTGGCTGCAGAACAACGCACACGCCTTCGCTCGCTCTTGTCGCCAATCTCTTCGTAAAATACGATTTCCCAGAATTTCACTATCTAACTGGACCGCGATAACGTTCAGAGTCAGCAGCAGCGGTAGAAACGAAAGTGCCCTTGGCGCACGTAGCAATTTAACCGGCATACACGCTGACATACACGAGAAGTAACCCCTTCTGTAGATCGGGGTACGCGTCGAGAGAGCACTTGCAACGAACGACCCACGAGCTTTTCGTGATTTATTAAAGTTGTTAACTGTTCAAACTCGCGTGTGTCACGCCCATGAATGACGAATCGTCCGACGCGTTTAATCCGTGGAAACTAAAGGTCAAATAACCTTCCGGATAAAAGTGATTCGAACGAAACAGAAACACAAAAGTGCGCTTTGCGCCTCTTAATTAAATTCTATTGAAAGTCGTCGAGAGGCAAAGTGAGAAAAAAAGATCGTAATTGAAATAAATCTTTTTTACACGCGCTAGAAACAGCGCGATTTCCCTGTAAAGTGCTCGACGATTGTTATACAAATGATTTGCTTGAAAGTCACGGAAATTGTTCTTTACTAAAAAAAAAAAAAAAATGACCCTTCGCATTTCGTACGCTACCGACTCGACTCCCTCTCGACGAATACTAGTTAGAGGATAAAAAGTGCCCGAAGGGATAGTAGATAGTTGCGAAAACGGCGAGGTATTCGTCTGCACGCTTTTCATAAGAACGTGAGACGACTGCACAACACTTGTAACTCCCGGTACGTTACAACGCTTTTTCACAGACTTCAATGTAACTTTCTGCCTGAACTTGACATTTGCCGAATGCATTATTCGGACGTGCTACGAGCGAATCGTCTCGTTGAAGTGGTTCAGAGTTGCCGCGACCTACGAGCCGCGATATATATACGCGATAAGAAATTTATTACACTACGAAAGCCTCCGTGCGGCTTTACGGTCTCCGAAACGTTTTGCAAGTGGTAATCGTGGATAATAATATTTATGTATATATGTATATACATTTTTTTTCACACATTGAGACACGCAAATCGATGAAAAAGTGATGTATCGTCACGAAGGAAGAGACCTATCGACGATCTTCCAAATTTAATCAAAAATATCCGATAGGCTTCTCAAACTTTGATATTTACATATACGAAGGGTTTATTACATATAGACGTCGAAGGGAAATGTGGGACCGTAGACAGCAAATTTTGAGAAGAGACCGGTGGAGGAAGAAGCAGAAGAAGAGGTATAACCGTATCAGCGAAGTCGCAGCACCCTTGTCAAGATCGACATAGGGTCGAGTTGCAAATAGAGTGCTGCCGTTTGCTCGGATCGTATGGCGCGAAGACAGGAAATTACTGATCGCGGGATAAGACGGTGGAAAGAGGCAGAAGAGCCGACGATCGAGGTAAGTAAAGAGGAACCTTTTCGCGCGGTGCTTTCACTTCGGGAATTGCTTGGGTATCGGTAGCCTATGAAAACCGATGGAAACGTCATCGATCATCTTTACGGACTTTGATTTTATTTTTATTTTACGCGCAATAAAAAGTGCCTATTGGTGGATGAAATTTTAGGAAGTTTCAAGAATCGAGTTAATTTAATTTTTTCCCGAAATCGATGGATGAGAATTTTTAATTAAACGTATGCATTAAAGTTGATGCTTAAGATTCATTTTTAAAAAATAATAAACGGAATACCAAGAAAAACGCGGTAACAAATTATAAATTTCAGAAGTTAATACGTAAGCCGAATATATCGCGTTACAAGTGTCGATTGCACGCAGAACATTGATGAATAATCGTACGATAGGTACAATCGATTTTTTTTTGCTTTCTATTGAATTAGTGTGCAATGACCGACAGTCGCGAAAAAAAAAGTTTCGAGGTATATATCGCGAATTGATCTGTACTGTAGAGTTTTACGCGAGACTCAGAGGCCAGGTGAGCAGCGGAGCGTCGATGATAAATCACATATCGTAGTACCTACGTACCGAAGAGAACGAACCACCCTCGTCGACTTGTTCTACCGTTCGTAGCAATGTATCGGCCTCTCTATCCTCGACATCCAATGTCACCGAGTGTATCAGAATAAAACCGAAACGTTTTTTCCTTTCGCTCTATTGGATTTTTCGTAATGGATTTTCAACGGCTTCGTCGGTTGATACACATTTACCTGAATGCCATCCTCACGAATGCATATCTTTACCGCGCATTCGAATGAATTCAACTGTGACGAGTTATAGATTAACGAGAGGGAACAGTCATACAGTTTATTCAGGTTGAATGGACGAGTAACGAAAAATTTCAACATAACGAGTATAATAATTATCGTCATTTTTTCATCATTTTTACAAATAATCGCGTATTCTTCTCGTTACATTTTAGAATTTAAGATGTACTATCAAAATTCATAAATCGATTCGAATAATTTATTTAGTTTTAAACTAAAGGAATAATATTAATAAATTTTAGTTAAAAAATATCTAAAAACGATGGGGAAGTGAATCTAAAAAAAAATTATGGGGAATTCGATCCCCATAACGAATTCGGAATTAAATTTTTTACTTCGATACATTTTTTCATTCAATCAGCAATGATATTTTTTCGTTTCGTTCCCTACTTTCGGTTATCTTTGATGCATTTCAGATCCTGTTTTTTTTTTAGACGTCTGAAATAAATAAAGAACATTTTTTTCGCCATCGAAAGAAATGTCTTACTTTTTGTTTTAATAATAAATTTTTATTTTAATGGGTATATTACAGCTACAGCCGCCCTATGCTTTGCCGCCTATGCTTTTCCTCCTTTTCCATCTTATTTCCCGTTCATCATTATCCACTATCTCGTCGGGTTCCATCGCAGTTGTGCATTTATCTCGAGAAACACGATAGCAATTCTCTGCTGACAACTATGCTGGTTGCGTAAGTAAACCAACTCCCTTTTGTTCCGTCCCACCCCTACACTCGCCGGGCGCATTCTTGGTGAGCATTTACCACATCCAAGCGTAAAGAGCTAAGATCGCTTTTGTCTCGTTATTGGCCGACGCGCGAACACCATTCGTATTTCAGGCAGACAACAGACATCTTTCTTTACAGAGTCTTGTTGTGAGGGTGAAACGAAGTGTCGCGAACCAACAATGAAGAATGATTATTAGAAAAACGAAAAAAAAAATCTTCTCTTGCATCGCGACTCGAAGAGGCGATAATGGCGGCCGACTCTACTATCCGGCGGTAAAATTTATAGATTTATTGATTATTTAATATTACCGCGTATTACAACCGCTGAAAGTGCAAACCCTCCTAAAAGTGCTAATAAAAATGAGTTCATTGACCAGTAAACCGAACTACTAAGACACCGACGAGGTTAATAAAATTTACGCGCTTTCCCTATTAGAAAGTTAAACTGCGAAAAAAAAAGAAAAAAACAAAAAGTAAAGTCTCTGATTATCGAAAGCCTCTTTGGAGTCATCGTATAAACGCGGACCTTCGACGATGATAACAATGAAAGGGAAATATAATCGGATTTAGTTACGAAGATGCGGTAATTACGTATTATAAAGATTCACTTGGCGAAAAAGTGGAGGTCTTCTGCGCACTGGCATAGAGCTGCAGCCCATTCATTGTTCGCACGACCGTTTTTGTAGTTAAGACGAGGTAAGTATAAAGCCAATGATAATAAAAGGGAATAGAAAATAAGGCCGTCCAGCGTCTTCGTTCGACTCGCATAGATAAAAGAAAAAAAAAAGAAAAATTAACGTTTCAATGCAGAAAAGTTGATCAAGTTATTTGATTTTTTTTTCGTTTTTAATAACTGTTTAGAAACGTTTCTTAAAGAATTAATTAAATTCCTTTGGCGTACAATAAGTGTCAAACGGGTAATGCGGTTCTTTTGATAAAAGCTTTGCCTATTCACGGGTTGATCAATAAATATCTTTTCTACCGCAATTTCTCCTTTCATGCCACGCGGATATCGAGGCTCCGGCAACAGGTTCGAAGACTATAAGCCGCCCACCGGTCTCCCTGCGACCGTCGTAAAAGATCAAATTTTTTTCTGAAGTTTTTCCGTAACCCGATATCTGTTGGATGCTATAACGAGAGAAGATTTTTTCTCTTCCGCAATGCAGCGTTAAATTTTACAAGGATGACACAGAATTACGAAATTGTCGGCTTCCATGCGGAAATTTCAACGTCACCGTTGAATGCGAGTTACGCGAAATTTACAACAAAGACACAGGAAGAAGCGCGCGAATGTCTTTGACGGAGATTTCGGCACGTCGACGATTCGAAGACTTTGGCAAACTCGCGCAGTTAAGGCGCAAGTTGAATGCCAACCGGAAATGCGCAAAGCTTAAAATTTTTCCTCGCTGTTACGTGATAATTAAAAATAAAAGTCTGATAAGATAAGCAAGAAAAATAAATAAAAGATCTTTCGCGTACAAAAATCGCGGAACAAATAATAAAAAGTCAACGCTGTTGTTCGGAGAATATTAGTAAAGTGAGAAATTTAACTTATAAGAAATTTAATTTTAGTCTATGGCAATTTCGAGAGATTCCTGTCGTCGAATGATAACGAATTTTGATTCAATAGTATCTCCTTTTCCACCAAAGTACGAAGAGCGCAATCGTTCGTTCGAATAGTTTCATTGTCACAAGACAATTGATCTCGCGGACGTTAATGAAAAGTTAATTGAAACGATAGGAATTTCATCGATAAAAGAAATGGACTCTATCCAATTTTTTTATTGAACATTTGCTGTAACAAACATCCGGGGATCGAATTTCTTAATAATCTTGAAGATCAGCGTTTCGAATTAAAGAGAAAATCGTATATTTGCAATTTCGAAAAAGCTGTGAATTTTCAAAGAACTCGCCGTAATGACATCGTTAGAGTGGGAACTGCTTCATCGAGTGTAATCTTCTATAATTGAATGGGAGAAATCGGGAGCGGACATCAAAGACCGCGCGACACCGCAAGCGGAAAGCTTAAATCGTTTGGAATTTGCTGATACGCATCCTATGATAAAACAACGATCGGATCGATAAGCACATCTCATGGACGCTTTATCAAGCCTCCGACCTTTCGCAGGACTGACATAGGATCAAAAAGGAGCTTAACTTGCGGCTTGTATCGCGCTACTCGTACATAGGATGAGCCGAAGTCCATCACTCATCTCTCTAACGAAATGGATATATGAATGAAACCGCGAATCGACGTATCGAAAAAAAAAAAAATTGTGGCAATATCTGATTCGATGGATTTATAGATTTCAGCGAGTGATGGACACATTTTAATTATCAGTGTATCGAGCGCTAAAAATCAGAAGGGCGTTTTCAACCCCATTTCACGGAAAACACTACGCGAGATGCGCCCTTTTTTTCTTAACGATCGATGTTTATATATTTTTTAATACTTTTCTTCAACTTTAATAACTCATTTTCGCGGTGCTTTGTGGGAAAAAAAAATAATTCACTATAATTTAGCGCCGATCTGAGAGCGTACAATATCGGTACAATGCATCGATAACTGTATTCCAGTTCAGTATTGAGATCTTTGCTCCTTAACTTTTGTATGCAAAAACTCTCGAACATTATTCAAAATTTTGTCCCTTAGCATACAACTTTCTATCAATAATAGATTTCTGTTTATTAAGAAATACCAAAAAAGTGCCTAAAACACATATTTCAATTTTTTTGTACATAAATCGTAAATGATTTTTTTTTTTCAGGCAAAAAGTTACGTTCCACCGAACCTTCAGTAAAAATAGCCGCGTAAAAATGTTCCCATTATTTAAATCACCTAACCGCCTATTTGGTTATCTACATTTTCGTAAAATTGGGAACCCTATAATCCAAAACATTATTATGATGATGTATTAAAAAGGACGAAACCAAAACGTAACTTCTTTAGTTATTCACGTAATAAGAGTTATAAATTCGAAGTATTTCTTGTAATTAAAAAAAAGGGTTGTAAAGTGAAATTAAGTTTTTTTTAACGCGCCGATCGAGAAGACTAATAGAATAAGTAATGAACACTCACCATGGGAAGACGTACATCATCGATCACGAGAACGCAGAGCAGACTGATGAGATATCTTCTTGAGAACCCCATGTCCCCTTTCGAAAATTAGTGTGTACTCTTCGAGACGTGGCGTTTCCGAATGTGAGTACCGCTTGGGGTTGCTTTGCGTCCTTATATAGGGCGCTTTTCACCCCCCGCGCAGGCGTTCAGTTCTGCGACACGCACACATAAACAGCACCGCGGTACTGTAAAACGGACACACGAATACATCCGCGAATGTTGCACATAGAACTCGGACATTGACGGCAATAGACGTGCGTAGATACGTGACTACATCCTTAAAAAACAAAAAAAAAAATCTCTCTCTATTTCTCTTCGTCGTGTGCGCGGAAAAGCGTTCGCGGAACGTATGACGGAACAATGAAAAAAAAAATCCAAAATTGCAATTCTCCAGAGAGGTCTCTACCGAGGTCTACCCGACGCGTTTAATATTCACCATTATTGCGTGTTACGAGAAAAAATGCAATTTCTATTTTTAGACCAGACTGCTTTATTGGCCCTCGCTGACTTTTCGGCTGACTGGCGTAGTTTTATTTTAGGCGCTTCTTTTTTTTTTTTCATTTCTCATTCTCGAGCTTTTTTCATTGAAGGCTGTGGGCGCTTCGGGGAAAATCGGGTAATGGATCAAACTCGGTGACTGCGAGACCCTCAAATCGAGCGATACAGACGTAATACGAAAGAATTTTTTATTTTTTTCTCAAAAAACTCCGTTGTTTCTACTCATTTCGATTTGTCATTTCGTGAATTCAAGTTATTACTACCTGCGTACGTTTTTGTTGAGAAAGTATTGTTGGCTAACGAAATTGTCCACAGTCGGCATTTAAGAAGTTCATATATATGTTTACGATGTTTACGGTAAATTACGGACCATCGTGTACATTCCGAGATACACATTCTCCGTATTTTCTCGCCCAAGGGACAAGCGAAATCCTTTCGTCCGAACGAACACCTGAGTACGCGTCATACCAGACATACCACGGACACAAGTTTGCTGAGATTATCTCCTCGAGCTTCGTATCAAAAATAAAAACATAAATTCCATAATTGTATACAGGATTTCTTAGAGAACTCATGAAGTATTTCGGGATTTCTTTTCTTCTGAAATTTGATTCATTTTAAAAGATTTTTACGCAGCACTGTTTGGATGAAAAAAAATTGAATTTTTCTTTCACTTTATTCCTTTTTTTTTTCGATGCCTGGAAAAAAATTTCGATGCTAATTCGTTTTTTCTTAATTCTATAAGTACGTCAAAGCACATTTCTCGTATTGCAAAATGAATGAAAAAAAAAGAAACTCGCAATTCCGTCGATCTAAAAATAGTAATACCCAATGATATTTTGCATTCAACACTGACGAAGTGTCGGGGGATTTGTAAGGAGAGATCACGCAGACTTATCGTTGTATCTTCTCGGTATGACGGCGAACTCTCGGTTTCATATTATGATCCCTTCGCGTCTTTTGGGAGCGCAGAATGTCACGTTTAATTGAACGTATATTTTACTCACTGGAAATTGAGAAGATATACTCTCGATGCGTGGTGTCGGAAATAAGTTAAAAATAACGAAACCTTCTCATGGTCATTATATTTCACGTTTGATTTCATGTTTTTCCAGAACAAACTGCTTTTCGCATGGAAAACGAGACGAGCGCTGTGTCGTTACGGATTATCTTCGATATATCGAGACCCGAAGATCGTCAAACGAAAGAAGCAAAAAGAGGTCCGGAATAGACGACATGGAAAAAAGTATAACCCAACATATACGTACGATGTTTTCAACATATTTTCGTCGAAAAATGGTATATTATTAATATATTTTCGAATTTATTTCTGCAAATAAACGCCACTAAATATGTAACAAATAATACGATTTATATACGAAATATTAAAAAAACGCCGAATTTCATATTTTTCTTATATTTTTCTAATGGGATTTTTTCTTATACCTTTTTTCCATGTGAAAGAGGGATATTTGATAAAAATTTTTTAAAAATGTATACTGTAAATAATAAAGCGGCGTGCGAAAAATTGTATTCTAACTTTAATCGAATTTTATCAAAATTTTACTAATTTTCGATTAAAAAAAAATGCGATAGTGAAACAAAATCCGAAACCGCCTCAGCGAATAAAGGAAAGAAGATTAATATCGGCAAAGTAGTAATAAACTGCGACAACACCTTTAAAGAACTCTGTAAAATATTTTTTACTTTACATTTCTGATTAAAAAAAACCGATAATTAAAAAATCGGTACATCTGACGAAAATATTATTCAACCAATTCATGATCAATGGTTAACTACAACGACAAGATTAAAAAATATATTGTCATTCATAAAGAAACAAAGAGATCACAAAGTGCAAAAATGTATTTCCATTTGTTCCAAACAGTGATAACGTATAGCTAATTCGGCCGCATGGCTTATCGCCGACAAGCTTTTCCGCCTGTGTTCGTAATAACCCGCGAAGCTCGTGACGTCACGCGTTCAGCAGCAAAAGCCCGAAGCTCCCCGTTGGCGATCGGGCGCATGCGCAGTCAGCGTCTACACGGGGCGCGCAAGTGCAGCGTATAACAGGGGGATGGAAAAATGTCATACGTAAAAGGCATAAGGGTGCTTCGGTGAGAGTTCGTTGCGCTTGCGCTTGCGATGCCCAGCGGCGCTTTCACGAAAGCTTTTCACCTTCGTGCGCTTTGGGGGAAACGGGAAAGGAGTTTTGCAGCGAAAAGTCGATGTTCGTTCGGTTGGCATTACGAGTGACGGACCGAAGGTGTGTACGCATTAAGCCGAATGCCTTAAATCATCTAAAATATTAATATCATCGTAAGGTACGAATAAAATTTTTTTTTTTAATACAATCGAAAAAGACGTTCGAATAAAATAGTCACTCAGTTATATATATTACGTTGACGTAGTTACGCCCGCGAGCGATAATGCTGCACCGGTGCGAGGGTGGCACGTGAAAAGTAGAGGATGCTTCGATCCGAGCTGAGATATACTTGGACCCCGCACCAACGTTCTCATCCCCACTTTCGTCGTTATCGTTATCGCTACCGTCATCGTATTCGCGATCGTCTGTCCGGCTGTTTCTCGTCTCATCAGCCCACGCGGCGCACGTATAAAAGATGCTCACCGAGATGGTTCGTCTCTCGTATCAACATCGGGCATTCTACTGCTACGTGATTCTCAGCGTTTGGATTTTTCTTCTCGTAGCTGGTAAATTTATATCACGTTACCGCACGTCGATTCACAACTTTAAATTTTAAGAATAACGGAACCCTCCAGCGCACCGAACAATCAAAAATAAAAAATTCACTGGAAACACCTGTCTTCAGAATACATTCTCGAGAATCTTTTAACGTTGTTGTTATAGATTATCGATAGAATCGATTAATAACTCAGCGAGGTAACACGAACGTATGTTGTATTTTTAGGAATGTACAAATATATCGGCGCTGATGAAAAAAGCTCAATGCCGGCGAGACCGCTGGGAAGCGATATACCGATACGAGAGTTTCCCCGACACTTGAAACCCGATCTAAAAAATCGAAAGATATTCCGGCTTTGCAATTCACCCAATGACATCACGCAGGGATCCGAAGGTATTGTATACATCGTTCCTACGCACCTTTTTTTTTACGAAAAGAATTGAATTCGAATAATAGTTCGATTTTCCGATTTTGCACTGATTTTGTCTAACTATCGATTGTTTAATGCAAATTAAAAAAAATTCATTAAAAAAAATGTACAATTCTGAAAGAAATCGCGAAATCTTTAAAACGCTCGTTATTCCTGGTTATTTGAACCGATTCGATTATGTCGCAATTTTATAGGCGCATAAATCACTAAAATACTTAATTGGTCCACCAATTTAAAATAATACGATAACATGTGTAACAATATTGTGATTCATAATGATAATAATAATTTGAAATATTTAAATCTATGCGTTTACCGTATAAATAAATAGATACGTGCGTTTTAATACCGGAATTTCGATTTCTGTATTCATTGTTATGCCGCCGTAATTTCAGCCTCTGGGTATTCCGCTAACGATAATTAATCTCATTGTTATTTTAGGCAAAATCGATGGAAACGTAACGCTCGAAGGAGTACTGATATTTATTCGTCACGGGGATCGCGGACCATTGGCACACGTGCGAAATATAAGTACCGTTAATTGCGCGGGTGACTTCACGGCGAGTCCAGAATTGGAAAATTTTTATCAGGGATATCAGATTTTTCTTCAAAATTCGTCGAGTTACACGAGAGCCGCATGGGCCCAATTTTTAGGACCTTTTCACGGCTTTCCGATGTTACCGGCCAACACGAGAGACTGCAAAATCGGTCAATTGACGACTCTCGGTATCGGACAATTATTGAAAACTGGACTTTTGCTACGTAATGCTTATCATCAAAAGCTGAATCTTGGCAATGGCACTATATCGTCAAAAGACGTGATCGCGTATAGCACGCGTTATCGAAGAACCGTTCAAAGTGCCGTAGCGTTGTTGTACGCGCTATTGGAGAACGAAGTTTTTCAAAATCTCGCTAAAATAACTCTTCGCGAGAGTCAAAGTTACGCGTTCTGCAATTCCGATTGCGCGTGTACCGCTGCCGATCGTTATCAGAAACAATATTCAAAGGTAACTTATATTAAATTAATTTTTTTTTAATTCGTTTTTGTATTCTGAATTATCGATTTCTATGATGTTAATCAATATTTACGCTCGTATTTTATTTATTTTTTTTTTCATTGCAGGAAACGGCGGATCATTTGAAATCGCATCCGGCAGTAACCGATTTGATAAAACAAGCGGCCAGCGTAGTATTCGAGATGCCGGATCAGGCGCTAACAACCGATCCCAATACGCTGAGAGACGCTTTGCTGACGTACGTTTGTCACGGTGCATCATTGCCGTGTGTCGATTTTGATTCGCAACGAATTTGCGTCAAAGCCGAACACGTGACCGGACTCTTCGCTTACACCGAGTGGGAAGCTCGTCAGAACGTAAAGAGTCAGAGCCGTCGGAAATACGGCCTCCTGAGAGCTTACGGTCTCTTGCGAACGATCGTTTCGCATATGTTACGAATAGTGTCCGAGTCAAAGCCAAAGATCGTGCTGTTTTCGGGTCACGATAAGACACTCGAGTATTTGGCTATTGCTCTCGGCGTACTATCCGAACGCGCGATAATGCCGCATTACGCTTCGCGTTTCGTTATCGAAGTCTACAAAGCGAATCCGAAAAACGAGAATCACGTTGCCAGCGACTTTTATTTTCGCGTTCTCGTAAACGGTCGGGACGCAACGTCGACAATACCGTTTTGCAAGAACAGTAATTTTTACAGTGCGAGTTACGTCGATCGCAACGACGAGAGCGCGAGCACCAAAAAAGAATCGAAATTATGCCCAATCGAGGCAATAATACGACAATTGCACGACGATTACTTTGTACCTTTCAATGCGACCAATTTTAAAGACGCGTGTATGAATCATTGACTTTCGAATCGTTTGATCCAACTGGTGCCGAATCGTAATCTATTTATTATTAATATAGTTTCAGAAATAGTAAATGGGCAAAATATCGATTTTTCTTCGTAGTTTTTTTTTTCATTCTTTCTATACGTCAAATTAGTTAATATATTAGATTGACGTTAGACATTGGATTTGTCAAATTTTGATTAGACAACGACAAACATTCTGAGATTTCGTTTATAGAGAGATTTTTTGCCCATAGTATTTTAGTTGACAAAACTGCTATTAGCGTAACGATATCGCGGCAATCGTAACTTAGGTCCAAAAACGAAGAGTATTGATTTATAGAATATTTTGTCATCTTCCACTTGAATTACCAAAGAGCATCTATCGAAGTTTTTCTCAGGTTCATCGAACACTATAGTTACTGTTTTATCGTAGAGATCGAAAAGATTACGAAAAATGTTTTAGAAGAAACGACCGCAATGATACAAAAGCGGTGACTGTTATATTTCCTTTCAGAGATCATCTATTCGCACACACAGACACACAGACACATGCGTACCGCTTTATTAAAGTCTAAATTTAGTGATTATAACGAGAAAAGCCTTAAAAAACATGTAAACTCCCTAAGGTAGCAAAACTAAAAACAAAACGTTGAGAATGAGTATCTCTAGGTGCTCACTATATATATTTTATCATACGATTCGATGTATATATGTAAATACGACGACGACGAATGAGATTGTAGTTATTGGAAAAAAAAAAAAGTAACAATCGACTTTTAATATTAGATATCAAGAGACTTCGATACTTCCGCGATATCTTCCGTTTTCAACGTTATATATATATGAATAGAATATTAATTTACTATTTGTTATAGCGATTGAGAGACTATAGCGTAGATACGTAGGCCTATAGCTTCCGATAGAATTCTCTTCCCCGCAATTTTAATTTATCGCAAATGTATATCCGCAGCGCAACGAATAAATGGAGGAAAAAAAAAGTTCACCGAGGCAAAAGTGATTAAAATAAAAACGAAAAAAAAAAAAACAAAAAAAGGCGAAGAGAAATATCATGGAAATTCAAATTCTTTTATTCATTCAATAAGGTAACATCTTAATCACAATGTAAAAAAAAATCGCATTCGATAATAAATACTAAAAATTGTATCAAGATTTACAAGGCACAGGTTTGTTATTTATAGAAATTCCCTATGAATTACTCTCTCACTCTCTCTTCTTCTATTCTATGAAAAAAAATCGTAAAACAACTTTGGTGATATTGTGTTGTGCGTAAGGAAGAACGTTTCTCGCTTGACACTTATAAATAATTATGTCACTTGGATTGTATACAATTAAAAATTCGTCGATAGTGGCACACGCACGTTAATTACGAAAAAAATTAAAACCTTATGTCGAAACTACCAATATCTTACACATGCTTCTTAATCTAATTGTTTTTTTGTCTTTAATTTACATTTTACAAACACTTTTTTTCGTGATAGTGAACAACAAGTGACGCATCAAATTTTTTTTTAAATCTTAATTCGGTAGGTTGATTTTCGTCGCGCTTTCGACGCTAAACATTAATGGCAAATTCACCGGAATATCGTTATCCTGTATGACATCTTCCGCGTGACTCGTTCAGCAAAGTACGATCGGCGATTACTTACGCTAAACTTCGTATCTCTAATTTGGTCGAATCGCACCAGCGTCGGATACTGCTAGTCGGATATCAGAGGTCCCGTTTCCGGCTCAGCCATCGCCAATCCGAGAGTTTGTTGAATATCCATGAATCGATGGAGATAATGTTCCAACGCGAAACCTCCGTGAGTCCCGTTACCCCTGATAAATTATGAAAGAACGTAAATACAATAAAATGCATTTTTTATTTCCTTTGAAACAGTTTTATAAAAATGAGTTAATTCTGAGTATAAAACCAAACCTTTCAAAATAGGGATATAAAAGTTCCGTATATGAAAAATAAATAAATGGAAATATCAATAAGATATATTTTTCTTTTGAGAGATTAATACGAAGCATATAAACGACTCATCTTGTTGATCCGGCTGATCCTGTGCATCACAGGATCAACGGCAAAAACGCCAAAATAGAGATCAAAGTTTTAAAAAATATACCAAAGAACATTTCAACTCCTCACGTGCGGCAAACTTTTTCTCTTTTTGGTACAACTGTAAATTCTTTAACCCATAAAAATAGTACAGAATTTCGAAAAAAATTATCTCTGAACTATCGAAGAAATGACCCTTCAAGACTACAATTTACGACACCCGTACACGAGGGGCGAAAAAGTATCAAAAAAATTAGAATTTCGGAGAATAAAAAAATGCAAGGTTCAGCAAAGAAATTTAAGGACATTTTCAGAACTTCTAGGATTTTCGGAACCACTGAACACGATATATTAGTAAACATAGGGAAAAAAACTTCGTTTACTCAACACGAACAAAAAAACAGTGATGAAAACTTACATAGCGGTGGCGCGCTCTCTAACAGGCGGCGAATGATTCGTCGCGGTTCGTCTAAAAGGAACGAACGAGTGATCCAAATTGCCGAGTACGGCATTGGCTCCGACTCTCCTTCCCGTGCGCCATCGTAGAATCATCCACTTCATCCTTTGTATACTGATAATGACTAGTGCCGCACTTCTGAAGCGAACCTTCGATTTCTTTCGAGAATCGCTCGATAAAGTGTACGAACGCTGTTCGCGCGTGAATTGCGCAAGAATCGACAGTGTGTTCTCTTCGGAAAGTTGATAACTACCGATTACGCACAGCAAGTAGAGTTTCTGATAAGCCAAAGCTTTACGTCTGCTCTCGACGCGCAGATACTTTCCATAGAAATGTTGTAACTGTTGGAAGAACAATATTAGAGATATTCTACAAGAAAAAAAAAAAACAATTTAACACATTTTTGCTAACTTTCTCCGCCATATGAGGACTGAGGTGTCCAGCAGCAGTAATATTGGCTTCTTGCGACTTTTGCGACAATTGCGATTCGAGATCGCGGACCCGCATCGCGAATTGTTCTTTTTCTTCGCGCGCCTTTACCAATTTTTCGTGCAATACGCTTTTATCGTGAGAATGTTTGTCGATACTGTCGTTGAGCTCCTATGCAGAAAAATAAATATCAACTTGAACTTCACATACCAAAAAAAAAAAAAATTTCTTCGTCACATTCGCTACAAATGCATAACTCACCTTAATCTTCTGGACGAATTTTGCGGGTACATTTTTTTCACTTGATAGTCTCTCCTTCTGCAATTCCTCGGTAAGTTCCAATTCTCTCTTAACACTAAGTTGCAAGTCGTTCTGCATATCGGCAACGACTTCCTTCAGCCTTTCTTCCTCCTCCTTAGCGGCATCGAGTTTTCTCTTCAGAATGTTCTCACTATCGGTTAAACTCTGTACCCACTGCGACAACTGAGTGCGCTCTTCCTCCGCTTTAACGAGTTGTCCTTTCACCTGTTTCATATCACTTTCCAGATCTAGTATAACTTCACGAGCATTGCTCATACCGCGACGCAGACTCTTGAGTTCTGTCTGCTCATCGGACGCCCGTTGCTGACGCTTCGCCAACGCGTCGCTCAGAGTCTTTATTCTCTTTTGCAACCATTCGCACTCTTCCTCGCGGCTCTTCAATTCTTCTTTCGTTCGTTTTAAATCAATTTCCAAATGTTCCTTAACTCCTTCCGCAAGTGCGAGACTACTGACCAATTTTTCCTGTTCCTCAATCGCGATGTCCAATTGTTTTTCGTAACGATTTTTCTCGGTCTCCAGAGTTCTCAGGGAATCTCGCAGTTCCGAGTTATTTCGTTGTTCCTTTTCGTACTTTTCAGCAACTATAACGTATTTCGTTTGTTCGTCTCTGAGAAGCAACGCCAACGAACTCGGCTCGTCGGGCCTTTGCGACTCGATCTGTGCTTTCACGGAGTTTAATTGCGTCTCGAGATTCTTGTGCTCCTGACGCAAAATCGTCAAATCTTTCCGCACCTGTTCCTCGCTGTCCAACGACGCCAATAATTTTATTCGCAATTGCGATATTAGCTCGGAATCGTGCATTTCCGCTAAGCGCGAAGCGTGTTTCTCTTTGTGTAACTGAGCCTCAAGCGACCGCACGTGCGATCTCTTCGACGACAATTGATCATCGAGTTCGTTGACTTTTTTGCATTTCTCCTCAAGATCCGAGGTGAGTTGAAAGATACGACTCTCATATTCGGCGACTTGAGACTTTAACATCTCTCTTTCGATCTCAAGATCGTCTTTCAACTTCGTCAGTTCCTCGTTGGTTTTGTTTGATTGTTTCAATTTGTGTCTTACTTCGGTGTATTTTTGCGTAATACGCTCCATACGATTGTGTTCCGCGGGTTTAATAGTCAAAGAATTGCAGGAATGTTTTTCTATTCTTCGGGGTGTTGTTTCCTCGGATTCGCTTTCGATTACATTCATTATCTGTTGATCCAACCGCGCCGATAGATTCAATTCTCGTTGCACCATATCCTCGATATCGGCGCCTTCGACGGACTGTCGCATCGACTCCTCTTTCAGCGTTTCCAATTCTTGTTTTAATTTCTCGACCATTTCCTTCAGTTCGGCGTTGAATCTGCGTTCCTCCTTTAGTTTCTGTCGTAACTCGACGACGTTTCCGGATTCTTTCATTTTATTCTGTATCGTTTCGAGTGCTCGATGAAGACTTTTGCTGTCGTCGCTCATCTGACGAATGACTTTTTCCTTCTCCTTGAGATATTCCTGTAGATGATGAATCTCTTGATCCTTATTGTCGCCCGGCGACGACGATCCCGAGAGACTTGTTCTTCTCGCCATTTCCTCCAATCGACGAATAACTTGATCGCGATTATTGACCCCGTCGGTCAAACGTTTAGTTTCGCTCTTCGCATCGACCAGATCTTTTTTGCACTGATCGTACTTTGTTTTGTACTCGTAAAGCTGTTTGTTTTCATTCTCAATCTCGAGATTCCGCGTCTGCACGCTCTCTATCGTGACGTCCTTTTCGAAGATACTTTGCCGCAGGGATTTTAACTCTTCGGATTTCTCCATAAGCGTTCTCTCGTATGTTTTGTTTATCTCTATCTGACCGTCAACCGTCTGTTTTAATCGCGCATTCTCCGCGTTCATATCCGACAATATTCTTTCGTTAACTTGTACCATATGTTTGTACTCTTCCAACTCATCGGTCTGAAGTTTCAGCGTGTTCTCTACTTCCTCGAGATCTCTTCGTATTTTGCTCTCCGATGCTTGCGATAACTCGTACTGATTCTTGTAGAAATCCTTGTCGCGCGTCAACGTCTCAACGGTATCCTTTAACTCGACACGCAACTCTTCCAAATTTCTTTGCAATGCGTTCAACTCGATCTCACGCTTATTAAGCGTCGTCGACTTTGCGCGCAACTCTTCTTGAATTTCTTTCAATTTATTCTCCAGATCTTGTATTTGATTATGCAACGATTGATTATCGATGGAAATTGTTGATTTCGACGATAACACCGGAGTTCTCGATTGTTTCGAAGGGGAAGATAATTTATCGGGTTTGTCTGCGCTTCGATTTTGTTCGCATGTGCAACCGACTTCGTTAGCGCTTAAGCCATTGGATTTCGCGTGATCTGTCGGGGATTCGCTGCAATCGCCCGATGAAGGCGATTTTAGATCGAAGTCGGTGTGCATCAGGTCTAACGATACACGGGAGTGACGCGGACAAGTGCTCGAGAAGCTCTGCGAGTGCGAAATTCCGAGTTCCAATCGCGGCACCTGTATGGCAGCCTTACTAACGTCTATCATAGGTGCCGGCGATGACTGCAAAGCTTCTTTCGTCTGTGCAGTCAATGATGGACCTTTAAAACTCGAGATATTGTGCGATTGTACGTGTCCCATGTTCCCTCCGTCCCTCAACGCTTCGGAAAATTCTTCGCATTCCGAGTGTATCGACAATATATCACTCAACGTGCGCGCGCTGTTTTTCGGCTCTGATTGCTTCGCCAATTGATTGTCGTCAATATTTTGCGAAAGGTATACCTGCAGTTGCTTGTCGCGCTTCGATAGTTGCTCTTTCAAATGATCAATCTCCTCGTTCTTGTCAGCCAGCATCGTGTCTATCAGTTGCGGCAATTTTATCTGCGCTCTCTCTTGAACGCCGACTTTGGACTAAAATTTGAAGAAAAAAAAAAAAATGCATCAGATAAGAATATCTGTTGAAATGTTGTATAAGTTTGATAACGAATCCTTACCTCCAGACACTTTTTTTCCTCCTCTAACGTCTGTAAACGATCCTTCAATTCTTGTATAGCATTGTTTTCCGTTTGCATTACGTTGGTAAATTCTTTTTGCTTCTCTTGCAGCAACTGATTGGCTCTTTGCAATTGCAACTTTATTTCATTTATCTAAATAACGTCGAAGGACCCGTTAATATATTTGCATTAAAATTGAAATAATAATAATGATAATTGAAATTAAATCGTGAAATTGTTGTGATTTTTTAAATGTTTTTATGTAAATTATAAAATGCCGTTGGAAATGATCGCGTCATTCGTACCTCCAATTCTTTGTTGTCTACAGTCTGTTCCAACGAATGAAGTTTGGCGTTAGCCTCGTGTAACTGCAATTCCAATCGCGAAGTTGCCTGACGTTGAGCGAACGGCGCACTCTGCTTCTGTTGTTCCAAACGACCGCGCATAGCTTCCATTTGGAACAACTGCTCTGACGCGGTCTGTTGAAGAATTTCCTGTTCCGCTTGAAGCTCCTGCGATTAGACAATCATCGACGTTATACCAAAATTGTGGAAGGGAAGTGTGCAAAGGAAAGTGTTAACCAAAGCATATAAAAAATTCACGGCGAATTTATAGCGTGAAATGAAACGAACGTACCTCGTTCTGAATTTTGAGAGTCGATAGCTGCATATCCAAGTCTTTGATTCTCTTGAAAGCAACTTCTTCGGCGCGCGCGTGTTTCAGCATCTTTTCCTTCAACTTTAGCAACTGATCGAGCGGCAATGTCGGCGGTGAATTTGGATCGTCCGGTGTCGGACAACGGGTCACGTCGATTTGTTCGCGAATCGAAACGTCTTCACTCGGCTGACTGATACTTAAGTTCGAACCGCACATATGCAATGTTTCCAATTCCTTCGTCCGCTTGTCGAGATGATTTTGCATTTCTCGCAATTCTATTTTAATCTGCTTTAAAGCTGATGAATTTACGTTGAAGTGTTCCGAACTCAGTTTATGTTTTCTGAGTTCCTCCTTCAAAAAAAATAAGCATTCAGTTAGATGTCTTAAAATCCCAAGAATTATGCAGAAATAAAATTTTGCGTTATCTTTTAATGAAAGTATCGTAAGTAACGACGACTCACTTCGAGATGAGTGATATGATCGTTGAGTTGACTGTTTTCTCCTCCCATCTTAATGGAGTCCAATTCTTGCGCCAATTCTTGTTGATTTTTCGTCTGCGCGGCAATAACTTCTTCCAGTTGTTCAATTTGACTCAGAAGACTTTCCTCTTTCTCGACTCTTCCCTGAATTTGCTGCTCGAGATCTACTATTATGTCGCGCAGAACCCAAATTTTGTCAACGGCAACTTTCAGCTCACTTTCGGTTTCGGATTTTTTCGCTTCCGTGTCCGACACGAGAGACGACATTTCGCGCAGCTGAGACTCCAGAGCCTCGACCTGTTATTATTGGCGTATTGAGAAAACGATTATTCAATTTGTCTGTTTGAATGTCGGATACTACCGACACATATGGATCCCAGACGGGTGCTTTACACCATTTAAAGCGGATGAGCACATCGATCTCTATCGCGTATCATAGTACAAATTTTTTTTTTTTACGAACAGTAATGGACCATTGTCATTGATCGTTGCGCGATACTTATTGTCGATTTTTTACATTCGGTACCACAGTAATTATGCGAAACGTAATTGCTTTAGGTATCAATTTGAATATTGTTTTTAGATTTTACGACAACAAATTCGAATGATCCATCTCCGTTGTGGAGTGAAAATATATACGCGATTAAGAATTAAATTCTCACTCACAGCTGCATTGATGTCAGTTGCTTCAAGCACACGGCCCACCGGTGATGATACAGGCGACAGTGAAGACTGAATTTGTGCGTCAAAACGGAAAACCAAAACCACAGTGCAGAAAAAACTCGTGTTAATTATCATAGCGGTGATGCGTGTTATAAGCATATATTTTGTTATGTTTCGCGATTTTTTTCAAAATGTACGATGATTACATCGCTGTTAAAAAAATGATAGAAAAATTTAAAAAATTTCGCAAGTTGTAACGTTGCTTTTCGAAGAATTATAACACCATTTACCATAGCAATGGAATTAATCCACTATAAATACCCGCTGAACATTTCCTAATAATAATGTTACTTTATAGATTTACAAAAAATGTATCGCAATGTTTTTTTTTTTTCATTTATGTAGAACCTGAGATACCCGCTTGTTATGCTTGTGTACCATGAAGTGAGTAACATAATGAAAGTAAACAATTAATACCCAGAATTGTCGCATTTTTTACAGCGTTTTTTTACTCACCTCAGACGTGATCCGAAGATCTCTTTCTTTTTCACGTTCGCGTTCCTTCACCTGTTCCTGCAACGCGTGAATTTGACGAGCGGCATCGTCGCGTTCGATCTCACGTTCACTCGCCTGTTCCTCCAAGAATTTGCGAATAGCGCGAAGTTGTTTATCCGCCGCTTCGATCTAAAGTGAAAAAGGTTCCGGAAGTGAAAAATCGACGATTGAATTTCACGTTATCGCAATGCAGAACATTCTTTACATAGGGGGCGAGCAATGCTGTTGTTTTTTTTAGTACGAGCAAAAGATAAAAATGTATCGATGCAAGAAAATGTTATTGATTAATAATGAGACAGATGATTGTCGTGATGCTGAAACGATAGACGCTACGAGTGCGAGAAACGTTAAATTATCGATTACTAGTTAAAGTGCAATTGTGCGTACAGATACATCGTAAAGAAGACGTGGCAAGTATCCAGAAAGAAAAAAAAATTCTCGTGCAACGTGATGCAACTTTCAATAGAAAAAAACTGAATAATAGTAATTAGCCTTGTAAATTGTTGCAGTAATAGTTCATGCGACTGCATATATACCCATAAAAATGACGTCCATATTACGATGATTTGTTCACCGCGATGATTTATCGTATGCAGAAATTGTATTTCGTCTGTTTTTTTTTTTCGGATTTTTTAGTTTACACCGAATCAAATCGCTGAGATAATGAGTTTAAAAAAATGTACAAAAGGGAGGATCGTGAGAAAAATATTAGTTAGTAGTTCTATAATTTACCTTTCGACGGGAAACCCTGTGAATGCATGGGGGAGGAGTGGGTTCTAAAGGCACCTGCTGGCAATACAATAAAAAGGCCAAAATGAATATCCGCGTTCTGCATTGCAGAGACCCAAGTGAGTTCCTTACAATTGAGGAATAATTTCCATATGATTCGATTTAAATCGATAGAAAATAAATGAACACAAATATATCTATATATATATGGTCGTCATATCTAAACGCTAAATATCTGATTCTCATAAATGTAATATTCGTCAAAACACAGACCATGCGTTTCGGACACAGAGTGAAAAGTCCAGTGGATGAAAAAAAAAAAAAAATGAAGTAAATATCATTTGCGTCTAAAATGCGTCAACCCAACGGTTTGGTTCGTTTTACTCAAAGCTTTGACGAACTATAACCGTGTAAACATCGTACGTGCAAATTTGTGCGACAAACTTTCAATTTTCAATATTGTTACCTGCTGCTGCAAGTCCTCCTTATCTTTACGAGTCTCATCGGTTAGCTTGTCGTTGTATCTGCATAATTCTTCGATCAGTTGAAGCAAATATGGACTGTCGCCGGTGCCGCTCATTATAGCGTGACGAGCTAAAAATTATTTAATGTTCGATAACAAATTGTTATTACTGCAATTTGAATCTTCAATTTTTTGAATTTAATTATTTACTGTTATTAAAAAAATGAAAACCGTAAAAAAAAAGTAAAAAAAAAAAAAAACGTACGTCAAGTACTTAAATAGATGGTAAAAACACCCTAAAAAAATGATAATGTAACAAAAGTAGTTGTATACAGATATTTATATACTTACAATGTCAATTAAAAAAAATTGCACAGTCACTCAGAAGTTTAAAAATACTTGGCGCTTTCCTAGAGTACGAATAAATGCAACTCATTGAACAGAAAGACAAGACGTGCGAAGTTCTGAGTTCCGATACATTTTTTTGTAATAACACATTTCATAATTTCATTATTTTTAAGGGATTTTGTTTACAGTGCATATTTAAGCACTCGGTACATTTAAGTATTTTTTACTCAATCGAGCAAACATAGCTGTAGAAAAACTTAAATAGAAATTACAAATCGCAGTGCAGCGCAATTTATGCTTCAACTTACCTTTGTCCTGCAGCTGTGAAAAATCTTGTATCACCAACTCGCCTCCGGATTCTTCGTGTTCGCCGTATCCCTCAGAAACAATTTCTTTCTTATTTTCCACCGACAGAAGATTTTGCTGAAGACTGACGATCTTCATTTTCAATAATCTCGTCTCTTCTTGATAACCGACTACGACGTTCTCGGCTTCGGACAATTTGGCGCTGAGCTCTTCGTTGACTTTGGTAGTCCATAAAATTTGTTTCGACAGCGTGTCGAGCATAGATTCCCCGGGCGTCAACGATATCCCGAGAACTTGTGCGCTTTCGGACTTCATGCGTTTTAAACACGTGTCCAATTCTTGACGAAGTTTATGCGACACATTGTCTTCATTTTCGATGAGAGACTTAAAGATATCCGAATCGCTGTTTATTATCGAATCAATTTGGGTGCATTGGGGAGCAAAGTGTACTCTCTTGATTTTAGGCGCCGATGGCTTTGGTGAAGCAGCGAGATCCGTTGCATCAATTTCATTTTGTACCGAATCGCATTCGCGGTTTACCGTCGACGGATCAACGTCCGGTACCGTCGCGCGCTTCAGTACTTCGCTTATAAGAGTGTTGTTCAGTTCTTCTTCGCATACGGCAAAATATTTAATCAAATCAACGATCAATTCCTTGAGAGTAACGCAAGTTTTGAAAAGATTGTCCCTGTGAAGTGTAAATTAATTATAATAATCGAAGATCGGTTGCAAGACGAAAGCGCATCGAAGAAAAATTAGCGTACCTCTCGCGAATCAGTGCAGCGTTGTCCGCAGTGGTATCACTATTTTCCATTGTCGCTTTCTCGTTCTTCGTTACACGTTCGGCCGCTATTTTGCTCATTTCTTCCTGATGACGTTCGATAATTCGCGCGACGCTACGCGAGTGCTCGTCTTTCAGCTGTTTTAATTCGGCAGCATGAAGAATCTTAAGCTCCTCTATCTCGCGCTTTGCGTTATTCGTGAATTTGTTACGAAGCTGTAGCAACTCGGGCGGCCAATTGTCTTCCATCTCGGATTCGACGGCGAGGAGTGCCTGAGAATGATGTGAAAATTTCACAATTGTGAAGGAACTTTGTAAATATATTCAATGATTTCTTCGATTATTCAAATAAAAGGCCGCTATTTTGAACGAAAAACTAAACGATAGACGGAGGAACTCGCGGACTGAAAAAAAATTATGGACAGACAGTGCAGTTTTTTTCATCGAACTCTGTAAGGATTGAGAAAATTGCAAGACACTTGTTAGTCGGATTAGCTACCTGAATTTGTTCCTGAAGAGCGTTGACAATGTCGAGCTTAGCAAGTGCTATTTGTTCTTCCAGCTGATTGCTGTAGGCAGCCCGCAACTTCGTTAACTCGCCATTCTCGAGGGTTGAGTCCCATTCGGTTTGACAAAGCTGCATGCGCACGTAACGGGTCCACACACAGTACAAATTGTTAGTTACAAATGTAAAGACGGAATTCGTACGAACTAAGGAATTTCTCTCGCTATCCACAGTAACAAAAACTACGGGGTATCGTTACACGTGATAACAGGGATAACACATTCAATGGTTTACATGCTTCCTGTACCTATAATGCTTTTCGGCACATTAAACAGTTTTTTTACGTAACTGAGGGGTAGAAACGTAAGTGAGTTTCTTAATACGAAAAATAACACAGTGGTCAGTAAAAAGTCCGAAAAAATTCAAAGACTTTTTCAGGAAATTTTCGAGGACGAAAAAAAATATATATATACAGGAAAATATTTTAACACTTTACAGATGGGAAACCTTTACCTTTCGATGTAAACATTGGAGCCTTTTGCTCATAACTATCATACGAAATTGCGAGAACAAATTATCTTTGAATTATCGAGGAAACGACCCTTCAAAAATACTCTACAATGTTTTTTCAGAATTTTTTTAGTATATTTTATAGGTAAGCTGACACTGTGAAGACAATTACTGGTAAAAAAAATACCGGATGTATATTTACGACACGCGTACACGAGGGGTATAAAAGTATTTTAAAAATTGGATTTTAAGGGAAAAAACCCAAAAACCAGCAAAGAAATTTAAGGAAATTACAGGACTTTTCGATAATAAGAAAAGTTCAAAGATATTTCCAGGACTTCCAGAATCACTGGACACGATGAATAATAAGCGAAAACGAATGACAAATGTTTTTCGTTATGGAATATTGATTATTGAAATAAAATGATAATAGAAACGACTTTCGAAAGCTCACCTACGTCTCTCGGCGACAATTTACAAACCGGACATCTATCTTAGGAATAACTTACCCGATCAACGGCTGTGACAATGCCGGACGCAACATTGACGTTACTCTCGTTTCTGTGACTCTTTGATTCACCATCGCCGAGTGAAACTTCGCCGCGCGAATTCTCAACGGAACTTCGTCCGGCGTTCGTGCAGTCGCCGCCACCGCCACCGAAGAACAAATCGTCACCAAGATCGTCGATTTCGCTATCGTTATCCGACATCTTTTTCGACTGCTGACTGAATATCTCCTCGGAATACTGTTTCTCCATCTGCAAACATTTTTCCTCAAAATAAGTTCGCAACTCTTCCATCTCTTTGGCGTGACGAGTGTCGAGTTCGTTCTTCAGTTGTTCGAGTCCCGCGTCGCCCTCGCGAACGGTGAACAACAAATTTCTAAGCTTCTCAACTTCAGACATCGAATCGGCTCTCACAGCGGCTATTTCTTCTCTGTGTCTTTCCGCGATATTCGTTAATTCACGAACGAGCGAAGATTTTTCACCTGTGATTTCCGCTATAGTTTTGTTCAACGCATCAACGAGATCTTTGTCTTTCGACAATCGTTTATTTTCATCGAGCAAATTATTGTTTTCGATTTCGAGTTTTTCCGCGAGAGTGCAATAGTGATCGAGTTTTTTGGAGATCTCGTCGAAATTCGACACGGTATCCGACAAGTGTCTGACTTCCTTCAATAAGCTCTCCTTCTCGTTTCTCAATGACGATATTTCGTGGATCATCGACGTTGCGTCCATCAGCTCGATGGAGTTTTCGCGATCCTCCAATTTTATAGTCGATTTGTTAAAAGTTTCGTTAGATGTTTTGTAACTATTGTTTGAACCTTCGGTGTTCGGTTCGTTTCTCGAGACGGCAAGTGAATCGCTGAATCGCGTCTCGTTCATTGCTAACGTTTGATTTAATTTTTCCTCGAAGACGGCGCACTGTTCCCAAGCGGTGGCTAAGCCGCTCTTCAATTGTTCGCATTCCGTTTCGGTTTCACGAAATTTATCCGTAACTTCGCGCAGTTTATTCGTCAAATCGGCGCTCTCCTTATCCCTCAGCTGTAGAAGTTCTTTTAAATTCTTTATCTCGCGTTCGTAGGTCTCGACTTTCGCGATTGTGTCGTTATAATTGTCATCGAGACTCTGTTGATTCGCGGATTTACCTGCATTTTCCGTAGCGAAGTACATGGAACTTTGAAACAATTGCGGTGCACCGGAACTTCCGTCTTGTCGATTACTCATGTCAGATCTCATTTTGTCACACGTATTTTTCATGTCTTTCAATTGCTTTTCGTAAGATTCTTTCTCCAAATTCGCACGTTCGAGTTCCTCGTTAGCGCGGACAACTTCGTTCTCCAATGTGCGAATTTTGTCGACCAATTGTCTCTCCAATTCGACTTTTTCGTCGAGTTTTTGACGAGTCATGTGAAACTGTATGGCGACATCGTCGAAAGTTTGATAAGTGGTTTCGTTGAATTCGCTCAACATACTGACACTCACGCCGCTCACCCGGGATAAACTTTTTTCCAAATCGAATATCCGACTACTCATCGATCTCTCGTGAATTTGATTATTTTCGATCAACGACTGTGCTGCCGCGTATCGCGCGCTGAGATCGTCGTACTTAAATTTCAAAATGTCGTTCTCCTGTTTCAACATCGCGACGTTCGTCAACGCTTCTTCCAACGAACGCTCGATACTCTCCTTGGAATCCAAAACACTCGCCGCGGCGACATATTTCGACGTTAATTCGTCCAGTTGAACTTTATGTAAACTTATCTGTTCATTCATCATCTGTTTTTCCTTCTGCATGTGCAACAATTTTTCTTTCAAACTGTTCGTCTCGGCGACGATCGATTGTTGCGATTCTGAACGATTTACTAATTCACGTTTCAACGTCTCCACTGTTTTCTTGTAGCTTGATAATTGAGCTTGAAATACGGAAAGTTCCTTGGCGTGTTTACTCTCCAAATCCGGCAATTCCTGATTGTAACGGTCAGCGAGATTGCGATACTGTTCGTCGTATTTTCCTTTTATTTCAAGGAGTTCGCGTTGATACTTTCCTTCTAATTCCTGGGGGTCAAGAGGAGCACGATGTATTTTTCAAATAACAAATTAAAAAAAGGAAATTCTGAAAATATAAATAAGTAAATACAAACCTTCATAGCGTTCTCGTGCTGCAAAGATTTTGAATTCGTCTCCGATGTAAATTTCTCCAAAATCACTTGCATGTCCTTTTTTATCTTATCGACTCGCGCCTCGTACTGCTTTTGCATTTCCATCGTTTCCGCGATATTGAGAGTATTCTCGGCAGCACCGATGCGTATTTGCTCGTTTAATTGATTAACGCGACTCTTGTAATCGTTTATTTCAATCGCTTGCGCCTGTTTTTCCATCTCCAATTTTCTCGCGTGTTCGTTCGATCGCGCGAGTTCGGCATTTAGTTCACCGATAATGGATTTGTGTTCGCTAAGAACATTTTGCAGAGAGGCTATTTGATCCTGAGCCGTGGTACAGTTACCCATATTCGGCGGAAGCGATAAATTCAAACTCATGGATTGGAGTTGAACCTTCAGGGCATCTCGAGCGGACAACGCTTGTTCCAACGATGCTGTTAAGTCGTGTATCAAATTGTCACGCTGATTGATGGCCCTTTCAAAATCTTGAAACTGAAAAAAAAAACGAATATCGAAATTTATCCACATTTATGGTTAACAAAAACAAAGGAGCTACAAGGAGTTTCTCAGATATTTAAGATTCTTTTACGCGAACCACAATTACATGACATTTCAATCTATTTGTTTTCATATTTCTTTATACTATACTATTTATTGACTATTATACTATTATTTTAGATACTATTGATTTTTTAAAATTGCGATCTATTTCTTGTAAAAATGTCGGTAACATATGCCACGCCAAATGATCCGTATCCTTATATAACGTAAAATAATTTACAAATAAATTAACGAATTACGATAAATTGTATTTTTTTTAATAGAAATTTTACATTAATATAATAATAATCGGTATTTCGTCTGAATCACTAATTATTCTTTAAGTAAAAACAAAACTTCACTACTTGCCTGGAAAAATTAATTTATTGAAAATATTCGTCTACTCACTTTGGTGTGGTAAACGTGCAAAATATCTCTGTACTGTTGTGGTGCACTGTTGTGACTGTGAGACGAATTTTGCGAAGAATTTGGAGATAATGGTTCAGCTCTCAAGTGATCGATCTCTGCTCCCAGAGCCTCGACTACAGCTTCTTTGCTCTGCAGCAGTTCTTCAAGTTCCGCTACCCGTCCTGTTATTCCTTCGAGATCACAGTCTCCTTCACCCTCACTGACACTCATACTGCTCTGCGTTATATCGTGCGATGAGGCGCCCTCAGTCATCTGCGATTGTGTACACAATTATGTAAAAAACATTGCATTATTCATTATAAAAACATCAATAGAGATATTTACGCTAGTGCCTTGAGGTTCCATGGATTGTTCCGCAGTATCGTTGTGTTCCTCGTCAGAGGGGTCGCCAGGTTGACTCGAGTCGGCGCCCCGAACCATGACATTTCGTTCGGATTTATACTTGGCGAGCTGCAAAATACGAGAGGGTTTTTGCGATACGTCTAATCGATAAATAATGTACGATTTTCGAACACTTCCGATATTCGCGAATTGACAAATGCGACGTACGCGTACAGAATGACGAAACACAGAAATCGACAGTTCGATATTTGCGAGTGAAATTACAATACTTTAATTTCGACATTAGTATGCGAGGTCTAATAACGATCAAAATAGCATCACACTAATTATAAACAAAAAACGTATTCGAGTGTTATGCATACCATTTCTGTGCTCGTTTCCGAAGAGCGCCTATTAACTCCCCGACGCTCGTCCCCGTCCATCGAATAAAATTCTAACTGCTACTCTTCGTTATTTTATTATTTTCAATCAAATACGATACACAAAACATAAAGATCTTAAATAATTACTACATCGCGATACGCGCGATAGCGAAAAAATGAGAGGTATATCCGTTTTCGACCGTTGGACGATTTATAAAAATTCTTGAAGCGTCCACAAGATTATTTTCACGGGAAACCGGAAGTACACGAGAAGCGTCGGTCAATCAAATTTCATCGTCGATCTACTTATCAACCGAAACTCGTCAATTTATATTTCACCTCGAATAATAGATAAAAGTACGAACAAGACAATTGTTGAACACTTTGTACTACAGTCAATCGACGTGTTATTATTGTTATTACTTGATTTATTTAAAATGAATCGATTCGTCGTGTTCGTTACGAAGTTTTCGAAGCCACATATGTAGAACGCTGCAAAATTTTGTCAGCTGTCAATCTGAGAGTTGTAAAGATGCCTTTAGTTTTCGCGACCGTTTGTTTCGCAAATCTTTCCGGTGTTCCGAGGCTTTCGCTTTCAAACGTCGAGACGTTCACCACGTGATGTACTAAACAAGAGGGGCTTATTCGCTTGATGTGACATTTGTGTTTACAATAAAAATCAAATCAAATCAATCGTTTTTTGTCGACTCGTATGAAAGATGAAGAAAGTTGCGTATTTGGAAGTGTGCCAGAAAGCTTGCAGGTAATACGATTAATTATTGTCATCATTAGTTTGTGTTTACAAATTAATATCGAACGCATGTCACACCGGAAAATCTATCGTTATTTTATTTATTTTTTTCGAAGTACATTATCACGAGATGATATAAAGAAAACAATGAACAATTTGATCGTAAAATGCAAAGAGTGTTTGACATTCCCTCAAAATGAAAATGTTCTCGACTACTGGCTACGCAAGGATGATGTCTATCCAGAGGCGAAACAAGTTGAGGAAAAAAAATTCATCGACCACATTGACTCAATAATATTCTGCACCGATGATGGAGAGGTAATATTCAAGCACCGCGTTTTCTTTATTAGTTGAGCTCAAGATAATAACATTTTTCAGAATGATCCAATAGAACTAAAGGATTACGATATCGCCGGAATCTATGTTTATAGACTATCGGAAGAAGCAGCTGCTACCGAAACAATGCAACATGACTCTGAAGAATTGAACGTCGCTACCCATGTTATTTTGCCTGCAGCGGAATACCAAGGGTTGTGGGAAAGTTTGTATTACGATACAAACATTAAAGAGAATGTTGGTAGCTAATCATATTATTACAGTTAACAACTCTGTCAATTTTAGAGCTATTCATTCACTTATAGCATAAATAACATGAATTTTAATCTATAACTTGCATTGGACATCATTTGATGATTTCTTTTTTTCTATTTTTTTGTGTTATTTTCTGTAAACATCAATGATTTCTTCAAAAAAAATTTTTTTTTTTTTTTTTTCAATTTCATTGAACGTCATTGAACGATTTTTGACGTCATGTGTCATGACGTCATTGAATGTATTTTTTTTTTTTTCACCTATTTTTTTCATTATCTTTTTCTTTCAGTTATGGAACCTTGTAGAGACAGCAATGATATTTTCCGACAGAAAAGTTGATCCGAATATTATAAGTTGGAACAAAGTAGTCCTACTGCATGGTCCTCCAGGAACGGGAAAAACGAGTTTGTGCAAAGCGTTGGCTCAGAAAGTCGCTATAAGACTCAACGAAAGATACGCATTTGTCGAGTTAGTCGAAATAAACAGTCACAGCCTATTCTCGAAATGGTTCTCAGAGGTAAAATTACCATAAGCAATATGTTAAAAAAAATCAATGTTGACGATCGTTAATTTTTTTTTTTTAACAATTCCAGAGTGGCAAATTGGTAATGAAATTATTCGACGAGATTAAACGGCTTCTGGATAATCCGGAAGCTCTGGTTTGCGTTCTAATCGATGAAGTTGAATCTTTGGCTCACGCGCGAAAATCTTGCGCTAATGGTACCGAACCATCGGATGCTATACGCGTGGTAAATGCTCTATTGACTCAACTCGATCAAATAAAGAGTTATCCCAATGTGCTGATACTGACGACGAGCAATGTCACTGAAGCGATCGATCTCGCGTTCGTCGATCGCGCCGATATCAAACAGTACATTGGTCATCCTGAATGTCGCGCAATAAATCAAATTTATCGCTCTTGCCTCTTAGAATTAATGAGGGTGCGTATTAATAAATCATAATTTTATTTATATCGAAAGAACACGACTAACTGTTATTACACTTTCAGACTAAACTCGTGGAAAAAACTCCGATATCCCAGATCGCCATACACGATAAAATATGCAAAAAAAGCGTCGGGATTAGCGGACGTTCATTGAGAAAAATACCTTTCCTGGCGCACGCTATGTACGTAAAAAAAAGCGAGTGCACTCTTTATGAATTTTACCAAGCAATGGAAAGGACAATAGATAAACAAATTACAGACAATTGTCTCTCGAAATGAAGCAACATTTGTACGAACAACAATTTATAATGTATTATAGTAAAACTGATTTTTATTCATAAATTTTTTTATACATTTACAACATTAAGCGTTTATTCATTATTTTTGAAAAAAAAAAAACAATCCCTCAATCCCAAGAGGGTGACATACAGGTCTACGAATGGATTAGGCTCATGGCGCCCGATACGCTTTTTTAGGTCGATTATCGTCAGCATGGCGCCCTATTTGAATGATAATAACATATCTTGACCGTAGAGAGGAAGAAATCTTGCAGCAAATAGATTATGCGTTATAGGATTCGTCGAATTACTATTAAAATAAATTGGGCCGAGATCTTGATTAAGTAATATATCTTTGATTTTTTCATTACGATTTTTATTTGCATAGACGCCTCCGTCGTATGTTGCCAAAATGAAAAACCTCGTGATGCTCGATCCGTTGTTGTGTCGTCAATCACTATGTTAATAAAATTTTATAAAAATGGCAACGATGCAACTCGGATAGTGCACTTAGTAACATTTTGAGAGAGTAAAGGGAAATAAAAGTTAATCTCGCCGGCAATGAGTTTTCGATGGATTTGACACGGAACGGCATTCTAATTTCAAGTTTTCGATAGTTTATTCGATAGCTTTAAATTTCAGACGTCTATCACGATTTGCAAAAAAAAACGATCAGCTTTGAAGAGCATGACGCTGGTGTCAGAAAACGTAGGCTGACACCAGCGTCATGCTCCTCAAAGCTGATCGTTTCAGAAAACGTAGGCTGACACCAGCGTCATGCTCCTCAAAGCTGATCGTTTTTTTTTGCAAATCGTGATAGACGTCTGAAATTTAAAGCTATCGAATAAACTATCGAAAACTCGAAATTAGAATGCCGTTCCGTGTCAAATCCATCGAAAACTCATTGCCGGCGAGATTAACTTTTATAACCCTTTACTCTCTCAAAATGTTACTAAGTGCATTATCCGAGTTGCATCGTTGCCATTTTTATAAAATTTTATTAACATAGTGATTGACGACACAACAACGGATCGAGCATCACGAGGTTTTTCATTTTGGCAACATACGACGGAGGCGTCTATGCAAATAAAAATCGTAATGAAAAAATCAAAGATATATTACTTAATCAAGATCTCGGCCCAATTTATTTTAATAGTAATTCGACGAATCCTATAACGCATAATCTATTTGCTGCAAGATTTCTTCCTCTCTACGGTCAAGATATGTTATTATCATTCAAATAGGGCGCCATGCTGACGATAATCGACCGAAAAAAGCGTATCGGGCGCCATGAGCCTAATCCATTCGTAGACCTGTATGTCACCCTCCCAAGAGATTCGCGCGAGACGCGTTTTAGTTCGTCGTCGTCTCGCCAGAGTAACGTCGATAAGCAGGCAACCGACAAAGTATTTCGTATACGATTACCCCCACATTAGTCCGTACGAAACCGACGACCCAAGACGATATTTTTAACGTCGCACTCGCCTCGGGATTGGAATCGTTTCAGTTGTTTTGAGTCGTCGGTGCGTGCAACCCGTGTCGGTCTTAACTTGTAATACCCCGAAGTGGTGCAGTGTGTTTCGCCGATTTGAGATATAGACGTAAATATACATTAAAAAAACGCGTCAAATCAACGAATAATATTGTGAACAAGTTTTACGAAATAGTTTTAGTGAATTTCGAAGTGATACGTTGTGTCAGTTGGGAGGGAATTGTTTTTTCGTTATTTGTATTTTTTTTATTTTTCGTCGCGGAAGAAAGTGCATGCGGCCGGGGCGATAGCAGAAACCTCCTTCATCGCCGACAATGTCGCAGCGCGACACCGTGATACATCTCGTTGCCGGAGGGTGGGTCAACGTTTATTGTTAACAATGCACGATCATTCATTAAAATCTCAAATCGATGCACGTAATTAACGGCAATCGTATTAACGTTTTTGCTAAACATATAGAGGATATTCAGGCAGGTCGAACCGAGACCTACGCTAATATTTCATCACAAGGTATACAGACACGATGCATTTATGCGCAGTGACCAGACAGTCCTATTACGGAACGTTGTATATACGTATACACGTGATCGCGATAATGATAATAACATAACCAGTTTTGAACGTTTTTTTACGATTTTTTTTGGTTAAACGATCATTTCGCCACGTCAAATACATTCTCCATCGACTATCGCGATTATCATGAGAGTCTTCCGTGGTACACACATAACGGGTGGCTATCGCGATCCCTTCTGCGTGCTCCCGGCAAGTGCAGACAATTTACAGTCTATTTTTAACATTGCTTCAATTATGTCATTTCTCGGAGAGACGACGAATCGTTAAGACGACAAACGATTGTCTCGTTACCTATTCGCAGCTTTTGTCTACTAATTTGTTTTTCGAATCTCATCGTTTTTTGGCATTACGACGCATTATTGAAAATATTGAGCCCTGCGCCTTTGCTATTTACTTCGTCGACCCAAATACCACGGGCTGTGTGGTTACGTGCGTCGTAGCACACTTGCATTATTCCAAAGGGTTGTTTTGCCACGATGCCACACGAACCAGTCAACAGACCGTAT
Organism: Cryptus viduatorius; assembly: GCA_964006125.1. Taxonomy (NCBI): domain Eukaryota; kingdom Metazoa; phylum Arthropoda; class Insecta; order Hymenoptera; family Ichneumonidae; genus Cryptus; species Cryptus viduatorius. Next base: position 8,520,224 of record OZ023220.1, read on the forward strand.
GTGTAGCCGCTCGGTGCTGCACATACTATACACAAACTAAATCTGTCCACATGTGTTTTATCGATGATACAACAGATATAGTTAAAAATTAAAAATAAATGTTTTCAATTTTTTTTCAGAATCGAACATAAACTTTTTTTCGTAAATAAAAAATCTCTTTACATCGAAATTTAATCGATTGTTGAATAAAATACGAAAGATCGCTGTAATATTTTGATCGTAAAAATGAAATGAATAAAATCGTTATTCACTTATCTTTTGTAGTATTAGCCGATTGTTTGAACGATAAAGCTTCGGTATTTATCATAGGATCGTTGCATTTTCTTTTTCTCAAACTAAAGTGGAATAAAGGTACACAAAATATTTATCTGTTTCTTACGATGCGCGAGAGTTTTCTCGGTTAATATTTGTGCCGAAACATTGAACTGCTTATATCTTCATCCTATTGTTGAACGTACTTGACCAATTTTCACCGGCGATCTGTATTGTCTTTGTTGATATTTGCGCGGCATTAAAACACAGTCAAGGTCGCTGCATCGTATACCGTACGATGAGCATTCGCATCTCTAGCCGCGAGGAAGGGTTTCGCGGCCCTCGGAGACGGCATCGATTTTTTTTAATATGCGCATCGCCTCTGCAATATAAAAGCATTTTTTTTAGTTGTTTTTTTAATTAAAAGAAAGAATCATTTTTTCTCGAATCTGCGCAACTTTTATATATTTTCGCTTCCGAGAAATACTACGAAGCTTCCGCGCGTCGTTTGCTGATGCAAACTTTCGAAAACATCGCGATATATGATACTGCGTCGAAGAATGTGCATTCTTGGCAATAAGTGAATTATTGTTCATTGTTTTTAACTCAATAGCCTCCTTTAAAGAAAATATTGTTATTAAAGTAATAAATAAATTTTTTCACACGACAAAATTTAGTTGAAAAATAAAGACCAGTGATTCTCGTATACCAACATTTCTTCGTGTGTCAATAACGTTAAATAATAATATAAATTATTCCTAATAGAGTCGCAGGAACGGTTGGGGCTATAGTCACCTGCCCCCTGGAAGTTGTAAAGACCCGATTGCAATCCTCGACATCGAGTTTCTATCCACCGCCCGGAAACAAGGAGTTAACGTCTGGTCACGTAACATGCAAAAGTTTCCCCACCCCGCAGCAGAGGAGGCGATTATGCACCGGTGGATATCCAAGGTAATTAATTTCTCAAAAAAAACAAAAACCAAAAATTAGATCGCGGATTGCAGGATTCCTTTTAATTCCGTTCCTCCAATGAATAATCGATTTCCCGAGTCCGCGACTTCGAGAAAACTCTTCCGAAAAAATTCGTCAGGTACATTCGAGAGCGCAAAAAAAAAATCAAAAATAAAAACGGTATAAAAAAAAAAAAGAAAATCGTCGAGTGCATTGATTTGTAATCAAAAAAATCTGAAAATATCTCAGGTACGCTCTGGTGGCACTGTCCCACTGCGGAGTAGCACCTCCGCCGGGAGGTGGACCACATCATAGCCACGCGCCACCCGGCCTCGTGCATTGTCTAAGGTACATCGTGGAAAATGAAGGACCCCGGGCCTTGTTTAAAGGTCTGGGGCCAAATCTCGTCGGTGTTGCGCCTTCGAGGGCCATCTACTTCTGCACATACTCCCAGAGCAAGGCGTTCTTCAACTCGGTTCTGCCAGCAGATAGTCCAATGGTTCACGTTTGTTCCGCATCTTGTGCCGGTTAGTCAAAACTCAATATTATCACAATCGTCCTATTTTTCTCGCATTAAAAATAACAATGCAATGTATCGTACAAAAAAAAAAATTAACAAAAACGAAAAATAAAAAAAAAATTCACAACACTGAAAAAGAGACAAAATAGAGACGGAAAACTTTACGCGTACATGTATGCAGTGAACTGAAGTGCCATTGGTACTTATACTGGCTAACGGACACTAATATTTCTCATAATTACACAATCTATAAATACCCGTTACGATTGGACGTTGAATTGTGTGTCTTCTCGTCATGCGATAACGGGTACTATAGGGTCGTTTCGCACGTCATTTGATGCTTATCGATTCAAAACAAAACATAGAGAGGGAGAGGGTGGGGGGGAGGGGTTGTTACAAATAGTTCAGTTAATTGACGCGATGGAAGTTCCCAATGATTCCAAACACAATGTTCATGTCGATTCGTACGATGAACGATTGACCGGCGTATCCGCGGCGCAACCGTTCGTTCGTATTTGCTGTGTACACATTTGCGTTATATGTATTCTTCTCATTCGAGTTTCTCTCTCGAGTGACTCGTCGCTCGTCGACATCAATGGCATTGTATTCATACGTGTAAAGACGTCGAGTCCGTTGAAACATTCGAGATAATGATAATACACATTGCCGTACGTCGCGGTAATGTTTGCTTCGCATATATATGAAAATTAGTATAGCGATAAACGGACTGACCACTCGCAATCCCGTAACTATCGAAGCAAATTCGACGAATTTAAACGGTCTTATCGATAATTCTTGTTTGGAATGAAAATTCATGAACCAACTGAAATCGAACTTAAGACTCCGATTAAAATTTCTCAGCGGCGCGGCGATTACGGAATTTATCATTATTATTTTACGAAAGTGAAATTCAGAAGTCACTTGATTTTTTTTATTTCTAAGATAAAGTTTCTCTCGCGAATGGAGCTTTTTTCTTGCCGCTCGTTGTTTACCCGAAGTTTGTGCAACGAAAAAAAAAAAAAAAAAACTTTTTTTTTTTCGTTTGTTTAGTGTTTTCCATATTTTACTGTTTCACTATTTGCATCTCGCTTAGTTCGCGTGCACAAGCCACAGCCTTGAAGCACTCAGTTAAACCAATGGCTTCCGCGAAGACTCAGTCCATCTTTTCCTCGTCGGTTTCTCATTCAAGTTTATTACTCTTCTTTCATTTTTTTATTTCTTCTTTTTCAATCCGTTCAGACGCCTTGCGAAACAGTTACTTTCTATCCAATTGCAAATTTTACAAATTTAATGTTCACTTGTCTTGCGACAAATTTTTTATCGTTGATAATTCGGTTCCCGATGAAGAATCGTTCCGAATATCGTACGAGAGAATTCACGACTGTGGAGACGAAAAAACATCGCGTACGGGAGCTCCGAGCGCCACGTGCACAGAGTCACGTACGCCGTGGTAACCGATGCTTTTTGGTTACAGGGCATGTAGCGCCCTTACACTTGCCTCGTTTCATTCATTTCTCAACTCGCGTCTGTAAAATCTTCGGTCACAGCTCACAGTCGAACGCATAATTCACAAGCGCCGACCCTCCATTTTCCTCGATAGTTTATCCTCGCGTACCGCCGGCACCGGTCGCGGCGTAGAATCTAAATATAGACGCAATCATTACATCATAGTAAACAGGATTGTTGTTGTTGTTATTGACTCTCTAGAAATTGGAGCGGTGCCTCGCGCAACGGACACTCGTATTGCGGACTCTACCTGTGCGCTTTATTCTAATTGAAAATAATAAAGAATCGCAGTTTCTAATTATTAAAACGTAATGAATGAAAAAAAAAAAAATTAACTTGTTTTCCGCGACTGCGATGCATTACGCGACGGCAAGCGAATCGCTCTATAAATAGAACGTTCAATGCACAATTCCGCAGTTTGGGCTTTCGAACGGAACGTAAACAAGCGGTTCATGCGGAGTTCGCGCGGGCGCTCCCACACTAGCGGCATATACTGACGAATCCAATAATTTTGTTCACATCAACACATGTAGTGTTTCGCGACGCTCGTAGCCTTCGTATGTATGAAGTTGCGATTGAACTTCCTGTGGCGTGTTTCGCTCGGCCAACGAAGCGCATTCACCGTGGATCCGATGTCGCGTAGTTGAAACCCGCGGGCTATTCTTAGACGACGCAACACCGAGAGACACCGGGAAGACGAGAGACCACCGATCTCGCGATTTTGTATGACTGCTTTTGAACGCCGAGGAACTGCGTTCCCGTTACTAATTGCATCCATCGATTCGTCGAGTTGGCGTTTCAATGAGAAACTCGAAAAACAACGTGTAATACGATAGCTTTAGCGTAATAACCATTCCGCGTCAAAAGGAAGAGAACGGCGAACCCAATTCGCTTTCCCTGTATAATCATTTGAGAACTTTGATGGTATTACGCAAAATTATTCGGACGCTAATTGCATTTATTGATTCTCAAGTTACGAATAGCAGTACTCGAAAATAAATAGGATTATTGTACATCGTTATCGCTATTCATCAACGCGTATAATAATTCGAAAGCAATTAGCCGCATAAAAATATCTTTCAACGCAACGATTTGACTATATTTCAGTTTATTTCAACGCGTTTTTGACTTACTGTTTTTTTTGTACAGAAAAAAAGAGATTTATAGTGTAAATTACTTTTTTTTCCGATGTTTGCGCGAAAAAAATTGTCTGTTTGCGCAAATGATAAAATAATGTGAAGTAATGAGATACATTTGCGTGTTCTGTTTAAAAGATTTTCTGCATTTCACGATGTGAGGGGCGTAATCGGCTGACATATAGCGCTACGAAATCATTAATGCAATCGGAGTAAATAATTTTCACGAAGAAATCGCGTGACTGCATTATCGTGTAATAAAGTCAATAATGAAAATTAGCGTCTTATCTCCGGCGACACGCGTCTAACTTCGTTGCACCTGTCGTTTTAAAATCGCGATAAGAATTATCGCGATAGTGTATGCAATATTATCTACACTCTTCCAAAAGATATTTCGTACATACGACGAATCGTTGGAATGTTTGTTCACTTCGAAACGTATAAAAGAAAGGAAGAGAAACAAAACTTGAGGCTATTTTACGTAAGATATTTCGCCGGTATATATTTCGATTCGGAAAGATCTCTACGAGGCTATCAATGAGCGGCGGTCCAAAATAGTACCACAAAATAATACCGGCGTGTGGGATACGTGATGCCAGTCACGTAGGTTTCTTGCACTCCGAAAAGGTAGAAAAGTCACGTAGTCAAAGGCGTTTTGTCGCCGTGCTGAATTCAGAACAACGAACTCCTCTTTCATATTCTTTACTTTTCGTACCTTCGTACTTTCGCGCTCGACCTCTGGAGTCTTGAATGCAAAATTATTGCCCTATGCAATCTATTTACAGCCCGAAATAAATCGGCAATAAATAATAACGGCATAGCAATTCCAAGTAATAAAAATTCACTACAATACTAATTTCTGACAATAGACATAGAAAAAGTAGCATTTAGCTATTGGTATTCTTTAATTATTTATTTATTCTGTACTAAAAATTAATAAATTATAATGGCCGTTTAAATTAAGAAAATAAAAGTAAATTGAATCGTTAAACGCACCGGAAATAACCAGAAAGAAGGACTTCGATCAATAGCCGTTTTTTCTCAAATTCCGCTAAAAAAAATTATAATTAGATATTTCGATACGTATAGACTGTGTTTGGGGCCAATAAATGTCTATTACTACTGTTGCTAAAAATGACACCACAATGAGAAATGATTTCTCAACAGGTTGTTTACGATCATTGGTTTAATGAAACAAATGCCATTGCGAATATAAATTAATGCCTAACGTTAGAGATTCGTTGAGAATGCAGTCAAATTATTTTTTCTCGATGTTTCGAGACGACGCGATTTACCAATCGATCTATTTTTACCTTCAGTTTTCTAATAACCTTGAGAATTAAAAAAAATCTTTTAAGTATAGATTAACGATGTAAAAAATTGCATTTAGAAAGTCGATTGCCAATTTGCCGACGTTGCGATCCAACATTTTTCTCGCTCCGATCTTTTGGCAATATGCCGATTTATCGTCAAAATTAGTTTTAAATCCGATCTCCAATGTTCGCGCGGTGTCCGCGAGAATTATGCTTCCCGATGCACTTGACGCCTCCAAATGAGGTCGATACTTCGAGGTTTAGATTATTACGAATAACAGCGCCGCAAAGGTCGTTCGAAATTCACGTTGCTGCGGTGTCGTTTACTTTTCTGCGCAGCAAACTGTTTCTCGTACGATGCACGCGACGATCGTCAGCAGCAGCTGCACGCAAGCAGTTACTTTGCTCTTATATCGTTTCTTTCTTTTTTTTTTCTTTTCGAATAACCGGGACGATGAGCACGAAACACATTTGATATTTCCTTAAACGCGGCAGCAGCCGCGCGAATTAAACTCGCGATGACACAACGTTGATGGATGGATAATACGTTCTAATGAATTATTTACAAATTCGTTTCAAAACGATTTCCGTGGTTCAATTATGCGCGTGAGAATCACACCGCACGAGTTTTGTCGACTGATTCATCGTGTCGATTTCCGGCCACCGGATGAACAGAACAGTGGGACATGTGCTCGTCGCGTGTCTCGTGTTTAATTACACGTTAAATATTTAACATTTAGATAGAGTCCACTGTTCTCGTAATGGGCGACTCGAAGTAATCGTCGTCATTGGCACAATATCGGACGATGTTACTTCGCACTTTTGAATACAAATATAATTCGCATTCCTTTCACAAGAATCGAATGATTACTCTGCCCGATGCTGCTATCACAATGAGTCCATTCGAATCGCATAGCCGGCGCTTACCTTGAGAATCGCCCGTCGTCTTTGGGTCATCGAGTCAACGGAAACTCGTCGGCCTTCAGATTTTTCTTCGAGACAATATTTTTCATGATATTTCTATTAATAACATCGGTGTCCCGATATTCTCACATTCGTTATTTACGAACTATCGAATTTCCAGCGTCATATGCGCGGATAAGACAAACCGGTTATAGCGATGCATACACTGTAGAAAATTCTCGAACATGAGAAGATCTCATTATTTTGTTTGTTTTCCGTCGATTGCCATTTGCGTTTCTCAGCTAAAGAGTCCTTCACCTCGAAACACGTTGGTGCTAATCGGAGGTATCGAAAAAATGGACTTCGCAATGTGAAACGCAATTAATCACAAAGTCGCATACATAGATTTCCCAATTTATTTGTAAAAACGAGTAAATCTCTTGCAGAAGACAAATTTGAATCATTGCAGAATCTCGTCGTTTATAATTGTCACTCTTGCAAAATAAATGTTTTTGGGATAAAAAAACGTCTCACGAGGATACAGCTGAAGAATGTTGAAGACAAGAATTATCAGCGTTCGCGTCTTCGACGTATAATTCTTTGATGACTCCGTCGTCCGTTATCATTGAATAACGTCGACTTCTCACTCCTCCGAGATCCGGTCTCGCGACACTCATTCTAATTTCATTTGTGTATCTTGCGGTTGGATCAGCGAGTATTCTCACCTGAGATGTATTACGTAGAAAGTTCATGTATGAGTCGTTGACTTGTTATTGTTTTTGTTTGTAAAATCAGAATTAATATCTGATAGACGATACTATTACTGATAAAACTTCATTAACGCAAAGGTACGGAAACGTTGACCTATTGAATAAAATTCGATTTTTCAATCGATAAAAATATACAAAAAAAAAATAAAACATCGCAAACAAATAATAAGTTCAATGCTACGCATTAATGAAAATAAAACCGAAACATGCATCTCGTGTCTACAATACGAGCGCAACGACTCTCTGTGTGACGCAATACGTATGCAGAAGCTTTTAGCTTAATCGGTAAATCTTATTGTGTCGCGATAACTCGCGATTTGTTTACGAGATGAAATTACATAATTCGTGTTGTCGTTAATTGGAACTTCGGCTTAACGTGCGACTCGCGGTTACGCGCAGAGATTATGTCATTCTGTTACCAACGCATGCAATCGACAAAGTCTGCTGTACGACTCGACGCACGATAAGACACTTTGAAATCAATATTACTTTAATCTCCTTATCTCGCGCTGTACATTGAAATTCGGTCTGTTGAACAAATAAAACATTTCAAGATGACGATAGTTTACCTTTCCGTCGGCACCTTTGCACCATTTCCAAGCCGAGAGAACGTAAGGATCGTTAACAGAAATGCAAATTATCTCTTCATAACCCTTTGACTTCAGTTCTTCCGATCTGATAGAAACCGAAAAAAAAATCGAAGGATTCTCTTTAATTCATTGATTTTCGAAATATTTAACGATTTTCGTAAGTTTACTTATCGACGAATCCTCCGAGATGAACTTTCGAACATCCCGGTACGAAGGCACCGGGAACACCGAAAATTATCGCTCTCTTTCCCCGTACTAAGTCGGCTATATTTTTCGTATTTTCCGGAGTTTCTTCATACAGATCGACGCTCGGTAGTCTCTCGCCGACTTTAATGTACGGCATTGTAGATGAAAAAAATTAAAAAACAATATGACAATACTATAATTTAGCTGTCGTCTCTCGGAGACGCAAGTTACGTGAAGAAATGAGAATATCGGCACAGAAAAAATGTAAAAAAAAATTGACGATCGATGGTGATTGCGAATAACAAATAATCGTGAAAATAGCAACCGTCTCGTATTTCGCGTGACTAATTTCGTCTGAATTATTGAAAACGCCCCAAGGGCGGATCATGTATCCATTCAGAGGACATTGTTGAAACGACATACGATCCAATATCCTCGATACAAATATATAGTAATTCAATCGCATTGCATAATGTTGCGAGTATTTTTCCATTTTTTTGTTTAGCTAGTCGGAGATCCTGAAGCGCATCGGATAATTCGTCTGCGTAATAACGCCATATTGATTTTTGAAAAACTGCGGTTTCAACGCGCGCGCCTTTTGACTGCGAAACAGAAAAAAGTTATCGATTGAAAGAAAAAAAAAACGTAAAATGCGGTATCACTTATAGGACGTTAAATGTTGCAGGTTTCGTCGCAAGTACAGCAACGAATCCAATTTGGTTCGTGAAAACGAGACTACAACTTGATCATCACATGAATCGCACGACTGCTATCGAGTGCATCCGGAGGATATATCAGCAATCGGTAAGAGATAGAGACACGTGGGATGCACCCGAAGGCTTGCGAAAAAAAATTACAAAAATGTTACAACGCGTGAATATTATCGTTTTTTTCTTTTATTTAACGATTTCTCTTTATCTTTCGCTAGAAGATTGAGCGATAGGGGGGGGGAACAAAGGATCGTTTAAACATCGTTATTTGTTTCTCAACAATCATATCGCGTCTTCCGACGGAATATTGATCATCGGCATGAAATATCATTTGCGCGTCGGCTCGATGCGTTCAGATACGCGTTACAAACTCAGATCTCAATGGAAACGCAAACAGCCGCGATTTTGAATTTCGCGAGAAGCCGAACGACTGGTATCGAATTATTTTTTTGTTTGTATTTTTGAAAGACCTTTCAATCAACCGAAGAAAAAAGAAGTTATTTGCGACAATATGGATATAAAATTAAATCTTTTGAATTCATTTACGTAATTTAATATCAAAGAGTATAATTAAAAGAGTTTTTCAAGCGCCAAAATTGCGCGTTATTTTTTGTTTCTATACTCCGCAGTTGATACGGTTAATTATTATATAACTCAACGATGATACCAATCGATAGTATGTTCTCAAAATAAGTCTCGACAATCGACACAAATAGATGATTAATTATAATTATTGCCAATCGAAATTCCGAGAGTGAAACTCACGCGATACTATTTTTTCATAAATAGACTAATTTCTTTTTTATCGATGGACGAGACTATTGTGGATTTTTATGCGATGTTTGTTTGAATTTTTTTTTCGTTTGTTTTTTTACAACGTTTGTGTGTTTTTTTGTAGTTTGATCGCACGTCGCAAAATCTCCTTCGCATCAGAGATCTCGTCGATTTTTTTTTTTTTTTTTTTTTTCGAAACATTCGATTGGTCAGTGGCCTCAGATACGAGAATCGGGGATTTGGCACCGTTCATTGCTATCCTCTCTCATCGGCAACTTTGCAAAACAAGTTTTCGTTGCTTCGCCCGATTATTCGGCGTTAGTAAATGACGCCCGTCTCTAAAACAAGAACCTCGACCTACAAATAGCAATTTGCGATAAAAATACCCACAATGTCCGACCAATGAGCGTTGAGAAGACTTTGTACATCTTACGTGCAGCATCTTCGCACGATCGCCAGTGAACGATACAATCGTTGGCTATTCGTATCAAACGGGCAGTTGATACAAATGAAACGAAGAGATTCGAGAATTTGCCAAATGCTTACACATGCGTCGGCCAAGTTTTGTGTACTCAGCGCAGACGCAGGAATTTTAACGAAACAGTTTTGCCGTAAGAATCGCTGCAGCTGCTGCATCCCGTTTGATGAGAACTCTCTTTCGCTTTTGTACAATAAAAATGCACAATAACAAACGCAAAATAAACAAAAAAATATATATCTCATCGATCAATCAATTCTTCGCGCCGTTCTTTATCCTTATCGTTTATTAATCTTTTTTACTGGATTTCCAGATCGCGCGAGTGAAATCGTCGAAAAATCTATTCCTTTTTTATGCATCAAATCTTATCGCGATTAATAATCTGAATCTTTCTCTGCTCATCGTATGGCGCGTAACAGCGTCAGTACACAATTATGTTATCTCCTTTAAATGAGTGCACGATGCTACGCTTATTGCTATGTCATTCATGATCTCGCGACGCAGATGAGTGCAAATTTCTCGGGAGTTTCAAGGTGTTAATATTCCTAACAGAAAATTCTTACTGCGGTCGCTAAAGAGATTGTGTTACAATGTTTTTATCGTATGGTAGGTACACAAGTATATATGTACAGGATAATTCATAATAAATATCAATTTGGTTTTTTTCCTCAATTCCTATCGCAAAAAATATTATTTTGAAAACGAAGCTTGACATTTTTTAAAATATAGTATTAACAATAATAATAATAACATTTTCAATTTAAATTATTAATCGACTTGATTTTCATTCGAAAAAATTAATTCTTATTTAAAAACTAATTCTTTAGAATGAAAATCAATTTAATTAGTAATTTAAGTTTCAAAAAGTTATTGTTATTATTATTCGCGCTGTTATATTTTAAAAAATGCGAGTCTTAGTTTCCGTAGGAAAATTTTTGATTTTTTTTTTACAATGGAAGTGAAAGAAATGAAAAACAGATACGATATTTATTATAAATTATGCTGTATATATGTATGTATATATCTATATATTTCGCGCATTCGCGATTCTCTTGGGAACCATTCGCGGCGCCGGCTGACCTTGAGATTCTATGTATAGACACGAATGATCGTATACGTCGGCTATGCGACTTCCTGAGCACGCTGACCACGTTAAGCCTCCGCAGTCAGTGGCATTAACTTTGGCGGAAGTGCAAGTAATTTTTGGCGATGCAATAGTTCCACGTTATTGCCGAAGTTTGCAACTTGGCGAGGCGAAGGGTTTTGCGTGAGCGAACGTTTGATTTCTTGCCGAATTCTTTGGTGAAACATCGCACTCTGGCGTGTCGCACGGATTTACCGTTGTTTTTGAATTATTATCAGAACAGTTCGAACCGTCGTGAAATTATTAGTTTCTTTAAAACGCCGACCGTCGAGCGGGCGAAACATCGCGCGCGGATTTTGCATGCCATCGAGAAGACGTTGAATCCCTTGCGAAAACTTTCCACTCATCTCGAAGGCGGAGAGAAAGAGTGCGAAGACGCTAAACGCGTACAAATATACTTTGGTATGACGAACTACGCGCACCGGGACCTCTTTTAGCTCAACTTTTCGTTCTACTGTATTACGTTATACGATTAGAACTCGCAATTTCCGGTTATTAAATGATATACCGTGAAACGGAAGAGACCACTAGACGACAAGGGATTTTTGTATTATCTAAAAAAAAAAGAATAAAATCATTTTTTCGAAGTATCCGGGTTTCCATCTGTGCGATTGTCATTTAGTATATCGTAATTACAATACCTTTGCCCGCCTGCAATCTGACCGGCAGCACGAGCTTAGCTCATGATCACCGGATTGGTATGTATTTACGGACATGTGAACCGCGATAAGGATTATTACCAGTTGTGTTTTTAGCGCCTCTTTGCAAATAATCGCTAATCTGTATCATTTACGAATAAATTACGCGTATTTTATGAGATCATTTGTTCGTGTCGCATACAAGAGCGTTAATTGTAGACGCGGTTGATTATAGATCGTAAGAAAATCAGTGATTCAATGCATCGTAACGAGAAGTTTTATTCTTCGTTCAGTTGCATTGAAGCCTAAAGATTTTCCCGATAGATTCTCCGAGGCAACGTTCTTACTCTCGGTTTCCCGACAAACACGAGAGCAATAATGGAAAATCCAATAACCACGAACCGAACTATTTTTCACTTTACGCGAAGGAAAAAATGCGGTTTTTTCCGTGAAGAAATATCGAGAAATATGGTAGCGTCTCCGCGCCAAGTAAAAGGAAACGGATATATCTTTTACGAACGCAGAAGTTCTTCCCGACGTTGAGGTTTTCTCCGAATCGTAAAAAACAAAGGCAATTTCGAGAAAAGATCGAATTCTTTCCAATTCTACAAGTTATTCGTTCTCTCGAGCAAAGATAGTTTTTCCACTTGTTTTTTTTTTTTTTTTTCATACCAAATGGTGGCACCGTAATTCGCTTATCAGTCAATGCTATAATTAATCACAAAATATTTCGTTATCTCAAGCGATTTCGGCATTTGGGATTTACGATAATCGCAATCATTGACGTACCCCGTGGGTCCGTTTCGTAGAGAATAAGTCAGACGCTCGAGCCGTGATATTGATAACTTATCTTATCTCCTCTCCTCTCGAAGACAGTGTCGTTGCGGGGGATCTCCTTGTTTCTCGTTTTGACGCGCGAGTATAATACTACTTGCGTATTTAACCAGTTACGGCGGTCGAATGAATTGACCGATGTCATTAATCGGCGATTTGCGATTTCGCTGACGTTTACGCGTATCGACAAACAATTTTTTTTTCAATAGCTACTCGCATGATTTTTCTTTGTCATAGTGCTTGAAAAATGCGAAGCAACAGTATCGGTGTTTAAGTTTTTTTATATTTACGCATCGTATAATATAACATATCGTTTTACTAATTACGACGAAATGTTGTAATGTTTTTCAGGGTTTCCTCGGATTTTACAAAGGCATCGTCGCGTCTTACATGGGAATAACAGAAACGGTTGTGCACTTCGTTATATACGAAGCCGTGAAAAGCTGGTTGATAACGCATCGCTCTCGCGTACCGTCGAACGTCGACGACGGTTCAAAGAGTTCTCGGGATTTTTTGGAATTTATGGCCGCCGGCGCTTTTTCGAAAACGATCGCTTCCTGCATCGCCTATCCACACGGTGAGTTATTCTCGAGGATTCCACAACTCGGAAAAATAAAAAAAAAAAACAAAATATTGGTAACTTCAAAAAACTAACAAATGTTTCATCGTAATATCGCTTGGAAATGTTATCAATTTTAATCCGACAAAGTGCGTTCTTCGCTTTTGTGTTCGCCGCACCTGTAAAAAAACAATTCCGTGTTTATCATGCAATTTCATCGACGATTGTCTTTACAATTCGACTAATAACTTTGCCAATGGATGGAGACGATTTTGCTAAAAATATTTGTCAACCATCGCAATCGATCTGTGTCTCCGCTCCTTTGTCATACGTTATATATAATAAACTCGTGGATCGCTGGATAAAACGGATATTTCCATTCGGTTGAACGAAGTACACTTGTCTATACAGTATTAATATCGCGTGTTCATTCGGTATCCAACGGCGTTCTTCATTGATTAATCAAATATCGCGCGCATAACAGACCGACCTCCTGCCAAGTTGCAACGAAGCTAAACGATCAATGTCTCTGCGATCGGTAGAAGATATCCCGCGTATATTTGTTATCGAATATCTAACATCTAATCTGTGATATCGTCGAAGATGAAGTTAGATCACGAATTTTTAGCCGCGTCGACAAGACAAACAGCGGTTAAAAAAAAAATCGTATTTTTCTAATCCCCGCAGTTTAAACGTAATTTTCATAGAAATTCCAACCGAAGCATAAAGGATCCATGAAGATAGATAGATATATTTTAACGTTTTTGCTAAAGAATGAAAAAAAAGATCGAATATTTTTGTTCCGGCGATTCCTCCGAAGAATATTTTTAGCCTTAATTTCTACTTAATTTTCATCCAAATTTTAACCAAATTTCAACAAACCATCAATGAAAATAGTTAAATCAATTTTAACGGCGTTGCTAACGTAAAAAAAATCGAATTTTTCATCCCGTCGACTCATTTCGAAGAATATTTTTAGCCTTAATTTCTACTTAATTTTTATCCAAATTTCAACAAAGCTGAACGATCACTGGAAATCGATAAATAGATTTTAACAGCAATGCTTAAGAAGAAAAAAAATCGAATTCTTCCAGCCCGACGACTCATTTCGAAGAATATTTTTAGCCTCAATTTCTACTTAATTTTTATCCAAATTTCAACAAAGCTTAACGATCAATGAAAATAGATAAAAAGATTTTAACAGCAATGCTGAAGAAGAAAAAAAATCGAATTTTTCTTCCCGACGATTCATTTCGAAGAATATTTTTACCCTCAATACCTATTTAACTGTAATCGAAGCCACTGGAGGCGCAATATCTTGTTTTCAGTATCGTATGACAATCTGAATTAAAGAAGCTTAGCGATCCATCTAAAACATACGACACTGTTGTCGTGTATATCACGCAGAAAGACAGTGCAACGTGATTGTTCGACGTGACCGCGAGTATTGATAAGAAAGCGGGAGTACTCTTTGCTTTCAACTGCGTCGCAGACTGCGTCGTATGTGTTATCATTAACACCTCAAACGGCGATACGTTAACACCTGAGAGATACCGTCGTGCAAGACTTGTGTACTGTAACCGTTGCATGCATTGATAGTGTGTTTAAACGAGTCATCGCTGCTTGGCCATCGACTCGGGCCGTCTGCCAAACTGTTCCACTTCGAACGGAGACTGCGCTCTATTACGTTTCGCAATAGATTTCCCAAGCGGTTGACCGGTCGATTACGATCGTCGCAATAGAAAAATTGCGCTTTTTTTTCTCTCTCTCTATTCTTTCCCAAAGCTTTGCCAGCATATCAAACACTATGTTTATTTTAAACGAGTAAAACAACAATGTATATGCGAATATAAATTTCCAAACATAAACAAAAACGTCGAAATGTTTTTATAATAATGTAAATATTCAATTAAAAAAAATCAATGAAAAAAACTGCAAACATCGACTATCGAAGGTCTATGTGACAATTTTCGTTCTTTCGTATCGAGAATATTAAAAAATAAAGAAAACACTTTGATAATTAATGGAGAAAATTATTTGTAATGTTTCGTTTCTTTTTGTTGCAGAGGTCGCGAGAACTCGGCTTCGAGAGGAAGGTACGAAGTATCGCTCCTTCTGGCAAACATTAAGTATAGTCTATAGCGAGGAAGGACCGAGAGGTCTTTACCGCGGTTTGGCTACGCAACTCGTCAGACAGATACCCAACACAGCTATAATGATGGCAACGTATGAGGCTGTGGTCTACGTTCTTACGCGACAATTTCATCCGTCGAATTCGAACTCCTCGAGCACTTCAGCATCGACGCAGTTCTACGCCGAGGGAAAGGCTAAGAGAGAACTCGCCTAGGATTTGCTTCGGGGTCCTGAGTAAAGGATCCTCGATAATCGCTCGCGTGCGGCGCGACAATGATTTGTCTTTTTGTAAATCGAATTATCTCGGCAATCGTTTGTCCGTTTGAAATATCGGAAGATTGCGAGATCTATTCGACTCGTTAGATTCGAGGCTCGGAGCAGCAGCGTCATGCGCTCTGCATGTATTGTTTGGGGAACGTAAACGAGTGAGAAATGTTAATGTTTCGTTTAGATACGACGAAAACCTAATTAACATCGAACTATCACTCGTTTTACTGAGAATCTCGCGGCGCGATCCCACATCCCCGTAGTTTGTCGCTGAAAAGCAGATGAAAAAAAAAAACAGAATCGGGTATTCACGCTACGATACCACAGACTACTTATATATCCTCAGCGCCGCAGTGCCCGTATTCGAAACATGTATGTTAACAGTATTCGTATTTAGAATCATCCCATTGTATTTGTCGCGCTCGGCGAGAGATTTCCCTGGAGGAATATCTCGCGTTATATTGGCGACGATTCGAAGTGAAGAGCTTTCATGAAAGTTCGATATTTATCGCGCTTTGGAAGAGAAAAAAAAAGAAATAAAAACCATCGCCAATGAGCGTCAATACGCAACGAATAAGATTTTTGTCCAGCATCTGTATCGCAAACAGCCTAAAGATACACGGCGTTCTAACGAAGTATTATTAAACCTAAACATTCAATAAGAGGCTATCAAAGACTTTTTTTGTTCGTTACCTCGATAGATTGGCCGTTGGGTTGGATATATAAAAAAAAATTAAAAAAAATATCGTACGAATTAATGTAGAATATAATACACGCTTTGCAACGTGCCGTTCCTCGCTTGCATATATATATGGAAGAAAAATGATAAATGGAATCATTATGTATATAATAAATATTAGAATCTACCCGTAGATTCCTAATCATTTATCTTTCCATTGTTTATGTTGTACATATTTAGTTTTGTATAGAACGCGACGAGAGGATAGGAAGTATTATCGATTTTATCGACCTGTAATTATCATTGATTCGTTTATCCGGAGCTTTGAGGATAACGACGCCCTGAATGCTTGATGCGTCCGATTGTGATGAGACGAGCGATTGAACACAAATTAATACAAATTATACTCGTTTACTTTAAATTTGTCATAATTCTCGATTTACCCGTTTTTATTTCACTTTCAGGCATACAATTTCTTGTCTGCGTTTAAAAATGACTTTGAAAATGAAACAAACAAACAAAAAATGGACTAAGCTTTTCATCTGTTGTGACAAAATTGTGTTTGCTGGTCGCATTCCGCGTGACTTATGGATTCTCAATTGTTATGCAGAGTTCATAAACTCACCGGCATTACGGGGAGAATTCTTACGTAAAATTTGACTATCCATTCGCGTGAGAATGCGTCGAACTCGAAGAACGTGAGAGTAACGAGATATTCTGTGATTTTAGTTTAACTGTTACGAATGTTATAAAGAAAAAAAAGAGCAACTAATAGTTGTAGATAACGTAACGATATGTGGTTTTCTCTTTTTTTTTTTTAGATTTCGAAAGCATAGGTGCCAAACAAGCCACTAAGTGTACAAAGTGTATGGATGGGTTTTCTTACGAATATAAATGTAAGCGAATATCGATGATGTAACATTAACGAAAAAGGAAAAGCGGTTGTTTATATTTTCTTTTTTTTTCGATGACTTAGTGATGTAAAATGGAAACGGCAGTTGTATGACGTGTGACCTACGGATACTGGCAAAAATGAATTATGTTGCTGAAAGACTGAATTAATTTTATCGTACTTAGTATAACTTCGAAAAAATATATAGCGTCAATTATCGTGACGAGCCATAAGCAGATACGGTGGCATAGTGTTACATTTTTTTTCATTTTTTTTTTCTCATAGATATCGCCAGTACACGTTTTATCCAATCAAACAATAAGCGAAAGAAAAAACAAAAAAACAAAAAAAAAAAAACAAAGCCCATGGTCTCGGGATTTTGAAACTGTAGAATCTGGAAAAATCGTCGTGTTTTGTCGAAATGACATATTTGGCGTATATAACTGATAGATTTATTTTTAGGAAGCTCTTCTTCGCGATAAAGTTGCCTCCCATCCATCTCGTGTGTAAGTGGCTATAGTATCCAGCGATACTGGGGCCTTTTTAATAAAGAAAAAGTTCTTAGATATAGGAGATACTTGAGAAACGCATAATGAGGCCGTAAACAGGCGATTGAGTTAATAAGAATTGCATGCCTGTTAATTATTATGTTCCTCAAAACCGTGTAAACTATACTTTGCGTTGTATTATTTAAAAATGATTAAAGAAACCATTGAAAATAAATTAAGTTTGTTCTTTATCAAAGTCCTTTCCAAAAATTATTATCGAAAGACATTTTCGCGTTATATCGCGACATTATTTATAGATTTACATGACGACGGTCATTCCTAAAAATAATATGGATACGACTTATTTTGTAAAGAATTCTGCGATCTACCAAAGGAAAGCGCATATCATTATAGTACCGTCGAAGCAGCGATTAAACAATTATCAATTCATAAATATTTTATACTTTTTTTTATCAACTGGATCGAACATCCATACGGGCAATTATAAAAAGATCCAAGAAGATTCGGTTACCATTTGATTTTCCAGATCGATTTTGCGCGAAAATGTTGTCTCAAAATTATAATCTACATATGTACAGGGTATACATATTTATTCATACATTTCCCTATTGTATCGAGTTATTTGAGAGCCCCGGTCGCACGTTCCTGAAGAGTTAACAACGGAAACTTCTCATAATTGCTTCATTAGTCGTAAAAGTTAATTAACACCCGAGTTTCTTCTTTGCCATCCTTGTAATACGAGGAGGCGAGTTTACCATTAAAACTCGCGTGCTCAACGATTGAGGGCGTTCGTTGAAACTTTCAACACAGAGGCAACCGTGGGGCAGAGAAACCGCGCTGGCCGTCACGTCTCCCGTCATGATCCCCCCGTCGCGGCGTCTCCAGTACGCGTATCGTTCGGAGTCACCACTGGCATAAAAATTCCTCCGTTACTCGGATCGGCCTCTCGGGCGCATCGCGATAAAACGTTTTGTATATCCGACAAAATGTCGACTCGCTTTGAGAAGGAACGCGCCAAACAGATACAGGACAAGTGCCAGGATCTTTTGACGCAAATGCTTCGAGACGAGGACAACAAGTATTGTGTCGACTGCGATGCCAAAGGTTCGTGTACACGATAGACGATTCCAAGCTTACCGAGTCTCTTGTTGTTGCAAGCCGCTCGGTCACATCACAATGAAACTTCGACGTCTCTCTTCCATTATTAACAATTATTTCATCGTCATCCAGCCGTAACAAACTTTAAATCTTTGTTCTCGAATTATCGATCTCGTTACTTAGTTCGCGACCTACTTTTACAACGTCGCACGAGTTTATAGATTTTTAATTTTCCTCGTGACAAACTAAACTCTCCTCGCAACTGACAGCAATTACCGTCAAGTGTGTGGCAAACGTCATCGGTATTCGGTCGTCGGGCAGACCCACACCGTCGAGTTTCGCGTGTGTACGCGATTAAACTTATCGACGAACCCCGACTTTTGGCTCGTCGACGTACTTTTTTTCACGACAATAAAAACCTTATTTATTCCATGTAAACATCGCAGTTTTTATTCGTAAATTATCGAAGCTTATCAATTCAATAGAAAATTCGTTATTTCGAAGTTTTACGGAAAAAAAAAATAATCAATTAATCAGTGAAACGTTTCGATATTTCGATATACGATCGAAAAAATTTATTTAAAAGCCACCAATCATTTTGCTTGTGTTATCAACAGGACCACGATGGGCGAGTTGGAATTTGGGTATTTTTCTGTGCATACGTTGCGCCGGTATACACAGGAATCTCGGAGTTCACATAAGCAAAGTTAGGTCTGTCAACTTGGACACATGGACACCAGAGCAAGTGGTGGTAAGTAAAGCGTTCTAACGAGAGCACTAGTGTTATATTTTCATCAATTTGGAAACTACACTAACGTCACTATTCCGCTTACCTAACGGCGTTGTTTTGCCAGATGTGCTCTGCGCCACTTGCCATGCTGCCAACGTTATCAAAAAAAGTTTCAAACTTCGTTGATAGTGACAAAACTGAACAGTAGAATACGATAATCGATTTGCATTAACGTTTCTTTATTGAATCCAATCAGAGTCTTCAACAAATGGGCAATTCAAGAGCTCGAGCCGTTTACGAAGCAAATTTACCAGATAGCTTCAGACGACCGCAAACCGACTGCAGCCTTGAAAGCTTCATTAGGGCAAAGTATGAGCACAAAAAATACATTGCCAGAGAGTGGGTTTCGCCGCCTTTGCCAAAGGTAATTTTATCACTATTCTTATAAAAAAAAAAAAATCTACCTGTACGTTAAAATATTAAGACGTATGTTAAAACGAACGAAAGAACGTCAAAACGAATGAAATAACATTAAAATGAACGAATGAACCTTAAAATAAATCACGAAATTTTTTCGAATTTTAGGTAAATTGGGATAAGGAACTCGACGAAGAAGCGGAACGACAGCGCAGACGGAAGAAGGATGGTACAAAGTCGAGTACGAGCCAAAATTCGCTACCGCCAGTGAAGAAACCGGAAGTCGTACCGCAAATACCAAAGCCGCGAAGCTCGGTTAGTCCGAAGCCGACCCGAGCAAACAATTCGGCTACATTGGATCTTCTGGGTCTCGGTAAGCGTCGAAAAATCGTCGCTAAATCTATGGTACAAAAAACACAATGTTTTTCTCAGTTATAACGATATTTATATGAAAATGATTTTTTTCTTGTGGGACCAGACGCTCCGGTTAATCAGACAAACGCGAATGGTTCGACTTCCGGTGACGATATATTTTCCTCCTTTTTGTCGGCAACGCCGGCCAGCGCATCACCAGCGCCGGCAGGTGCGTCGAACGGCACGACGGAAACTTCGACC
The DNA here is from genome assembly GCA_964006125.1 of Cryptus viduatorius. Lineage (NCBI taxonomy): Eukaryota > Metazoa > Arthropoda > Insecta > Hymenoptera > Ichneumonidae > Cryptus > Cryptus viduatorius. Next base: position 8,540,828 of record OZ023220.1, read on the forward strand.
GTAGCGAGTAAAACCGACGAAGAGAATTTCTTCAATCAACCCGTACCGACGCCTCAGGAAAAAAGCAAAATGACGAAAGACAGTATTCTCGCGCTCTACGGTACTCCGAGTCATCAACAATCGCCTTTCGGAGTTTCCGGTATGAGAACCTTTTTCGTAAAAACGCGTTTGCCTCGTTGCAGCAATGTTAAAAAAAAACGATATACAGAAGGAACAAAAAACATCAATCCTTTTTCTAATGCTTCAAGGTGGCGGATTGTACGTGCAACAACCGCCAGTACAGCAATTTGCGCAACCCGTTCAAAACATAGCGGGCTTCGGACAACAGAATAGTTTTCCGGGTCAAACGAACGCTTTGGGACAATTGAATCAGATTTCGGGACAAATCGGTATGCCAGTTACGAATCAGATGAACATTACCCAGAATCAGATCGGTATGAACACAAATCAGATGGGACATCCCGTTAATTCGATCGGTAACAGTTTACACATGGGACAGATGAATCAAATAAATGGATTAGCGAATAACGCTATGGCGATGCAGAATCAAATGGTACGTCAAAAACTATACGCATTGCATCGTTGAATGTTGTGGATAATCGCTTAATTTTTATCAATACATCGTAAATTAAATAAAAATTCTCTCGAGAGAAATACGTACAATGAATTTCTTAATAATTACTCATTCATTATGTCATAAATCGCTGAATTTTACTCGTATAAAATTTGCATGAAACGGGGGGCACCTGCAGAGTGTGACCCAAGTTGCTCCACAGATGATGCAGATGCAGAGTCAAACGAATATAAGTACTAACAACGGATGGAGCGGGATGATGGCAGCGCAGAGCCTTCAACCGGCACCGGGAAGCAATCCTTTCTTCAACCTGCCGACGCAGCCGCAATTAAATACGCCCTTTGCGACGCAGGTGAGAATAAATTAATGATAATTTTTTTTTAACTCGTTGCGGTGTGTACGCCGGTTACACTTTCCCCACTGCTTATACGATTAAGTGCGCCATATTTGATGATATGCTAATTATCGCATTTTTTTAATCGCAGTTGCCGCAGCAGATGTCCCAAATGTCTCTCGGGGGATTGGGAAAGCCAACTTCCACCGCGCTACCGGGACAAACTCTATCGACCAACTTATGGCAGTAACAATATTAATTGGATATAGCTAAATGGTTGATTAATTCGTTCGATGTTGTACACTGGTGTTGAAAGGTCAGTCCATTATTGACCGTCGTAAACAAAGTTTCCAATGGTCGTAAAGAAATTCGGTTTTTTTTTTTTTTTTTTTTTTTTTTTTTCGATGTTACCGTGGAAATAATCTGTATGAGATTTAAAAAAAAAGAAGAATATCCAGAAGCTTTCTGGAAAATGTTGCTTTGGGAGTAAAAATGTATATTCGCGCGCCTCGACATCGTTGTGCGTTATCGACATTGAGCACTTATATAATTCTCTTCCGATAATTCACGGTTAAAAGTATAAAAAATAAAAAAAAAAAAACGAAGAAAAAATTGATGAGGTAATAAAGAAAATATTAGACTTCCGAAATGTACGGTCTCACATCGAGTGATTTAAATCACTCGGTGAATATAATAAATGCAAATTTGTAAATTACGAATTGACGTTGTAAAATAATCGTCTTTCATGATTAATATTTTGTGAAGAAAAAAGAAATGGAAACAAACAAATTAAATAGTAAGTCTACTTTTACATTGACGAAAACAAAACTTGTGTAAAAGCAAAGAAAAACCCGTTAAATTTGTGTCAAGATGAAAAAAACGAATGACGTAAATTTCATTATATTCGACAACAATGTAAATATATTACAATAATCGTAAACGACTGTTGCGGTGATTTATATATATTTTTTTTCTTATTATTAATTGCAACTTGAGAGCGCCAGATACTTTACCTTACAGTGCACGGGACATCTTGAGTGGTGTATTTCAGTATATCGGACAAAGTGAACGATATTCAGTTATTAACAAAACGCCCAGCGAGTAATTAACAATTGCGAAATATCGTTTATTCTCTTTTGTTGAAACAGCGCAAGAAGTCCCTCCGTACTTATTAATTGAACGGTCTCGCGAAAGGATACTCATTCAATATGTTTTATTCAGACACTGATTTCTGCACGGTTTTTTTTTCGTAGTATTTTTTGCGGCTACAGTATTTTCGCTTGTTACGACGCGTGCGTTAAGAATTTTCATCGGACTTCTACCCATTCCCAATTAAAACGGCTGTAATTTCTGTTTTGCTAGTGATGTGCGATCCGACGATTGTTTAATAATCATGTTAATGTACGCCGGAGTTGTCAATGGTGCTTGAGTCTCGTGTGCCCGCGGATATGCGATTATTTTATCGGTTTTTTTTTATTACAAATATCTTCGATCTAAAGAGTTCGTATCGAAGACATGGGGCTTTAAACGTAAACGTGAATTTGTTTGAATAGAAAAAAAAATACTATAAAATTGTCGAATTCGATGTCCGATCTCGTGAACGATCTCGTAAAATCGAATTCGTCAACCGGCCGAAATAACTTTACACTTATATTAGATAAACCGTCCTCGGCGATACTATCCCATCCTTTTAAATCCGCGTACTACATAACATCGTGAAATTACCCGATATTGTTATTGTTTATTCGTTCGAATAAACTCGCAAATTCGACAGAAGGAATATTACGAAATCCGATAATAAATTATTCAACAATTTGTGACAATAATTTGTCAATACTTCGTGAGGCAAGCAAGTACTCCGTTTTTTACAGAATCTGGATCGCCTAATTGTTATTAATTGTATTTTGTCGAATGATAAAACGAAAAATAAACTTCTCACGAAGAATTTATCGGGTTTATCTCGCCCCTTGTATTATATATCTATATTGTGATGTAACGAATCTGACGAATTACGAAAAATCTTCTCTCTCACACGAGTCTTTGAACTTGATAATTCTACACTATTTAACAATCAGTACTGCGAAAGACTGTCGTCTGTCGATATACATCGATGACGAAAAGACGAATAAGTTAAACGCGGGTTTTTTGTACAGGATATTGCTGCCAAACTTCTTACAAACGAAATTGACGTTTGAAAAAAAAATCCATAAACCCGATCGGCATTGGAATTATTATTCGCGAATTATTCGACCAGAGTGACTGATAAAATCGAATGTTCTCGGCAACTTTCTGTCGCGCAGAGAACCGTGAAAATCATTCTAACGCCGCTAAACCAGATATGATTACCGTAATGATCATCATTATTTCCATTATCGTTAAACTCACGACGAATTTCATCGAATGACACGAAAAAAAAGAAAGAAAAATTCGGTTCCTGTATCGAAAAACCGGTATAAATCGCAAGCAGATGTAAAATGATGTTTGTAAGAATGTGAGTGTGTAGCCAAAAATTACGAAGACTATGGAAATATATACATTAAAAAAAATAATCTGTTTATCTTGTTTTTGTTATTCAATTTTTGATTCAATGTTATTCCAATTATTGCAATCTCTGCACAAATTTCGATAAACCGAGAAATTCACAATCTTCGCAATACACTCGTAACGACATATGTGGTTCATACTGGAAGCATTGATTTGACTAAAAACCGTTTGGCCAATGGCGCTTTACCGGAAGTCGTCATTCATACCGCGTGCAAAAGCATTTGACTCACCGAGTCACGGAGACTCTTTCACTTCCGTGAAGCATTCTTTTGCTGTTGCATCGAAGCCACGTGAAAAAGTCATGGAGAAACCAGTAGTCCTGGCGCGTGTCATCAAGGTCCTGGGGCGTACAGGTTCGCAAGGACAATGTACACAAGTCAAAGTCGAGTTCCTGGGCGAACAAAATCGTCAGATCATCAGGAACGTTAAGGGACCGGTGCGTGAAGGCGACCTCCTAACCCTACTTGAGTCCGAGCGCGAAGCGAGAAGACTTCGGTGAGCCCATTCAATCCAATATTCATACGTCTACGGGGGAAAGAAAAAGGTTCGCTAGCTGCTGGATTTCATCAACAATTCCCGACAACGAGACCGATCGATTAACATGGATCTACCGAGAATCGAAACGTCCGACTTGGCGCCGTTTGACACCGACATCATTGTCAGCATGGCTACGACCGACTCGGTACTACAACACCGACACTTTGCAACATTCACGAACGCAATAAATCTCAGCTGGTAACCACAAAAAAAAACAAAAACTTGTCTCATTATTTTTTTTGCGGAATCCTCGTAGTTTTAAGAAAAAAAGTTGCGTCCAAAGTATCTGTATAGCAGTAGTCGTTCTACGTACCAAAATCCCTGCGAGAGGACCACAGGGTACGGTACGCGTAGCCTGTAATTCCTAAGCTAAGCAGACACACAAAGATACAAAGAACAAACGGCATCTTAAGGATACAACGAATCCCTATTAACACAGAAAAGTAAGTATCGTAACTGTTACAAAAATATTTCCACTGTTTTGTTCTATCGTTAACTGAAAAAATTTTATAAATTTTTTTTATGACCTCTGTGCTGTTTCTTGATTCATTAATAAGTATATTTTGCTATTATCTCGTATTGTTATTCTTGCATACATAATTTACTGTTTGGAAATAATTTATAATTTTCCGTTAAATATTTTCATCTTTATTCTCATTATTCAATTTTTTTTATCCTGCATTCATTGAATTTCTATTCGGCAATAGAAAATGCAAAAACAGTGGTTTTTCAAAGAAATCATAAAAATGAATAAAATCGATTTTAGACATCAAAAAAGCAACAAACTGGCGCAGCGTCTTAACAACGTGAAGAATCTTTATTTTATGGAAAAGTAAGTAATTTATTTACATATACTTGGTACTTAAATTTTACATGGTGAAAAACATCGGTCAATACAGAGATATTTTTTGTCTAAAACATTCCGAAGTGTCTGGTACTCAGACGATACTGCAATGTAAGAATTTTTTTTTTCTGCAAACTTAATACATAAACATACGTATAGTGGACAAGTTATATGCGTCTACGCTTTGGAGGCGGAGTATCTCTTGGGCTGGAAGATGCTTTTGACGTATTGTCTATACTTTGTCTCGTCGGCCTTTTGGGCACTCGTTTGAGTTCTTCTCTACTGGAACCTGAATCTTTGCGTTCTTTCTTTGCCGCCAGTACTGAAAAAAGAAAAATGATAATAAAATCACAAGAAAAAAAAAAAAAACGGAAAAGTTATACTAACCAGGAAGTCCTTCGTCCGCATCATCTTTTCCCTTTGGTCTCGACTTTGAAGTTTTGTAATCTTTCTTAACATCCTTTGCTTCCCGCTGTTTTTCCTTCTTGATTTCCGGCTCTTTAACGATTTTTTTTACTTCCTCCTTCTTTTTCTCAGTTTCTTTGCTGGTTTTTTGATCTCTCGGTGGCAATTCTTTCTTCGGTGTTTCTTTGACGTCTTTGTCCTTCTTGTTGATCTCTTTGAATTTTTCTTTCTGTTCCTTCATCTTGGTGTCCGGTTCCTCCTTTTTTCGCGACTTCATCAAACTGTGAAACTCGGACTCGGGCAACGCGAAGTCAACTTCGTTGCTCGGAAATGGCAAATCTTCAGTGTCGTCGAGAGCCATGAGATCGTACATTGATTCGAGATGATCCCAAATCGGCTTAAGCGACACATCTTTGTGGGTTGCTGCACGAAATTTTTCCCATATGCATACCATGTGAAAATATTTATTGACGCCTGAAAGTTAATCAGTATTGTCAACGTTCTCTAACCTCGTCGTTGTAATAACGTTACGTTTTAAGTACGAAATGGTGACGAGGATACACATAAATTGAGTATCATTCTTACCAACGGGTTTGTGGCCATTCATTGCGAAGAACAGTTGTATTTCATTTTCCATGTTCCAGTCGAACTCCTCGTTAGATTCCAATTTTTCTTTGACAGCCATCGTCTCGACAAATCAAAATAAATACTGTCAGTTTCTCTCGAAGAATCGTATAGAGAGAATAAAATGATGTGATATGAGCATCGAAAAGAAAGGAAGCGAACATATCTCGCAGATAGCGTTTTTCGATATATCGAAACACACGCGCGTTCGTATGTGACTCACTTCACATTAATTAACATTTCGGGTAACCCGCCAATATTTGTAGATCGGAAAGATCGTAAGTGAAGAAACGTAATTTAACATGGAATTCGCATGGTTTTTTGTCTACCAAAAGAATGGAAATTTATTTGTCGTTTTTATTTGCTACTTACCCGTTCCGAATAAAGCGTTTGCGCTTCCGAATCCGAATTTTCCTGTGAAAATTGAATCACAATGCAATGCGTAGAATAACAAAAGACAAATAATTACGAAAAATATAAATGTTTTTATTCATTACAATGCATAAAAAATCGCGACCTTATAATAATTTGCACATCCAAAAAAACGACTATATAATGTTACGTCCGGATAAAATTATTGTCGAAAACTTAATATTACACGAAAATAGTAGCGCTCAAAAATAATAAAATGTATTGCAAAAAAAAAAAAAATAATTTCTTCCCGACCACCATCAGCGATCCCACTTTGATGATGGCGGTGTTATATTCGGAAGCGCTCTTATCAGCGCTTTCTCACGATGGGATGCTGAGCAAAGTCAACAATCCCACGGTAGGAGACAGGGCGCAGCGCACCTCCGAGATGCGCTACGCCCTGCACAAACGATAATCAAAATTATTACGCGGTGACTGCGCCACCGCTTTTTACGGGAGTCTCATCCCGGAGCTCGACCAACGAGGTCGAGTCCGAGAAACAAATCATCTTTTTTTTTTCCAACGGCAACTACAAAGTTGCACGCGTGAACTAAAGTCTTACGTTAGGGCTCGACCAGCGAGGTCGAGCCCCGATAAAATACAAACATTCAAAAATTAACAATCAAATTTATTAATCCGTTTGTAACGGAACTGTCAAATTGTGAAGTTACGTTTTTTGTTTTAATAAAAAGTGAAAGAAAAAACGTAAAGTTAAATTGAATAAATAAAAATCCCACATCCGATGGGCTCCGATCTCTGAACGTGTCAATCACGTTCAAAAACGGAGAAACTCTCGAATATTCACCGGTTACGCAGAGTCGGGACGTAACAATAATTACATACTAATTAACGTTTATAAAATAAATATATTTTCGAGTTGCGGATTCTAGTGGATATCGATAAGGACCAAATGATTCGCTCCTACCAAATTCAAACCGACTCCACCGGCGGTCAGAAATAACAGTAAAATATTCGGAACATTGCGTTCCGAATTGAAGTCATCCATTATACAATGCAAAAAAAAATTAAATTTATTTAACTTCACAAAACTTCGACTCGTTATTTTTGTTTATTTGTTTTCCCGCTCTCAGCTGCTCACCTGACGATCTTTAACTACGACTTTTCCGGTGAACATACGATAGACCTCGAGCTAGACCTCGAGGAAGTCTTCGCGGTACATCTGGACACCACGTAGACCTCCGATGAAGTTTCGAATGAATAAAATTTCAAATGTATTTAAATATTTCAATTCATCGCTGGTGGCTCAACTCTACTGAAATTGATTCGTTATGCCATCTATCGTGCACCTGTCACTTATTCCATCTTATAATTTTTCGGCGAAGATCGACTTGGACGAACATCGTGTCGGCGAAAATCGTCCCCTACCGACGACCGTCATCTCGCGGTGATATGCCGCGAAATATCCCTGGAGAGGGCAGAACCGACAACTTCTACAGATGGTTCGGTATATAATATAACTATTGCCCGCATATCAAATTGCTGAACGCGCGCCAGGGTTGTACGGCGGGGTGGGGGCACGAATGCTCCGTACATATGTACTCGAGTTGTTGGAGATATATGTATGTCACCGAAGGTGGTGTGCTCGTAGGTCGTACACGCAGGAGGGACCGGATTGAATATTAATCTTTTTTTTTCCAACATTACGAATGTTTTTAACGAAGTGACGCGTCAGTCGGGAGTTATGGACGGGTACGACCTACGATAAATCCGCGAGCGATTGTCGAGCGTAGTGATAATGAGAAAGCGTAATAGATCGACGATAGACCAATTGGAAATAGGCAGTATCAATGGACGCGGCCATGTTTTATGGTAGCAGAAATCTTGACCATTAAAAACCATTACGGTGAAAACCATTTGTTGATAAACGAAGGATATTGTGTGGTAACGGTGCAGAATGCCGGGATGCGATGTGAAGACAAGGTATCTTCCAGCAACGTTCGCCTGGACTCTGCTACTCAGCACCACAACCCTCTTTTTCTATTACCCGTAAGTTTTAACGAGCACGCCTTTCGTGCACATACGATTACTGCCCGTGGGCTCTATATCATTCTTTTTTTTTTCTCTTTTTTCTTACTGCCCAAAATTTTTTTCGACATTATATGTTTTGCGTTTTGTAACTTTTTTCCATTGTGGAACAAAACGTTATTTTTGCTGACGTGCGGTGAGAAAAAAAAACACGTTTTTCCTACGCAGATGCCAGTATTATCTCTTCCGTTACCCATGGATTCCTGTGCTTCAAGGGGTCATAGCATTCTTCGTATTGGCCAATTTTACACTGGCTACTTTTATGGACCCCGGCGTCATACCAAAAGGTAAGAATTCGCAAAATCATCTTTTGCAAAATTCACACTGGTGTGTTCTATTGACTATATATATATATATATGTTTTTTTCTGTCGTTAAAGCACCTCCAGACGAAGATCGGGAGGATGACTTCAGAGCGCCATTGTTCAAAAATGTAGAAATAAATGGAATCACGGTACGCATGAAATGGTGCGTAACGTGCAAATTTTACAGACCTCCGAGATGTTCTCACTGCAGCGTCTGTGATCACTGCATAGAGGTGTGTTAACCGAAGGAACAAATATTTTTATTTAAATTTTTTTTTTATCTATTAACATTATATAACCACAGATAAGGTTTCATTGTGGTATATATTCATAGAAATAATGTCTGTTCCATATTGCAAAATGCAATGGAATAAATAATTTTTTTACATTTAACAAATTTTGAAATGTTCAGTGTTTAATTGTTTATTATTTAATTGTTCTTCTTTCTATCTTTTGTGGCGTTTTCAATGCTCAGATTATTATCAGTTTTTTTCCGACAATAAATAATGTCGTGTTGAATAATTGTATTTAATTATTTTTCAGACGTTCGATCACCACTGTCCGTGGGTAAACAATTGTATCGGTAGAAGAAACTACAGATTCTTCTTTTTCTTCCTACTGTCTTTGAGCTTTCATATGCTCAGTATCTTCGGACTTTGTTTGTATTTCGTATTGGAGCACAAGGAGCAACTAGGAGACGTTCACACAACCGTCGCGTATCCTTATCACAACAATTATGATTGGAAAACTGATTTCTCTGTGTCTTACTATTTATTAATAATGTTTACCGCGTTGCGATGAGATTTCAACGATTGTGGAAACCTTAACGTTATTATCACAGAATGGTGCTGATGGGACTGGTCACCTTCTTGTTTATTCCGATACTCGGATTAACCGGTTTTCACGTGGTTCTCGTATCCCGCGGTCGCACGACAAACGAACAAGTTACAGGCAAATTTAACGGTGGTTACAATCCATTTTCACGAGGATGCTTCCATAATTGCTGCTACACACAATTTGGACCGCAATACCCGAGGTAACGTTGGCGCGCTACATTTATTCATTAATCCTTTAAAAAAAGCGCCTTCGTGCCACGAGCCAATTCATGGACCAGCGCCCGCGCGGCGTAAAAACTTCATATTCAAACCGCAATAACCATAATTTTCAATATATTCATAGAAAAAAATATGATCTATAGTACAAATGAAAATATTAATACAGTCCACGCTCCGTATTTTTAACTCGACGGGACCGGACCCGATCCCTATTCTGTATTGCCCCTATCGTCCCTACTGCCGGTCAGTTCCTGCAAGTAGGGGTACCGAGGGGTATGCGCGCGGGGTTTCCCCCGCTTGGAGAGGGGAAAAGGGGCTGAGGGGAAATACAGTTAAAGAAATTCGTTACCATGGTAACGAGTTAAAATAAGGGACCAGTTAAGTTAAGGGGAGTTAAGAGTACGGAGCGTGGACTGTATCACAATTTAAGTAGAATTTTGAAATTCTGAAAAATATCGTAAACTCATTTAGTTGCAAAGATAAGAACCGCAGTGCGTCACGACCTTCTATCATTCTGCATCAGCCGCGAAGGGTTAATGAAAAAATGTTTCGATGATGCAGTGGCCGATTGTTCAACTTTTCTTTCCTTTGGCTGCGGCTTTGGAAGGATCTTAATAATTTATTTTCCTCTATTTCTTTCGCTCTGTTTTTATTTCCGTTGCCAACATTCGTTCACTGTGTTTTTGTTGTATTACGCGTTTTAGAGATTCTCTGATTTTTCATTTTATTGATGTTTTCCCGATTTGTTTTCATTTATGTTTTATTTGTTTTTTTTTTTTTTTCATTATCGTTTTGTATATGTAAATTGAGTATTTCTTATTTTTGGTGTTTTTATACCGACGTCTTCGATATAAAAACGACAAAAACGAAACGAAAAAAACAATCTTACGGTCGTTCCGAAACCATAGATCAAGGAAAGAAAAGTTAATGCAAAAATCCCCGTTATTTCTATTGGTAAATAAAAACGTTCGATCGATTTGCAGTTTAATCAAACCTGAAAAGTATTCAGGAAAGCGACGGGGGGCTTGCACGTCCGAGATATCTACCATAGACAGCGAGAACCAGGTAAAAACCTACATGGATAGCAGCAATGGTGTTAGAAATGCCAGTTCAAATGCTTACAATAAGGTAAGAGCTAGTTGCAACTTCGCTCGTTTCTCTACTTCAATCTTTCGTGTGGTATTTCGCGGTATCTTTCTCTACATTTTTTTTCTTTTTTTTTACCAATTTTTTTCGTCTCTTCTTTCTGACAACGTACGTTAAATACTGTTGCACTACTAACAACTCCTGCAGTCTCCACACGCTTTTCTTATTCGTTCTGAAAAGGTTTACCGTTTATTACTGAGGTACTGTTCTTTGCTTTTATCGAGTTCTCGTATATTCTTGAAAAAAATCGCTTATATCTTCGGTGTATACCGCATGTAAACCGTAGTCGCTGCGTAGAGACAGACATAGATAAAATATAGAAAGGTAGATAATTTTTTTTTCTTTTTTTATTGATTGCGTGAATTTTTTGCTCGAAATGTTTGATATACTTTTATAGTTCTTGTATTTTTTTTTTACGTGTTGTTTTATTTAGGATTATTATCTGCGGACCGTTACGTCGAGTGACGATAGTTTTCCTGTACGTGAAGTTTCAAGTAGAATAGATCGAAGAAGATACTATTGATCCCATGTGTCCAATTTTTCCTCTTCGAACGCCGCGCAAGTTTCCCATCCAATTTCCGTTTGTCACAGTAAAAAACAATCCGATCTTCCGTACGTCGATAAATCTTTTTTTGTTAGCCTCGATTATCGGTTTTGTACGGTATGGCTAATCATCTGGATTTTTTTTTGCTTACCCGATTGCAGCTGTCCCCCGGACGCGATGGTTCGGACACCGACATGGAACCCACAGCGTCTCAGTCGGCGGATTGCGAACCAACTCCACCGTTGCAGAGACACGGATCGAAAAGCAACTTTTTCCTGCCACCTGTGGAGAACAACGAATCTCCCAGGCATCCGCCGCCACCGCAGCATCGCCATCCAATTCATTATCCTCGCGGCAGCCCGCATCCCAGGCCAAGGTATCCGTTTTCCGTGAAACAATTCGGTTGTAGAGAGTTTTCGCAATCCATTACAATCAATAATTTTCGGAGACATTCTAATGCCTCATCGATTATAACTCAAAAACACAGCGAAACTTGGCTAAAGTTCTTCAAAAACGGGTCTAGTGGTTCCGGAAATCCTCGAAATTTTAAAAATGTCCTCAAATTTTTCTTGTTCTGGAAAAGTTCCGAAATATTCTTAAATCTCATCGTTGCTCCGCAATTTTTTTTATTCTGTTATATTCGGATTTTTCAAATACTTTTAAACCCCTCACTTTCGGGTGACGTAAATATACATCCGACATTGTTTACCTATCATTTCCTTCAAATGGTCAACTTAACTATAAAATATAGTGCAAAAATACTGAAAAAAATTAGTCTTGTTGGTTTTTTGATGGTTCAGGAATTTTTCCCGCAATTTCGTATTATTGCTATTCGTCTCCCGTACGTGAGGGTTAAAATATTTACCTGTCCATTTTTGAAAATTTTACGCTTTATTTCGGTCTTCTGGCCGCTGTTTACGTGATGCATATCGAGTCGATTATATGTTTCGTATTCGCGGAATTCGCGAATTCGTGAATAAATCTCGCGTTAGAATAATAACGAAACTCTTGTTTTTCATAGGGGAATGAATGGTTCGCGTAGTCATACGCCTGATCCGCTGTCGCCCGAAGCGACCGGTTCCCCGGCAGGAGGTCCTCAACGAGGTCAGGGACAGGGTGGCGCCAGTCCGACGATGCAACAACGCATCAAAGCTATAGGTGTACCAACGCCACTTGCCATTTCCAGTCCTATACGCAGGTATGTAACGTGCAATTTCTCACATCTCCTTTAACGCTAAAAATAATGAGAAAAAAAAACGTACAAATGAACATTATCCGATATTATTCGATTATTACGATATTATATACTCGATGTCCTTCGAGTATCGGACGCAATTTTTTTCTATGAATCTCTATCTCGCTCTCTATCTATCCTCTCTTACGATATTAACATAGTTTCACAACATCTCATTCACGTATCACTGGTTACTTCGTTAACCAACACAGATATCGCACGACACAAAGTCGATTTTTTTCCAATATAATCGAAAGCGCACAGTGCCACTTGCGCTTCGCCCACACCGTTAGCATTCCGCAGTTCGTATTTGTTACATAAAACTTCGAACAAAAACAAATGAAAAAGAGTATTGAAAATTAATTGAATTTATCTCTGAAAGTTTATCATGAAAATTTACCAGCCGCGGAATGTTAAATCGCAATTATTGCGGAGAAAAAAAAAATTTCTCGATTGTGAAATAAAAAAACCACAATGCACATTACACAGCACGCTGTGATAATCACGGGAACGAGTAATGTTCCAAATATCGCGATTAAGTATGAAAATTGGCCTCATAACATTATCATTCATATTTATTTGTCATTTTTTATGTGTGTTTTTTTTTTTCATCCTTTCGTTCGTTAATAATTTACGTAGCTCTTCATACAACACACTCTCTCATCTCGTCATCAATACACAGTTCTAATTCATAAAAACGTAAAAAAAAGAGGGGAAAAAAAGGAAACTGAAACGCGTACGTAGATAATCAATAAATTAGAGGGATTAGAATTTTTTTTTGCACGTATCTACAAAGAGATATATGGTATATAGATAAGTTTGTGTCCCACTGCAGGGGGTGGTAACTGCAAGGAGCTGCTCTCTGACAACATGTTGCAACCTACTGCAGGTAAACACGAACTTCATCCTACGAGGACGTACCGTAGTTTAACGATTTATGCTTTGTTGCATATCATACATATTATCAAAATATATTATTCTCTATTATATTATATTATATATATATATATATTATCAAATGAAACACACATATTGAGTATTGATTAGGTTCGCTACGTTTTTTACGTTAATTTTTTATGTTTTTTCGTTGTTTCGTTTCTTTTTTTCATATTTTTTTGTTCTTCGAAATAGATGCTAATGTTTTTAACAGGAATGACGCGCTGCTCTATCCTGTATGTCTCGCCAGTGCCGTATTTGTATGGCTACCAATGCTCAGCACTCGCATATACATATATATACATATATATCGATATTGGTTCACTGTACCGCGCATTGTCGAATACAATAAACGCGTTTTGTTTGGGATTTTTGTTTGACGACAAAAGAATCTCAATACTTATATCATACGTCTCTGTTACAGATCGAATCCAGGTACACCGACGCAGGTTCGTCGGCCCGACTTTATAGGTGTCGCCGAGGCACCGACGTATTACGACGTTCAACATCACAATAACGTCGGTGTTGTCGGAGGTCCGGTATCCGGTGTCGTACCGGGATACAGTCCGCAACGTCGTTTTCTATCTGAAAGCGAACTTATACGCCAAGGTAACGACCATCCATATTCGCGCACCAACAACACCGTTGACAATATAAGAGAATTGGCCGGATCCCCGCAACGGGGTGTATACATGTGGAAAGATAATTCGCCGAGCGGTTATCCAGCGCCACCGGGAACAATCGGTGTACCGAATCATCCGAATCTCGGTCAGCGCGCTCCACCGCCGTACGATTATTATTGTTCAAATCCGACGAGTCCGACGCAACAACCCTATGGTAATCCACCGAGAGCAGCTTATCATCCGGCGACGAGAGGCGGCGTACCGGTTTTTCCGCCTCATCAGTCACCGCAAGTTAAACGAAAAGCAACGATGGCTACGCCGACGACGCCGACATCGGTCGACGGTCGGAGAAGACCAATGTCTTTTGTTAGAGCGTTGGAAATGACCGATTCCATGGAAATGGTTTCGGCACCTAGCGATCCAAGATCGCAGAGGCCAACTACTCCAACACCCGATCGCGCCAGTGTTTACGACATGAATTACGAAATATCCGTATAGCCCACCTTTACAGTCTCCGGTACGGCTTATCGCTGGACGGGGATAAACAAAAAACCATCGACAATTTTTCATATCGCTCGCTCTTACGAGGACAGAAATTGCGCCAACGGATCCGAGGTATCCGTTTGAACGTTAAACTGTCTGAGGCACGAGCTGCGAAACGACGCGCTCGTTCGTCACGTTGAAAGACTTCAACTTCGTTCTTCCCAATGAGAATTTTCCATGCAACGTTCGAACAAAGCCAAAGGAAGAATCGGTTTCAGAGATTTGTAATGATGGATATATATATATATACATATATTTTTTTTTTGTTTTTTTTTTTGTTATTCTTTTCGTTTTGAACGCGATGAAGATGAAAGGACAAGGCGTATAGGTTGACAACGCTGCGAATAATAAACATATTTGTTCGGTAATTGAACGATTCGATCTCTCGGGCCGCTCGGGATAGAGACGCTTGAAGAGTCTCTCTACCGAATACCGTATATATTTATATACAAACAATATATTTTCTTTTTTTTTGTTTTTTTTTTTCTTTCATTTTTTGTCTTCGTTTGCGGTTTTTATCTTCTCCGATCCGCGTATCTTCCTCGGGGAGAAAATAATTGAATACAAAAATTGGAACCGTGCAATGGCCCCGAATCGGTCCCTCTATGATGTGTACGATACGACAACGCGACCCGATCGCGTACTGTAATTAGTCATACTTTTATTTAACAATTTATCGAAACACTCCATTTGACGCGTACGTCACGAAGCGGTAACTTCGCCGCTCGAGATCGTCTGTTGGGGGAGTTGAGTGAACGATGTGTCTTTTTTTTTATTGGATGCAAGATACAGATATGTCGACTAAAGACTGGAATGCAATCGAATCGAAAACAAATTACAAAAAAGAAGAAAATTTTTTTTAGAAATATCTCATTGAATTCCCGATCGGTCGAGTGGTCAGTCCACTTGACCAGTAAACTCGCGCGTTTTTAGTACACGTTAAGGTCAGTTTAGATTTTTATACAGTGTCAACGGTGACTTAATTCTAGACGCGGCATATATACATCGATCGACAACGTTGTTCTTCTTCTCTCTCTGTCAATTTTTTTTTTTTTTTTCGTAATCCAAAATATATGATTTGTCCCCCCGTGTAAGTGGAGACTTGAGATGAATCGAAAAATTAACAAAAATAAGAAAATAAACTCCTCCCACTGAACATACACGTGAAGCAAAAGAACCAGAAAAAGAAGAAAAAAATGTCCGTGTCCATTAACAAAGTTACTTAATCGACGTAAGTCATTGTCAAGATAGAATAACAAATTCTGTGTAAAATAATCGTGAAATGTGTAGTAAAAATTTTTAATATACATATTTAACAATATTTATACGTAAAGAAAAGAAAAAATTATAAACATTAAGAAATTTATAATTTTTTTCGTCTAATGAGTGATGATTTTAATTATTATCGATGTGGACACCACTAACACGATGATTTGTTTCCACGGGAATTAAGTTGTTTTTTTTTTCGATATCGGTTAAGGTGTGGAAGATAGAAAAAAATGTAATGAGAGTTATGTATGTGAGTGATTATAGCGAGAGAGAGGATGTTAATGAACAAAAAAAAAAAACTAAAAAACATTAAGATTGTGAAGAGTGATCTAGTGATGCAACATTAAACAATAATGACTGCTACCTGTTGAATCGACCATCGTTCGATCCGGAAACAGAGAAATTAATTAATTTCAAATGAAGAAAAACAGAAGAAAAAAACGGACACACAATCCTGTAATATATGAATTGCATAAATTAATTACTGTACCAACGCTTTGTTTTTAAGTCCACAATAAGTTCCCAGAAGAGTCTCGTTGTTTCCATATCATTGGTGTTTCAGGCTCTTAGGTAAAAAAAAAATCTTGTTAATTTGAATCAAACGATCGTGATACACGGATATTAATCGCATTGCGTTTGATAATTTACATATCAGCTGTAGAGTTCGAAATACGTGCTCATCGAAAAAAAAAAAAAAAACAAATAGTTATTCGTAAATCTGTAAACAAAAATGAAAAATGATGTTGCCACGTTCGCGAAACGTTAAATTTCTCTCTACGTTGTTCTCATAGCTAAACGAAATCTGTCTAATTCATTCTATAAATTTCAGAATAACGAAAAATCTCCGTTCCCTCTTCGATCGAATGCTCGCAACTACAATTGCCCTCCCCTACCCCTGTCCCCTTGAGGCTCCGCAGTGCCCTTCGTCTCCGGTGAACTTGTGCCAAAACAGTATAAATACTATTTTGAAAGTCAGTTTAACCACGAGATTGTTCGATTTAATCACAAAAAAAAACACTTTCACGATCAAAACGGTACAACGTTATGAATTGATTAAGATTAATAAACAATTAAGGGATTACGACAAATATTTACCATTTATATGATTCGATGTAATCTTGTAAATAGTAGCTGTTATCACTACGTCAATGTACATACACATATATTTCAGTACCTCACGAATCGTCGCTGCCGTCATATACAATAAATAATGGAAAGTCACTGAGTCTATCGTTGTATATGTAACAATCATGGAATCATTACTTATTTTTTTATTTTTATAGTAAGCGCCAAAAACGTACGCGACGCCGCTCTCGGAAGCCGGTGTTACGAAAGCGTCCATAATTTTCTCCTCCCCTCCAACCGGAAGTCGTGTTTCCGAGCAAAGACTCGATTGCCTCGAATTGACATTCATCGATTTGCGTTTACGCGACGGACGAATCATCAAATTGTTTTGCAAACTATACGTAAAAGTTATCACGCAGTCACAATCATACGATGAAATGAGTGAAACATTTATAGATCGTTAAAAATCGTGTCGATTTTTAGTGATAGAGGTTTGTGTCGCGAAGGGGGCGCCGAAAACTCGGCGCGACTCCAAGCGGTTCGAGCGCCGCCATTGTGACTATTTACACGGCTTTATCGGCTACCAAATAGATCGAAAAAAAATAATAATTCAACGTTTTTCGAGAGAAAAATCGCCGAACGCGATAGATTCTTGTGATGTGAGTAGACCGTTGGGGTTTAAACAAATTTCTTTAAGAAAACCGGTGTGATGTTTAACTTATCGAATTCGTGGAATTTGCAGGGCGCGAAGCCGAAAGGACAGCCCGGGGAAAAGCGACTCCGAAGCTACGGACAAGGATAACAAGCGCGACAAGAATAGGGATAAGGATCGTAAGAAACGTGCGGCTTCGTCGTCGAGCAGTGGTAGCAGGTAAATAAGAAATAACGGCAATTTATATAAGATGTAAATAAAAAATACAAACGAAAACTAATTGCTCATCACAGCTCGTCGGACAGCAGCTCCGCATCTTCAAGTTCCAGCAGCGGCAGTAGCTCCAGATCCAGTTCCTCGTCCAGCAGTTCCTCCAGCAGTTCCGGAAGTTCGTCAGGAAGTTCTCGTGACAGAGGACGCAAACGTAGTCGCAGCAAAAGTGCCGACGGCACCAGGAGGCACGACACCAAAGAAAAGGAACGCGACAAGGACAGGGAAAGGGAACGCGAGAGGGACAGGGATAAGGACAAGAAAAAGAGTAGCAATTCAACGACAGACAAACCAAAACCCAAAGGACGTTCAAGGTAAGTTTTGGCTATTAAAAAAAAAAAAAAAAAATTGATGCAATATTTTCAGCGGCTAAAATACAAGAATTGTTCACAGGTCCCTGTCGCCCAGACGGAAGCGCAGAGAACGTTCGCCAATTCCCAGACCAACGAAAATTCACATTGGTCACTTAACTCGTAACGTCACCAAGGAGCACATAGTCGAGATATTTTCTACGTACGGACAAATCAAAATGGTAGATTTTGCACCCGACAAACTTCATCCAAATTATGGCAGAGGTTTTGCTTACGTCGAATTCGAGACCGCGGATGAGGCGGAAAATGCCATGAAACACATGGATGGAGGTAAAAATTAATATACAATTATAAAAATAATAATAACGAAAGTAACGTCTGTTGAATATGGTAAATTATGACTTTTTTCTCATTTCTATCAATGGGAAAGCTATGTTACCTAATGTTTGTACGCAAAAAAAAAGTCGAACGAGAATCTCGATGTTTTTCATTCTCGTGAACGAACGAACGTAATGAACCATTTATGTAATGGTTGCTGTGTAATATCCGCGAATTGTGAAATATGAAGTAATTTTCTCGGGAAGAAACTAAAAATTAGAAAGTATTCGATAAATCGGTTTTTATCGAAAAGCTACAAAAAGTTGAAAGCTTCATTAATAAAAACGCGTCCCTTTTATCGGCCAAACTTTATGTTTCTGTAAGATACGCTGATTTTCTATCTTTTTTTTTGCAGGCCAAATCGATGGTCAGGAAATCACAGCGGCGCCAGTCTTGTTGCCAAAGCCGAGACCTCCGCCGATGCGAAGAATGTCGCCGGCAATGGGTCGTCGAGCACCGATGCGTTGGGGCGGCGGTGGCGGTGGAGGAGGCGGCGGTGGTGGCAGAAATTCTCCACCGCGTTATCGTCGACGTTCACCTCCGATGAATCGCCGACGTAGCATTCGTCCACCTAGACGCAGACAGAGAACTCGTTCTCGCAGTCCACCCGATAATGCGCGTCATCGACATCGTCGTTATACCCGTTCGAGTTCCAGCAGTTCTCGATAAGAAGAAACTAATGATTTTCACGAGACGAAACGTCCACCTCCCGCCGACGTGATCGATAGAATTCAGCAATCGGATGGAAGTGTGACGCGACACCCTGATACGAAAATGTGAACATTTTGATATATGAACATCAATTTAAAAAATCATCGGCTCATCTTAGTGATGATGTGAGGCGCACAAACGATTTTCGTGCATCGGATAGAGAGAGAGAGGCACTTATCGGTCGTCAACGACCGCATGTGTCATTTAATTATTATCCTTTTCAAGTATGTAACGTTGTACACTATCGACTCGCGATTATGTTCAATTATTTGGAATGCGGACGTCATACGCATATATACATAGCGATTAATGTATACATAACGTGTGAAAGTTTAATGCCAATGAAAAATGGGCGTTCATTTCTATGTCATGTTAATAAATCCGGACAGAGAGATAAAGAGAGAGAGAGAGAGATAAAGAGAAAGATAAATAAATAATTCAATAAACGGTATAATGCGATCGATTGATTTTTAGGATTTCGTAGCGTACGCAGGAACTCATTGAAATACCACGAAGTCATCGTTATACTTTGATAGAAACTATGATTATTAGACCCTTTTACAAAGAATCGATTTTTTTTTTAGAAAAAAAACCTATTCACACCAAACTTCACTTTGTTTGCTTTTCTTTTTCTTTATACTCGCGATTATCTACAAAACAAAATCATTGCATCACATTGCAATTGCGTTCCTTTTTGTTTCGTTTTTTTTGTTGATTTTTTTTGTTTTTTTTTTTTCTTTTGTTTTTTCCATTAATGAAAAATATCTACAATCTTCGAATGGTGTACAATTACTAATTATATAATAATATACAATTTCACAGTCACTTTTACAGTGTGAAAGAATTATGGTGGGCGAGGGGGGGGTTTGACGATTTAAAACGATAGAAAAAGAAATAACTTTCCCCGGTTCAATAAAAAACAACAGCCTGACACACACATGGCACACGCCGGAGAAACTTTCGAGAGATCTTTGTTCGCTTATTTTCGATTATATACTTTTTTCAAATTTTATCAATATTTCATTAGTAATTTGACTCGTACGATAATGAAAAACAAATAAAAAAAAAAAAGATCTCCGAACGTAATGTCGAAGAATCCGTCGCGATACTACAGTTTAACAATTTTTTCAACAAATAACGATGGTCTTTAAGTGGAATACACTTTGGCACCGACACGATACTAATATTTCGATTGTTCGAGATAGACCGTTCGATAATTCGTGTCTCGTGTTTTCCCGCGGTACTCACGAGGATATTTAAAAATTGTTAACAACCGCGTTTCTGTTTTTTGTCTCTTTGTTTATCGAAAAAAAAAGAAAAAAAAAATTTGCTCGATTACGTCTTGAAAGTTTACATCCGTTTTTTACCTTTTTTTGCTATATTGGGGACACGTCTCGAAAAGCGGATAATCAATTACGGGCGTTATTAATGGTAAACCGGCGATAATCCGTGCATTTTTTTTACTATATCACAGTAAAGTACCGTGTCCCGTCTACGCAAGCCGAAGTAAAAAAATTCATTTCCCCGTTTTATATATATATTTATATATATCTCATGTTTCAAAACGCCAGGACTTCCGCATCTCAGGGGGACTTTTACTCTCCAACCCAACCATTTTTTTTCCTACGTTGTTTTTTTTCTTCTTTCGTTTATCTCATTTCCTTTGACTAAGTTTACAAAGTAAATATATCTATCAAAAAAGTAAAATTTATATATAGTTCTTTATATTACATCGATTAAATTAGGGTGAACCCATTTTTCGACAGTATCCATACGTCATTAACAGAGATTCAAATTCATTTATACGTCGCAAATAAATAAATAATTAAATAATTTGTTATTTTTTTTTGTTGTTTTCTCATTCCTCTTTCATTTTTTCATCCACTGTGTATCGAGTAAATGCCGGAAAAATCCTTTCAAACTCTATGCGGGGATTGGATTTTGTTTTTACGTAGCATCGTTCGTCCTCGCAATCTCCTACAGTTTTTTTTTCTTATTTTTTTTTTTCATTAATTTAACATTACACACGATATTAACTGTACGCATAGTATGATCGTTAATAATAAAGTTTATAGCGCTATAGACAGTCAGATCCCCGAAATTGGCTGTTAATCACGCGGTTTAAATACTTCGCGCTTTTTCATTTCTTTTTTTTGTTTTTGTTTTTATGACACAATCTCACAAATGCCTCGTCCCTCGTAACCGCAACAATATCAATATTCATCATTCTCAACCCCCTCCCTTCTTCAAGGCATCGTACGGGCTTACAGAATTATCGCGTTCTATTCGCTTCCATTTTTTTATGTTTTGTTTTTTCATCTTCTTCGTCTTCTCGCTCTATCTCTCCCTCTCTCGTTTACTTTTTTTTAATATCTATAAATATCAATAAGATACTATGTACAATTTTTCTTTAAATAGCGCGGGACACTTTCCGTTGGAAAATATCGAAACAGTGCCACGAGAGAGACCCCTTTGAGATCGACCGACTGGTCATATATAATGTTTGACGTCTACATCGGTCCTCTGGGTCGTTCCTTCGTAGACGACGACGACGACGACACGGGAACGTTGTATCATCGGGACTGAGATGTGTCCTCTTTTTTGTGTATATCACCGGCATGCATGAGTGGAGGTTCCATTTGTCTTCCGGAAACCCCGGGTCCGGGGCCAGCGCGATGATGCATATGAAGATTACTCAGTGGTCCGGGACTCGGATCTTTACCTCTCATCGCGTTAACTGGAGGCGGTGGATAGCCGGCGTAGAGTTTCGCTCTCTCCTCCTCTTCGGCGCGAAAAGCCGCAGCCATAAGTGGATTGTAGCGTAACTGTTGTAGGGGATCGTAGCGATAGGGATCTCTGAAAGGATCCGAAGCCCATGGACCACCGGGTTGTCCTCCGGGTCCCGAGGGCGGCGGTGGAAAATGTTGCATAGGATGACCGCCGAGTCCCGGTATCATACCTCGCGACATCGCGTGAGGACCCGACATACCGTGGGGATGCCTCGCGAGATAGGCGTGCGGATGGGGATGATGATACCTCGGATCGGGTATCGGACTCGGACCGGGTCCCTGTCCTGGTCCCGGTCCCTGTCCCTGCGGCGGTTGCCTCGAAAGCATAACAACTTCGTCGTCTTTGCTGCGCGGCTCTTCCTTAACTCGTATCTCACCGGGATCCATGGAATTAACGTTGCCGTTTCGAAGCGGCGAACGATCTCTTCCCATAACAACGTGCTGACGATTCTGATGCATCATCCTCTCACGTTCCATTTCGCGCCTTTCCATTTCGCGTCGTTCCTTCTCGCGTCGTTCGCGTTCACGCGCCTCCGCTTCGGCTTTACGCTTTTCTTCCTTCTCGCGCTCTCGCCTCTCGCGCTCCCGTTGTTCCTCTCGTTCTCTCTCGCGACGCTGTCGCTCACGTTCGCGTTCGCGTTCCCTCTCACGTTCTCTCTCACGTTCGCGTTCGCGCTCTCGTTCCCGTTCGCGTTCTTCCATTTCCGCGCGTCTGTCGATCGCCGGTGGCTCCGGTTTCATACTCCACGTTACAGTTGTCGAAGGGAAACCCGGTGCGGCCCGTTGCAATCTAAACGAAAAAATGGTTTTTTTATCACTGAATATAAAGATTTTAAAAACAACAATAAAGAAACGGGAAGTTTATTTGAGCGGAACTTTCGGAAAGAATTAAATTTCAAATTTTGCGATATCTATTTGATATATCAACGGCATAGAATTGTTCAAAGGATTTTCATGAAACCTCATTCGATTCAATGAAAATAATTTGATTCTCCCGGATTTATAGAATAATAAAGAATAAATGTTAAGTACGTACCCTCGCCACGGATCGTGAACAGCTCCCATACCGCCCAATGGAGGCATTTCTCTGCCCGGTGGAAATCCCGAGAGTCCGGGAAAATTTGGATTCGGCGCGCCGAACGATGCAGGATATCTTCCGAAAGGCGACATTCCTTGTCCTGCGAACGCCCCAGTATCATTGTTAAAAATTGTTCGCAGTGTTACGAAAGTGTGGAAATGAGAAAAAAATTATTTATCGATGCGTGGCGACACGTACCCAAGTGCGACGCTGGCGTCGAGAGAAAGCCAACGGGATGGGGTGGCGGTGGAGCCGGATGATTAGGCGGCATATTCGTTGGGAATGGCGGCGCCATTGAAGTACCGATACCGAGACCTCCACCGGGACCACCCGGGTAAAGGTGTCCCGGTGGTCTCAGCAGTTCAGTTTTTGTGCTGACAACATTTCCCGCTTTGGCCTCCGCTTGCTGCTTCTGTTGATGGTGATAAATTTCCCACGCTATCCGCACGTGCATCGCGTTCCATTTTCCGGTTTTCTGCAAAGACAAAGTCAAAATTTCATTATTATAAAATCAAATATTTTCATAATCGATGAAACACATATTTTTTACGAGTTCACGTTGACTATGAGAAGGTAACTGTGAACGCTGAACATCTTTTAAATTAAATTTAGAAGCAATGAAAAGAACAAAAAACATTAAAAAATTGAATCGAAGAAATTATAAAAATCCAATCTCACTTTTGGAGCGAACGATGTCAGGTGATTCGGTGGTACGAACGGTGTAGACGGCGGTCCCATTCCAGGATGCAAAAGACCCGCGTTAAAGCTGGAATATCCAGGAAGATTGAGATTTCCACGAAAAAATGGAGAATCGACGCTTCCCAACTTTGGAATGTCCTTAAACTGCAAAAAAGAATGGGATTTATAATGATTATAGGGCGAAAAAAGCATTCAAAAGGAGTTAAATAAAACTATAAATACAAAGTATTCTACTAACAATTGGAGGAGGAAAAAGAGTCGTCGCTGCAGGAGGTGGAAGCAGCGGCGTCGTGTGCTGATGCACGTGCGTATGTTGATGTTGATGATGATGCATTTCCGTTCTCAGATAAGGCGGAGGTCCAAGATTTCCAACGCCGACCCCGCCGTTGCGATCTTGAGACGCCAAAAATCTATTGTCGAGTTCTCGTCTCAGCATATCCGTTTGACCTGAAACATGCGTCACCCCTTTTACCGATTAGTATAACAAAAGTATTCTAAAAAGTATTCCGTAACTTTGCAAAACTGAATCCATCGATTTCACTTACTTGATTGGAAGAGGGACTCCGCGGAGAAAGGATTTGGGTTCGAAGTCGGCGGCTGTAACGTTGGCATCGACGTATGAGGACTCGAACTTGAAACCGGTGGGGGTAACGGTGCAGCGAACATCGGCGGTGGAAAATTATGCATGTTGATAGACGCCGGTGGAGGTGTCGGCCTCGGTACGGAAGTTGCCGTTGCCGGTGATAATTGGGAGGTCGTGCTGCTACTGTTTGCGGACACGTGAATAAAAAAAGAAAACAAAGAAAAGATTATAACATTTCCCAACGCGCGACTACAATGCCACGGATATCCGTGATGATTCGATTAGAACGTAAAAAAATAAAGAAACTAATGATTAATAATGGTAACAGTAAAAGAAAACATATTTCTAATGTTACCTTATCCATCCTTGAGCCTTGGAATAAGCAGGTAGACTAGAATTGGCTGGGGATGAGGTGTTGTTTGGCACACTTACGGGTGTTATGCTACCCCGGCTTAGGGTACTCACGTTGCTGCTGTAACAAGAATAATTTTATGACACTCGTGTTTCAAAGACTCGTGAAATTCATCACTGTGAACATCGCGTTCAGTGAAATTTTAATCCAAAAAGTTAAATAACGATTCTACCACATTTTTCGTCACGTAGAAATGAGAAATTTAAATTCTGCATAATGCAATTGAACAAATTATATTGTAACACCAAAGCAGATCGAAATTTTATTCGCAATTAACTGAACCTTCGGATGGTCGTTTAACGATAATTGGAAAGAAAAATACTAATTGTGTACAGATAATTTTCAAGTTTATTCGTTCCCTGATTAGCGGACGACAGTCCTTGAAACTGAAAGTCTATCCGTGAGAAATTTTAACCGCTTCGATAACAAAAAAAATTTTCTCGCAATTAATAATATCCCAATCATTTTGCGTGCGAACAGCGCGTATACTGTTACAAAATCGATTAAAAAAAAATGAACTTTTTTTCTATTTATGTTGGACGTTGCTGATCGACAATTTTTTCATCGGCGTTTTCAAAGATTTTCGAAGTTTTTCGAAGTTTTTTGAAGCCGCCAAACATACCTGTAGCTATCGCGTTCTCTGTTGGGACTGTGGCCCCTCGGAGAATTATTGTTTCTTCCGGCTAAACTGCAAGCGACGACGTCTCGATGAACAATCGTGTTTGCGGTGGTAACTGTATTGGTTATTGTTGACACGCATGTCGTAGTAGCAGCGCTGAGCGGTGTACTACTATTGTGATTCGTGACACTATTTCCTATCGTCTGTTTACTTATATTGGTGCACGGAGAACCCCGACTGCCTCTCTGTAAATTAAACGAGCAAAAACACAATAGCATTAAATTATTTGTATTACAATAAAATAAGGAGAAAACATCGATATCGAGAATCTCGTAGATATCGAAATATAATTAATTCCGTATAAACTTACGACATCGGTACGCGACGATGCAGAATGGGACGGCGACGGGACGGCAGGGGGAAGATAAGGACTGTGATTGAGGGGAGCATACGGCGTGTAAAGAGGCGGATAAGAGGGTTGCGTTTGAGGATACGCTGCCATTGGTAGTGGTGGCGGATAACTCGTAGTTGCTGCTCCGTTCGACGGCGCGGCGGGTGTTACACCGAGACTCGCTACCGCCGGACTCGTCGTGTGACTCGACGATACGAGAGGTACGTTTGGCGGATGTAACGCCGGTATCGTCGTGTGCGACGGCGGCTGCGACAACGACGACGGCGGAAGTGCGGGAGATGCTGGCCGCTGCTGTGGAGCTATTGCACGTGGATTTGCTGCCAGCGGACTAGTCATCTAAAAAATATAATTGATATCATTATAAAAATAAAATCTACAATTGGCGATTCTTTAGAATACGGAAATTACACCGGTAAAAAATTACTATGAACAGTGATACGAAGTTTATTAAAAAAAGTCTCGTAAAAGCGTCTCGTTGTTGATTGGCTAAATTCATAACAGATTTTTTTTCCTTTTTTTTCTGACAATACTTACGGGTGGTTGGGATATGTGTGGGGGCAGTGTAGGACTGGGAGGACTCGGCGCCGTCGGAACTGGTGCTGAGGCAGGCACAGGGGGCGGAATTGGCGCCGGAGCATCCGTCGCGGGATTTGAAATTTGTCCACCGGTGTCCGGAGGCGATCCTCCCGCCCCGTTTGCCGGTGGCAACACGTGCGGCGAAGAAGATGGCAACTCGTCTATAAAAAAAAAACACAAACATTTACGTTTATCTCGTAATTTTTTATGTCGATTGCGTCGTAAACTCTGCCGTTCGAAACTCAAAACAACAAATGGGAGATAAAATAAACAAATAGCATTATCTCAACTCCGAAAGCCTTAATGTTAACATACGAATCGCTATGCTTCTTTTTTTTCTGCTCCGATCTAATTGATTTTAATCGAATATTCTTTTCTTCCTCAGCGAGAAATTTGAGTACAGATACGTTTTTACTTACATTTACGCGGAAGGGGTGGTGGGGTAGAAGACTCAAAGAGTATCGATTCTGCATCCGAGCCCTTGTCGTCTTCACCTTCACTATCACACTGTAACAGAAACGATAATTATGTGAGATAATGAATCCTTCATTACCCAACGCATTATCGTTTTTGGAGGGAAATTCTTGATACTCACGATATAACCTTTACCCGAACTGCAATGACTGCTCGCCTGTTAAATGATAAAAGAAAACATTTGTTTGAGCAAATAAAATAAATATTTCGTTTTTTTTTTTTTTTTTCAAACGAAAACTTACATCGCTGAGATGGTCCCTGGAACTGTCGGCGTCCTGGCAATCCCTTGGGATTCCTGGGCCATGCAATTGTTCCGACGCTCTTCCACTGTCGTCGCTCGTACCTGCATCGAGGCCCTGCAATAAAAACGCGGTAATTAAGAATACCGCAAACTCGTTAGCTGCGGTACAAACAAAAATCATTTCGTTTGGAAGTTGACGAGAGACAGAGCATTGAAGTTTACAAGCGATAAATTTAAGCCATTCGGTCATTTGCCGCGCGGCGTAAAAACATCGAAATATAAAAAAAAAAAAATTTTTTTACCTGGTTGAGCGTAGAGGGTGTCAGTATGGAATTATGCGTGTAATGGTTGTGCTTGAAATGATTCTTGATGTGGTGCTCGTTGTGTCGATTGTTCTGACCGGTATCCACCTTTGGTTTTTCCTCGACTATCGAAAGCAGCGAATGCAACTTCTTGACATTATTTTTACCGGCTAATTTTATTGCACTCTGAAAAAAAAACGAAAGAAAAACAAATGAATTATACAATCGAAGGATATTTGTTCATCGTATGATGTTAATGACGTCGTCAATATCGGGATTACATTGTTAGATAAATAATGTCAGATAAAAGTTCGTTATTTCACTACGGAGCCGAGAAATTTTTGTAAAACCCATAGATTCCTGCTATCAGTTGACTTCTCACCCGACATACGGCACGACAATCTACGACAGCGAATTCTTCGTGCATTTGTTGCAAAAATAAAAATATCACGAAACAGTGTTTCGTATCGCTAAGTATTGAATCGACGTAAATTTAGAAAAATAAATAAAAAATTGTTGAGCGAATGGTACGAAATACGACAAAGAGATATTTAATTTATACGAAGAGCTCGTAGTATCCGCGAGGTAAAAGTTTCAATGCACATTCCGGTTTGTCCCTGAAGTACGTTCGGCGCTTCGATATATTCGCGATACACAGCGATCCACGCGTCGTCGTTGCTGTCGCCACGAGCGGAGTGAGAGATAAAGAGAGGGAGTTTGCAATGAAAGAAAAAAGAAGAAAAGAAAAGAAAAAAAAAATAAAAAACGAGGAAAAAGAAATGCGTATCGCACGGTCGACCGATGAATTTTTCGCTGTCGTACCGAAGTGGGAGAGCGCGAGAGTCAAAACTGGATCAGGGATAGGGACGGAAAGCGTGTATACGTCTGTGACGACGACGACGAAAGTGACTTCGAACGGCGAGACGAGAGTGTATCTCTCTCCGTAGCCGCGGATAACGCGCGAGCGTTCGCGGTACTTGTAACACAGATAGATAAAATACATACGTGACTGTGTGTGGAACCCGAAATAGAAAACGATGGGGAACGATCGGTTTCGATGGATACGGTGAAAATACGTCGAATGCGCCGAAGTTTCTCCGACACTAATCAAAACGCGAGAGAACGACAAAACAAAAAGTTACGAAAAAAAAAAAAATATATATATATATATATATTTATATAAAATAATGAAGAAAATAAAATGAGAAAATTTAAAAAACGTCGCGGTAAAAGGTCTATTTTTTAGATGAAAACTCTGCGTAAGAGCTGTTGCTAGCTTAGTACCGCGGCGTTTTACTCGTTTCGCACGGGCGGCAGGTTTGTTCGTTCTGCGGTGCGAGCGTTTGGTACACGTCTGAGACGCAAGGATCGAGAGGAGAGAGAGAGAGAAACATATATATTCGTTCGCGATGGTTACGCGCGCGGGATGGATGCAGCAACGAGGAGAGCGGCGTTCAGCCCGGTAGCTCGCGCGCGGGAGAAAGAGAAAATTAGGTGGGGGGTTAAGAAAAAAAAAAAGAGTGTCTATGCTTCCTCGGTGCTACGAAGAGAGCGAGACGAGCGTCAATCTTTCTCTGTTTCGCGACGCAGCAGAAACACACAGAGACAAACTTTGCGTTTATCTCGGTGTATATGCGTATACAGCGGAGAACGACGATGAAGAAGGGAGAGAAGAAGAAACGAAAGGAACGGAGCGGATCGCGAGGAGTATCGTGGAGAGGGGTAGAAATCGCGAAGAGACTTCGACGACAGACGGGTGGAGCGCTCGTACAGCTCCGAGTGGGGAAAAGAGGAAGAAGAAAATGATGATGAAGAAGGAAAGAAGAAAGAAAGACGGAAGAGAGGGAGTGTTGTACACAAAAGTATACTGCTGCGGTTTATACTGCTGCCGTTGCTGCTGCTGCTGCTGCTGCTGCTGCTGGGGCTGATGTTCGTTGAGGCGGACTTCTCGCGTGTGCGTACAGACTCGCCGCTCCGAAAGAGCAAAGAAGATGGAAGAAGACATTGACCGAACGAACAACCGTGCGGCGCGCGACAAGGCCTTTTCTCAAGCAGCAGCAGCAGCGGCAGCGGCAGACCAGCTGGAAGGAGAAACTCGGACGACGAGAAGGAGCCCTGTCGATCCTACCGGCTACTACATCGCATTCGATTGCAACTCTGACTCTACTGTAATTCGCGAAACATACGAGCGACTTGATAACGCGAGAAAAGCGGTACAGCGATTTGATTATGAATTACGATGCGACAATATAGCGCCAAAATGATTGTCATTGTAAATTTTCAATTAGAATTTTTTTTTTCGTTCCACGATATCCAACATTTCACGGAAATTATGTAACGATACTGAAAGCTCTCGATTAATTATTTCATTTTTATAGATTTAATTTTTTAAATCAAGAAATATGCGTTTTTAAATTGCAATTTTTTAATCTTTAATATTTAAAAAACTCTAACAGTACGAAATTATTTATTTCGTTCGTTTTTCAAGTTTTTTTTGAAGATCGAATTGTATTTTTTTTTATGAAAGAAATTTTTGTCATTTTATTAATTTGTTTCAATTGAAAAATATTGTATCAAACATCGATATTTCAATATTGACGATACGAATTATTATCTCCGAATTTAATTATTATATACGTATAACTATTTTATTCTTTGTTATTATTGAATTTGATAAAATTTTTGAAATTTTTGAAATTTATTATAACGGCAATAGCAATTAAAGCAATAAGTATGTATATGTTGCTTTATATATTGATTTACTATATCAATTAAATGTTTTATTTATTCATATTATTTGATTAATGTTCGAGGAGCAGTAATTTCGTCATTAAAGTACTCGCATCTGTTTCTATTGATTATTTTCGCAGATCACTGACTACAGTGGCCAACGACTGTGAGATCGACTTGCGCTGCTTCTTGTTATAGGTATACACACGGTATGCGAAGTATAAAAGGGAGAAGAAGCTAAAAACGGGGACGGGGTCGCTCACTCCACCTGCGCACGTGTACCAACCGCGTAACGTGTATCTATAGACTGCCATCTCTTTCTCCTTTCCTCTCTCTCGCTATCCTTCCGTCCTCTTTCTTTCGACAACAACAAAAAACAGTAACGTTCCATATTTATACCAAATGTTGGATGACAACTTTTTACTTTGACGATAAAGGAATCTCAAACCAAACCGATGGCTAAAGGTTTCCTTGCGCTCGCGTATGTATTTGTCTCTTTTTTATTTTTATTTTTTTTATCTTTATCGATATATAAGAGAATTCTCGAGAGTCTCGCGTGTTTTCTCTCGACGTTAAAGTTCCTTCGTGTTTCATCGCCCTGCATATATGCTCCGTTTGACCGGCCTCTCCATGCAACACCACGTATGTACATAACTTTCTTCGCGCCCGACTCGTCGAGAGAGATCCGACCCACCGCGCGTTTCTGCACAAAACCGTACACTCTCTGCACGATTTTTAAACGTATACATCGATACTACGTACGGAGACTATTACATAATACGAATTTATACCCTCCGGAACACAACGGGCTATAAAAATGTTTTTACATTTACTCTATCGAGTAATGTGAAACATACGAAGAATGAATTTGCAATTCACAGACGTGTAATAGAAAATTGAATAACTCAATATCGCTGATTCAACGGCGCCAGTAGACATCATTCCAATATTTCACGAATTCTATACGCTTTTAAAATTTACCATTAAAAAAAAAAAAAATTCGGTCCCCTATATTAAATTTGCATTAAAAAAAATCTCGAATTACCTCACTAAACTATACGTATCGGAGAAAAATAGAAAAATTTATTTCATCTGTCGATCGAAGGCCAACAAATTTCTTCAAATTTTACCGAATTAATATCGATTTTAATGAAAAAAATTCTTATACCGTATTTATTAATTTAGCCTGAAAATAGTTATATATAAATGTACGAAATTTTTTA
The DNA here is from genome assembly GCA_964006125.1 of Cryptus viduatorius. NCBI lineage: Eukaryota > Metazoa > Arthropoda > Insecta > Hymenoptera > Ichneumonidae > Cryptus > Cryptus viduatorius. The sequence goes on from OZ023220.1 coordinate 8,572,326, forward strand.
CGAAAGAAGTGCCAATTATCGCTGAAGTATCTCTGTATCCTAAAAAACGGAAAAAATTTCAACAATTTTATTGAATAAGGAATAACAAGTGTGTAGAAAGAAGTTTTTCGAAGAATCGGCGTAGCAGCGATAGTGTACGTGTATATGAAGGGAATATCGGTGTGTGTTGAAACGGGCGTTTGCCCGAGAGAGAGTAAGAAGAAAAACCGGTAGGTTTAAAGACCGCCCGGGCACTGTTCGGTCTCTCTGTTCGACACGGAGCTGCTGGCTGCTCACGGTGGCCGTTCGCTTTTGCGGACGGTGTGCGAGCGGATCGTAGGTCGCGGCACAGCCGTTTTACGGCAGTGTGAGCAGCGAGAAGGTATAGATGGGTTTAGAGACGAAGATGAGAATATCATAGGAAGAATCGTGCAGAGTTTACGGAGTAAAGCGGGAGAGAGAGGGCGAGAGAAGGACTGATAGAATGAGAGAACGATAGAGAAGTAGAGGAGTACGACGACGAGAACGACGAAAGAATCGCCGGCCACAGTTCGTCTCTGAAGCTTCCTTCGCTCGGCTGATCCTGGATCGGCGCGGCTTGTTCGCTCGTCGGCATGCCGACTGGCTTCGGCTTCGTCGACCTAACGCGAGAGAGTTTCCTCTCTCTGTCGACGTTGCCAAGTCTAACTACTGCTACGACTACTCTACTACTCTCTCGATATACTCCAAAACCCGCCGACGGAGAGATGCGCGTACATACGCACTATTTGTGCTCCAATCGGCCGGAGTCTCTTTGCATTCGAGTTATAAGTTCCCCGACATCGAGGCAGCGCTATAAGTTCCCCGATACTCGTTGCACAGTGTCCGGATACTTATACTTTATGCAGATATACGTACTCTCTACGCTAATACGGTTTTGCAAAAGCGCGCGAGCGCTTCCGAAGCCTTTCCGTTTAATCGCGGCACAGCGGCGTGTAAACGCATTATGTCATCGAGTAAACGCGACACGCACGGGACACACACATTGAGCTCTGTCAGCGGAGGGGAAAGAGGGGAAAAGTAGGGGAATTGTAAGCCAACGCTCACTCGGAATTCAGCACTGATTGACGCATGTCAGAGCAATTCGTCATACCACTAGGATACACCGTACGGTTTTATAATGTACCGTTGCCTCGACGCCTCGAGATTCGAAAAGAATTACATATACACGAGAAATAACCTATATCTCTGATTTTTTTTTAACGCGAAACACTTTTTGCTAAACTCACGTTTTGTTATACAGATTATAGATGTTGCGGGTAATTTTCGCGATAGTCGCGAAAGAGTCTCAAAAGGAAATTCATGAAAATGTTAAAACGTTTGAATAGATAACCAAAAGCTATTTTACCAACAATGAAAGTAGAGCATCGATACCGAGGGAAATATTATAACGTTCTTCGAAGATACAAATTTATGACGAGTACAATCGATGCCAACGATTTTTCGATGTAATTATTCGAATTGTCGAGTAAATAGAATTGTTTCTTTTCCGAATGCGTGCAAATTTTTTTTTCGGGAATTTTATCGAAATCAATGCAATGCAATTTTTGTTTTTTTCGGGAATTTTATCGAAATCGATTGCTTGCAAAAGTTCATTTTTCTCGACAATGTGTTTAACGGAATATCGTCGATAATTACCCGGTTAATGTTACTTTACATATGTACATCAATGTGAAGAGAGACGCTGCGCAGAGAGGATTTATTCACAACGCGACGAAGTAATCCGAACAATCGTATTATCGTTATAAAGCTGTATTGCTACGCAACCAACGTCCTCTTAGGATCGCGGTACAACGAGATAATCCATTGGATTCTCTCGCGAGTCTCGTTTCTACATCAGTACACAATGTACTGTTCTATACACACGTATATATATTATATGAATTCAAAGTTTTGCGTCTTCTACTCTGTACGCCCGAGAGAACTGGAGCAATTTTCTTGCTTACGATATACGAACATTCCGAGGTTTCTATTCGGTAGCTTGCATTTCATGTTTCGTTAAACCTTCCGTAGGATTTCAATATCAATTTGTAAGGAAACTCGACGAGTTTCAATATTGGCGAATATTCAGCGTATATACATTGTCGGCGTAACGAAAGCAGAAAAAGAAAAAAAAAAAAGAAAAAAATGGAAAAACGAAGAAAAGAAAACTTCAACGATCTTTATCCGCGACCCTTTTTCTCCGCACAACTGTAATCCGTAATGCCAAGAGAATTTCTGCTTCTTCGTTCTCTCGAATAACTTTGGTCGGGGAAAACAATCTTATGGAAGTTTCATCGAGCGCGAGTCGTCTTTCTCTCTCTCTCTCCGTTTCTCTCTCGTTATCGGCAACAACTCCTACTCCCCCGCCCACCGCGACCGGCTCCGGGGATCGGAATAAGAAATTTATAGAGTTATAAGAATCGACCTATTAAAATTAGCGAACTCTTTCGTTCGTTCTCTTTAAATACAGAACGCCTCATTAGTGTCTTTCATGTCGCGCGAATTAATTGACGGAGCTGAACGAGGAGTTAAAATACTTGTTACCTGACCCCCCGACGTTCTATAAATTAATTAATTAATTACGAAAGTCGAGACCAGAATTCATTGAAACATTATAATCCTCGCTGCGATTAGATCGGATAAGAATAATCTTTGCGCAATGCACAAAACATCCATTACACTGTATCCTTTGAAATTGCAGTCGTTTCGCGCGCGTCAATGAAAGTTCACAATGTCATAGCGCGTAACGATACAGTGTAAATAATTGAGATCGCGAGTATAATTGCGTTCCAACGGCAGGTCAAGCGATTCAATAATATACGCGAGAAAAAGCGAGCGGTTAATCGCAGATTAAACGCGTAAACACACTAATGGAGTTCGGACTGTGATACGATCGTTAATTAAACGTAATTTCCCCCAACGTCAACACAATACGTGAGTAATTATTCGCGAAACTCGTGTGTTCGGTGTTATACATTTAATCGTTTGTTTGTTTTTTTTGTGTATTTTTTTTTTTTTTTTTTTTACTACTCGAGTAAAACATAAGCGGCGATACATCGTATAACTTGACGCATGTATACACGCGTATTCCGTTTACAATGCGCTCGAGTCACGTTCGATAAACTAGAAATTATACTCGCGTTTATATGGTCGTTAACTCGTCGAGAACGAATATTATTTATGAAATTGCGATTTCGTCATTGCCTCCGTGAAACCGTAAAACGCAGAATTAATGCATGCAAACCGATACACGCTTCGTATTATACGTAATAATCTTAACGACGGAAAACCGGAAATTTTCAATTTCAATTTTTTTTTTCACGAAAGGTAATTACATGGCATTTACTCTATCAAGGAAAAAAAAATGACCGTGAATCGAATAAATATCTGCACGATTAAACATAGAAAAAAAAAGTAATTCCTCGCGTCAATAAATTCGAAATAAAAACGACAAAATTTTTGAATTTCAACCGAAATAGCGCTATGCAATACCTGATATTAATATTGAGAACAGTAAAAAAAATGTAAAACGGATAAACGGAATAGCGTTTTGTAATCCCTGATATTAATATTGAGAATAGAATCTTTATTTGTTTCTTTAGCGATCGAATTATTTGAGAAAAGTAAAAAAAAAAAATGGTCGGAATACGTATATAGGTAATAAAATGGCTGAGTGATAGCAAATAAATTTGTTGTTTCTCGCGTATATGTCGCATAGGAAAATATCGATTATCCAGGGTCCGCGAGACCTCGGAAGATCGATCGTGTTATAGTTAGAAAAAAAAAAGTATTCAGTGCGAAAAGCAATTTAGTGATAGAAAAGAGATAAAGAGCTTATCGAAACGGCTAGTTTTCTATACGATACAACATCCCGTTCCACACGAACTATTTGATATATAGCCGTCGACGGGCGTTCGCTCGTGTTTTCTATTATGCAACGAGGCATTCGACGACTCGGTAATATCAGATATCCGATCTCTGTAATAATCAGGGGAATTCAACTCCAGTCAACGAGTCAATACGCGAGTGAGTGCCGCCTCTCGGGCCAATACCGGAATGTCAGTGTCAACAGCCGGATCGTTTGCTCCCACAGGATTATAATCGTATATACATATATATATATCGCTGATGCCCGCGGGCGATTGGTAAAATGGAATATCGTTGCGCGTCGTGCGCGTCGCAATAAACGACATTTCTCATCATAGGTACCGTGTATTGTTTCGTCATTCGTGCTGTAAACAATCGCTGCGTTGCCGAAAAAAAAAAAAAAAAGATGTTCATTTATTACCCGTTTTCCAAATAACTCGGGAAATATCGAATAAATATATTGAGAGAAAAACAAAAGCGGGATTTTTCCCCGACAGACGGAAGGAACGAATGTGAAAACGTTTTTTGATGCGCGTAGTGAAAAGTCCGCATTGTTTTTACATCGCAGAGACAACGGTCGCGAGGAATGATAAAAACGGTTGTGTCGAGTGCAGAGATCGCGAAAAAAAAAATTTATTAAAAAGAATCATCTAATAGTGCGAAATATGAAAAAGAAAACTCGAGTTACGTAGCGATGAAAAGATCTCCACGGAATGCGCAACAATGCGAAGAGTTCGAACAATGAAAATCATCGAGTGGGTACTTCGAAGCGATAAAGTGCGATTGATAAGCTGTGTAAACAATACGCGATAGATACGATAAAGAATTAGCGGTGAGTACGTTACAGAGCGTTGAGGAAAGGATGGGGAAGAATGGAAGAAGCCGAAGAAAGGGTAAAAGATCGCGGCAGGTGCAGTAACCCCGACCACGCGGTTGTACAGCGGCTGTTGTGACAGAGAATAAGGAGCAAAGGACGAGACAGCGCCGCGTCAAATCGACCGACGATTAGCGCAGTAATTCAATCACTCGGTGATTGCGAATGCGCGGATCAAAGTGATGAACAAATAACCGGATGTTTGATAACACCTGAATATTTCTTTACACGCGTAACGATAAAAGTGACTATTATATGGACTCAAAACGCGTAAATAACAAATACGCGTATCGTAATAGTAGTCGATTTCTGAAATTCTCGTGAATACAATGTTTGCGAACTCGAAACTCAACGTAAAACATGTTGCAACGCATGTGCCTTCGAAAAAAAATTGAAAAACGAAATTTACTCGATACGCGCGAAACACGAAATTACACATGTATCGGCATCGAAAGAATATTGATGACACCAAAAAAAAATCAACATAGTTATCGCAAACGCGGTGCCAAAGATTGCAAAGGTCAGTCGAGCGTAAATCCGGAACGATTCATAACATATCGTAATTATACATATGTATATATATATACAGATAAATATATTTTTTTCCAAGTAATTTATGCGTTACTTGATATCATTGTGCCATCGAAAATTCCGATGTTCTTTCAGTTCCCGAGAACTATATAGCGAACATTATAATCCTCCCTAAGTGTCTATTACCCAATAATCGTGAATTATTGGCTTTCGTGTAAAAAAAAAAAAAAACTGCGTTCGTATTTTATCGCAAAAATTATACAAAATTATTTAAAATTATTAAAAATCCCGTAAATTGAGTTGCGGTTGTATTCGTTATTATAAAACTTCGTGAAAATGGTCGTTTCGATGGTAGTGAGAGAAATGAAATTGTGTGTATTGGTCGTTTATCGTCGTCGTCAAGGACTCACCTCGAGTTCCTCGTAAGTACGAAATGCGAGGATTGCAAAACCGTCGATAATGTCCTCCTCGAAGGGTGGTTCCTTATGGTTGGCACCAGCACCGGCGAGGGATGATTTCTTGCGTGGTCTCGGTGGACGCGGCGGTCTCGGCGGTCTCGTATGATTTTCGCGTGGTCTACCACCGGGTCTGGATAGACCGTGTCCGAGGCCACCGGGTTCCTCGTCCTCGCCGCTGTGGCTGTCCTCCTCGTCGGGTCGTTGCCTCTGCTGTTGCTGCTGTTGCTTCGCGCTCGCCAAGCTCTCCCTCTGCGCCAATATTTTCTGTGCACGTTCGCGTCTCCTGTTACGCTGGTTCCTCTGCTTCACCTCGATCTGCTCCATCTCGCAACTTCCGCCCACCGAGTTTTTTCACCGAGTATCACCCGCGAACTCGGCTAACGAAAAAAAAAAAAAATCGAAAGCCCAAAAAAAAAAATGTAAAAACAGATCGAGATAAAAATGTGTGTATATATATTTTCGTGTAAGAATCGCAAACACGCGGATTTCTCGCGCGCACACAGCCACACGGCAGAAAGATCGTGAGGAGGCAGACGAGTCTGCACGACGATGAAATCCTCACGTCACACACGACGCAACCAGCTTTAGCGACACGACGAACAAAAAAAAAAAAAAAAACAAAAAACAAGAAGCCCCCAACACACTTCTCTGTCAATCTCAGCACGCGCGCATCTTCGTCATAATCGTCGCGAAGATCCCACCGACGTTGCACATTATTTCGGCGAAATGAATTAGTCGCGACAGCGACAAACCGTGTTGTTAATATTCATTCACGAGAGATTCTCGAGCGATTTTACTTTTGGTTGGTTTTTTTTTTTTTTTTTCGGAACACTATCGCGGGAAATTTATGTATCCGACGTTTCTTTATTCCTCGCGCGGTAGTATCCTTGTTACGATCTTCAGCTGGATAATTTTTTTCATTTGCTCCCGTGTTTTTTTTTTTCTTTCGTTTTTTTTTTTCCGTTAATTCATTGTCTTCTAGCTGACGTTCGATACATATATATACATATATATATGCGTGTGTATGTATATATACGATGAGTAGACGAACCTCTTTATCTATCTATGTACTATATATCTCCCTTTCTCGCTCGACTCTGTCACGGGCACATCGATCGCACGCGCTTCGGAGTCTGCCGTGCGTGGTGAGGACAACACACCACCGAGACACCGAGAGTACGAAGAGACGGAGAGAGGAGAGCACCACCGCCGACGATATATAAACGCTAAAAACCTTCGCGATATATACTACGAGGGATCCGTTTTCGCAGCCTGCTAGACAACCCCCTGGGTCCACTTTTTTTCCTCGTCGTATTTCTCTTTTTTACTAGCGAAATATTCGCGCAACGAAAGCGCTCGTCACTTCTTTCTTTTTTATTATTTTTTATTAATTTATATATGTATATAGTATACAATTTACTATGTAACTGGCGTCGCTGCAGTTTTACGTCGATTTTTTTATTTTTTCGATTTTTTTATATATCCGTTTTTATGATTTTCACGTCGAAACGGTTAACGGGCGACGAACGCGACGATATTATCCAGGATGAACGTACGTACGTTATGTGAAAAAAACGCACGCACGCACCTTTATTACGGTTCACCGTCGTCGATGCTTCATCGTTGCACTTTTGCCGTCGTCGTCGTTGTCCCCGCCGTCGCGGTGTTAACGCGAAGGCTATCAGCCGGACCCGTTGTCGATCACCGTCACGCACACACACACACACACACAGGAGGACACACCGTGTCGTCGATGATGATCAGCGTCACTCAATATCCACCATTCGCACACACCACTTCCTCTTCTTTTTACGTTTTTTTTCCGTTCGTTCTTTATGTTTCGCCTTTGCTGTTTTTCTTCTCTCTTTTTTCGTTTTTCCTTCGTGTTGCTTTAGTTCACCTCTTCCACGGTTAGCTCTCGGTAGTTCTTCCAAACCCCCCTTTAACAATTGTTAAAGAGAACGGAAGAATGAAGGAAGAAAAAAAAACTAGTTCTCTTGTCGTTTCTCGTTTAACGTCGAAGGTCCGAGGATCGTGAGTCGGGGGAGGTGGGGTGGGGGGTTAGGAGTGCGAGCGATGGGAGAGGAGGGGTAGGGGGGCCCGTCCGCCTATCCTTTTTTATCCTATCGTTCCGATTCCTCGTCGTTTGTTCGCATTGTCGTAATGCTGATTGCCAGTAAAATTTAACCGAGACGGGCGCGTAGTAGTTGTACTTGTAGACCGATTGTTTGGAATGGCGGATCGAACGGACACGCACGGTTGCCGCATCGTGTGGTTGTAAAAATGGCCGCGCGCGACCTGTCCGGGGCACCAATCTTTAAAAACTCTCGTAGCATATATACGAAGACGGGGCGATTGTAGCCCCGTGCACAAGTACCATTGCCCCCAAGGCTTCTATTTACTCGTCTCCTCGGGAATAATATACAAAATAACACCGCGAGATTGTTGTTATTATTATTATTATTATTTTTTCTTCGGTTTTTTTTTTCCTAAAAACTTCCCGCACCGGCCCACACGCACACGCCCTAATTACACGCGAACGCCGCGATTAGCGGGGATTGTTCGTCCTAACACCGCGCATTCTGTCAGCGCTACGTACCCGAGGAACATGGCGTAGGTAGTACACATCGGTGAGCTCTCGGGCTGGTGAGAGAGAGAGTTAGAAGAACGACAGGCGGGCGAGAGGGGTTGCCGAGACTCCGTACGAGAGAGGGTGGAACGTATACCACACGGTTTTACTTTCTTTATCTTTCTCTCTCTTTCTCTCTCGCGATTCTCTCGATTTATCTCTTTCGCAAAAGTACGACGGAGATCGAACGTGGCGACGGGACTTGGAGGTAAGGAGGATGGAACTACGTCGACGAGTACTACATACGGAGCACGACGTGCCGAGTGTCTCTACTTTAGCCTCCAGTGGGGTGACACTAGGTAGAAATATCCCCCCTCTTCACTCTTTCCCTTCCCTCCCTCCCACCTAACAACGAATTCGCTCGGTGAAAATTCTGTGCCAACCGATGAACGTTAAAATTGACGCTGATAACTTTCGAGTCGTCAGTGTTTGGGGGATTTTTCGAAATGCACGGGTCACTAGAATTTAATAGAGTTTCGCAGAAGTTACGGCGTTGTAGGAATACTTACCGACGTTTGCGCTGACCAATGAGAAGCTTCGCATACCAGCTGTGTAGACGAATCTGATTCGCTGGACGCAGACGAGTTTAAATTTGGACAAAATCTCGAGAAAAAATTGTACTGCACAACGATTTATTCGATTTTTATGAGTTTTTAAGGTTATTGGTACATCGTTTGTACAAAATTTCCAGAGTAATAATTACGGGAGATTCGTTTGGAATAATTTGACTGTCGAGTCTTTGAAATTATTCGACGAAATATTTGGTTCCGGTGTTATCCGGAAGAGGCAGTCTAAGTGAATTTTCAGCTCTATTCCGAAGATCTTAATAAAGTTTATAATAATAAATTGCATAAAGTACTATTAACATAAAGATTATTTGGTTCGCAAATACATCGCGCGTAATTGCGAGTGCAATGGAATCTGAATTATGAAAAGTGATTTTCATATAATGCACTGGAAGCTTAATGCAATATGGCGGTTCGTGCAGCTGTTCCGTCGTTTCGAAGATTCCCCTTCAGGTGTCTCCACCTCCTGCGCTGCATTTCTCGAAACTCGAATTCTCGATATTAATCGATTGACTCGATTTAATTTTTAAAAAATGTTTTTTAAATTTGTAAGTTTTGGATATTAATGATTTTCGTATTATAATTGAACGAACGCTTTTTATCTGAATCGATGTTTCCATCGCTATCTTTACGCGATTTATTTTACGATAAAATTGCCTTATGACGCGTCCGGTGAAAATTTATCCGGAGGCGCGAAATTCGCGTAAATCTGTAATACGATGATCATTCGAATATGGGATCTTTTTCAATCACAATAGTGACAAAATCTTAAAAACAACGATGACAACATGAGAATACCACACATTTTTAAGGGGTATTTGCATCTTAATTTAAAAATTCCATGACATAGATATTATTTACATTAATACGAAATACGAATTTTATAATAAATTTATCTTATTTCGAAATGTCTATTTTGTTTGAGGAAATTTAATACGAAGATACAAATTCATGATATCGCTGAATCAAGATTACGAATACGGGTCATAAATTTGTTGTTTCCGCATTCCCACCCCCGCATTCGCGTTTGTTCCTATAATTATCAAAGTACGACAAATTCTAATGGTATCCGTCTCGGGAACTCGAGAAAACAAATAATAACCTCGTGCGGGGATCGCCACGCCTGTTTCGCGTGTTCTTGTACCTCATTCGCGATCTTAACTGACCAGAGGCGAGTTTCCTGGTCCACTCGATCGGCGGCTGAACTTTTAAGAAACTCGTCGTTGTCTACGTCTCGGGCGTTCAACAGCCGTATTCCTACGATTCGCGTTTATTGCCCAACCGTCTTTGGAGATCCGCAACACCCATCTGTTCCATATAGGTAGGCAGCAGTCTCGAGTTCTTGCGGTCGCGTGGGATGAACTCTGCCTATTATCTGCCCACGTAACAACCATTGCTGTAGTAACTCTTGTCATTTGAATTTGGAAGGTCGCTGCTCGCCTCGTCCGGAAGCCAATGGACCGCGCGAGGTCATCGTATGCCTTACTAAGCTACCGTATCGATTTTTAACTCATTAATAAAAAGAAAAATCTGTTAAACATCACAAAAACCTTTTTTTTTCACAAGACACCAATTTCTCAATCAAAACATTCGCGGACTTACGATTCCCGATAGAAAGTTTTTTATACTCGGACATCGAAGTTATTTAGGATTAGAAACCGTAAACACAATGGCCGCACAATGGGAGATTTGTTTTTTTTTTTTTTTCGGAATGTTTATTCATTATCAACAAATATCGGTTAATTCCAGTAAGATAAATATCACCAATAATAATAATAATAGTAATAATATATGTCCTTTTGGTAAATCAAATCTCATCAAAATAAAGTTCGATAACATTTATCAATAATTAACAAATTTTATTTGTCTCAACTAAAATTTCGTAACATCGAAATATTTATTCCACGGTAGCGAATCCCACATTTTTTATTTATAAAAATAACTTTTTTCTCCGTTCAAAACAAAGAATGAAATACGATGCTAGCGATGCTAAAGATACCGAATTAAATTTAACAAAATTTCTAATCAGACGGCTTTTAGATCTTAAAATGGTAATTAAAGTCATCAGAATCCCGAGAAAATCGATTATACGAGAAGTTAATAAATTCAGTGAAAAATTCCTTCGATGTTAACGACGATCTCTCTTCTTTGTCCCCGTCTTGCATGTCACGAAGATATTTTCTTTTAAAGTCTTTCAAAAATACTGTATACAAACATGTCGTGTGCGAGTGACCAGTTGCACGTGTTTCACGCTGAAGATCTCGCGACTCTTTCGACTCTCACAGGTATTCGTACCGACGTATATACGTATATATATATATATATCTATAGTACTATAGCATATCCACTCAGCGAGGGCGAGTGTCGCTTCTCTGACCTGCTGACCGATTTCGCTCAATAGCGCCCGGCGAGTGTCCTCGGCTAACGCTATATATATAGATATATACTAATACTTTACTCACACATACATTCTCCCCGCGAATACATGCAGTTATATTGTCACGCTGATGCCGGCTATCCTCGAGACTCGCGCGAGTCCACCGAGCGCTCTGAATGGGACGTTGCGGCCTTCTCGCGAGCCAAAGGCGCCGGTTGGCCGGACGGGCGCGACTCGCGTTTTAAAATACCATTGCATGAATGCATATTAGTATCGTACGAATATACATATATACGTATATAGTGTACACAGCGTATACAGTATTCTATCGACTGTACAGAACGCGAACGGCGATGACAGAGAAATCTCCGCGAATACAGAGGTGACGCTCACCGGGCAATGGGCAGCGGAGTTCGCAGCAACGATTCCACCACCCAACCATCAACCGGCTATCACCGTAAAAACGCAGAAGCATATAGTATAAGCAGCCGAAGAACTCTCGCGTTGTCGGACTTCGGACGAGCGTCGTACCCGTTCGCTGATCCGCTCGTTCTTCTCCTTCCTCCTCCCCTCCCCCCCGCTCCCTCCTGCTGCCGATCTCTCTCCTACTACTCTTTTACCCGCTCCATACGCTCGGAAACTCCTGTCAGAAATATCTCCCGCAATCGCGGGGCAGTCTCGTCGGCACTCGGCGGAGCAACGCAGCTTCGTTTGTGTACTTGGAAACGTGAGCGCGAAACGCGGACTTTCGCGAATGTTTACTTTGATAATTAGTTGTTCATTGCTCACGAACGATGCAAAGTGATTTTAATAAATTGGTATTTCGACGCACGGATTCTGTGTTATTGATTTTTTAATAGATAAAAAAAAAAAAAATTTTATAAAAGGGTATTAAAAGATCGAAAACGAGTCGATATTATCGAAGGTGGAGAAAGTGCGTTTTTGATTGATTTTTCAACGAAATTTATCGTCTTCGGGACGCGCATAATACTCCGAAAGTGGTATTTAAATTTTTTTGTTTGTTTATTATTTTTAATTTTGTTAATTTGTTGTCAAAGGATAGTATAGTGCTAAAAAAAAAATTGAGAAATACTTTTGAGGATTTTATCGTCGATTGGAAATTTGAAAAAACGGTTGGAAACTATAGTTACGAAGATAGTTGAAAGGTGAGTGACGAATGCGGCGAGGCACCTGCGACTACGCCTTTACCGTGTTATTATTCGGAGATTCGTGGTTTTTTTCTTTTTCTTTTCTTTTCGCCGCGAGTACGACGATTACGAACACCGTGGCGTGAAAGAGAGGACCATGAATTCCGGAGTCGCGGTATCGCTCTCTTCCAGGAACTCGCGCGCGTATTACTTAGACGAAACGAACGCCTGTCACGACCCAGAGAATTCTATGTGCGCGCGCGAGATCGCGAGGATGTTACGAGAGCTCTCTCGGCATTGTCGGCGGCTCCTATGCCTCTTACGTAACAATCCTAGACGCCTATCCTGTGGCGTGTATAGTGCTGCTGCAACTGCGAGTCGAGCACGAGGCGTGATGAGAATCTTCTCAGCGTAATATTAAAAATAAAAAAAAATAAAAAAAAACCTCAATGAGGTTATAAAATCCCGTGGGACCAGAATGTAACGAGCGACTCCTCCGCGTATTATACGATCTTATCTAATTCATTAGAATGAAAAAGAGTTACCGATACAAATAATTTTCCGATAGACGAATCCGTTTTTTTTGTAAGTGTTCACTTAAATATTTTTGGCGCTGATTTTTTTATTGATGCAAAAATAACGATTTTTTTTTATTCGCAAACGAAATGTTTTTTTTCGACGTATTATCAATATTTATCTTTCATTGAATCTAAATCATTAAAGAGTTGTAGAGTTTCAATCATTAGAGTAATTGCTTAAAAAATGAAGAATGCGTGTAAAATAAAATGATTTTTCGAGTATATAGTTGAAAATGAGTAAATTCCAAAAAAATTTCTATGATCGGTAACACTTAGGTAATACGTTTTTCTTTGATGTCGACAAGAGTTTCCATGAGAAAGTTTTTTTTTCTTACGAATTACCGCGATAACTTTCAGTACCGGTTTTATATAGTGAGCAGCGACTTCCGTCGGCCTTTTCCGGATAACACTGACCAGTGAGCACATGTGCGAAATCGCGCGCGTGCGCTCCTCGGGAGGACGAAGGGGGCATTCGCTATTTTCATTCAAAATGGCGACGTCCTTGGCGAGGTCACGTGGTTCCCAGCTGCACCTACTCGCGGCCACCCACCAGCGTTCTACCGGTTCTCCGGTTCCCTTTCTGGTCCCTTACCCCCCCCCCCCCCCCCTCACGGTTGCTCTCTAGCCTCGCGCCTCGTCTTACTATTTCTCATTCTCTTCTTCTCCCTATTTCTCTATCTCGAAGTTTTGCTCATTCGTTCTTTCCGCGCATTAAAATCTCCACGACTCCGAAGCAAAGATTAAACTTCGCGATTGCGAAAAGCTTCCCTTTAATGTTTTCCTACGTTTCCCGTCACAAGCCAAGTCTTCCGGGATTTATACTTAATTTTTCCACGCGTCGAGCTCTTCCGCGTCTTTGTTCTTTTTTCCATTTATTTTTTTTTCTTTTTTATTCTCGAAAAACGAGCCAAGGATACATTTTTTCGCCGCCCGCGCTGATTATTCAAATCACAACTGCGACAACGATCTCGAAAAAGCGAATTTGCTTTTTGATTCGTTGTCACTCTCCGCGCGCGATACAAACTCGCGGCCGAGTTTTGTTCGCAGATCTTCGAGATGCTTAACCGATGTATACACGCCCGGTCCTTATTCGGGAACAGCGAAACTGGTTGCCGGCGTGTGTTTGCCGACTAAGGAAATTTGAAAGTCCGCGACGACTCTCGAATAGCCACGATGAACCCTTGTTGGACGCATTCTTCGGTGTGTTCGTCGTCGCAGGGTCCGTCTTCGGGACAATATACTATTTCTCGAAACTGCTCTATCACATTTTCTCGCGTTTCGACGAATTCTCGGTAACGGAATATTTATCTCGAGACGATGACATCATCGAGAACTATTCTTGTGGCGCTTTTGTACTCATTGCACTTTGGTGCAACTTTAGAGAAGTTTTTTTCAACGCCATTTTAAAATCTGTTGTCAAAATTCACATAAACAAAAAATGCGTCAAGTCGTTTTTTTTTTTTCAATAACTATAAGAGATAATAAAAATTTCTTGTTCGCTTCAATAATGTATATACACGTCTTGTGAAAAAGGAACAATTTTTTTGCGATGAATACTCTTCAATGGAAATTAAGCGTAAAAAATGAATAAAGCAAACGGGCATTATTTTGTTACCTCCGATTGTCCGAAGAAAATTTTCTAATTTGCCTCAAATTTAAAAGCCCTTAAAAAGTTGACTCCACCGGAAGGATTCTAAAGTATGATTTGACACATATTCTGATGTATACAAAAGTAAGGCGATCGACCGGCATTTTTCGATGCCTGAATGGCGATCGGATATTTTATGCACCGGAAGTCAGTAGAAAGCCGGATAAAAGAGTCGAACAGGACAACGACAACGAAGTTACCAGCGACGGCTGTATGATCTGTTCTCCGATCGGTAACTCATTATATCGCCTCAATTGCTTCTCATTAAAAAAAAAAAAACTATACAAGAAAAAAAAAATTATCAACAAATTTTTCGCGATCTATATATATCGACTCTACCAACTCGAGTAACGAGATCGAAATCTATTCTGACTCATCAGGCACTCGCTATCGTACCTTGAATGTTCGATCCACATTAGTGTTCAATTGATCGACTAGGGAGTAAAAAAAAAAAAATTTTTATTCACTCGATTTTTCCACGCAGCGTGGGAGTAGCCCAAGGGTATTGCGAAATTTCTCGCGAGCCCTCGGACGCGAGTTTTGCCTCACTGAAGGCGCTCGATCGTTCGAGCGCCGCATGCGTAGGATTAAACGTGCAGATGTTGTATTATAATATACACGGTTCGTAACTCTTTACTATATACTATGTCACATTGGGAAAACATCCACGCAGACGAGTCGAGAGTTACTTGTATATCTGATAGGATTATGCGTGGTATGACGCATCCTCCTGACGTCATATGCATTTCCAATAGGACATCCATGAGCCGACGACGACGAGAACGCTACTCGCGTTCGTTACATCGTACAGCATACAGATGGGGATATACAGCAGCAGCAGCAGCAGCAGCAGCAGTGGGAATTGCCAAAGACCTATGGAAGCTCGTCGGGGACAAACGTCGTACTCGGCGACAAGTACCCCGTTGCTGCTGCTGCTATTGGCCGCTTCGAGAGATCTATACGCGGTGCGATCGAGAGACCGTGCGTAATTTCAACCGCAAGGACGTCGATTGGTAACGATCGATCGTACATACAGAGCGATTCAGAAACAAGGATTTGCCTTGGATCAGTTTAAAGATAAAAAGAAACGCGTTTTTTTTTTTAGATTCTACGAACATATAAGTGCAGTGACGCAACAAGTGGCACTGAATTTTCAGTAATTCCAAAATACCATTGAATTTCTATTCTCTTGATAACGTTGATAAGATCGGAGTTAACATGATTTTCAACTTTTATATAATCATTTTTACTTGGGTCGTTGTATGAAGAAACAATTAGCATTTTCATACACATCGAGAAATAGACTTCGATAAAAAAAATTCTCATACTCGTTGCCAACGATTTATTTGTTTTTTTTTTTTTTTTTTTTTTCGGAGGTAATGTTACGAAGACGCGAAGTGTCCGAAATAATCGAAAAAATTGCACGATCGTTGCAAAGAAATTAATCGCAAATTCAGTTAATTTCGATCGATCTCTATGAAAACACGAAGAAACATTTTGCATTCTGGATGATGCTGTACATGTGAATTATCGTATATCTCAACCATATCGAGAGCGGTTGACCGACCACAGGCTCGCGCGCTCGGTGCACGCGTCCTTCGAACACGTGAATTTATAATGAAAAAAATCTCTCACACGGGAGATAGAAACTCTGTCGTTTGAACATCCGCTCCGAGAGGATATAAATTTGTTACCAAGAATAGCTCTCGCAAACACTTAAGGCACAGCTTCCCGCGAAATATGTCTCTGGATTCTCACCGGTTATGCATAGAGCCGCGTAAATCAATGACGCGTATCTGCTTAAGAAATACATACTTGAACTTCTGTATATAATATATCATTTGCCATTCCATGGGATTGAGTCACGCGAAAAGATTATTTATATCGAGTTTATCCACAACCCATCCATCTTCGCATTTTTAGCGTACAATAACTTCACGAAAAAAAAAAAAAATTAAATATATATTTTCATTATTCATATTTATTTAATAAATAAATAATAAAAAAAGTAATTATTATATCAATTATTATTTATTTTAAAAAAATATATAAATAATAAAAATATTTTTAATTCTCCTCTATTTTTCAATTTTTTTCCAAAAATAGAAATTAATATGATGATTATTATAATATAATTTATCATAATAATAATGATATAAATTGTAATTTTTTATTGTCTATTTTATGAAATAAATAAATAAACTTATGCGTTTACGAGATATTATAATCTGTTCTGTCGTTCACGCAGGACAGCGCATCAGAACTGTTGATGCGTGGGCTTTCCGCCAGAGGAGCTGAAAAAAATCAAAGACTGCAATAGCATGAGCCAATGATGGAGGTGATTTCAACGCGCCGATACGAAGCTCGTCCGCCTGCGAGCTCTCATCCCGGAATCATCGTGAGTAGACTATTTCGCTTATACTAAACTTTTACTATGCATGTAACGTCTACGTGACCGCCGGCTCCTCAACTCGATGTTCTCTTGTGTTGTTCACTTCAGCATTAACGTAGTAAAAGTCCATTTTCCTCGAGCGCAAATCCAGAGAAATGTTATATCCGAGGGTTGCTAAAGCGTTACGGACCTCCAAGTTCCTCTTGAGTCAACTAAAACTCCTCTGTCGGCGGAGAGGATCTTCTCTAATGGAAGATCCTCGTAAAATCCGCTCATACGCGGTCTTAGACCACTCAACGAAACTCTTTCGTATTCGAATCTTTTCCATCGCGCTGCTCCGGCGCAACCGAGAAACTCTTTAAAATTGTTTTTTTCTTTCCTTTCATACCGAGAGAATCTCTTTCGCTGCCGCGTGGACCGACGAAGTTCGTCATGCATGACGTCGGATAAACTGCTGCAATCGGTTTCCGGTCGCGCAATTTAACGCTGAACTCGTTAAAAAATGTTCAACGAACGTCTCTCTTTCTCTCTGTACTTTTACTCTCGAAATCGCGATGAGTTTTATTATCAAGAAAATTTCTACGGGCGATAGACGATTATTGAGACCGGAAATAAGTCATTGCAACGAGAAATTTATATTTCATTTTCTTTTATTTATTTTTTCAGTACGATCCGGAGAACTCAATCGCTACCGTCAAGGAAGGTGAATTCATCATTATCTCGAAAGTACTCGCAATACGAAATATATGCCGATCGATTCGCACCTAAACCTTAATGTCATCGGGTTATAATTTCAACCCACTTTGGAGTTAAATTGTAGCGCTTATAAGTTGTTTATTGTTCTTTCATTTTAATCTCTAAAATGTTCCTAAAGGAGTTTCGATTATTTGTCAATGTTAAATTTTATTCGTTACTCGAAAAAACGTTCATAAAATATTATAAATTTAATAAAAAATTGTCCAATCGATTTTCAAAAATATTCCGAAAGCCGATGAATGATTGAAAAAAAAATAATCCACTTATCGAACGATCGTGTCGCGCGAGAAAAAAAATTGTAAACTATCGACGAAAATACCGATCGCTTCGTAAATTATTGAAACTGAATAGTTATCTAAAAGTGCTTTCAGTATTTTTTGTTATTTTTTTTTTTCACTCCATTCGTAGTTATTTGTACCAATGAGAGTTTCAACGCGTCTAGAAAACGTCGTAAAGTGCCTAAATAGCTTTCACGTCCGTAAAACTCGATCTATCGAGGCATCAATATCGCATATTCTATCAATTGTCGGTAGGCGAGGCAACGATTGGTTCAAATACCTCGGGAGTGATTTGTGAGCGAAAGAAAAACGAGAGATGCCTATACCGCGGGTATACGATCCGTGGCGACCTATTATCGCGACTCGTACTCCGTGGAATGTATATAGCGTAGAAAGATGTACCGCCGAAGGCACTGTAAACTGTACGCGACGTAGAATTCAGCTGGTATTCGAGAGTATCGCAGCACTTTGCCGCGCTGCACAGCATTAAAAAGTGTGAGGATGCGGCGTGTTATATCGGCTCGCAGTTTGTTTGTCGAGTTCGTCGGGCTGTATATCCCCCCAATGTATACTATAAAGAACCATAGGCAGTGGTATCCGCAAGTAGAAACGCTGTGAGGTCGAGCGATTCAGCGAGGAAAAGCCCGCGCGTTGCGCAATAATAGTAGAAGCATCAAACCATTATGTGGGTTAAAAGGATATTGACTTCCGGTTTGCAGAGGAATGGGAGACGAGAAAGAAAAAAGAGATCACAACTACGAGACAAATCGAAACTCGAGTCAAGCGGCAGGTGGTGCTGGAAGACGGCGAGATCGTCGTCGATTCTGGACCATTGGTTACAACAAACACGACGGAGGATGTCGAACAACAGGAACACACCACTCAGGAAGTATGTTATTTTTATAATGTTCCGCGACGATCACAAATCGATTAAAAAACGACAACGAGCAGAAAAAATATAATTTTTTTTTTAATCCATAAATGAAAATTTGTTCAGTTATTGAATTCTCGGTGATTGGAGATTTTGATCGTATCAAATTGGAATTCGAATTAAATTTTATGACTATCTGTAACTTTATTAGTTTATTTATCTTTATCGTTTGTTAGGAAAACGAATTTTTTATTGTGTCGTTCGGAAGGGTAAATTAAAAAATATTTATTATCGGGAAATTGCATCTCTAAATTTATCTTACATTAGCGTACAGATATTCAATGTCGCGTATTAGAAAGTACAGATTATTTTTACTCTTTTATAAAAAAAAAACAAAAATTTCGGAACTCTCGCAACTGCTTGACGTGTTTTTTTTTTTTTCACGAATTAAGATTGTGAATTCGGATAAAGCGAAATTGGCTTATGGTACTTTTTAGTACAGTAGAGAGGAACAATAGGCGGTATTTCGAGATTTCGAGATTCAGGTGCGATGACGATAAGTGTTCGAGATGATGATGATGATGATGATGCGGAGGAGAGAGGGAGAGGGAAAAAAACAAAGTCGGAAAGAAGCAAAGAAAGTCGAACGCAACACAGACACACATACGAGTCTTACGATGATTGCAGAGACGAACGACCGGAGACGAACCCCAGAAGGTGGAATGGCCCGTCGGCGGCAAAGGAAACGGCGGTATCGTACAGAAAGAGCTCAACGAGACTGTGGTGCGAAGCCGGGAGGAGATCGAGGAACGTCTTGAAACCGAAGATCGGCAACAACTCGGCGACATATCCGACGAGGTATCGTATATAAATTTATATAAATTCTTCGCTACTCGGTTAATTAATGAAATACTCGTTTTATCGAAGACTTATAATTGCAATAACGAGAAATAAATTTTCTTCAAACTGATATCCGCACTCGCGAAGATTTCGCGGTCTCTTAAGAATGATTATTATGTTTCTTGCGCCTCTCCGGAATTCTAGAACGCGCGTATGAGTCTATAGCCCGAGACGATAGTAGGCCATTCGAACGATTCATCAGGAGTGTTTGGAACCCTCGACAGGGGGGTCAACGAAACTTGGAAAGGTGACGCGTGTCTCAAGCATCACGACACGGATTTCTCGTAAACCCACCCCCCCCCCCCCCCCAAATATATTCTTCGGCGAAATTTCACGTTCGATAACTAATCCACGACGCGAGAAAACTATTCTCAATTCGTATCTCGTTTAACTCGATTACCTGTCCATGAAACACGCGAAATCACGACAATCACGAGTTATTATGCATAATATATTAAAACATATGCATGTTTTGTGCAGATAACGTATACGCTCCGCTACCCATAACGCTTCTGTTTATACCACATAGATCGCGATCTATAGATCAAAGAAAGTCACCGGTATGATAAATATATACCAGTTGCACAGTACACAACCGAGACGAGTACTGAGACCGAGATGAAGAGTGAAATGGAACGAAGCGGAACGGTGTATTACGTTCTTTATGGATACTTCAACGAGTTGTAACGCACAAGTTTTCACGGAGATAGTGATAGTAATGAAACTAATAGCGCAACTCATAAATAATGTTCTCTCAACGCGGGAATACCAGAAATTCATTCAATATACAAAACTCCGTCGGCGTGTATACGATAAAAAAAAAAGCAGTGCTAAAATTTGCATAAACATTGGTTATTATTGTTCTATTTTCCGCGTAAGAAACGCAGGCCTCGTCTTAAGGTCAATTTTAATAATCGAGAGATCTTTAACTAAATGCAATTTTCCAGTATTTACAAACAATTTTGTCCTTCGTATATTTTTATCGTTTATTATTTATCAGATTTTAAATAATTTGTGTAATTTTTTTTTTTTTAACTGACTGAATAATAATATCAATTGGATTATCGCAGTTTGCGAAATTTCATTGCCGCTTTAACACGACTATTCGATGTGTACTCGAGAGAGTTAAATACCGACCGGTTAGCGACGCGCGACAAAGACGCAGAGTACAGTGTACATAGATATAGTGTAACAATAAAAAATAAAAAAAATAAGAAAGAGAATGTATATCGCTAGGCGAGAAGTGGATCCACATTGCGAAAGAGTCGAGGAGGACAGGTACCTTTATACCTTCTCGTGACTCTCTATCTCCGCGTATATACCTGTACCGTCTTTCGCTGTTAACTATAGTAAGTAGTAGGTGAATGCGCGAGCGTTCCTCTCGGTGAGACACACGAGAGAGGTTTGCCCCGGTCGACGAGAAGAGCAAAGCTAAAAGTCCTCGTGCGGACGTAAGAGAGAGAAAGGTGATCGATCCTTCTGCAGAGATAAATAGCGGGTACTCGTTGAGGGCGCGCGATAAAGACGGATATAATAAAGGCGAAGGAGAACGAGAGATAGGAAGAGAGAAATGAGAGGAAAGATGAGGAACCCGGAGAACGAACTGTACCTATATACCAACTCTATACATACGTATATATATATATTGTATATATATATATACCGGCAAAGTTAATGTAACTATAGTTGTTGGAGGGGAACCACAACTCCCGTCCCGATGATCTCTCGATTCTCTCAACTCTCTCGCTCTCCCTTTGGCCCAATGGCGATGAGGTGGTAGCCTCCGAGATGCCACGGCCGCAGTCGCGGCCGCAGCTGTCTCGAATGCGATTCATCCGTATCGGACGACGAAGCTACTATCCCCGGTAGCCTCCTGGTGCCGGTTCTGGACGCGAAAAAAATCGTCTATCGGCTATCGTCTTCCCGCCGACGACGAAATCATCGATCTAATTAACGTCTACGTATATATCACTACGCTTTGGAAATAATTAGGATCGAAAAATGTGATTCGCGAAACGACGAGAAATCGTCATCATCGACGGTAGTGTCTGAAGTTTTTATACGGCTATTATATCGGTAAATTACAAAAAAAAAATTATAAGAAACGACAAATACGAACTGTGATTCGATGATGAAAAAATTTTGTTCGGAAGATTCTGATTGTAGAGAAATTTCTTATAATAGTTTATGAAAGTTATAGAATAAAATATGTTCGATCGTTTTGTTTTACGAGATGCATTGCCATGCGGAAGATTCGAGAAAGTCGATGTGATAATAAAAATTATGAGAATTTAGAGAGTCGCGCGGAATTTTCTTCGAGATATTCTCGGTTTCTATATCGCGAGTGAACAGCGGTTGTGCACCCCTTCTTCGAATGGCCTTGTCGAGGAATCCAATTTTCGCGTCGATCGCATTGCGAGTCTCTCGATCTCGAGGTTTCCGCTCGGGTTTCGCGCTTTTTGTTTTTTTTTTTTTGCGTTTTATCTACGATCTTCTCGAAGTTTATAATTGCCAACAGAAAGTTTGTTAGATTTTTGTACCCGTATCTCACTTCGGAGCTTTAGTATCGCAGGGCGCCGGGACGACGGGATGATCACGCGGAAGGGGAGAGAGAGGGATAGATTAAAAAATATACAACATATAGATAGAAGAGAAAACCTGTTCTCACGTTTCCAAGCAAATGTTAATCGATATCGCGACTATGAAGAGCTTCGGAATTCACGACACGCAAACCTCATATTTCGAATTCTTTTAACGTACTCAATAAACTTTACGTGTTTGTGAATATATTCCGGAGATTTTGTGTATTGTTCGCATAGATGTGTACATATGGATGTCTAAAAGAGTTACCGACGCTATTATGTGGCACGTTTGAACGTAAAAAAAAAATTTCGATCGAAAACCGTGCGGTGCGGTTTATCAGTTTTTTTTTTTTTTTTCGGGATCGACGGAGATACCGGAACGATTTTTGAATAAAAATACGACGTTTCGCGACATTGCTGAAATTTCAAAATTAATTTACGTTTGCGACCTTTAAAATTTGTGACCTTTTGCAGGCTTATCAAAAAGCGATACGAACGAACCGCGGCGATCTGAGGATCGCGTTGGCCGAATCCTCTAAACAATTGGCCCTTCAATCGGGACCCAGGATTTTGCAGCATACTACGAGGTCGAATAAGGTCGTCGACACGGAGAATACACTCGAGCGAAGCGAACTCAAAGCTGACGGTCTCATTGTCACGGAAACGAAGAAAACTGTGGAACACGAAGAAGTGAGTCTAATTCCGTGTTACGACATTCTCGTGTCGGAGAAAAAAAATGCGGGATTCGAAATTTCTGAAATAACTCCCTCGAGTTGTCGCCGTATGTAGTCATCGGTAATTTTATCGACACCATGTAGAATAATTTATAAAGCATTTAAAATCGACGTGATACTGATGAATAATTTAATATCAGAAAGTCGAAAAATCGTTACTTTTCGTCGAATCGCAAAATAAAAAAATCTATATATTTATAAAATATTTTCCACTCGATACATTTTTAATTCAATACTCGAAAATTTTCGGCAAAAATGAAGAAAATTTGAAAAAAAAAAAATTATGAAATTGTTGTTCGATGAAGAAGGCGCTGATGAAGTAATATAAAAATTTATGAAAAGTTGAGTCATAAACGACAGTGATAATGTATTCCTTTCTTTATTATGTATTATTTATAATAATTTTATTTTATATACCAATATTTCTTGTTTTTTTTTTTTAATAAAATGCAATGCCTTTCTATTTTTTGATTTTCTGCAGATCAAGGACGACGAGGTACCCGACGACGGTTTAGCACAAGTGGATGACGAACCTTCGGAAACCCGAAAGGAGAGTTCACAGAGATTTTTGAAGCGACGAGACGAGGACGTGGTGGACTACGTGTCCGGCGGTGAAAAGGTCGCCCGAGAGATGCGTTACGTCTCTGAGACGACCGAAGGTGAACGTATCGGTGATTGGCCACCACCACCAACGACAATGCGTACAACGCGCCTACATAAACACACCGGATTTCCGGGGGATGCCGCGCCGGCGAGCAGAAAAGACGCCGTGACCAAAAAACCTCTCGATCTCGAGGAGGAAGACGAGGCGAGAAAATTCGAAACATCTAAATGGCTCGAGAGTCACTTTGGCAGCGAATCGAGATCGTCCCATGGATCGATCGAGGAAGATCCCCCCGTGCCAACGGGTACCAATACGAGTTTTATTAATGTAACTATGAAGTCGTGTACACCGGCGAGAGATCGCGAATACAATGGCGCGAATAATAGTCGACATCAGCAACGTCGCACAAGCGGTCGAGACTCGTCATCGCCGTCGGGATATTTTCATGGTATCAGCGAGTGGTCCGAAAGATATCAAACCGCAGGTAAATTAACCAATTTTATTTTTCAAAAACATCGTAAATCCGTTTTTTTAACATCGAAAAGTAAAATATTAATATATCTGTGATTCCATTTAACGATATCAATTTTTCTTACGAATTATGTTTAACGAAAGTATCTCGAGACGATGGATTAAAATTTTTTTTTATTTTTCAGTTAATCGATTATTTTTTCTTATATATCATTTTTTGTTTGCAAATATTGAGTTATCACCGTTTTTTTTTTTAATTTACAGATAAACCGACTAATCACGTTAGAACGGCTTCCCCATCGCACTACGTCATCGAGACGACGAGGAGCAATGGCTACAAGCAAGAAAATTCGAGAAATCAGATCGATACATCGAGAGGACAGAAGGAATCAACGTATTCGCGAACGTACGAGACGACGCGGCGTCCACCACCACCCGATCAAGAGCACCGAAAAACTCGTCACGAACATCGTCAACGCGACGATCCACCGTCTCCACCTCTTCGACGCAGAGTTCGGGAACAGGTATCCTAATTCTTTCAAAATTTTTTTCTCACCTATTTGTTTCCTGCGGAACGCCGATGCACTACAAAGTTCAATGGATCGGCAGATATCCACGAGATCGGAGGAAAAAAATGCCTATAACGATGTTCCGATTCGTGGGTCGAGTCCGGTTCTCGTTGTTCAGAGAACGTGGGAAAACCGTAGCAAAGACGTGCAACAATTGTCCGGAATGGAAAGAGCGGAGGCGCGACGCTACAGTCCGCAACACAAAACGCCGCCGCGATCGCGTTCCCCATCTCCGATACAAAAAATCGTTGGTCCGAGTCGACGAGAGAAGAAAAGTGTTATCGAGAACGCGGAGAAAAATACATCGAAAAGTACGAAAAATCGTTAATTACATATTTTTTTTTTATTTCTAGAGATCGATAACACGCGATAATACGGGTGTTTTCGTTTTTTGTTTATCGCGTAGGTCCGGGACAATCGAAGTACAAGATCGGCGAATCTTTCCGAAAACTCGTGGGAAAACTTCGTTCGGCATCGTCCGAGAGAAAAAATAAACGCGCCGGAAGTAGTTCGACGTCACAATTAACGCAAACCGACGACGATTCGACTTATCGACAGTACAATGTGATCGATCGAAATATACCATTGGTGACGGAAGACGACGCGGAGGACAAACCACCCGAACGACCGCCGCGTTCACCGAGAAATAATTCGACCACTCCGCCCGTTGTGAAAACAATAAAAACAACGAAATCGAACGGTTACTCCATTCATGAGCCAACGACCTATCATCGAAACGGCTCCTCGACACCTGTTCACAGGTATTACGTGGGCGAAGATCCTTATGCGGTTAGCAGTCGCGAGAGTTACAGCCGCGAAAAGGTTTACCGTGAGGCGAGCAACAAACCGCACGGAAGATCGAGGGGACCGAGTCGAAACGGTGTCGAACGAGACTACAGGTACAGATTTACATAACAAATAATCTTTGGTCACCAAGGTGGGTGTCTCGGTTATTGATGCGACGAAATTGTAACGCGAGCGAAAAAAAAAAATTTTGTTCCGCTTGCTATCGATTCTTCGGGGTTCAAAAAAAAAATACTTATATAAATCGCGCCGATTGAGAAATACTGCTTTCAATTCACGTTAAGACTAATTATCATTTATTTTATGACTCAAAATAACGAATAGGAAGAGTAGAAAATAAATAATATTCTTCATTGAGACTTTTTCGAAACGCGTACACAATTTTTTTTCAAAATTTTTATCACTGTTAGTTCGAAGTTTTACGATTTACGCATTAACACAATTCGCTCATTACACCGAAAACGTAAAAATGATTTAAAAAAGTAAACTCGTAAGTTAAACTGTACTTCGAGATAAATTGTAATTTTTTAATATTGTCGAATTTTTTTTGTTTTTGCGATTTTTTTAATGTTATTTTTTTATTTTAATGAAAAACGTCGTCGCCGTACATGATTCGCGCGGGAGATTTCATGAAAAAGTTTTCCTCGGTCAATGACCGTGACTTTCCGCGGCATGCGAAATGACTCGATTTCTTAATAAATCTTAACAACTCAACGGTTAATTTCAGCGTAGAGTCGAATTCGCTCGGCCGTTTCAGCAAGTCGACGAATCGTTTGACGAACGATTACGAGCGGGACGATCAATTTCGGAGTACTCAGACATTGCCACGGAAATTACATTCCGTTGATCACACAACGCGAACCTCGCAGACGAATTCCCGTCGTCCACCCGGCGGTAGTTCGAACACGATGAGTCACGTGAAACAGTCGCAAACGTCCCTGTCGACCGGGCGGCCCACGCAGTCCCGTCAGTACGGAAGTATGATCAACATATCGATTAAAAATGCCGTAACGTCACAAAAATCGAGCCCCGTACCCCCACCGAGCAATTTGCAAGGACCCGCGAAACCCGAACGAACGTACAAGTCTTCGCTGCTGCGCAGTAAAAGTTTCAACGTCGAGGCGAGTAGAAACGGCACCGATCATCCATCGCCGACTATACCGTACAAGTCGAATTTACAATTAAATCGTTTGGACGAAACTCCGCCGTTAAAGAGTCCCGGCATTCTCGCGAGTATTAGTCGCAGCAACAGGGATCTCTTCAAGGAGAGTAAACACGAGTATTAACTCGTAACGATATTGTCGAAACACGAGGTCCGGAGAAAAATCGCGATATACATTATATATTTTTCGATATATCTAATTTCATACTCGAAACTTCGTCTCATTCTAACGATTCCTTTTTATTCTTCACGCAAGAACCTCTTTGACTCGCGTCCAGCGTTAAGCGACGTTTTTCCGATTTTTCGTTACTTTAGATTATTATTATTATTATTATTATTATTATACTACATATCCCTCGTTCAACTAATTCTATGAAATAAAGATTATTTACGTACTTACCGAAACGAAGGTGTTGTATTTTTTCGGTGAGACCCGGAGTCACACTCGATGTGATTTTAATCCTTTCTTCTCTTCGCGATGTTTACGAAGACATTGCCGTGCATTTGCTTCGTGGATGCAGCGTGTTTAACCGCATGGCGCGGCATGGCATGTCCGCAGGGCGTCGTTTTTTTATTCATCATATGATGTTCTAAGATTGACGAAAAACTAACCGCACGAATCCAGAGGAGGACAGAGTTTGACGATGGAAAAACCTTTCTTTGTTTGTAATGCACACCGTCACACCGGCCGAAAAATCGACAGAAGCTGAGTGCGAGAGTACCGTGTTACTTGTTACGTGAAACGGGATATACGAATTTTTTCCCGAAAAGGTTAATAAATAACGAACTTTTATCCTCCTCTTTACTGTGAATCCAATGCTTGTCACGTACAACGGTATTACTGTACACATTTTTGAGAAAACCAGATGATGCCGCGTCTAAAAACTACAAAAATTGTAGTGCAAAATGTCGGACCGCTGACAGAAGAATAAACAAACTGACGACGGGAAGGGAGGAGGGGGAGTATCACTATTGGTAGACGGAGAGTGGGGGGATTGCTGACAATTCATTGTTCAATAACACGCCGGTTGGAAATCGATGGAAACGTCGGATTATCTCGCGATCTGTCACGACGGGGTTAAGAAATAATTACATTTTTTTTACAACTATATTGTACAATCAACACGTTCGACGCTGACGATCGTATCATTTTCGATGTTTTCGCGCTGAGTACGATGTTTTATCATTCGCCGAAAGGGACTCGGCGCTGATTAACAATGGCGGACACAGAGGGCACGAGATTTTTCCGGATGTAAACAACGCGCCCGCGAATTATACTTACGCGACATGTATACACATGGAACTTTAATATCATTTACATTGAGTTTGAAAGATTTTGTACAAATTTTTGCGTGAAGAGTTTGGCATAAACTTATCGACGAATGAACAATCAATTACTGTGTCATCACTGCTTCTTCCTCTTGGCGGAAGAGACTACTACCGGATGTGACACAATCCTGAGTTTTCGTATGGCGAGGATCAGTACGATGGCATTGACCGCGTACGTGCTAACGCATACAATGCAGATGTCGCCCAACACATAGAGTATCCACGCTAAATAAATCGATGTAACGTTCGATAGTGTCGACAGGAACACGAGTGTAACAGCGTGATAATAACGATTGAAGACACCTGAAATATTTTTACCATAATTTTTAATTCATTCGGATCAGAAAACGTTAACGTGATGTGCGTAGTGATTGTGTGTTAACGTCGCGGTGGTTTAATCACGAACTCCGAACCCGCAAATCCCGTTGTATTTTTACGAGGATGTGACATTCAACTGTTTACGTACTTGTGATGGCGAGAATGCTGTAGAATATTAATCCGTATATGCTGTTTGGAACGCAGAAAAAGGAATCACGAGGGATGAGACCGAAACCTTTGCCGTACCTGCAATGCGGTAAGATTTACAGAGATATACATACAGCGATATATCATATCGAATTGGTACAGAGTTCGGTGTCGTAGTCATTGACATTGCATTGAAAAAAATGTTCAATCGAACGTAGTTTCCAGGGCACGTAGTTTCAGAAAAACTCTTAAGTAAAGATGCTGATATCGATTTATAATCCGATCGAAATTTTTTTATCGGAATTAATCTAATTTTTGTGCGATGTCATAACAAATACTTGGAAAATACGTAAAGACCTTCCGAAAAACGGAGTACATCTTCTGGTTAGCTATATATCTATAAGAAGACACCGTTATCCTTCACTTTCCGCTTAACGAGCAGCTCTCGAAGTTTTCCATGTATTCATAAATATGTACCAAACTATACATGCAGCGCATTTAAAACAACTGTACCGGAGTAAGTGTTACTTTTATTTCTGAATCTCGTATGTTTAGTGCAGCAGGGGGGGGGGGGGGGGGTATTGATAAAGGGTTTTAATGTGCGGAAAAATCCTTTAAAAAATCTTAATTGAAATCGTAATCGTATTCGTAAAAAATAATCCATTTTATTTTGGAAATCGCAAATTGTGTAACTCGAAAAAAATCATCGTTTTTCGGTAGTCGATTGTTTGTTATTAAGCCGTAAAAAAAAATTAATTGCAGTTCCAAAATGAAAATAGCGATAATAAACGCGATAGTTGATCGATCGACAATTCAATCTATATACCAGATAAGATAATCCATTCGTATTAACAATCTGATTTTATCGAATGTCTCGAAACTTCGAGAAAATTATCGATATTACGAAAGTGCGTGTCGGCAGGTAAAATTTGGCATTCAGAAGTAAATAATTGAAATAAAATTTAATACGCATATAAGTGCGCGCAATTTCCGGTTCATGAATTACTAGCGTTGGCGCGCGCATCATATCGAGAGCATTGCGAGAATCCGAAGTGTCTTTCTTTCCGTCGGTTATAGTGGACGAGGTAACACGGTAACGTATACTCACTCCGACATGAATGCTTTCGTACAGCTGATGTTTTCGCTTATGTCGCACATCGCCTCATACGAGTCGTCCTGTTCTTTGGCGACCTCGACGACCCAAGCGTAGTAGGACAGCGCTAAACCGACTACGCATGAGGTGACGATTCCCGTATTGACCTTATGCACTCGTCCGCTCGGACTCGCCATTATCGCGACTAGAGAAAACGCGTTGTCAACGATCCGAAGTACCGGCGGAGAAATGTATTCGCAAAGAACCGACACGACCGATAGTAAAATCAGGTCTGAGGCTTTCGGAGACGTGTAGTTTAGTTTGCACACAGTGTATCGAACTCTCTCCGTCAAATATGCTTCGGCGCAATTCACCACGCGCATCCACTCGACGAGATAAATATTCGGTCATTAAGGAGGTTCCGGCAGCTATCATTAAAAAAAAACGATGTTTTATTTACGCGTCAATGAAAAACGAATCTTTCAATTAATCCAATCCGCAACCTGCACTGCAATCAGTATGCGATACAAAACAAAAAAATCGTTTTCTGCGTCATTAAAGATTGAAATATCTGATTGTAGGATTATTTTTATTTATATCAACAATATTTTGAACGTTTAAGAGCGTCAAAAAAATAAGAGTTTCGGTATCCGGGGTCACAGATACGCGAGTCTAAAAATAGCTACTGGTTTGTCTCGATGGATTGTGTATCTCAACATTATACATCGAGTTATTTTTGATTCGAAAGAACTTATAATTGGCGGTAATCTTAGTGAAATAAAAAAATGCAAAATTTATTGTAGCCGCGAAATAGTTATTTAAATTGCATCTTTCATAGTAATTGAAAGGAAAAAAAATTGTACCGACATTCATTATTTATAATTAAAAAAAAATACGTAAATTTTGTTTCTTAATAAACAAAAGAGGTTTTCGTGTCGGAATTGAGAAAATCCATTACCCAATCGGGTTCACGACTATTCTCGTGCGCGCATCGTTTTTGGGTCAACGATCGATGTCTCATACTACTAGCTACGGAATAAAAATGAAGGTACGTCGTCTCGACTTAGGCGTCGCGTTTATTCGACCAGAAATCTTACACCCCCGCGTGAGAGGTCGTTTAATCATTATGATAATCGAAGAGAATCGGAGCGTGTCGAATGCAATATTCAAGATAAATTCCACGTTAAATATATCGTATAAGTTTTCAGGTGGAATAGTTTATTCGTTTACCATTTGTACAGTTCTTAATAAATTTTCTTTTGTTTTTCTTTTTTTCGTTTTTTTTTTTTAATTTTTCTTTTTATTATTATTTTTCATTTAAATACGATTATGTATCATCAGAACCAGCATTTTGACTACAAAATGAAATTTTAATCCCGGATTACACTTCCATCTCCACACAGTGGGATCAATTTTTGTCAATCTTTCTATCTTACATTCACACCCTCTGATTCCTCACTCTCTCTTTCTCTCTCTATTTATCTCTTACAAATTATATTTTACGAATAAAAAAAATGCCGTTTCTCCTCATTTTTTCGTCTTACATCCTATATACGTTTAGCAAAGTTAATGAGACAGACGTGAGTGTCCCAATCGCTGATCGCTTGAGACCAAATTTCACCCACTTTCCCAATTACGTTTATCACTCAAATCCTCGTGCAAATTCTTCCGTGTAAAATAACGCTGAATAAAAATAAAAAATTCATCGTGTACCGAAACCCCAAATGGATCAAATTTGCGATCAGTGAATGGGACATCCGAGAAACTCACCGCGTTGGGGTAATTATTAGATGAATATATAGTTCTATGATTGACATTTACATCGTAAGATGCTCACTGAGAACGTTAATCGTATCTCGATCTTCCGATTTTCTTTTTATTCAAAAAGTCCGGTGATGCGATAAAAGAAAATATCGAAGCGAGTAATTAAGTTTCGTGAGATAACAGGACGAATACGAATGTTTCGCGCGAATTAACTTCGCGAATGCAATCGCCAAATCAGATTGAAATCAGAGAAACAAAAAACTTTCGAACGTATGAGATAATTGATACTTTTTTATATCATTCAGTGGAAACGTTGAATTCTTCGAAAAAAAAAAAAGGAGTCGAATGAATTTCTATAAGAAAAGGGCGACATGTGGAATAACGAGGGAAGGGAAACGTGATCTGTAATCAAAGTTTACTGGCGTTTCGTCGTGATGTAAAGAAGATGGAGCCTATTATTCCTGCGGTGCCATAGCTCTCGCTTGAGCTCTGACTCTCTTCTCGTATTCTAAGCGATTTTGACTGAAAAATAAAAAATCAAAAAAATCGTTTAGTTACATGGGAAATTATTGGTAACGGATATGGAAATTTATCGAACGGCGAATGGGGGAAATTTTTATTACCAATATATAGTATATGCCTCCGCTTGTGCCGGATCTTTGACGTTCGGCTCGTTCAACAGATCCTGAATACCAAGTAGAATTTGCTTGATTGTTATTGCCGGTCTCCAGTCTTTCTCTTCATCCAGAAGCGATAAACACACCGTACCGGAGGGATAAACGTTTGGATGGAAGAGCGGCGGCTCAAATTTACACTTTGGGGGACTCGACGGATAGTCATCCTTGAATATCATACGCAATTTGTAGAGACCACCTTCCCAAGGGGTCTGAAAAAAAAAAAAAAAAATTTGAAAAAAAAAAAAAGAAAAAACGATCAATGAAGGAAAATTTCAATGGGAATACAAGATAATAGTTGTTTATGAAATGTCGAAACTTACCGATTTCTTTCCGGGTATTGCGCATTCCCAACTCATCAAGTTGAGAGTGCCGTCTGGATTTTTTGTGGGTCGTGCCACGAAACCCTGAAATCAAATTAAAATGAGTCGATAAAAAAAAAACAGAAAATGAAAATCGAGAAAAAAGTATTCACGCCTACAATATTTTGTTTTGAACTAAAATTGATCGTCAGGGAATGTTTGGAATTTTTTGCAAGGTTAGGATCGATCGATTTGCGAAGAAGATTCGCAAAATTTGTTACATTGCATTTTCGCGTATACAGGACGCGAACTTTTGCGGCATACACGCTATCAACAACGAAACATGTTTTTTTTTTTCGGCTTTCGTTAACCTAATACTTTTTTCCCGCGCAAAATAAACGTTACGATACACGAATAAATTGTTGTAGCGATGAATAATTGCGGGGATTCGATGATTTCGTGTAAATTAGGATGAAAAAAAACTCACAAACGGATGATCTTTCCTCCATGCTTTTCTCTCCTCCGCTAGCCTAGCACTCGCAATGCCTGACATTATTCTCTGCAACAAAAGCACGGTGTGCGTGACAACGAAACATTCGAAGGCTAAAATAGAAGACTCGCGTATCTCTCCTCGTGTTTACGAAAATATTGTGTCTATTACCGTTTATCTGTAATAGAACTGTTGCGTTTTATTCAAAAACCTCTGGCGTCCACTCGGTCTAACAACGAAATTTTCATCGAATACTTTTTAGCGGCACAAACGCAAAAACGCGATCGGTCTGGTGGAAGTTTCGGACTCTGTGTTCGCAAAGACGATATGACCCTTGCAAACCGCTTTCGATGCATCCGGGATACTCGCGATTCTGTGTATCTGCGTTTGTAATTAATCAATTCAGAATAGTTTTCACGGGCCAATGTCCCGGGATTTTCGTTGAATTGGACAAGAAATTGTTGCGCTTGCAAATGGAATTCATCGCAGGATTAAAAATCGTGGAATTTCAACCTATCGCATGTCTTCCCTTCTAGCTGTGCGTTCGTAAAAGCACAATGGCTGCCGCGGTTTGTGGACGCTACACGGAAACACGCCTTTACATTCGTAATTCATAAATGTTCCATTACCGAGAGCCTTATAATTTATTTAATCATAATTTTTATAAATTTTTTTCTTTGTATCGTATTGTCGAAAGTATTACGATGTTAATGTTGAAAAATTTTATGAAATTTTAGGACCCTTCTTACCGTTATGTTAAGGGTATATAATTACACATCGGTTATGTATACAATATAATATAAATAATATATAACAAATCATTGTAATATAATATTTATAATGTATTTAATCGTTGTATTCAGAACATTAAGGGTACCAAAAAAATGGTCACATACATCACAAGTACCTTTAATAAAACTTACAACAATTGATAGAAATTGAAATTTTCGATTAAAATTTGATTTTTTTTAACGTGAAACTCTAATATTTGCCGATATATAAGACATTTAGACATATGACTTATATTGAATAGTTACGATAAAAAAAAAATATTGTACTCGAATATCGTACAATAGCCACGAAAGGTTTCCTCCCCCGCATGCCGGCTTTGCCGTTTTTACGCCTTGTGACTCCGAGAATATCTTAGGTATTAGCATAGCTGATACTTCACCTGTTCGTCATAGTCCCGTGGACCGTTCGCCACTACGCTTCCGGCTCCGGAATTAAATATTTTTTATCGTGTTTTACAAAAAATAAGTTTCCACGCAGTTTTTTCTTTATCATCGTTAATTCGCAATGAAATAAAAAATAAAGTACTACTTTACCGAAGGCACTATAATGAAAAGCACATCGTTCGCACATATTATACTGTAAGTTTTCGTAGAAAACGATTAATCACTGCGTTAAAAATAAAACTCGTGTTTATTAATTCTCGAAAAATACGAGAGCAGCAACAGCAATATATTTTAACCATTGATTTTATTGTTACTCGTTGAAAACTCAATTCAAGTTATAAATTTGTAATTTTCGGGACCATTGATCGTGTGTAAAATCTCGCGGAGCTTTCATTTGCTCGCTAACAACTACCAAATATTCCGAAACGCTTCCACGTGCTTAACTGATCAAACAGAGACGTACTACACGACGATGTCTTACTCAAGAGGTCCGACCTAATTTAATCTCTCTTTTCCTGTTTCAATGCCAAGTTCGTGTCACGTAATATCTACATCATCGTCACTTCGTTTTCGGAAGTTTCTTGGAAAATAAAAAAAACTAAAATCATTGATTTTTTTCATTTTTTATCAATTAATTAATTCATTAAATTTATTACCATAAAAATACAATCATTTTATATAATATTTATTTCAATTTATTTCTTGGTTAATATTTCATTGTAATTTTTTATTTTTTAAATTTATTTGTTAATTATGTTCTATTTTTCAAAGCATTGACTCATATATTGCATAAGAGGCTCGCGAGTCCCGTGATGTCTGTCAATAAAACGATCGATTGTTTGCATTGAATTTAGGATGAACGCGATAATCGGCAACAACAATGTTAAAAAAATTACCGGAGAGACCGATGTTACGTATGAACAGCGAGCGCAGTACCGTCGAAGTTTTGCCTTGAAATACGTTGAAAAACATTTCACGATTTTTGCTTCCTTCGAGTAATTTGCTCGCGCAATTGTATTACCGCGGTTAGCAATTCTCGAAGCTGTTTAAACAGAAATACGCGTATTCACGATCTATACTCGCGTAGAAAATTCACTGCTTGAAATCTTACGAGATTATGCATATAGTTCGCTGATAAAGAGAGTCACACGTTCGTGCGAATGTTGTCATAAGCGAAAATTCAACAAATCGCATTTACGCGATTTGCGAATGAGATATTTTACCTTTTACTATAATAACCGAATCACGCGGCAAAAGCTATTTTTCATTCATTTTTTCTCGCATCGAAGCTTCAAAAAAAAATCTATAAAGATTAGATAAGACGAGTGTTTGCATCTGTTGCATCATTTCGCGAGTTTCTATCTAAAAAGCTTAAAAAGCGTCGAGATAAAATTACGTATAAAAAAAAATCGTCCTTTTTTTTTTAAACAGAATAGTCATACTAACGTCAAACGACGTTTCGTATGCGAAAGAAAATCATCCATGTGATTTGCGATCTTCGCACAAAAAGATCGCGGAAACCCCGTCGAATTGTTCGCTGAATGATCACGACAATCATTTGTGGTGTTGGGATGGTCTGCACGACGAATGGCTGTCTGGGTAACGAATATATACTCATTGGATCGATCGAATTAGTATGAAAATTGCATTACCACAAGAATTGAATTACAGCTCCAAATCCATTCGCGCGCTAACGCTGTGCGATTGGCCCGAATTATTCTTCGATCCGCAAGATATATTAACAAAATTTCCGTCGCTTAAAAAATTCATTCTGACGAGAAGCAATTTGATCACATTGTCGAATACCTTTCCTGCGGAAGTTCGAGATCTCGAGGTATATAAAATGCATTAATAATGCACTTTTGCGAGCAGATGTATCGCGGTTGGGGAGTCTATCTGTTAATTGATTGTTAATTCACGCGGACAGATAGTCGATTTTACCGACACGAAACTCGAAGCAATACCCGAGGATACTTTTGCGAATTTAACATCGCTGCGAACTCTTGACCTCAGAAACAATAAACTCAGCGAAATAAATCCACGAATTTTCAATGGATCGCATTTGCAGCACATTCGTCTATCGGGTGAGAACTTCGGGCGATTTTTACGATCTATTAATTTCGTTCGTTTATAAATCTTTTTTTGATTCTCCGCAAAAGGCAATCCATGGAAATGCAACGAAAACATGTCGTGGATACTCGACGCGAGACACGATGCATTGGGCAAACGGGTCAGCGACAGAGACAAATTACAATGCGCCGCGCCTTATGAGGATCGACCGCTCGTACCGGTCGTCGAAATAATCATAGTGAGCTCCCAGCAAACGTAATTATTGTAATCAACAGCACGAATAATTGAGGTTATCAAAATTTAATTGGTAGCGAGCGTTCGAACGATTTACAAAGCAAGTCAATTTCCGGAATTAGCGGTTCAACGCTGATTCCTTTTTCCGTTCGATTAATTATTTAAGAGAACGGATTATTCGATAAAATTTACCACAATTCGTGTTGTGTTACATTTCACTGTAATTCAATAATCCTAATAATCCGCGATAGCAATTCGGTTTATTTTCATTAAAAATCAAGAAGTTACACAAAAGATATATTTTCATATATATAAAAAAACGGAAAATCGTAGATTAAAAAATTAACGTTCGACGAAAAATTACGAATAATTATATTACGAGAAAATCAAAAAAATTACATTTACGAAAAAACGAATAAACAGCTTTATTGCGAGAAAAATCGTTGTAGGAAGATATATATTAACGATTCACGAATATTCGCACTATAAACAGTATTTTTCTTACGATCTCAGACCCTGAAGGAGGAATGTAAAAAGACGATGTGCGATTGCGAATTGGTTTACGTTGTCGGTCGGGTCGGTAGGCAAATTCAAAGGCAGTTGATGGCATTCGTAACGACGAATTGCAGTTACCGCGGTCTCACGGAGATGCCAAAATTTTTGCCCACGAACACGACGACGCTTCACCTCAAAGGCAATAAGGTTCGATGAAGCGAAAATAACCAGAAATTCGAGGCTCGATGTGTAGCTAAAAAATCTAAAAAGACGCGAAAAAAAAGGAAAAAAAAATACATTTTCTCTCGTAGATATCCGACTTGACACCGCTCGCCACGAATAAGTTCTACAAACAAGTAAAGGATCTGTATCTTGACGGAAATCTCATCGAGTCCATAACTCAGTTGGAAGGCTCATCGTGGCTCGATAATTTTCGAGTTCTGAGTCTCCGAAGCAATCGACTAACAGATGTGGGTATTAAATTCTCGAAAGAAAAGCAAATACATCGACGATAAAATTTAAATTTGTTTTAACGTTTTCTAAACATCGCTCTCATTCGCAAATATTCCCCACGGTAAACTTCGACTTGCGGCTGTTTTGCGCGGTGCTTTTTATTTACGCAAAAAAAAAAAGAAAAAAAAAAAAAACGCACTTACGCTCCTAGCGTTTCGTTGTTGCGAAATTTGAATGAAAATATGTTTGAATGAGAAACAAAAAAATAATAGAAACCGTTCCACTCGTCGCTGTTTCATTATTCACAGCTGCCGACTTATGCGTTGGAGAACGTACTTTTACAAAGCCGTAGCGCAGTCAGCATATATCTCGGTGATAATCCGTGGCGATGCGATTGTCTCTTTACGCCGGGTTTTCAGGTAAGCCGATCGTGGAATTATGGATCTTCTTCTTCTCTCGACGAATATATAACCATATAATAACGATACGGGAATATTATTGAATTAATCAACAATCCCACATACCGACGGATCGATACGTTTGACGAGAGATGTTAATCCGTTTCAGGATCTATTGATCAGGTATACTAATCTCGTGAAGGACGTCAATGACGTAAGATGTCACTCTGCGGTAAATGAAGAGAACTTGAATAAGCAGGTGAGCTTTGTGTGCCCCACAAGGACCTCTCGACCTCCCGTCTATCAGTCCAATTTCTCTCTCTGTATAAATCCTAATGCACTCAAACACGCGGCAATCTGTGATCGATGCGAATTTACCCATCAAAACTTTTTACCGATAACGAATAGATAGAAATTTTAATTAACTTCGCGGAAAAATCTATAGTTCTGAAACGTGAAAAAAAATGGCGTCGCGGCAAAATATACGAAGAATTAACTATTTATTATAGATAATTAAATAATGATTAATCAATTATTGATTTTATAATACAGATTATTATAAATCTAAAATAATGCAAAACTTACGCGTACGTAATTTTATACGCTTTATGCAAATTCCCATGCAGACATTTGTTTATTATTATTGTTATGATTATTATGTCTGTCGATAAAATATTCCATTTGTGATCATATTTTTTCGGGAGATATGTGAATATAGATAGATTCGTATAACCTGCTGTTTTACGAAGAAACGTTCGATATATCGTTCAATATGTCGGGCGCACCTGTATTTTCGTTTCGATCGCATGTATATCTAATTATAGAAATTCTGTGAACACGTGTGCCTTCGTGTGTATATAACCCGAAATTCAGAATTTTCGTGAATTGGAATGCGATTGATGATATACGCTCGATTACCGATGTGCACAAAAAATAAGGGGTGAAAAAAAAAAGAAACGAAAAAACGATGATTCGCAGATTCGCGATCTGACGAGAACAGAGATATGCATCGACGCTTCTACAGTCTCGTGGTTATACCCGCTCGATGTACTCAACGGTATCCTCGCATCTCTGATCGTACTGATAATCGGTAAACTACTGTACGACTATTGGTCCTTCAAGAAAACGGGAAAGTTACCCTGGATAGTCGCCAAAATACCCTGAACCATCGGAGCAGACGAAAACTGCGCTGTGTGTTTGCGGTTCAAGATAAGTACATCTCCCGTTCAATGTACTGGCAATCTCGGTGCATCGACCCAAAAAGCTTAAGCTATGAGATACACGAGAAAAACATTGAATGTTTTTTTTTTATCGAATTACAAAAATCTGCTTAATGTAAACAAATGTTTTCGGTTCATTGATGACGTTGCGAAGACAATTTTGTCAACAAGTCTTCGGCCGCTAACATTTGTGCGATTTTCTCACGAATTTCGTGACCTGTGAAAATATAGAGGAATGTGCGGAAATCAATGACTGCGGAATGTATTATTTTGAAAAAAATGTTTAAAAAAACCATTTCAATTTACTGACCCTCTCCTACTTCGTTTAGTGCTTTGCACACCGCGCTGTGCTTCACGCCTTCGAGTCCGTATTCTACGCTCTGCGAAACGGAGTAAATAGGCTTCGGGGCGTTTTTTTCGAGACATAGTTTATATAACTTTCTTTTCGCATTTTCTGACAATTCACCAACGATACTTAAGATTTCTCGCAGCCTTAAACGAAACACCAATTCCTCACTTATGCGTTTTGAGACGATTAAATTTCACTAATGACTTACCGTTCGTTCGACGGGGGCGCGAGGTCTTTCAGCCCCTCGTCCATCTCATTTTCGACTAACGATCTCAGTATCGTCGTAGCGACAGCCTTCTGGGCAGCGGACTTCGAATTTCCGATAGAAACGGCTGATGAAAATCGCGATGAAATTTTACTGATTCTATATATTCGCTTTTTAAGATTTCTTTTTCTCGATTTTTACCTTTGTAACCGGCAAATGTACATTCGTATTCGCAAAAATTCGATTTGTTTTTAATGAGTCGGTAATTAACCTGCTCGTTGCACTGTTCGGCGTATTCCTTCAGTATCGCAACAGCCGTTCTCGCTGCTTGCGGAGGACTTTCAGAATTTTTCTCGTCACCGCTTCCCTTTTTTTAATTTTAATTTAATTTCAATAAAATTTGTTGTATTTTGTTTTAACTTTCGAACCATTTTTCCATTTTCGTTACGCATTTTTTCCACTTTTTTCCTAATCGGTATTGATGTTTGATTCGAATTTCGGATCGGTGACGAATCGGGAGTCGATTTCGTTCGTCTCTTCGGTTCCATCACAGGATCTTTTTTTTGAACATTGATTTTGTCCGATTTTTCGCTTCGGCTCGTGTTCATCGCTTTGGGAATTGTTGAGT
Organism: Cryptus viduatorius; assembly: GCA_964006125.1. Lineage (NCBI taxonomy): Eukaryota > Metazoa > Arthropoda > Insecta > Hymenoptera > Ichneumonidae > Cryptus > Cryptus viduatorius. The sequence goes on from OZ023220.1 coordinate 8,612,469, forward strand.
TCGTTTCCTCGGAAAATCTATCGGTATCTTTAACACTCGGATTATTAATTTTCGCGATTTGGCGGAACGTTTCATTCACTAACTTTTTTTCGATTGAAAATTATGAAAATTACGAAAAATAAATAAAAAGAAAATGAATTACCGTTTATACGAGTCGAAGCATCGGGAACAATCGTTACCGGTTTTTTAACGATTAATCTCTTGGAATTCGCTGCGTTACCGCCCGCGAATTGGTCCCATTCTTCCAAACTCTCGACCCGTTTTCCTTTCACGGAATCTCCGATTTTTCTAACCTCACTTATCGCCACATTTTTCGAATCGATAATGTCATTTTTTTGAGAAATCTGCGCGATAGATTGCAAGACAGGAGTATCGTTTGTATTCGTCGAATTGCCGATGTTGTTCGACGAGACAGGCGGAGAAATTGCGTCCACCGATTCGGACTGTTCGATTTCTCGATCTATAGCGACGCAGTCGTCGGATGTTCGTGTTCCGGCTTCCGCAACCTGAAATGTCGCCAATATTGCGCGTTTAAAAAAAAATTAATATGTTTGAAAATCATCGACACAGACTTACGTCGATTTCTTCGTATGTCGACATCGATGTACCCGAACCAGCAGAGACCATTTGGTCCGAATCGTCGGAACTTGTCCTCTCTAATACGTAATTTAAAGTGCGATAAAAATAAAAAAATTGTCAATTCCCTTGCAAAATAATAACTTTTGGATTATCAAATGAAAGGTTGTTAACTCGAAACAAGCGACGAAGAGATAACAGTGGTATTAAATTACAGAGAAAGTAAATAAATTAAGCTAAACCTCCTTAAAACTTGCCATCGCAACGTCAGACACTTCATACCAATTTCCTTGCCAGTGTTGCAAGGAGTTGATCGCAATCGATCCAAAAGTTCTTCGGCTCTCTCTATAGCCGACTCCATTTCGCACAGCAATGGTGCAGCGTTTGGGTATCTCTTGGCGATCGCTTTCCATACCATTTCCGTCTCATCGTCGTTGTTCCGCAGCGATCTTGGCGTCGACAATTTATCTTTACACCTCGATACTTCTCTTTGCTCCATAAATTCGGCGATTCCGCGATAAAAATATCTCCCCGAAACATTAACTTATTTGAACCACGAAAAATTATGTGTCATTTTGCTGTCAGTGCGGCCGAAAACGGCAAAGTCGAAACAGCGTAAAATCGTTTTTGTGTTAAAAAAAAAAAAAAAAAAAAAAAAAAAACACGATAAGCATTCGTCGATATATTGAAACCGGTAAAAAAACAAAGTACACAGCGACTGGGTTTCTTTAACGCGGTGATATTTTATTAAAATTATAAACACGGGATTACAATACATCACGTAACGTGGTAATACTTGTTGCTTAGAAACTCGTCGTTGAATCAAGGCCTCGTTGATTCAAAAATTCTTATCGTCCCACTTAACTACGGAGTGCGAGCCCTTTGCTTTCTTTTTTTTTGTTTTTCTTATTTTTTTTTTCGTGCTACGTGTACGTACATACATGCATATGCATATCACCCTATCGTAGAATGCGTTCTGAGTGAAGTTTTTATTTTTATGTTTTTTTTTTTTTTTGCGGTGCATTATTGTTTCCTCGATTGCGCTCATTCTTCTATGACTCCCTTGTGTGTCTCTCGGTGTTTGCGTCCCTTTGAGCGCACGACGCCGATTTTTTTTTTTTTCGACATTTTTACTAATTAGTATAAACCGACGCGAAAAAGGAGTATTGCCGAGGAGGCTATCATCGATCTATCTTGATGATGAATGTTATATTACGTAGTATTAATCGGACGCGGCTCTGCGCTCTCTCACACTCTCTCGCTCTCAATTTAATTTCATTACCATCCACTCTCACAGTCGGATTGTTGATACGCTTACTTCTATCACAGCATATACGGATGTTGCGCGTCAATTATAACCATTTTTTTTTTCATTAATTCTTTTTTTTTGTTTCGTGTACGTTGTTATTATTTACTTAATGTAATATATTACACGGCGGCAGTTCTCGCGTTTCGCGAATCTACATCGATTGCTAATTAATTATTAATCGTCTCGAATCTCAAGTCATTTTTTTTCTTTTTTTTTTTTATTTCAATCGTTTCGTCTCTTCGTATCCTCCACGAAAATCCATCGAAACTTCAATCAACTATACATCGATCGCTAAACTTTTCTCGGTGAAAAGCGATATCGCCCACTTTTACCTCCGTCGCGCTCCCCTTTCGCCGGAACAATATCAAACCTAATTTTTTTTTATACGTATTTTTATTTTCGTCACCTATGCGCGTGTTTCCCGTAACGTGACCCGATGACTTTTTCCCTTTATTATTAGTTACACCTACGAAGTTATAGGCGACGAATGATTTATGGCACCGTTCACGTACGTTTTTTTTTCTTTCCCCACGTATGGTATTGCGTGTTTATGCGTATACATATATATATATACCTATAGTCATTTTATGGATTCCCGAAATGAATATTTATCGGCGTGCGACGATTGTGCCTCGATGCTTTTTATTAGCAGTCCGGGTCGCGCCAGTCTGTTTGGTCGTGATTAATTTTCTTTTTTCTTTTGTTTTGTTTTTTTTTTTTTTTAACGTATAGGTATATTATTTGATACATTTCCTCCCACCTTTCGCTATCCCTCATTCTTCTCTCTGTTCACTCCGGCAATTACGTTATTCGCGCAACCACTCGCGGGCCATTTCTCTCTCTTCCTTTTTTTTCACTCTATTTCTATTAATCTTTCAACCCCGCGCCAAATGCCAAACCCACAACGCTGCCTCATAATTCATACAGTCATCCCTCCGAACGCGCACGCGCGACCCTCCGCTTCTGGCAGTCTACAACTTGTTAAAAAGCATATGCGCACGTGACACATATATCTACACAGCCTTTCTTCGCTTCGCGCATTTTTTCTTTGTGTCGTCTTATCGTTATTAACCCCACGCTTTTTTTTTTTTTTTTTTCGTCTTTTCCGACATCTTTTATTTTTCCTCATTCGTCTTCATCCTCTTCGCATCAATGTCTAACGATCAATCTAACACCTATGTGTGGAACTCTCACTCGCGGAATCCGGTGACTCTTACTTTTTTGTATCCTTCGTTTTTCCTTCCCCTAAAGCCATCCCCCTTCGATCTCTCACCCTCAACCAACCCCCTCTTTTTTTCCTATATTTGGCACTCGAAAAACTCGTAGATAAAATCGTCTCGACTAACGGCTATATACGCTTCTCACCTCTTTCTCTCTCTCTCCCTTTCTCTCCCTTTTCGTCACGACACTTTTTTTAGATCGCGCTGAGCTCATTTCGGGTTCCGATGTTTTACGAACCAATGAACTTTCAGTGCGTCGCCCTCCGCGTGATCCATCTCCCGAAGATTATCAACCCCTGCAGTCCCTGCGTTTCTTCGCTCGAATCTTATACCTTACCTCGGTCAATACTCGAATTCGCATTTTTTATTTATTTTTTTCGCCGCCAAGTCTGATTATGAACTTTCGTGGATGAGATTCGCTGATGCGTCTCTCGCGTTTGCGCGATCTTTACCCGAGAGTCGCGTACTCGGCTCGGCGTGTTTTTTTTTGGATTTCTTTCATTTTATGTGTTTTTTTTGTTGGTTTTTTTTTCTTTTCACACTGTTTCTTGGAAAAAAATAAAATGAAAGAAGATGACTGGACTATTCACACGGTCGTTTCGATATCGTGGATGGCGTACTGTCAACAAATACTGTCCTTTCCGTAATTCTCGAGATACATCTCTTGCGGCGTCGCGAGATTGTAACGTCCGCTCAAACGACTACCGGTTAGTCCGTTGTTGTGATGAGTGTGATTAACGTGAAGATGATTTACGCTTAGTGCGACGTTTTTCTTTTTCTTTCGCGCTTTGTGACGATACAGACAGTACTTTAGACAACCGGTTGCGAGCAATAGGATGAGAAATATTCCCAAAGCTCCCGCCCCTATCGCAACGTACAGGAGAGTTGCGCCGAAGCGAAACGAACAATTCGCTTCCTCCTCGTCGAAACCCGAGGGACAGTGACGAACACCGTCACACCAGAGAACGGAGCTTATGCACGCCTGGATCTCCGGACATCTAAACAGAGCAATAAAAAAAAAGTGCACACAAAAATCATTAGTCGAGGCGCCGATTCGGAGTGTGGAATTCCATCCAATAATAGTTTATGGATGTCCTGACTTCCTGACGTTTTTTTTTTTTTTTTTTTTTCATTGGAATGATATTTAAAGCACACGAATTCGCTATATGATTCCGTCACAATGTCATTTACCGGGTCGTCGTTAATTTTATCATATCGATTACCAATAGCTACCAACTTTGACCAACATTTTCTTACAAAAGGGCTGTAGATAGCGGAAAAGAATGAAAAATTCAGTCTCAGGTCAACATTGTTTTTTCTTTTTCAAGATCAATTTTCCATTTACGAAAAAAAAAAAAACAAAGTAAGTGAAAAAAAATCTGAAATTTTTTTTGATAAAATAAAACAGTTATTCGGTTAATACTGAACCACGATAATTAATTCTATCCTTGCAGACATTGATTCATTAATCGTTCTAAATGCATAGGCATTTTTTAAAAATTCTTTCCAATTTTCGAATTTTTTTTTACGGTTGAAAAGCCACGAATTTTGGATATGTTTTCACAAAAAGACAACGCATTACACTTAATTCGAAAAAAATCTGAAAAAATCCATAACTATTTTGATAAAATAACGAATCAACTGCTGATAAAACAGTTTGCTTGCCGGATGATTTTTGAACGAATTATTTTTAAAATTAATTCGCTGATGACTGTGCGATTAGAGAAAAACAATTTTCTCAGTATTTTCTATATGTTCAAAATTTATCAAATATTTATTTCACTGAAGGTATTCAAAATTTTCGTTGATTGCAACTTTTGGCTATAAATTCACCAATATACTCTCTTTCAATAATCGATAAAAAAAAAATACGCACCTGAAAGGGCAGTCCTCGGTGGGTCCCAAAACGACAGCATTGGATCCGAGACTATTGGCGTTCGTCCTCTTCGATATCGCAATCCACGTGAGTGCGTAAAATCCGGGTTCGCGTTGAAGAAACTCAACGACAAAGCTCCTCGCGTGTTGCATCATCGCGTTTATAGGTGGCGTACCGTTAGCGACACTGTAGTTCCAACCCCCGGAAAAGAAATCGACGGTTCTCGATACGTCGTTTCCGCCCTCAGGGCATATGACGCTGCGCTCTTTAGTATTAGCAGCGGAATAAACGATTATTCTATTGAGCGTCGTGCATTCCTCGATGTTATCGGCATTTATCGCGAAGCCGGTTGTTCGAAGATAAAGAAAATTCATTCTAACGTCCTCGGGCTCGATGAGCCACGGCTCGTTGATGCACTGAGTAGCGGTAAGATCTTCCGTGTTGGCGAGAATCTCCTCAACATCGGCGACCCCTCCAACAACACGTGGCAGTGGGCTGCGCAGCGATATATCGCCACTGGTACCGCGCAGTTTCCGATCCTCCAATTTCGTTGGACATGATTGATCCTCCCGAACCTCACTAATAGGAACGAAACGATATTCTCCTTCAAAGAAGAAATTCTCGTAATCCTGTGTTACGTTCATTCGCGTGACGGTGAACTTTAGCTCAACAACATTCGAGGTCAGACCCTTCAGAACGATTTTATCGGTAACGTTCGAGCAAAGACAATCGCGAACAAGTTCAACCCCCGTCCAGGGATATTCGGCAACGACGAGTTCGGCGCTTCCGTCTCTCTTCGAATCGATCGTTCGTCGATCGCAGGCCCACCGATCGACAAGAGGATCGACGTACGACGCGCATATCTTATCGCCGAACGAGGCTCTCGCGATCGTTAATTCTATCCTCTGATCGGCTTCCGCCTCGAAACGATAGACGCAACTCAAGTTTTGCGCTCCCCCGCGACCGTAGAAGAATACGCTCTTCGGCGATGAAAATTTTCCCGTCACACCGGAAGACTTTGACGACGACGAGGCGAGGGACGCTGATGGCGAAGAGGGGGTTATCGAAGTCGAGGAAAATACGAGATGACACGACATCGAGTCGTGAACGAACTCGTAACGAAGCACGAAACTAATGGGATAAAGTGCACTACCCTGTCGAAGTATGTGCTCGAGCGTCAAATCGCGACCGGAAGACACGTAACTCTCCGATAGACTGCACGGACGCGTGTGACGACTGCTGTTACGTAGGAGACTGTGATCGCACAACAACGGTATATCATCCTTACAGAATTGACCCATCAACTTGACGTTCTGTTATCAAAAGAATGGGATCGTTTATTGTTACTATTTCACTTCGATGCTTCGAGATATCACGTAACGAGAAAGAGGGGGGAGAAAAATAAAATGGCGCACTGGGAAAACATAAAAGGGACATTAATATCAGCATAAAGATAAGTATCGAATGATTTTAATCTTTCGCTCCGCTTTTCGTAACTCGGTGTCGGACATAAATTACTTTCTTCCCCTTTTATGGGAAATTCCCCGAGCAAAAAGAGAATTATTATTATTGATAATAATAATAATAATTCTCTTATTATTAATTTATTAATGATAATAAAAAAGTTTGTTTCCGCTTTTTTTTTCTTTCGTTAATTGCTTATTTTTACCGATAAAATAAGAAAGAAAGTAAGTTCGCGGTATATAAGGGGAATCGACCGGTAAAACGGAGTGTTTTCGAGGTAAAAAATTGAAAAGTAGCAGTTCTCGGATGAAGGATTATCGTTGTATAGATTCTCATAGAGTGATCTCGAACGGGAAGCACTATATACCGAGGTGACGTTGCAAGGTGCTTTACGTTGATCCGATTGTCGACGACAGTGTCATCACCGACCAGGAAATCTCGGAAAAAATCGGGTCGGAACCGACTCGACCCTCGAGAACTCCGGAGCAGTCGACCCACAACTCGAGGGGCGTTTCGCAATCGATCAGAAATTCGAGAAGAACGGAAGCCGCGATGTTGATAAAGTGTCAGTTTCTTCTCTTGAAGTGCCCCCCGTTTCGTTCGAAATTGTAATGTAATCGTATACAGGGTTTTTCGATCGAAAAAATATAAGTTAAATACGCGGATGAAGTATTTTGACTTTCATTGGGAGCGAAGAGATTAAAATCCGATAGGGTATTAAAAATAAATATATCGGTAAAGTGAATATTTATCGAAATTTGTCAAAGCTTTGAGGTGTAGAAACAAAAATAATAAAAATCGATATTAACTCAAAGGTCGAATTGCATTTTCCGAATACATAACTTTTACAGGAGAAAACTGTTACAACTTATAGTAATAGGGAATAAAATTGGAATTGAATAAAGGAAAAAGTAAAGCGGTTTACTGAAAGTGACATTGAGAAAAGAAGTTCTATAGTACCTTTCGCGACGTTTGTTTGTCGGTTGAGTGGTCACCGTCCCAAATGAGAAGTTTGGCATTGCAATCGGCACCGGCGTCGATACTGGCCGCCGGATCGGAACTCGCCGCGTAATACTTAACGAACGATATCCACACGATTTCGTTCGATTTTCCTTGGAAGTGATAGCGGCAGGTGGTGTTCGGTGGCAATGAATGCTTTGGATTCTCAAGTATACCGGACGGACTCTCGTAGCTCGATATATGAAAGTCACAATTATCGTTCTCCTTGACGAAGCTTCGTGACTTCTCGTCCACGAATAGAACCTGTTAAACGAAATAAAACCTCACAATTACTTTCCGTCACTTCTTTTTCACTTCTCCCATTTCATGAGAATTTAACGATCCACATGGAAAAAAAAGTCCGTGCAAAAAATATATATTAAAAATACATGAAATTACATTGATTAATCCTATAATTTGTTATATATTTGCAGATATTTCTAAAAAAAAAATTAATCCGTAATAAATTATTTTTCGATGAAAATGTATTTCGCTATATATTTTTTTCCATGTGACGATTTTCGTTCAAAAATTCATAAATTTATCATAGAAAAAAAAAAAAAAAAAGACAATCGACTTGCCTGAACTTCGAGTTCGAAGCCGGGAAGAAATGACAGCGGTACAGGATGAAATGGATTGTCGTACGGCGACGTGTGAAATTCTAGAAGCATTGTATTGTGACTGCTGACGATGTCGGGTACGGCGTCACCGCCGCAGAGCCTCACGAGAACTCTGTCGGTCGTTGAACCACCGTCGTAAACCGTTAGATAGTCCTGCACGACGTTGCACTGATCCCACACCCTGGTTGAAATTAAAACGTCAGCTTCTCGCCGAATACCGAATAGAAAAAAAATAAATAAATAAATAAAAAAAAAAAAATCTCATTCGGTCGATTTGATAAATTCATTTTGAATGCACGTAACATGCACCGGTTTATGCAAACTTAATGACTTCTTCTTCGTGTTTATTTTTTTTTTATTTTTTATTTTTTAGAATTTTATTCCTCGTATTTCTGTAGAGCGGATTATTCGCCCGATTTTCCCCGATCCGATTATACATTTCTTAGCTATAACTAATATGATATCATAATATCGCGTGACTCGAGGGGTAAAAGGACGTATGCTTTTTAACACGCAGCGAAATTCGCCCTTCTTGCATATTACAGTCACGCGATAATAATATTCCGGACTCTAACGATATAAATAATATCGTAAGAGGTTAACCAAGAAAATTCAGTGGGTTGTGTATATATACGCGCGAAGGGGGTGGGTTTCTCACCTCAATATTCTTTGGCTCCTATCGTACTTGACGACCTGATCTTTGATGTGTATCTTGTGGCTGTTACGTTGACTAACGGCGAGCAGCGCTCGATGACCGGGCGGCGCTCGATTGTGTTCTACTCGATAATAACAGGTCACGTTTCTCGGATATACACCCGGATAGTTCGGCGATTGAAGTCGACAGGCACGTGTGTCGCATCTGGTTAAAACCCGATCGCAGTATGTACCATTGACGAGTTCGCCTCGCCACGTAGCCATACTGCTGTTACCGTATCTAAGATGGGCTTCGCTTCGCTTCAAAAACTTGTACGAGAGCTTGAAATCGAAATTGTAACCGATACCCTGAAATTTTCAACAATTTCAAACGGTCTTTTCAGCTCCGAAAACTTTGGTCATAACGAAACCTCGAGTATGCGAAGCGTTCGAAAAATTATCGATTGCATTATTATTCGATAAGAGAAGACGAGTTTTTTTTTACCTGTCCGGAGAGACGAGAAAGGTAAAGGGTGAGATTTATCGAAGGAGTTTCGCTGTAATAGACGGTGTAACCCCATGCGCTTCCGCACCATTGGCCACCGGTTGCGGGACGACCCTCTTCTCGGATACTCATGAATCCGTCAGGACATCCCTCATTGACGAAGGATTGAAAACGGCCGACGGTAAAGGTGTCGAACGTTAACTGGAACGAGCCGACAAATGAAGTTTCTAAAGCCTGTCTTTCAATTTACATATCTCTCGCGATTTGTTTCAATTTTTTTTTTTTTTTTTTTTTCTGTACCTGGACTAAGTCTCCGAGGTCTCCCCCGGCGGCAGTGAAGTTGAGGTGGCAGAGAAAAGGTAGTCGATCTTCCCTCGGCCGACGGACCTCCACCTCGTAGGTTCTACCGACGTCCCCATACAGTGTTCGATTGCAGGCTGTTAAAACGACGATAAAACCGTAAAATAATAATTTATCTATTTATCAAAAATTTAATTAATTTTTTCAATCATCGCTTATCGTACCGCGGAAAATGCGCATTCAATTAATCCAATGCAACATTGTAGACGCATTAATATTAATACCATAGGCAATGTTTCGTTTCATTACGCAGATCTCTGTGTTGAAATTGAAATTCACCAACGTAGAAATTTATACATCGCGATGTAATTAATCAATTAGATAATTATTCGTTCATTTGTAAATGATGAAATTCAGCTATTCCAATCAACGAGTAAATGCAATTGGATACGATAAGAGTTGATATCGTTTTTTTTTTTTTTTTTATTCTCACGGGAACAGTATCTCGGTTCGTCGGATTTGTCGCCGCAGTCATCTTCCCCGTCGCAAAATTTGTCCTGTGCGACGCACTGACCGTTTCCGCAGAAATATTCGGACGGTCGACAGCCCGTACCGGGGGAGGATGCTGTGGTTGAAGTTGTTCCTGATCCGCTGTTACCGCCGCCACCGACCGGAGTTGCTCCCGAATAAACGGCGAAACCGGCCGCGGCTGCGGAATATTCCGCACCTGTGATATCCGGGAAACTAGCGGACACAGCCGAGGCCTCTACCGAGGCCGCGATCGCTGCTGCGATCAGCAACCGCCGGCACACCAACATGCCCCCTCACCCTGCAAAATTAAATTGAAGCGATCCCCCCCACCGAAAGCTTGTTAATTGGATATCACATATTCCATATGACTTTTCAAGGGGCAAATGTTCATCATTCAATTTTCTACAAACACGTAGTTTATTCAAAGTATCGCAAATAATTCGATGCTAATTGCACAGCCGTTTGTTGACCAAATCAATAAACTGCCCAAAGCTCATATTGCCGAATCAATTGACTGTATTTATTTAGCTTATTTTCACGATTTGCCACAGTGAATGAACATTGCAGTATTCGTAGGGAAAATATCTCGTATCCACACGGGACTGTTCTTCGCTTAATCCAGTTGTTAAACTTTGAAAAATAAATAAATAACTTCATTTTGATAATTAATTCGTAAAATAAATACATTGAAAAGTGGGTCGGGAGGGTTGGTACGTCGGTACGTAGAAAATTAAAAATGTTTTCGGGCACTCAAACAGTAGTAATTAAACTCTATGATAATAAGCACCGTTGTTCCATTTTTCAGTGTACCGTGAAAAACAACTTTATTTATCGACATTTATGTTGACGCGGTTTTTTTTTACAAGAGGTGATCGGGAGCATAACGGTCACTGGACATTACCGTCTTATTGCCGAAAATATCGGATAATTATTTATAAGTGAAATGTGACTTTGATTAATAAATTAACTGGTATTTTCGCCGGCAAAATCTAAGAAATTCTTGGTAACTGGCGTTGCCTACTGACCGCATTTCTCCTTTTTGCCCTACAAGCGATTTCCTTGAATAAATTCCAAGTAGTGAAATTGATTATTCACACCCCTTTGAGTTCCGCAAAGTCAAGAAATTCAAGTCAATACAGAGAGTTGTTCGACATTTTCTTCGTTACTTGCGGGTGAAATACTCTATTGCGGAACGGACAAAACCACGAAGTAATGTTTGCATTTGTATATTAGCATTCCGAACAAATATAAAGCGATTTCAATTCTGTATAACTTAAGCAAACAAACCGTTTCTCACAAAGTTTCTCGTATGAAATGGTATATTCCGCACGGAATACATCGCAAAATATATCTCTTATATTATAGATATATGTCATATATTTGCGCAAATATAAAAAATTCGATGATCAATTTTCTATTTTTTTAATATAAAAACGCTGAATTCAATATAATTTTGATATATTTAATTTTCACGTGGGATTATACGCCCTTCTGTTCCGATATTGATATACATATATAGTGATTGATATATATGGAGTAATGTTACAACGACGGGAAATCGATGCGCGATTCCGGTCCTCACAAATAATAAATGATAACACTCCACGAAATTTTCGCTCCAATAACTCGAGCAGACGAAAGCTCGAGATCTTTAATAATTTAATCATAAGCGCGGAGCCATCCAGTGGATAGTTGGGATCGATAAGAAACAGAGTGTGTAATATCACTGAGAGCCTACAAAAAAAGAGCGGTAGTCACTCCTCCCCATTTCATTCGACGCTGTGAGTTTCATTCGTTCTCGAGTTCTCTTTCCCTTTCGTTCTCACGGATACAGGTTCTTGCTGCTGGACTTCCCGTTTCACTGGGGTAACTTCGAACGTGTATACGCAGGAAGAGCTCTCTAGTTGGCGTCCGTGAGTTTGAGAAAAGTTTTAATTTATACGACGAGGCCGGTGGTTTTGCCCCGTAATTTTTCCAATAACGCGGACAGCCGCGCGAGAGGCAAAATAACCCCGAAGGGCGTTGCGGGGGAGTAGTCGCACCGGCAACGTCGGAGAGTTTGTGAACCCCGAGACTCGGTTATAAAATCCAATCGCAGTAATTACCGGAACGGAGAACTCTTCCGGTTTCGATTCTACTCTACTTTCGCTATATATACTATAAATATATACGTGTTATGGGTATAGCATATATATAGTAGCTGTACTGTCGAAGCAGTGGCCACTGTATTTTATTTTATGTATATATACGTATATATATGTGTGTGTATAATATATATATATGTATATGCATTATACATTATTCCCAGTGCACACTCTTCGTCATTTACATATTGGGCACTCCGGCGCAATTGACGGAGAGGCTGCGCAACCCCGAGGCTGGTCGGGTGGCTGAGCATATAGGGGTTCGTACTACTAGATGTAGATGTACCCGCGCTACGTTACGTTTGAACTCATTTTCAACCTGTTCGCTGGCGTATTTCGGGGAAAGTTTCAATCGATATTAACGATATCGTAACAACACTCGAAGCGCATGTGTTAACAAGTGCGTGATGCAATGTAGACGCGGCGAACGTCGAAAGAGGGGCCGTTTGTACAACGTTGTACGGGGGTATGTTGTACACGCTTGTTACTACGTTCCGTAAAATGGTCTATCCGTATGTACATTGATGTAAAATCCAATATATACGAAAGGCATGAAAATGCGCAATATATACATGCGAAAGACACGAGCGCGATAAGTGAAGGTAAAAATTGTAGGGAATGAGAAAAAAAAAAAAAAGAATGTACAATTATGAAAATATGGCGAGAGGGTAGGAAAGTTGCCAAGAGGAATATTGTGAAGACTACGTTATCGTCTATGTAACCAGCGCATCGGCACGTGTGTATACTATATACGTATGTGGATAGTTTTGCCAGAAGATACGAGATAGAGTACAGGATACGAGAAAAACGAACCCTCCGCCCCCCACCCTCTCCTCGTACAGCGAATACACTCACTTGTCCTGTATATTGCGCTCTTTCGTGTCTCTATAAAGTCGCGGAGAGAGTTACCAAGCGGGAAGAGAGAGAGAAAGAACTTGTCGATAGTGTGTAACGACGAACGAAATCGGTCAAACGAAACGAGAAACAATATTTTTTACTCTATTCTATTTGCGACGAAATATATCGTCGACGACTTTTGTTTCTGTAGTTTTTTTTTTTATCACATCAGTTATATCCCAAAGCAAATTGGGAGTCGAAAAACTCGATGTACAAACATTTACATTGTCGTTCTGTTGATTCTCTAGGATGAAAAATATTTGCCGATACCCTCCTCCCCGCCCCACAGCCTTCCGCACCCTCTCCCCCACCCCCTTTGTCCAGTAACCTGACTTTAGTAACAGTGAGCAAAAAAAATGTTTGCCAAAAATCGATTTCCATAGGGAAAATTTCGTGTCACCGAAATTCGTGTTTATTTTTTTTCACCCTTTGGTTTGCGAAAGTTTGCTGATAAAAAATTGATTTTCAAACACGTTGGGTTGAAGCAAAAGTTTGTACATATAACGGAGGAGGTTGGGACAGAGGGCGCCGTACCGTATGATATTGAATTCGAAGACGTTGGTAGATCGAGCTAATAAATTCCGGAAATGGAGCTTTTCCTCCCCGGTTACGTCGCGGCTCGGCGCTTCGACTGTTCCCTGCAATCTGTTTCTAAATCGAGAATCATAAGACGTTATCTCTGGGCATCATAGTGCAGAAAACTCGAGGCCACGGGCTGCGCGAGAGAAAACGAAAGGTTTTACCCCTTCGTAACGTTCGGTCTCTCGTTTTCTCGATAAAAACTGAATAATAAGGAAGATTAGATCTTTCCGTCGAGGATACCGGAGAGCTTTCTCGTGGAAAAGTAGACGGGAAAATGATCGTTCCCACGGGGGAACGAACGAAGTACCGAGAATAAAAGGGACAAGAAAAACGCAAAATCCCTTTTCACCGTAAAGCTCAGGGCTTTTCCTCTCGAGTATATTCAGAAAAGCAAAACATACTTATCTCTATATTTCTCGCGGCAGTGGAAGAAGAATATGTATATATATAGTAATGTTTCGCTGCTCGCAGTTCATTTGGAAAAAGGAAAATAAAAATCTGGTTGAGTTTTCGCGGCGTGTATAATATTTCCCTTTGGTGGGCGAGTGCATAATCTTTAAAGACTTTTCTCTCTCCGTGTGTTAACGAGCACGTCGTCCAACGTATTCAGGCGCGTCTCTGGTACGGACGTTTATCTCATCCTCGGGCGCGCGCGCGATGCATCGTGTCCCAACTGTTGACGGACGTTAATTTTCCAGACCGTGGCATCGCGGTTTCTAGTAACGCGGCATATAGCATGAGTATGTAATCAGCGAAGGAGGTTCAATTACACAATACACGTATAAAAAACGCAAAAAAAATTTCTTCCCAATTTCGACCCTACGTTATTATCGAGAATGAAAGAAAAAACCGTATTTCCAAACGAAAAATTCAGTCGTAAAAAAAAAAAAAAAAAAAAAAAAAAAACCCGAGAAACATTTTCCGTCTTTTAACAAATTTGAGTAGTTTATTTTTATTTTCATCGAAAGAAATACGAACAACAGTTTTTCACCGACCGATCGTTAATAATTTTCAACCCTTTGAAAGCTGCAAATTTAGTGCTCGTAAAAAATCGATCGTATCTGAAAGGAAGCGTTCTATTTTTTTTCCCCAATATTAAAATTCCATATTTACCATCGGGTCAAACTCGTCAGTTCAGTTTTTATTTTTCCTGTACATTGTATCGAATTTGGTAGTATCGCGGTAAAAGCTCGCCGTCCGTGTTATAGAGAAAGATCGGAGTGGAACATCATCATATTCGTTTGGTCACACGAGTATAACACTCGCGTGTTCGTTTCGCCTCGTGTAGTCACGGAACAAACACCGTGGCGTTTGATAATAGCGATATTAATATTCCGTATAGTATTATATATCTGTAGATATGTACGATAGATGTGACCGTATAGCGGGATGCATATAACGAAAACAGCCGGCAGGGTTGTGCACACGGCCTACATATGGTTTGCGAGAGAAGCTCAGCGCGGTACAAGTCACTTCTCACATCGCCACAACACGAATACGCTATACAAACACGAATATATAAATATATATGAACACAGACGCGTGAACTCATGGCATAGAAGTGTATAGAAGCGCTAGAGACATTATGTTGCAAACGTGTTCTCGCAAACGCCGTGTGAGGGTAGATTTGCACGACAATTTTCCGCAACCGAGCGACGCGGCGACAGCGATAGACGAAAGGGGTGAGAAGTGGAGGGGAAGGAGGGGGGTAGGGGGTGAAGGATGCATATGCATTTTTAATCAAAACAAATAAACGGACATATTCCCTTCTCTCATTCTCTCCCACATCGCGTTCGTGTAGTCCTACGAAAAAAAAAAAAAAAATAGGTCGAGAGGTACATGCATAATAAAAAATGTGCCAGGAAACGTGCAATTGTGATTTTGTATACTGCGAGTTAAAAAAAAAATATAAAAAAAAAGAATTCTCCCCAAAAGAATGTATATTTTGTGTGAGAATACAGCATCAGCTGCACCCCGCGGCATTGTTCTTTGGATATCATACCCACGCGTTTTGTGTGTCGTTTCTTCGTTTCTTTTTTCGTTTAATTTTATCGTTTCTCCGTGCATCGATTATACGAAAATTATTCGCGGTATCTCCATTGTGCATATGGTAAACAGATACGAGAGTTTCGTACGTTTGTTGCGAGAGTCTGGAAAGCTTCGCGGAGCTAAAGTGATTAGGAAAAGGCGGAGGGGAGGTGCCCCGTCGACCCAGAGATACCAATAGATATCCGCTCGTGCGAAACAGCGTTAGCAGGAAGTGCTATAGGTATAGTTTTATATGCAGTGTGTATGAACGGATACGAGTAGAGGCCGAAGATCAGTTACCTCCCACCCTACCAACCCCCTGAAGCTCTGTTGGATTTTACGTCATCGTCGTAAAATATTTCGCTCGTCGGGGCGGCTTTTCGCTATGATTTCCGATCCCAGTCACGGAGCATCGCCAGCGGAGCAGATCCAAGCTGAGCCAAGCCTTCAGTATTACAGTATGTATATATATATATGGATATATATCTAGCATCAGAGGATAGAAGAGGAGAGCACTGGTGCGGGTCTCGGGATCGTGCATCTTTAATTCTCGATACCCGAAGCTCTCTGGAATAACCGTCGTTCGATAGCCCCTCTATCTTTCTCTACCTCTCGTTTCTCTAGTATGTTCTATCTATATACCGCCGTATAACACGGGGTGAGCGCGAGAAATTCTGTGATATTCATGGTTCCTCCAGCGAGTACCGAAATAACGAGAAGTATCGATTCGCACCCGCCGCGCTTCTCTCGCGTTCAACGTTGAAGCCTCGGAGAGCGCAGCAGCCCCTGCCAACGGTATATCGGCCTCTCGGCTCTTCTCTGTGTACCGCCCGGCCGATGTGCGAAGTGCTTTCGCAACACGCGAGAGCTATCACGTGAACGCACATCGTTGCACACGCGAAGAGCTTTCGAACAGTGTAAGCCGCACAGTTATTGGCCCTTTGAGAAATAAAAGAAAACAATATATATATATAAAGAGCAAAGAAAAAATGTTGGTTATTGGCACTTTTTTCCGGGTTTCCAGTTTCACGTATACGAAAGTAAAAGTTTTCGAAAGTATTCTAACTTTTTTTTTTCAGCAACACCGAAATGGAGTAATTAAGCGGTGTCTCATCGCTTCTTTTTTTTTTATCTTCTTGAAAAACTTTTTAATTAAACATTTTTCATGGATGATACTCTGCGCGATATAATTACTGTATCTCACTTAAGATGCGAGTAACAGTGTGTCCCATTTTATTTTATTTTTCTTATCTTTCTTCAACGTTAATTTATACGCTGGCGAAAGTCGGAGTTCGTTAAAGTCGGTGAGGATCGGAGTCTGTCCAACGCAAGCCTCTCGCTTGATACCCATCGCAAGAAAATAAATTAACCAGAGACAAATTACTAGTTGATTACGTGACAAAAATAAGATATCAGAACGAAAAGAAAAAAATGCCTCGGAAAGAACTGCAACGCCGATTTTTCGATCTCTCATCAATAAGATGAATTGTATAAAAAAAAAAAAATAAGAAGATTCGAAGTACTGAAACTGTAATCATCTAAAAAAAAAAAAAAAAAACGAAATGTCTTCGCAAACTTTTATTAATTTTCCTCAAATAACTTTTTTTCCTCGAAAGGATTGAACGTTTTGACCCACTTTAGTGTCTTCTACGGCTCTCCGCACGCCACTTGTGTGTTTCCGTAGCCATTGACTGACGACTATGCCAATCACTGTTACCCCATCGAAAAAGCGACTATCATATTCTATAGCTATAAACCTCGATGACGTTAAGACAGTCGCGTATATCGGGTTGTGCATACATCGTGTACAGCGGCGGGCATACAAAGAGGAATGCCTATGTGTAGCTGAGTAAGAGAGGTACACGAGTGCAGCGTGTATCGGAATATCCGAAGGGTAATGTAGCGTTTCTCCTCGTCTCACTCGCGCAACCCTTTCCTCATGCAGCCGCAGCGTAACAGTTAGGCTCTCCCCGATATAGAGATCCGCGAGAACTCTTGTTCTTCATCGTGTCTCGTCGTCGCTTTCGTTGAAACCGATCTATAGCTGTCTCTGGTAAACTTGTTGTTCCATTGCAAACTGCAACGAATCACGTATACAGAACCCTATCGCGCATCGCTTTATCTAATGCGATAGTTGCCGGAATAACTATATATACATTGCGAACTTCCGCTTCCAGAGGTTTTTCAAGCAAAACGATAGAAGAACCTCCATGTATATCGTGTGTATCGAGAATACTTTTCTTGTTGTCGGCACCAACCGCGAGTAAAGTTGTTACCGAGCATACAGAGGCTATCGCGAGTTCGGGGTTTTGTTTCGCGGTATTATAGATTAATAATGCAAGAAGCATTATCTGAAACTGAAACAAGCAACTGCCTTCATTCTCTCTCCGCACACGTATACTCGAGAAATCCCGACGCGCGCCTTTCATATCCTATATCCCCAAAAACTATCTCGTTATACCGCAAACTTCCGTTGAAAACTCTCCATACCTCGAAGCATAATCAAGATATTCGCAAGCATATGCATTCTTCAGAGATTGAGCGAAGAACCGGAAGATAATGGTAGATTGCGGATGCGTGATACGTCGCTATACAGAGTCGTTGATTTCAGTCTCGTGTTATGGTTACGAAAAGAGATCTCTTCGTTGCTCGTGAATATATCGAGATATATATGTATAGACATATATAGAAACGTCATATCATAGCTGTTGTCGTCGTGGCACTCGACAGCGTGACCCATAATGGAGCGAACGAGAGCTCGCGGATTAATCGCGGCTGCACAGCATCCCTGTTGTGCACATTATACTTGCAGCGATACGCTACAGCGCCGCATCCACAGTTCGCAAGAGATACAAGAGAAGAACAGAAGGGTATACGCGCTCTCGGGCTCTCGACAATTGTAGACCCCCCCCCTTCTGTACCATTCTTCTGTATACGAGTGTCAGTACGTAGCATGCGGAGAAAGAAAAATATATGTATATATATACATATATAATAGGAGTAGAGAGAAAGAAAGTGAAGAAGAGGATACTCTCGAGAGCCTCGAGCGGAGACTTCACCCCACCGAGTAGCGAGCAAACTATAGTTTGCAGTGTATTACCCCGAGTCAACCTTATGCACGGGAACTCTTAAAGAAAACTGGAATCCGTGGGTCCGCTTTTTCGCTATTACATTTATATATATACATATATATAAGAGAGACACTGAGAATATAACGGTTCTGGTTCTCTCTTCTGTCTTTTCTAGTACCCCGGGCACTCTTGAGGAGCTTATAACTCAAGATATATAACTACTAACTGCTGTGTGCTTAACTACTGCGGGCATTTAACAGCTGTGGGTCAGTTGCCCAATGGGCCTTCTTGTTTCGTCGTTATATAGACGAAAGAGTCTCAAACGCTAATTGGAACATTGACAAAACAGTTTAATTGGATTTTTCGAGTATTAATGCTACGAGAGCGGATGGTTGAGGCAAATTGGCGTGCGGTGATGGTAGAGGGGTGTCTATTGTGAGGGTTTCGAGCTCTCGAAACCTCAATTGGCTGATTATGGGTCGTAAGGATCTCTGACCGATAAGATTTATCGAGAAGTCTTCTCTCTGCTGAGTGTACGTACCGCTCTGTGGTAATCTGGGGTGGTGCACACGCTCGACTTACGAGGGCCCCCCTTGTTAGACCCTCGTTTCCTTCCGATCCTCGCGAGATTCAACGAGGAAGACTCAGCGAGATTGTGTTACGGGTAAAATAAAAAGAATAAAAAAACTTGCAATTTCTTTTTTTTGCGATAGAAAAGATTCACGAGACGTTGAGGATTATCCTTGATACGAAACGCGAACGAATGCGGTTCGGAGGAAATTTAAAAAAGCACAATTAGTCGGACATTTTTATGAGAAAAAGTCGCATTTCCTACGTATTTTTAGGTTTTATCGTTGAATCCGAAGGAAGAACGAATATACGGTTGGAGAAAATTAAAAAATTCAGGAGCGATCGGAAATTTCTAGCGAACCCTCTCTTCCCCCCCGTCAGTCATTCTATTTATGTGCTTTTCGCTTTTCGATAAGATCAGTGAAGTTTCCCTGAAGAGTTCGTACGAATCGATATCGCCTTCACGTAATATTCGAGAGGATTATGAAAAATTTATCCGATTTGGTTTTCCACCATTCGCGGCAAGATAGATATGGATATTCTGCATTGAAGTTACGTTCTATCCACATATACGGCATGACTTGCATGTTTTTATCGTCAAATTTCCGAAGTGCGCGAAAAAAAAAATTATTACTCTCATCGCCAAGAATAATGGGAACTTTATCAATCACGATTGTTCATCGCCATCAGCGTCGTTTTAATCGATCCATTGTTCTTTGCATATTATCTCCATCACGAAATGAAAGCCATTACAGTTATTGGCTTCGAAAACAATTATTCTGATAGTGGGACTGTTTTTTTTTTTTTCCTTTTTTTTGTGGCGAAGGGGATGGTTACGTATCCACTTTTGCGGATAAAGCGTCGCATGATTCTTCGTATTATTTTCTTTGTCCGTAATGTTTTCATCATGTCGACTGAAAACGCGTTTTCACATAAGTGCATAAGCTCTTTTCTATCCGGTTAAGTTCACCCCCCATACACTCGGACGATGTTTCCTCCATTTCGCCGAGGCTGGTGTTATAGATAACATCATAATTCCAGGGACTCTCTTCGTGCCGTTTGCCGACGTGCGAACTCCCTTTCAAGCGTCCCACGATGTCCTGGCATTAGGAAGAATATGCCGTCGTGTGCACTCTCCTGTGTAACTCGTCGTTGCAAAATAAAGCCTCTCTTCTGCACCCTCACCCCCTCCACCCCCCTCCATCCCTTTTCCGGCGTGTCGAGGGCATCCAGTCGCTCGACAAGGCGTTTCGCGAATCCACACCCCCTTTACTCTCGCTGGCGCGTACGTATTTACGCTGACGTTTAGCAAACTACCGGGACATAACACGACGGTGCCTTCATATACCTCGAACATACACGGGGTGAGGGAAAACGGTGTACCAAGTGCATAACGAGTGAAGCACTATATCACACGAAGCTCACCACCCGCCCCCCGTCTACCCTCTGCCCCTGCCCCTTGCTCCGCGAGTTCTCAATGGAAAATACTACATACTCTCTTATGACACGCACGTTACGATGCACTTGCCTCGAAGTACTGGTACCGCTCGTACCAAGAATTCTAACATTCGTTCCCGTCAACGTACGTTCCAACGATTATCTTCATTTTGTACACCCTGCGCTACTAAGCTATTTCTTCGTCGCACTACGGGTGATGATATAGTTTTTGTTTTCTCACAGCGTAAAATTTACTACCACGTAATAGAGTCGTGAAAAAAAAAAAAACGAATTATTTATTCAAACTAGACGATCGCTATCGCGATGCGATCGATATTAAAAAAAAGTGAAAAAACAGAAGATTGATCCAAATTTAAATACGGGGAGTCGTTTTTTTTTCTGGCTTGCAGAAAATTCAATAACGAAGAGAATCGTTATTGATTATTCATTAACCGCGTGCAAAATTGGAGCTCGAGACTCGCGGAGTTATCGCGCCTGTAGATTAATCACATGCATGTATGTTCGTGGCATTATCTATATCTTGCCACACGCCGGTGTTCGAATGTACCCCAAGGAGAACGTATTTTAACTAAATTTTCTTCTGTTTAAATTAATTTCGTAAAAGTCGACAAATCATTTATTCCGTTTCAACTGTCTTTTCGAAGCAAAGAAAAGGTAATTAACTTTGTTTATTTATAGAAGAAACTTTTTCGTCTTCAGAAATCCACTCCAACTCCGATGTTTTCAATAAAAATGTAATTTAGTTGCTTAAACGTAATTATAATAATTTGCGCCGCAAATGAATAAACCAAGCGAAGTTATAAAAAGAAAAGGTTTTTAAAAAATATGCATCTTTTTTTGCCAATTTCAATATCGTACCGAAGGACTATTGATTTTTCATTAGCAGACTGCAAATTTTCGGAGTCTCACCGCATATATCGCAACTGAAGATTAAAATAGTATACACAGACTCTGCCGCCTCTGTATTATCTGAACATCCCACACGTTTGCGTTCGATGTGAATTAAAAAAAAAAAACTACTTCCTCATCGGGGGCAGCGAACATATTTTTCACGTTCGATCGAGCAGCGAGATTGACTCTTTGCCACGTTCCTTCTCTCTCTCTCTCCCTCTTTCTCTTATCCTCCCTCGTATTTTCCATCGTGATCGCTTCTCCGTGCATATTTACAAGCGCCATACGTTTAGGAAACTCGGTGAGCGGAACGAGCCATCGAAGGGTGCACAGAGGACTTCGCTATTATCCAGTGACCCGTGAGTATTTGAGGGTTTTCGAGGGACAGTTCAACTCCCTCTCTCTCTCTCCCTCTCTCTCATCTCACTATATCCCTCAAACCTACGGTTCTTCCCGTCGATGCTCTTGAGGAGGACATACCCCACACGAACGTAAAACCGGGACGTACGATCGCGATGTACTATATATATTCGCTTGTAACGTGGTCCCCACACATTTAGTAGACTTGTACACGTATACGTCCCGAGAAGTATGTCCATTATGTGTTCACATACACGTATCGTATTATGTGTAGATATACATATCTCTACATACGTAGAGAAGATATGTATACATAGTACCAGTAGTAGTACCAGTCCGGTCGAAAGGAAACGACCGATGGAAGAGATAGGGTCCCGACGAAGACGGAGTGAGGTTCGACTTGCGCCGCGCCAGCAAATCCCGGATAGAGCAGCTTGGCAGAACGAGATGTATGGACGGTGGCTGGAGGTCGAACCGGCGGCGAAGAGAGAGAGAGAAAGAGAGAGAAAGAGAGAGAGAGAGAGAGAGGAAGAGCCTTGCCGGGTTTTAGGGGTAGTCGCTTCGCTGCTGGTTCTGCTGTTAGCTCGGGGGGCGCCGATGCGGACGCTTTTCGGGCTGCAGAGTAGGTAGTAGGTGGAGAAGTTCTCCTGGTGCTTGGCTCCTGGCGAGCTGGACGAAGGACCGTAACCCCTCGTATTCCCAACCCACCCTGTTACCGTTCCCGCACCGTTGAATGCCGAATATTCTAGTTCGACGAATTGAATGGGCTTTGCGGGAACCCGCCGCGACTAAACCGACGAAGTTTCAATGGGACACGGGGATTCCCCTTGCAATACATGGTATAGGATGCAATAGAAGCGACAAAAGCACCAATAGCAAAATCGCCGATGCCCTCAACACAAAAAAAAAAAATTGTGACCGCGAAAGTTGTTGGTTATTTTTTTTTGTCGAGAACGTCTATGGTGTTGGCATCGTGGGATATATACACATATATATAAATACACATATAGTGAAAAGAATCGAGTAAAAGGGATGAAAAGAATTCTATCGATCGTTGATAAAAATTCCAGGATAGAGAGTGCTGGAGCGTTGACACTGTGTGCGGGCGGAAAAACCGTAGCTTCTCGCCGGATTCTATCCAACACCGGTAACCACCCCCCCCCCCCCCCCCCCTCACCATACCCTCTTTTTCCCGTACCGGGACCTCTCATTCTTCTCTCGCATTGTGTGTCCGCGTTCTCTCGAGATCTCACCGGTTACTCGATGTGTGTATAGAAACGAAGCGACAGCGAGAGCGCGTTGGCCTCTCTACGCTATAGTGGAGAATCTGCTGGCAAACCAGCCAGCAACTGCGATCCGAACGTACGTCGAACCCTTTCCACTAGAATCGGTCTCTTTCTCCGTCTATCCCACCGCATATACCACGAGGAGCCGCAAAAACATCCCTTCGCTTGCTTTATAAGCATCCTGTTTTCTTGTCGTATATCGCGCGATGTTTAGGTCCAATAGTACGGATGTTGAACAGTAGAATCTTCTTGTACTCTCGAAGTACATATGCCGACAAGAAGAGGTAAGTTACAAGAAATTTAATTCTCATATTACGGAGTATTTCTGGTATTTTTTTCTCCACCAAACGCGTCGGTTGATAGTTGAAATTTGAATACTACTTTGGTCAACCGATTGCACCTATTTTTTTATAAAACTATCAGTTTTTCACGAAAAAAGATAATTCTTTTACTGTTAATGTTTTTTTGGTCTCGTACTTTGGTGATGAAATAAATAATACCATTTCCTTACGTAAACAATTATCGTTACTAAATCAATAATCTCATTAAAAAAATGATCCATCTTTGCAATATAAACTGAAAGGTAGGAAAAGGTAAGTGAAAACATTTTTCTTAGATAGTAGAAACAGTAGAATCTTCTAGTAGTTGAGAGAAAATTCCAAAAAAATCAAATTCTGTATTATCGACTGTTTCTGTTTCTTTTTTTTCGACAAGACGATAGTTGAAATTTGAATATTATTTTCATCGATTAATTGAATATAATTTTTAATAAATATATTAGTGCTTTGCATGAAAAACCGATTTTTTTTAAATATTCAATTATTTTCTGGTCCCGAGTTTTGACGATACAAATAAATAATACTTCTTCTTTAGCTGAACAAACGTCGTTAATGAAATGTTAAAAAAAAAAAAAAATTCTATTAATAAAGTAAAAGGTGAAAAACGCTCGATGAACAAATGTTCTTTATTAACTTTGTTACATCCACAAAGATAAAAATAACCACAAGCATTGATTGTAAAACCATTGGAACGATTCTTTTCGCGCGCGAATAGGGATCTCATAAAATTTTTATCCAATTTCACCGTCTGCCCGTCGATATATATACATTCAGTATCAAAAATAGCTTATCCCCGATGTGTGGAGTGAAATTTAGATTCATCTTAGGTGGCGCATCTCCAACGGAAAGAGGTCAAACGATTATCCGAATTTTTTTTCATCCATAAAACTGAACATCCGCCGGAGAATAAAAAATTCATCAGCGTATATCTCGCGCCTCGAACGTTCCACATCCGTAGGCCAATTGAAAATTTCCTTCGCGATCGACTTGAAAAATGTAACATTCCGCGAAATACCCCGGTGAGTATACCTCCAACGACGCATGATAATCGGCGAACTTCAAACATCCGTAGCGGAACAATCGTAACGATGTATAAACACGAAGTATTTTTTTTTATCGCACACAAGGGCACGACGCAAACAAATCGTCACCCGGATGTTTGAGAAGTAAGCAGAAGAAATACCGAGTGGAAGCTCAACGAGAGAAGGAAGAAAGAGACGAGCGCTGGGTCGTCGGATTTTCTATAACGGATGTTCCACATTTATTTTCCCAGGCGCTTTAGCTCACTTTCTCTCGTTTCTCTCAGCCTCGCGTGCGCTTTCGTAAAAAGGGACGGAAGAGATTCGGAAAAGTCTTCGTTGGAAAAGCGAGGGGTGGCGAATTCTCGAGCGGAAGCCCCTCTTCGCCGGAAGTTCCTCTAGCCTTCCCCCGTGCCGATGTCGGATTATACGCGCGGAGAGACAGAGAGAAGAAAGTTACAAGCGGGGGGGTTGAGAGAGTGAGATTGCTAGACGCTCCTCGAGGCTTACGACTCCAAGAGAGAGATTGATAATCGGAAATCTGTGTGTATCCACGTTCTCTCTACCCTCAGCGATACTTCGTGCGGAGGGGGATGTCGTCCAGGGGTAGTGGGAAGGGTGGTTGGGTTCTATGCACGTTCGACAAGATACTCGAAGGTTGAATCGTCTAGTATACGTCGGGGGTTCTCCGGATATTGGTGTACCCGTTAGATATAGCTATCGAAGGCTGTTTAGCCCGGCAGAGGATTGTGGTATAACACGTGTACATCTCAATCCCCTTGTTGCATGTTATACCGCGAATGTTCGTCTATGTATCTATCTCTATATACATCTCTATACCTCCCTATCCGTTGCTCCGTCTATCTGGCAATGATACCACAGCCCGCGACCGATATATATCCTCGGAAACAATTTATCTTCATGCACTTGGCACCAGCGATACAAGGTACCCCGTTCGCGTAAACTACAGATATACATCTATGTACGAGAAAAAAAAATAAATAAAAAGCCAACAAGATTCCAAGAAAACAATACACCGCCTGTTATCGCAGATACACTCGAACCGAATATAAACGGTCGTTCCACAATTTTCCGTCTGTATTCGAACTAAAATTGGAGAGGATTCCATTGTTCTTTCACATCAGAAAAAAGCTGATGTTTCGAGTAGTTCGTGCGATAGTTCTTCCCGTTGAATCATACAGTGTCGACTATATCCTCTCCCGGCCGCCGGCGAAAAGAACGAGAGAGTAGAAAGGGGGTAGTAGCCAACATCGAAAAGTCGTAGACGCAAACTGATAGAGATAGAACGATGCCAAGGGTGCATTCAGACAGAATGAATTCGGTTTCTAGCCCCGTGGTACACGACGACAGGCTTTTTGGAGGGTTTGGGGGAGAGGTTTGGTTGGAAGGCTATATAACGCCCGCTGCCGCCACCGCTGCATCACAACCTCTATGGGGGGGTGAAGGGGTTGATCGATTTGGACGAGACGAGTGTACCGGAATAACTCGTTTCTCCTTGCAGAGGTTGTCCCTCTTCTGCATCAACGATTCTAACAGTAGAGCACACGGGAGCGAAAGAACATTGGAATGAGAAATAGGAAATAGACGAAAGAAGAAACGTGATGCTGCGAGCTATTACGGCTCTCCGTAGTATCTTCACCTCTGCGTGTTTTACAAGAATATATAGAAACACAGGATAAAGTCAGTGAATATCTACACAGCAGCGACTGGACATTCCCCGTCGAGACGTTAAGAGTCGTTCGATCAATGCTTTAATACAGAAGTCCATTAATGAAGTCCCATGGGACAGATATATATAGTCCTTCTCTCAACTTTTGTCTTCGCTCACTATATCGCTTTGGCTCATCCATTATTTCATTTCGTCTTATCAACTATATAAACCCGGTCGATAGAACGACGAGGAAAAGGGGTGAGAGGGCATCAGCATGCATCTACCACTGTCGAGCTTTCTCTCGGTGTGCTCTCTTGTTCACCCCCTTGGTAACTCGAGTTCGGCTTAAAGGTGGGGAAAGCTTCAAGGTAAAAATTCAAAAGCGTACCAAAATATCTTTGCACCCTGTCTGCGTGTTATTGGAATTTTTCATGTGCAACAATAGCACCAAAACCATATCGCGTATTGCGGTAATCAAATTTTTCGTACTTACATGTCCAATGATCGGCCACGTTAAATGCCTCGCACTGTATACTGCTTATGCACACACGCCGTCACTGTATGCCAAACGTCGGGGGATGAGTGTTGCGAGCCGATAAAATTAAAAGAAAAAAAAAATCCTCCAATACAAACCGAGAGGTTTATTTTTGCAAGAAAATTCGTTAGCGAAGCAACCAGAATCCGCGCACAGAGTATATACCCCGCGGCACGGGCAGTTCTTTTAACACACTGTTTACCAATCAATTATCAGAGAATGACGAATCTCTTCGTTGCACAATAACCATCACCAACAGTACAGTTTCCAGACATTATTTATCTCCCTCGCCGCTATAGCTTCTCTCCCTCTTGGCTGTGCAATGTTTTGGGATATATCGCGAGCGCGCGCGTCGCGTCGGATAGTCCGTCGCTCAGCGAGAGACGGTGTGACCGTCGAGGATTCTCGGGGGTGCAGTTTGATCCTTCCGTTCAAGCGAAGGACCCCAACGAGCTTCGTCTACCCGACAATCATCCGCAAGAGAATCCTGTCGCAGGTCAGTGACGCGACACTCTCTCTTTCTCTCTCTACCCTCACCGGTTCGATATATTAGACGTATATAATAACTGTAAACGTATAGATTTAGATATACATATATATATCATATATATATACACACACACATATATATATATGCGATTATATTTCTTCTATATCCCCCTTCCGTGTTATATTATACGCTCGCGTTATCACGAGATAAAATTTCGTTGCGACGCGCGTACTATCTCGTTCGCGTCGACCAACACACTCCGTACGACAGTACCGAGTACTCTGCAGCTCGGCCGGGCACCCGGGGGTGGCGCCGGGGTGGGTGGCAGGCTGGCAGGAGCAGTAAGGGAGTAGGACTGCTCTGAGGGGTGGCTGTGCTGCTCGCAAGCCCGGTGGTTGCTTGCTTGCCTGCCTATGCTTCTGCCACTGCTTCTGCCGCTGTGCTGCTGCTGCTGCTGCTGCCGCTGCCGCTGCTGATGATGATGGTAGTGGTAGTGCCGATGCTGGCTGCGCAGCACCCGCGCGACCCGGCCAAACCCAGACCTCCGGCGTTGTACCACGGGCCTCGCACTCGAGCTCCAGCAACCCCAGCTATCCATCCCTACCACCGACGCTTTTCGTCGACTTCGAACTCTACCACCCGTACATATCTACCATCCCTCCTCACAAACCCCCTCCGCACGTCTCCCGACTATCCCACACTACCACCACCACCACCACCACCACCACCATCAACATCGCGCTGTATCTCTCCCGCTATTCTCTACCAGCCCCCGCGAATCTCTACCCCTTCGTCGCCCAAACCCCCTTCTACGGGTCAAACTCCGATCAGCATCGAGCCGCACTGTCGTATACCTGTTCCATGCCATGTTCACTCGATTGGACCTCTCGAACCGCGCGGATCGTACTATCCAAGACTTGTTTCTCGCTACACGGCTTCTTGTTTTTCAAATATAGAAAAACCAGAGAAACACTTCGACGTTTACGTATTCGCATACGTTTTTTTTTTTTTGGTACATATATACTTAGTTATGTATGTTTGATTGGTTTGACGATATTTTCATGGGAAATAAAATTAACGCACGGGTTTGGTAGACATTTATTTGCGAGAATGGGGAAAGAGGTATTTTAGAGTTGCGAAATATATGGCGGGATATGATGAAGTAAATAGACAGTTATTTACCAAAACTCAGTTGAGTTAATTAAGATACTTTAATTATTAACAAATGCTGGTGAACTTCTTTTGACCCAATTACAGTTTATTTGGCTCAACTGATGTTTGCTGACAATAACTAAACGTTTGGTTTGTCATATGCAACTATAAGTTTGTTAACTATAAATCAATTTTTTTTTTCGGTGTATTTGTTTGTGTATCGGGTCAATCAAACACTTGTCGCATCGCGCTCTCTCGTTACGTTGGATTGTCGGTTGTATAGCGTTAATTTCCGATATTTCGGCGATGAGTCGCGTATACAAAATTTAGATGTCGTGTCGCGATGTTTCGGGTGTTTGGGGCAATTATTTTATTTTCGTAGATACGCGTTGTTTAGCAATTTTTTTTTTCCGAAATAAAAAAACACATTTTTCGGATGACTCGTTAATAACGAGCGATGAGAGAGACTGATCGTCGAAAGGTTTTTTTTTTTTTCATTCGAATCGTAGATTATGTGTTCTATCGATGCTCAGTAGTCCGGTTGGTTGACAGTGATTTGTCAAAGTCTAAAAGGGATCTATTCCAATCCTCTGTATAGAGCGCTTCAACACATGAGGAGAAAACGGGATTCGCCATTCCTAATCGCTTTTCGTCGCTGGTACATCCGATTTTCTCCAATCTTCCATTCCACATGCATTTTGCTTTGCTGCTCGATCTATTTTTTGGTTTTCATCTTTTTCTTTTCTTTTTTTCTCGTTTTTTTTCCGCCAGAGAGTCGCCGCGTATGTATTCGTTTATTCCGATTTTACGGATGTCCGAATATCACAGTTGAGTTTCGGAAGATTGAGGAGATATATATACATCTGGTTAGAGAATTGGAATCGATGCGACTGTGTGACGGGCGTCTTCCCAAATGGCTTTAAATGCCTACGGGTATATACACCGCCGTCTACTATACGATACTATAGTTATATAGATTCAACGGTTTCGCCCGGAGGCAAGCAGTCGAATCCAGGCGCTCGCCGGTATACCTTCCTTCGCCTTAAGACTCGAAGGTATCGCAGAGCCCACTGGGATTCTCTACTGAAACTTGAGACTCTCTACTTCTCCGCCTGGCTATTATCGGCTTGTTCCACTTGAGGCTTGTGCACGAAACGACGGGCGGTTCGGTACTCTCTACTCGTCGTCCCTAGAAAGATGTTATCTACCGCCCGCGCTACGGAGAGAGTAGAGCAACGCCTACACTTCTCAGCCCTCACGCCTTCGTATAAAGCCTTCGACTCGAAAGTTCTTCACACAATCTCCCGTACCTCTCCCCCTCTCCCTGGTATCCCATATACTCGTATAGTTCTCTTGATAAAATGAAACTTTGGAATATAACCGCTCGAATCGCTGCCACTACAAAGTATACTTAACACGCTCTGCGCGTGACACTGGGATATACTTAGTACGGACGTGCCGTATAGAATATTCCATACCAAGTGTCCCGAGACCATCGTCATCGAGGCATCGACGATTTATTCATTATGTATCCTACGGGTTTGAAACATAGAAATAATCTCTCATTCTCGTGGATATCACGATAAGTTTATAATCGGAGTAACGGAGTGTTTCATATTTTATAAATCAATTTACTTCTTTTGAGTTCTTTTTGTCGTAACACTGTTTTTTTTTATTCTCCGCGCTTCTGTTAATACTTTTTTCTTTTGGTACCCTAATACTGAGGCCGGAGGTTCGCGAATGTCGCGCACACTAATTACAAAGTTTCGCAATGACGATCTCGGAGAAAAAAGAAAAGTTGGCTAATGAAAATTTGAAATCTTTCTCACGTAATGTCCGGGTTGCGATGTCGTTTTTTCACTCCAGAATGTTTTTTTTTTCTTCTTCATCTAATTATACTTCAATGTTACGAGCGTTTTGGAAGGCCGAAACTAAGGAGTTTAACTGAATCGCTTCGCTGGCGCCTGCAGCTGTACGCTTCTCTATCGTTGCCATACGGATCATCAGATCGATCATTATTTCGTCCGGGAATGAGACTGAAACGGAAAGAAAATCATTATTTTTCATTGTTACTGTAAACACGCATAGTTTCAACGAGGAGAGTACTCACCGTTTCTTACAAACGCATGTATTTCGGTTAAAATATCCTGCAGTGCCAAACCCTTTTGTATTTTCAGATCTTGAATTTCTACGTAAATGTTAAGAAAAAAAATGTACTTTACTTTTCAAATTTTTTTCACATATTCTGAACCCGTGAATTTTTCGTAAAAAAAATTAAAAAAAAAAAGCGAAAGGATACTGAAGTAGGCGTCTTCGTAAGTTTCATTCAGCAACCAATTGACGATATTTTTTATATCGATCGGCAATGGATGACCGACACAGGTATACACGTTTTCTTCGGTAACAGAACCAAAAGCTAACCATGTAGACTGAAGAACATTAATAACTCTTCTCATGTCACCGCCGCTCAGAGTCATCAGCGCTTGTTTGCCATCCTCCGTCACCGTCAGTCTGTTAATAAAGAATTTAAAAAAATATATATACCCATTGAGATACCCAAAATAATTTTTAAAAAATTTCTATTACTTTTCCTCCTGAATAACGTGATTTAGTCTCGGAATGACTTGATCCGGAGCTAATGGACCGAATCTAAATTTTGTGCAACGAGACTGCAACGCTGGTATTATTTTGCTGAGATAATTGCATATGATGCAGAAACGTACGTTATCCGTATATTTCTCCATAACTGTAAAAAAAATGTATAATTCACAATTAATTTGAAGGCTTAAAAAAAAAATGGTGCATATGAATACCAACTTCTTCTGAGAGCATTCTGCGCATCGTTGGTCATGGCATCCGCTTCATCCAGAATTATCAATTTGAATCCTGATTTGTACATTGTTCCGGTGCTTGCGAAACTCAAAATTTGTCCCCTTACTATGCCGATACCGCGATCATCAGATGCATTTAGTTCTAATACCTTCAGAAAAAAAATTTCAATTATACTTCATAGTCGCCCAACGGTAAGTGACGATGCGCAAACAAACCATAGAATTGAATTGCGCGGGTGTATAGAGTTTTCTTGCACAGGCGAGTATAGTGCTGGTTTTTCCTGTACCCGGTGGTCCATAGAGGAGCAGATGGGGTAATTGATCTTCATCGATGAATTTTGCAACTTACGAAATAAAAAAAGAACGATCAATCGCTGTTTTCTCGAGCATCAAAAATAAACTAATTCGTTACTGAACTTACTTGTTTTTATAATATTTTCATGTGAAATTAAATCACCGAGAGTCGACGGTCGATATTTTTCGACCCTATGAAAAAAAATTGTTTACGAAAAATTAATCTATCGAATCAACGAGAGTTTCTTACGTACTGTTGGAATAGTCACTCACCACGGCAAATTCGTTTTTTTATCAGACGTCATTGCGACGGAGAATAAAAAACTTAAACAACAACAATTGCACGCGTTGTAAAGGTTATCACCCGTGCAGCTGATCAACGCCGGCTCCGAAAACGCGGGGTTTTTTCATCTGTTGCTCGATTCGAAAGTTCAGTAGCGTCGCAGATGTCACGTCGGTCGACTGTCAGTGGTGTGTCGCGGTGTGCTTTCTCGACGCTAAAAAAATGACGCTCGATCCTCGATTCGGCGTCAAAACAAAAATAATTAAATCAATCAATATTTCGTTGTTATTACGCGTGCTTGTCGATTAAAAAAACTATCAACTATGACAGCGCACGTTCTGTGCCTTACGTCGTCCGGTGGTATACCAATTTTCGTGCGAAAAAAGGGCGAAGGCGATGTGGTAATTCGACTGTTTACAAAAAAAAATAATAAATAAAACATATTTGTCACTCGTATTTTGACGAAATTATAAATTTACTTATGTACTCTTATATAAATTTTATGTAAATTATCTTATATAGCGTT
Organism: Cryptus viduatorius; assembly: GCA_964006125.1. Lineage (NCBI taxonomy): Eukaryota > Metazoa > Arthropoda > Insecta > Hymenoptera > Ichneumonidae > Cryptus > Cryptus viduatorius. The sequence goes on from OZ023220.1 coordinate 8,644,929, forward strand.
AACGAAAAATTCGTAAAAAAAAATAATAAGCATATTTTATTGTTTTCAACATTCTTCTAATGTTTCAGATGACTTTTTCGAAAGTTGCTTCTCTCAACGGCGTTCACATGTTTCTCAAATCGCAAAATATAAAACTCATCGACACAGAATTGCCTGACGCCACTGTGGTGTGGAAAGAATTTTCTGAATCCATTACGCTAATAGCAGTCGCCAGTGGGACAACAAAAAATATTCTAGAGAGATTTGTTGAGGCAGTGTTTGGCGCCATGGTGCTAATAGCGGGAATAGACGAGATAAAAAGCCTACGGAACGTCGAGAGACTGAAGAGGGATTTGAGGGCTTGCAATTGTATAATAGACAAACTTTTGGATTGTTTGGATATCGGTGATAGAAGTAGCAATAAAATTGATTTGATCAATATGACGGACAGCATTTTGTGTCCTGAGAATCATTTGCTACAGGCAGGTATACTATAAGGCCATTGGGGACGCAATTTTTTTTTTAATAACAAAATTTACATTATTGTAAAAAATGTGTACAATGCATTGTGGATCAAATGATACTTAAAACTGAAACAAAAAAAGAGGAACAATGATTTATCTCCAAAAAATCATCAGTAAATTTAATATAAAAATAATATTGAAATAGTGAAAAAAAATGGTGAGGGAGAAAAATGTAATAATAATTGTTAATAATAATAATAATTGCTTCTATTTTTAATTATCTAATTTAATAATGAAAAATATTTTAATAAAATGCGTCCACCTTTGTTGCAAATTAATGATACCATAATACGGGGAATTAATCTTAAATATTTCTTCTCCGCGATTTCAGATGTGTCTGGAAATGTTTATGGAATGTCTGGACTCGATGTACGGATGCATCGTAATTCGCGGCTGCTTGGCCGTCGCAACCGGAAGTTGGTGGGACTTGGATCCTGTAGAGAGAAAATTATTAATAATGGCTGCATCTTCGGATAATCATTGCTCCGCACGAGATCTTCCGGTATTTTTGCCCAACAAGAGTCCAAATGTGAGATACTAATTGAAAAATCGAAATATTCGGAAATCGATCCATTTTTTTTATACAAGAAAATTATGATTTTCAGGTCGCTTTCCGATTAGTATCAATAACGCTGGTGAACGGAGTCGAAATTTTAGCTCTTTGCGGGCCGAGTCCCGAATTAACGGAGGTGGAAAGATTGGCTGTGCAATGTTGGCGGAGTAACATCGAAGTATTGCGGACAGCCGAACAGTCCTATCCACGAAATTTTCCTGCGGCGATAACTCTCGATTCAGGAATTCTCGGGTTAGTAAATTGTATAAAAAAAAAATTCGTTTCAAACTTTCAATCACCGATTCTTTTGTTTCAGTTTTTTACTGGCAAATTGCAGAATAGGAAAATTCGTTATAAGCCGAAATTCTCAACAGTCGAAGACCAGAACAGCGGGTTCTCATAGACTCGATGTTTTAAGGACATTTTACTATCAAGCAGTCGAAACTTTTTTAATATCCGAACAATCGGAAACGTGCAATTCTGAACAAATCGCGAATGATAAACAAATCTTCGCCGATGCTAGAGAAACTTATTGGTGCTCCGAATATCACAAATGTCATGCCGTTAAAGACGGCGATCAAATATTGTGCGTTCTATTCACATCCACGGTGCCGACTCACACGATGAGATTAATAACTCAAAGAACATTGAAAACTTTATTAGCCGATAAACAAGTGTGCTGGTAGTTAAATAAAATATATATATTTTTTAACAAAACATTACTTGAGACCGAAATTCGTATTTTTCGCCATAGCTACCGTATTTTCCAATATTTCGTTTAATCTCGAGTCAAAATTTCGAATACTCCGACCAAAAACTTGACGTTGAGCAAAGAACAAATGTTCGTAAATTAATCCATCGCGCGGAATAAATAACATAGAGGCAGATATCGATATCCGATTGACACTTCTATCAATCGCTACTAATTTTTCTTCATGTTATTCGACGAGTTGAAGAAATTTTGCTTCGCTATATACGAATGATATATATATTTTCATTATTTTGCAATTCGATTCGATACGATTATGAAGACGTAAGGAAGAAAATGTGAAGAAAAAGAAACTCATTTACGGTAATTTTTTAATGGTACCCATTCGTAGTTGAAAATCTAGCAATCTCCTGTTTTTTGAAGATTCAAAAATTTATTACAGTGATATCGATCGTTTTGCGAATATCTTACCTGCTCTTTACTTCGGCGGTATCTTGAATAGTTATTTCCGAGGTGTTTACGTGATCTCTATGCTATCCCTTTATCCCGTTCGACTTCGGCATTGTTATAACCGAAACTGCTCGATGGATAATGTCGATAATGTTTAGATGTTATTCAGAGTGAAAAAAAGTTTAATTTGTTTGAATGGCTCGACATTTCCTTTCCGATAAACAATGTGTATTTTAGATTCTATGGTGGACCAAAGGAACTTATTCAGTACATTATTTCCCGAATGACTTGTGTTGAAGTATCGAAAAAAAAAAAAAATCCCGGAGCGTTTTATCCCTTATGGAAAAAATAATCAAATTAAATCACAGTTATCTTACGAGTAGTATACTTAATTTTAATAATTTGTCTAAATGCTATCAGCGACTATTCATTTAATGAGTGACCGACAAAATATAAAAACGTAAGTAATCCCATTCACATATCTTTCGGCATTATCATGCCATTTGAAAAACCGGTGATTCAGCGGGTAAACACATCGACTGCTTTCAAACGGTGCGCAAAAACGTCAAGCAGCTTCCCTCGAGATTTCGCGAGGACGAAGTGTTAATAAATAAACACGTATTTTATACAAGAATCACGTCTAACAACAATCAATTTCGATTGTTTATCTTAACAAACAAAAACATACAGTATCCGATGAATTTAATAATTGTTGACACATACGTGAAGTTATTGTTATTGTTAATATGGGTGACCCGTACGTAGAGAACCGAAATTTCGATCGATTTGCATTAAAGACATTCTATTGACCGAATAACCATTGAAAATGGAATTTTCGGAGGATGAAATACATCAAACAAATTCATACGATGGCTTTCACTTTTACTTGGGACTTAGTTTGGCAATAAGTTCGAGCATTTTTATAGGTTAGTCGGTGTATTGTCAAAATAATAATGGTAGCCATGGACACGCATCAACAAGCAGCCGATTGGATCGTTTTTCCTACTGGCAATAATAGTCTTTTGAAAATTTGCTAAAACCCTATTTTCTCATACCAGGTGCGAGTTTTATTATTAAAAAAAAAGCTTTGATAAAATTGCAACGCATCGGCAGATTGCGCGCCGGTTCCGGAGGTCATGGATATCTGAAGGAATGGATCTGGTGGGCTGGTCTTTTATCCAGTAGGTACACAACTCGAAATTATATTGCAACGATTTATTAATTCATCAAATTTTTTTTACTCACAGTGGGTATCGGAGAAGCAGCTAATTTTGCCGCGTATGCATTTGCTCCAGCATCGATCGTCACACCCCTTGGGGCGTTAAGCGTCATAGTCACTGCCATTTTATCGTCGAAATATTTGAATGAAAAGTTAAATCTGCTGGGAAAGGTGCGATAGAAATTTTGCAAATAAAAAGAATTTTAAGGTTTTTTTAGCATAATGAATGTTCTTATCAGAAAAAAAAATTCTGTATGAAAATATATTAGATAAACAGATAACAGAACAGAACAAACATTATTATCATTATCTATGTTTTCATAAATAATAACAGAATTTTTCTTCTTCAGATCGGCTGTTTTCTATGTATTTTGGGATCCACAATGATAGTATTGCATGCGCCGAAACAAGAGGAAATCGAGAATATGGATGAATTGCTTATAAAGCTAAAAAACCCTATATTTGTAGTGTACATTATGACAATCGCGGCATTATCGGTGTCAATAGTAATTTATTTCGGTCCTGCGTACGGTAACGCGAATATTGTTATTTATATTTTACTGTGTTCAGCCATTGGTTCTTTGAGTGTTATGGGCTGCAAAGGTATGGGACTTGCGCTGAGAGAGACAATTAACGGAGCGAAAAACGAAATGGAAAATTGGTTAACGTGGGTGTTGTTGTTCGCCGTTATTTTTTGCATAATGGTGCAAATGAATTATCTAAACAAATCATTAGATCTTTTCAACACAAGCGTCGTGACGCCAATTTACTACGTCTTCTTTACGACTCTCGTTATAACGGCGTCGGCGATTTTATTCGAGGAATGGAAGAATTTAAGTGCCACCGATATTTTAGGAACGATTTGCGGCTTTCTCACCGTTATCGTCGCGATATTTCTGCTGAATGCTTTCAAGGAAATGGACATTTGTTACAACGACATTCGGCAAATTGCGAGACCCAAAAGAGAGATGAGAAGACGAGATACCGAAAGTCGAAGTTTTGCATGGGACGTAAGAGATGAGGAAAGTATTAGTGTCTCGAGTAACGCGGAACGGGATTCAAATAATTATGGAACTCCCGGACTCACGAGAATTATGTGACGGCAACTTGATGTTCTGCAACATAGATTACATTCTTCACAGCAGAACATGAAAAACCTAAACTAACTGTTTTTTATTTTATTTTACGTTCATAATACACTTGTATATTTTTACAGATATACGTTTGTGATATTTTACTATATGATCTGATATTGAATATTTTTAAATAAATGTAATATATTACTTTTAACTGCCGCAGTATATTGTTCGTTTAATTGTTTTGTCGATTTTTGAATCCCGAAAAAAACAAAAAAAAAACAAAAATATAATTCACGACGTTGCAATCCCGCGACGTCTATCGTTGCATCGCGAAACGACGGTGATTTTGTGAAAAAAAAAAATATAACACCCATCCCCAAAGAATCAAAATGGCGTTCAGCATAGCCGCTTTTGCGTACATCATAGCATTGATTATCGATGCTTTTCTCATATTCTTCGCTATCTATCACGTAAGTATTCGATCTTAATTAACGAATAGTAAAACGTGAGCTTTGACTCAAAGCGACAGATCGAACAATTTGATCGGCTCCTATACATAACCTAAAACGATCGTGACTCCGAAAATTCAAAGATTACTCAATTAATGATTCCGTTATTAATACGAAACATGCTTTTATAAGAATTTTCCTTGTCTCGCAGGTGATTTCATTCGACGAGCTAAAAACTGAGTACAAAAATCCGATAGAGCAATGCAATAGCTTGAATGTGGTAAGTCGACAACTACATTAACTTTTCGCTCATTTACGAAAAACAACGAAATTTTTAATTCACCAACGTAAATTCGATTGCAGCTCGTGCTTCCAGAATATGGATTGCATCTGTTGATCAACATATTGTTTTTAATAAGCGGTGAATGGGTTTCGTTGTTGATAAACGCACCATTGATAGCGTATCATGCAAACCGATGGTATACCAGGCCTGTAATGACGGGACCGGGTGTCTACGATCCGACGAGTATTTTGAATGCCAATAACTTGTCGAGATGTCAGCAAGAAGGATGGGTGAAATTAGCGTTTTATCTGCTCTCATTTTTTTACTACCTCTATGGGTAAGAGCTGTCGCCACTTACAACAGAAATAACTATTTCTTTTTTCAACATTTTTTTAAAATTATTGTTCAATTAAATTTTTTTTATTTTTCCAGAATGATAAGTTCGCTAATTCATTGAAGCGAACATTACGCTGCCAACGATTGGGTGGTCTTCTATAACATATGTTGCATTTACAGAATGAAGAAAACAAAAAAGAACAAAAAAAAAACAAACTACTTATAAGCGTTGAATGACATTAATCAGTGCCAACTTAATGGAGATTGTTACCTTCATTGATTGTGACAATCGCTTTTTTTTTTAATTTACATTTTATTATCTTCAATCTTATCTCTGCTCCGGTCGAGGAATTTTCAGGTGATAGCAAGTATTCCGTATGTTTTAATTAATTTAATTAATTAACGGCTACAAATACAAGAGTGTAATAACGTCTACAGTTTTCTAGTCACCATGATTTTTATTATCAGTCTTCGATCATTCGCATTGTTTATAGTTTTTCCTTCGTCTATTAATCATTCAAGAGGCATAACTCGTAATTAACACGTATATTGTGCGTTTTTTTTTTTTTTTTATTATCTACAGTCATCTCTAAGTAATAAAGAATTTGTACAAAAAGAATTGTATAGTCGAATTCCATTCTCAATTCGATTGTAATCACATATACATTGATCTTTTGTATAAAAAAACTTAATAAATACTAGCAGAGTGTACATCAAAGGACGACAATGTTATTGTATGCTTTCTTTTTTTTTTTTCGATTACGTAAAGCATGAGTGGCAGAAAAGTCTTACAAATGTATAAAAAGCGAGACATGGAAAAAAATTAGTAGATATGAAAAAAAAAAAAAAAAACAGTTAGCTCTATCTACTCAATTTTTCTTTCAACCAATCTTCTGTGAGTTCTTCAAGCTCTCGGACTTCGTAGCATCTGGTCAGATCGGCTTCCTTCTGGAGTATGAGTTTCATGCTGGCGTAGAGTACTTGCAACTCCATTTGAATACCTCTTGGCGTGTAAAATATAAAACACATTGGATACGAAATTCTTCCATCTGAGTGTTGCATTTTGTAACTATAAACTATATAGCGCGGTTCATGACTAGGTATCGTCTCTTGCAACTCTTCTATTTGCACGTCCTAAAAAAAAATAATAATTGATCATTTTTTTAATAAATCACTGAATTTTTTCATTTTTCGCGACTCAATTGTGTTTTCTTTTACTCGCCTCTATAATCTCGTCTAAGCAAATCGTCTGCTTGGGTCGGTCGACCTTCACTGCCCGTGCACAGAAAAAATAAAAAACAAAGTATTTTTTTCTCGTAAGTAACGGCGATGTATCAATTATACTATTTCCGTCGGGCGTAACTCACGTATCAACGCGGCATTTTTTTGACTCTTGCGGAATCTGAATTCTTTCAGTGAAGTTTTAACACTGTCATCGATGTCACAAGTACTTTTGGAAGTCTGAAATATGAACGAGAGTCGATTTTTCGTCAGTAAAAACGATGTTTTTCGGAGTAAATTCTGTGACAGATGCCTGTCGTTATTACCATTGTTGCACTTTCGTGAGTTTCTCCGTACTGTCGAATCAATGAGAAAAATAAACCACCCTGAGTAAGATAATTGATGATTACTCACGAAATTGGCTTAACAAAAAGTCGCGAATACAAAATCGAAATGACACAACCGCGCAGAGAGAGATATCGTTGAGTATTGCATCCCGCCCCTTCGCGACCCCCTTTGGCTCCGTTAAAACTCAGCAGAGGGCAACCCCGTCGCCCCACACTCTGTCATCATCCACTACTACATTTTATGTCATTTCTTAACCCGTAGTTGTTTTTAAAAGAGAAACGAATTATTTCCGACTAATAAATGTTTCCTAACAAATACGCGTGCGATATATCGATAAGACTAGTTTCGAAAAATTCATGCGTGACGTAACATCGGCCGAGGAATCGAATATATTTGATAGTGATTTGGTCAAAGTAGAAAAAAAAAACACGAAACGCTTTGTTAACCCAAAAATCTGTGTCAGAGATGACTGTGTTGGACTTTTTCGGCTGTGCCTTTTTGGCTTTCGGACCTCCGCTCGCTATGTTCACCTTTACCGTGTCGGCAGAACCTATAAGAATTATTATACTGATAGCGAGTGCCTTTTTCTGGTTGATATCTTTACTTCTGTCATCGGCACTGTGGTATGCCGTTGTCCCACTGCAGAATCAACTTACTATTGGACTCGTGTTTTCAGTGTTGTTTCAAGAGGCTTTCAGGTAAGAATTCTAATTACAATTAAACTTCAAAATAAAAAAAAATCGAGTCTGTGAGTTCCGCACAAAATATGTTGTTATCGGCGCAGCTATTCACTAACGAATTCAAAAAATCTTTGTTGACCAATGTAATATACAGTGGCGCTATTTATAACGATCTAACAAATAGATAAAGAATATGCAACAACTTTTGATGTTCAAAACGCTATTTAAATTTCGCTATGCGAGTTCTATTCTTTAGCCGTTTACTTGATGGCTGTATAAAACAATTTTTGCAATGAAGTACTAATTGTAATAAAAGACCAACAATTTTGCCTGATTGATTTTATTGATCGAATATTTTTACATAATGGATAATAAGTTTTATGATCCTATCTATAATTTTGCTGCAATAATAAACCTCAAAAATAGCAATACGTTCGGCTGTTAAAACTACAATAAAATAGAATCCGTAGAAATCTTTTTGAATAGAATAGAAATCTTTGGTGTGCTGTTAAAATCATCATAAAATTATCAATTTTCTTGTTTTCGAGACTAAAACTCAAAATTAGCAATATACTTGACCGTTAAAAATATGATAGAATTTAATTCATATGATTATTTGGTGGGCTGTTGAAATTGTAAAAATATTATCGTTCTTTTTTACGAAAATCAAGTGAGTTAACGACAAATTTCCAAATGCAGAATTTTTTTTATTTATTATCCATTTACATAAAAATATCCTAAAAAAAAAAAAATGGATCACGAAAATTTTCCGAATGCGTAATATGTGTTCAAATAATTTTTGTTTTTTTTTCCCGAAACAGATATCTTTTATATTGGGTTCTCCGAAAAGCTGAAAGAGGTTTGGAAAAAGTGACGACCGCCCACGTAGCAGACAGCAGACATATATTTGCCTACGTATGTGGTCTCGGATTTGGTTTTATGAGCGGCGCCTTCGCTCTGGTGAACGTTCTCGCGGATGCCGTTGGTCCGGGAACAATGGGACTTCGTCAAGGATCGGAATATTTCTTCGTGATATCGGCCGCAACGACACTTTGCTTTATATTGCTTCACACGTTTTGGGGAGTTGTATTTTTCTCGGCATTAGATCGTAAAAATTGGGGACAATTAGCTTGGGTAATCGGTTCTCATTTGTTTGTATCCTGTATGACACTGTTAAACAGGTATCAAAATTACACGGCAAGTCTCCTATCAGCGTATATCGTTCTCGCGATAACGATCGCCTTGGCATTTAGAGTAGCCGGCGGAAAGGTGCACAATATACCTCAATGTTTCGTGAGGAAATGAACAACAAATGAGTGAAAAAAACAGGGGAAAAAAAAATAAAAATTCACTTCTACGTGATATTTTGAATGATGAAAACATTAACTCGGTTACTTATTTAATTCAATTTTCATTTCCGTGTGTGTCAATACTCCGATACAAGATTTCCGGTGCCACAATTTATTTATTTTAAACTCAATATCACGTCCAAATGATTGGCATTGTCAGCTGTGTTCCAGTCGGAAAAAATAATCTATAACTCTGTAACCCCATCCTCCCTGATGACACAGCGAACGATAAACGCCGCGGGGGCACTCCAGAGTACGATGTTGAATTGAAAAACGGAATACGTGTCTGTAACGGCGTATACACATTTGTATATATGTATCTGTGTAAATGGCTACGAAGTTTTAGACAACCCGTCATTAATGTTGATTCGCAATCGTTAAATTTCTCCGACAATCCCCGAGAGCGAAATTACGATTGAATCGCCGCTATCGATTGATCGATCGAGTCGCGAGAGAAATTGTTGAATGGTTTTTTTCGTCGAACGGGAAAAAAATCCTCGATATTCGTAATTTTTCATCGACTACGTATTTACTTTCTTCTTTATTCACTTTTTCTCGTACACTATATTTCATATTTAAAACATTTATTAATAATTATTCATCCATCACTGCGTTTTTTCGTCTATCATTTGAATAAAATCATTTTGATATTTAACAAAACAAAAAAGAAAAAGCAAAAAAAACTATCATTCGTCCACTGTCCACCGTCCTGTAGAAAACTTCGCTGTACAGTCGTATCGAATAAGTTGAAACTCCGATTGAATAAAAAGAAATATTCGTATTATTGTGGGGTGTCTGTTGATATGTATAAAAGGAAACGATACATTTTTTTTTGCTGCGAGGGATTTTCGTGCTTCGAAACCGAATTTTTGTTCAGAATTGTCAAATTTACAGCCTGTATTACGGTATCTAATTCGCTCGTCGAGATTCTCTGAATTTCCTTCACGCATCAATCGTCGCGGGAGAAAAATTTTCTGAAGCAGAATAAAAATTTTCAAAAAAATCCGCGGCTCGGAGCCAAATCGGCAAAAAACTGTGATCAATTTAAAGATTAGGAAAAAATCTGCGATACAGTTGACGAACGCGAATTAAAAAATTCAGCCACCGTTCCTTGACACGAGTCGAACGAAATATCAAAACAAAATTCGGTATTTAAAAAATTTTATTGTCATAGTTATTTGTTGTCTACGAAAGTATTTATGAAAAGCGTTTAAGCGTCGAGAAAGTGTTTTCATTTTTTTTCATTTGTTATATCAAACATAAAGTTCATCGTCTTACGTTTGAATCTTAACAAATATTTCGCGTATTTCACAATCGTCGGTAATTCGTAAAATGCTTAAACGTTTATGAATCTAATTTTCACACGAAGCGTCGGATTTTAAGGGACAATCGCGTTCCCGCGACGAGCTGTTCCACACGCCGTACGAGAAGTATATAAGTAAACCTGAAATAAATAATTTTCTTTCAACTATTTGCAATTTCATAAATACCAATGGATGTGAAAAAAATTTGAAAATTCCGGTTAAGGTGATATAAAACATTGTCGCACCGCCCCCGCGCCGCACCCAGTCGATAACAAAAACTGTAACGAACAGCCATTGCAAAACCGTGAAGATTTGAGAAGAAAAAAATCTCCGCGTGTATTTTTTTTTCGCAGAAAAATTTAATTGTTTTTTTTTCGAAGCTCTATAGTTACAAAACGGCATTCGTTACCGTTTTCGTCACGAACTTAAAATTTTCACATCACCTTAAAAAAGCGAAAGACTCAATAATTTTTAATAATTTCCCATCGGTCTTCTCTGAGATATTTTCTTGCGATTTTACCACCAATGGTACATTTCCTCGAGATATTTACGTACCTACAAACATCCAAACTCCGAATCTTATCCATGTCATGTAGTCCAACATCATCATTAGATAAATATTAATAAGTATGCTAGTCGCTGGTAAAAGCGGTACCAGCGGTACCTGCGACAAAAATTCCACATTATTCACGATTTTTCTATGATTTTATTGTATGTATTAAAAACTCACCGAAAAAGCGAGTTTTTTGCCGGAACACGGCTGGCAGTAAATGAAGAATAATGTTAATCCAAGGAGAGCCGAAAGAATTACGAGAATCGATATTATCCAAACCTTTCCCTCGGATATATCATCGGCAAACGTGGGGATAAGAGATGTCGTGCAAAAGCACAGGACAACTGTTACGATTAGATAATCGATTACAAACGTCATATCGACACCATCGTTATTTTTCACGTAGCGGAATACTCACAATAGATAAATACGAGATAAGTGACGATTTGAGCCGTAAGCCGCGTCGAATGATTCAGTTTATTCGCGTTCACGAGTTGCCTTAAGACGAACATAAACGTTCGCGGATCGCGATCCACTTTTTTCTCGTATGCTTCGCTCGCCTCGTATCTAAAAAAAATTATTTTATTAATAAATTTATCGCTGGTAACTTAAAACATGATAATTCTTCTGAATTATGCAATTGTTAAAAGTACAATGAATTTAAATCGCAAAAAAAAAGAATCTGACAATTATCGATTTGTTGAGCGCAACACATGGAAAGATTTTGCACTGTAAGAAAATCTGTAAATTCAATTCACTGGTAGCGCAAAATTTTATGCCTAAACAGCTGCAATAAATTTGATGTGCAGCAGTAATAAAAAAAATTATTGTTCTTCTACGTTAAAGCAAATAATTCGATTCAAAATGGTATTATAAGCATTCTAAGTCTAAGAAGTGCCGTCAAACAAAAAACGATTCATTTCTAAGAAAAAAACAAAAAAAAAACAGAAAACAAAAAGTTTCGCGGTAACTCTCACCTCAATATTAGAACGCAAGCGGCAACGATCGAATAAGCGAGCAAAGTTCCAATGCTCATCATATTCACGAGTTGTCGAAGTTCGAAAATCGCCGCGAGAATACCGGTCAATAATCCAGCGGAGAAGGTACCCGCGAGGGGTGTGTGAAATCGTGGATTCACCTTTCCCATCCATTTGAATATAAGACCGTCGGAAGCCATGGCGTATATTACTCGTGGTAACGGAAACATTGCGCCAAGCAAACTGGAAATGTAAAGATATTATCGTGAGGAAGAGATCGACTTTTGAAAATGATTGATCGAGAAACGCGGTGGATAAATCACCTCGCGCACAGGCCGCAAATAGCGCCCAATGTAACGAGCCACTTTGCCCAACTCCAGCCAATCGTGTCGAACATATGCGGAAACGGTGCGTCGGGATCTTGTTCATAGTACGGTAATACCATCGTTAGAACGGCGGAAACACCGAAATACGCGAGAAATACAACGGTCAACGATGCGACGATGGCTATCGGTATCGATTTCTTTGGATCGCGAGCCTCTTCACCGGCCGTTGCGACACAATCGAAACCTATGAAACCGTAGAAACACGTTGCGGCTCCGGTTATTATTCCCGATATTCCAAACGGCGCGAACCCTCCGTGGCCTCTGTCGCAATCATCTTCCGTACAATCGACTTTTAGTTTCCAGTTGCTGACGTTCGCTGAAGTAAAACAAAGTTATGATAACTTTCGATAAGTTACGAAAAATATGGAGCCAGCGAACTTCCAAAGAAATCAATCGCCGACGAGCGTTGCGACGCTTTAATTAATGCAAATTCAGCGCTAAAAAATCATAAGGGTTTTGCATACCTTTGAGAGAACCGGCGCACACGACGAAGAGAACGACCGCGAGATTCACGAGAGTAAATATATTGTTCGCTAAAGACGATTCCTTTGCGCCGAACGCGAGAGCCGCTGTGAGTATGAAATTTAAATAAAAAAATATACAATCAGTATGGTTGATGAACGAAAAGTATAGGTCTTTGTAAACGGGGGTATAACTCATTGATTTTAGGAAGAAAAATGCAGTTTTTCTTTTCTTCGTGAAGAAAAATTTTATAAAAAAATGTTCCGCGATCGATTCCTTGTGAAAACGTTTTGAAATTTTTTTTTTCACGAAAAAAAAATAATAATAATAATTCATAAACGAGTATAAAAAATTGTGACGAATGATTCATTTTTCAAAGTAATGTGAAAATATTTCAGAAAATGAAACGTCTCTGACAATTTTTCAATTGCGGAAATCACTTTGCGGAATGTTTCATACGATTTTTTATTTACGCGGAAAAAACAAAATGCGTTATTTTTTTTTGCTGCAATTAATGAAAGTTAAACCCCTTAAAACAAAAATGATTGTGTTAAAGAAGAGAATATCACGGAATATAACCAGAAAACGCAATCGTAACGGCGAACGCGAAGAAATCAGGATACGATGACAAATGATCGGCGTGAATGTGTGCCGCGGATTCGAAGGCGTTTCTCATAGCGTTGTTGAAGAGAGCATCAACATAGGTGCTGAGACCGCGCACAACGCTAGCCGAACCGATCACGTATTCCAGGATTAGAGTCCATCCTATGAGAAATGCTATGAACTCTCCCATCGTTACATAGCTGTATATATATGCAGAACCCGCTCTCGGCACTCTCGCGCCGAATTCAGCGTAACACAGACCTGAAAAAAAAACCAAAAAATATTTTCGAAGTTTTTTGCGCGGAAAAAATTAGAAATTCGAATTTCTAATTTTTACATTTTTTTATAATAGCGATAAAGATCGAAAATATTCAAAATTTTATCGTACAAAAGTTTGACAAATTTATGATTGATTTTTCTAAAAATTCGAAAAAAAAAAATGAATGATTTTATCGTACAAAAGCGTACTAAATGAACGATTGATTCATCTCGAAATTAAAAAATTTCAGTATAATAAAATGTTTGTTAATTATCGCAATAGTCGAATCAATGATTAATTTTTTTCGTAATATGAATAATTAGCAGTGATATAAAAAGTATGCGAACTGATATTATCGAATATACATGATTGATGTTGAATAATTTATGTCGTTAAAATTACCTGCAAACATTGAAGCTATCGCAGCAATTGCGAACGATATTATTACCGCTGGACCGGCAGTTTTTTGTGCAACCGTTCCAGCGAGTACGTAGACCCCGACGCCGAGTGTCGAGCCAATGCCGAGAGCCGTTAGATCGAGAGTCGAAAGACATCTTGTGAGTCCACTGTCACCGGGTGCACTGAGTTTCTTCTTTCTCGTAAAAGCTTTAAAGACCATGTCGAAGCGCATAACTCTTATCGTCTGTATCATCTGCAAATTATTGTGATACGCGAGTTTATTTTGCACTCACATATATCCATTTTTCTGTTTACGAGGCGAAGGCTCTCGTCTTCCGCTGCACCGATACAAAAACACTTCGGTTAGAAACATTTGTTTTCTTCGTTTATTTACTCACCGTCAGAACTTTCGTAAAATCGTTATCCATTGTGCGATACTAAAATTGTTAACAAACGCGTCCTAATCGTTCGTGAATCACGTTCTAACAAGATGCCACGAGTTCGACGCGCAACAACCGGTTAGTTATTAAAGACGCCTCGTGAATTAATTCGTACTCTGTTTGCCCTATAGCTGTCTGTGCGACACTTTAGTAGATTCAATTGATCAAATAATTCTGTCTTTGGTGCTCGTGAAACCAGCGACTCGTGTGTCACCGCGTAGTTTACAAAGCGAGATTGTCATTTTTTTCATTGTAACTATAGGAGGCACGCGTCTATTTTGTCATTGCCGAAACTACGTAACGCTTATTGAGGAATGTTACTATCTTTTTTTTTTCTGTTACCATGTATTTTCACCGATCGTATATCGTACAAGGAATGTTGATTCGTCTTCTATCGATATCTATATCTTACGCCTTCGTGCTGATTGAAATAAAATGGACGGATTCGTTTTTTAGCCCGAAAAACTACTCGTCAATAATTGTTTTTTTTTTGTAAAGTTTACTTACCAATTTGTATGGAATATCTTCGATAATAATCGACGAAGTTTTTTCGTCGATAGTCGTTCACGCACCTGACGCGAACGTGAGTGTTGAGAAGCGTGCACCCGATGAGACAATGATATTTTTTTGTTCTTTTCTTATCTATACTGATACCCATGCAATGATAATCCATGATACGTTGAGCGTTAAAAAATATCGTGTAGAGAAGTGTTAGTTCAAATTCCATTTGTAAAAAATCAAAGAGAACATCTGCGCGAGATGATTTGATAGTTCGTAGAGGCTGAATGTAATTCACGCGCGGTGCGCGTCGTCCGGCTTCGATTCGTCGAACGATTGTCCGCGCCAACGAATCGTTCGAAAAAAAATAGATTTCCCTGGAAGTCGTATCGAAGTTTCGAAAAAACCATCGGGTATTCACGATATCACGTATCTTTTTCCCGCTTACGAATAATTCGTAAGCGAATAAAAAAAGTTCATTTATACGTATCAAATTATCTTATCGCTGTGGGGATCTTAGATAAATTAAATGATAAATTACGATATCTCTCGCTAATGGAATTGCGATATATGGAACGGGCGATTAGACACTGTAGGTATTTCGAAAAAAATACAATTCAGATGTATATATATATATATTTTATTACAAAAATGGACGGATGATTATTCTTTGTAAACATAATCGATTACATTTAACGGTGGACGGATCACCTTACTTATACTAATACATTTCGGGTTGTTGTTTTTGTTGATTTTTTTTTCTATTATTTCGATTCGATGAAAATTCTCTGTGAACAAACAGTCATCTGATATTGTAAGTGAATGTTACTGCAGCTACTGTTGATCATTATTATTTTTTCAACATTCGTTTTTCGTTGATACGTTTATATGTGAATATTTATATTTGAATTTTATTTCAGGCAGAAAAAATGAATTTCAATAATTTGCCATTTTTTCCCGGACAAAAATCCCGGATATTGTAAAAAAGAATCCCCGGTCAATAGTAAAATATTGGACGAGTTCTCTTTTGTTCAATATATTTGTTCATCAAATAAAATATAAAAATTCCACAATTTTTCGTACGAAATCGATCGAAAAAACAAAAAAGAAGTCATCCATTGTTGCTGCGAGTAACATCCTCTTTGCACTTCTCTCGATTTTTTCTTAAAGGCAAATGTTTAATCTATAAAACTAAACGCGATCTATAAAATTTGTACGCGACTATTTGTCAACATAACAGGATTTCTAAAAAAAGTACGAAAGTACTGTAAAAAAAAACTACTTAGCGCTTAAAATGAGACGATTCTTAAAGTACAAATAGTACATTATGCTACAACGGAAGGGAAGAGCCTTTTTTTCGCAGAGGGTGAAGTTTGCGGCCCAAGCGAAGTGAGGGCTGAAATCACACGAAAAATCGAATGAAATCACGGAAAAAATCGCTCCTCCCTCCCTTGTAACATACTATATGTACATTTTTTTTCCGATGACGTTAAAAAATTATCATATTTTCGTCCCGCTGGTCAATTATCGACAACTTTTTACCCGCGTTGCATGCATCGAATATGGTCTTTTTAGCGCAGTCGAAAAACAAATTTTGTTTTTAGAATACGAATCGAGATTCCAAAATACATCAAGTATTTTTTTCTTGTAAAAAATTATCCAAAAAACGTTTATCGTGTGAATATAAAATGATTTGATAGGCCGGGCGAGAGTTATTGATAAAAAATATCCCCGCGAATAGCAAGATACGAGTTAATACTCCAAGCATTATTTGATGGACGGCATTTTGCATATATACAAACAGTATATATAGCCTTTGTTCGTAACATTCTATAAGGCAGTTAAAATTGCATTGTACGCAAGTGATGCGCGATATATGCTTTACCTATCGGACAGAGATTGTCTTAAATTGTTTTTTCCTTACATAGCGACCATTACAACGTCCGCTAATAGTCTATGTAATTCTTTGTAAAATATTTTGTTAGCAAAAACCGCTGATATGCGTGTTTTTTTGGTTTCGAGTCGCTGACTAAAACGTCAGTCCATCGAATCAATGAGAATTTCTTCTCCTGTTTTTTTTCTCTCCGGATTATTTCACTGCATTGTCCAGGCGCCGAACAGAGGCGTAACTATTGCTACCAACAATGTTGCAAGAGAAATCTTGGATTGGTTTCCGCTGGACTGAAAGACAATAAAATGAAAGTATTATAAAGAATTTTATTTTTTTTTCTCAAATTTTTTCCTAATTTTGTTGGAGATTACTTACAAAGATGAAATAATTGCAACGATCGCCAACGCAGCAATCAGAACAAGTCCAATCTTGATACCAGAGTAGCGTGCAGTGTTTCATGTTGGCCTTTTTTATTCGTTCGCAATTTTTCTGCGTCGCGCATCTCTTTGAAACGTAAAACTGTTTTTTTCCACCCCTCGTCCAGTAGGGAGCGCCTCAAAAATAATGAAAAATTCATTTAATAACCGAAAAACAATCGAAAACACTTGTTGATCAGCCGCGAAAGTTAACCTCCAAATTGCGGACTCCGCGTTTGCGAGATTATATCGTAACAATTTTTTTTTACTCACTTCCCCATCGAACTTCGGTCATGCAAACGTCTTCACCTTGTTCGCACGTTTGTATGGATTTCAAACATTTAGCCACGTTTCCAGCCTGTTTCGTGCACACATAACACTCTAGGGCGTTGCCTGAAGAAGTAACGACGCGAAATCATCGAGTTTTGTTTCTTGTCCCACTTTTTGTCGTTAACACGAAAATCGATAAAAAATAACAACACTCACCTATTGACAAGTAGGCGACGATCAATAATGCACCCAGATACCATCGATACATCGTTAAAGCTCGATCAAAACTTTCATAAACAATGAATATTAGGGAGGATAAACAATCCGTATATCGTTGAAATCATCGACGTTCGGGCACAGCGAGTCGTTTCAATGTGATGATTCAACGCGCACAACGCGCTCGTACTGACAAGTGGGGTGGGGCGCGTTTTAAAAACTCTCCGACACGTTTGCCTCCAACCGGCGAACAATCGAACCACCGCAGCTTGACAAAATTACCGCAAGAGGTCGCTGTCGAATTCTCAATTAATTCGAAATTTCGGATTCGTCGATGGATGGGACGAAGAATCGCTGCTATTTCGATGAGGCGCGTGGGGATAATTGATTCGTTAACGGATGGAAATCGTTGCGGTTTAGCCAATTTCAACAACAAAACCTAATTCGGGAATAAACAATCTCACAGTTGCCGGCTTAACCCCTCTATCGTCGGAGGTAACACTAGGGATATAGCTAAATGCTCGGAAGCGTTATCGAATTTCAATCGCTGCCAATCGGATTAACAAGTAATGCTCCGACAGCGATAATGAAAGTGTTGTAAGTCAGGGCTTCTTTCTTTTTTTTTTTCTTTTTTTTTTTTATACACAGAATGGACCCTGTAACAACAGTGCATACGTTGCAAGGCTTTCACGTGTTCGTAATTATATACCGCGATATAGGCATATCGTCTGTGAATAATCTCTTTATCGCGCATAGTTCCTGTAGCATGCATTGAAAGTGGAAATAAGAATAAAAAAAATGAAAAAAAAAAGATTTTAAAGAGCCGTTCTCCGCTGTTTCGAAATCACGCGATACCGTAATAAACATCGAACGCCCCCGTGGGCTGTGTACAATATGATTTTAATATCATCAAATTGACCGTTGAATTATATATTTTATTTCTACTTGGGACTAATCGTAAACTAGTCCCAAGCATCAATTGTGCACCCGTTTATACGAGTGCTAATAAAAAATAGACGTTCACCTCGGGGAAATCTATACAGCTAAGTCAACCGTCGTATAGCGCGAGTAGGGTGCTCGATGCAATCGGTAACTTATATCTTTCTCATTCCAATTTTTTTTTCTTCGTATATTTTCACCAAACATCCGGGAGGCCAATATGCTTTTGTTAATCGATCAATCCGTCTCGTTGACCTCCAATGCCGCGCATAGTTTCCGCGTTATACGCTTCCATCATGCATTCTCAAAATAATTCGCGAATGATATTTCTCGAGTAATCTCCGTTGTTGTCGACGATGATCCGCAGTCCTCCGGGGGATGGTCTCGCAGGTACGAAAACAACACGCCCGCCCGCCCGACAAACACTCGGGTGTGTTGGTGTGTGCAGAGATATATATACCTCGAGCGAATGCACGGATATTCGTTATTAAAAATAGACCCCCAATCCCTAAGGGGTATTATTGACCCGTACGTTACAACTAGGGTTACGGTATTTCCGGTTGACTGGTTCGAGGCCATAGAGGCCTACAGAGAGAGCCCAGGCGGAGAAGGATAGATAAACGATGAGAGAGAGAAATAAAGAGAGAGGGATCTGTGTGTCCTTGCGAGAGCCCGGACATCGTTCGCAAGCCTGACCCACCCCCCGCCTCGGTACTCCTTCCGTAGCCCCGCGCGCTCTCAATATATATATATATATATACATCGGCACCGTGAGGCTTTGGACGAATTGAGTCCTTCGGCCTTAAAATCAAATTCTACACGCATGACTGTGCATCCTCCGTCGGTTAATTGCAATTTCGAGCGGTAAAACGTATCTCTCTCTTGGACATCGGCTCGTTTATGACCGCGCGAATGCTCATCGATGAAAAAACTGTGGCCGATCGCAAACGTGAAACGTTCGGGAAAGACGTATAGACGGGAGTTTATAACGTCGGGGAACATCGTTGTTACGTTGCACGTGCGCACGAAATACAGCCCTCTCTCGTGCATTCGACGATAGGGAAGCCGGTGCTCGTGGGGTTTCGCGGTGGCGAGCCGAAGACGCCCGAGAACAGAGGGTGGAAAGACGGGTCAAACACTTTCGTCCGGGTTCAGCGAGGCTCTCTCTTCCCCTCTCCCCCACCCGCTACCCCCTCCCGCTGGTACCTACTTAATTTTTGCTCTTCTACTTTGTTTTTTTTTTTTTTTATATTACTCGCTAGGATTGCGCTTTTGCTTCGTGACTTCGTGACTAAGCTGCAATTTATTCGAAGCACTCTCGGGGTCCGAGAAACAAAACGTACATCTCACGTCTCCGCCTAGTAATTTTCATGGCTGCTGAGGAGCTTAAAAAAAATGATAAAAGTTCGCTTCCAGTTGGGATTCCTTCCGGGTTTTCTCGAAGAGTCACTGCGATAAAGTTTTGCACGTAAAAAAAAAAACGAAAAAAACAGTAGATAGGTCGAATGCAAGATAGAGAGGAGTATCGCAACGTTTCGTGACAATGGTATTATAGTTCCATCGGTTATATCGGATTTCGAGGGAACCATAGAGAGCTCTATGCGGTTTTGTAGCGGCGGATGGCCAGACCTCTTGGTTGTTACGACCCGCGTGCGATCGTCGTTGAACGCGTTTTTTTTTTTGTTTTTTTTTTTTTCGCGGTGTGCACACGCCAGCCAGCGAAAGAACCTCTCGGGGCGACGAGCGCGCGCTCGGGATGTCGATATTCGAGTGCGCGGCGCAGGCTGAGCAGTGGCGCGGCGAACCGCTGCGCGAGAATCTAAAATTATCGGGTGGTCCGAGAGCGAGTGAGAGAGAGAGAGAAGCGTGGAGGAGAGGCGAGCGGTGACAGCTAATCCGGCGTACACTGGGCAAAACGCAGACGAGCACAAGCGAGCGAGCGAGAAATATCGCGAAAGCTTCGCGCGGTACGGATACAGAACTGTAACAACGCAAGCGGTTGTTGTAGCGAAAAAGCGAGAAGGAGCTAACGCGAGAGCTCAACGGAGCGTGCGTATGTGATCGCGTACGGTCCGTCGCGGGGGCAGAGGGGAAAATACGACACACAACACGGTGGCGGGAGGAGGAGGGGAGGGGGGAGTCCCACAGAGAACGCAAGAGAACGACGCGCGCGCGAGTGAGCGAGAGAGTTGGGGGCAAAGGGAAGGGAGAGCCGGAGTCGAGGCCGGAGGAGACCGTGGAGTTTACGGAGTAGGTGGCTACCGTGCGCGTCCTGCAGGTCACGTCTTCTCGCGCGCTCGTGTTGCTGGCTGGTGCCCATCAGCTACACCAGCAGCAGTAGTGCGTCCGTCGGCCGCGTCAGTGGGCACGTTACGTTATAGCGCGCCACGCTTAAGAACGAGACAGAAGAATTGCGCTCGAAATATAATAAAAAAAAGAAAAAAACATTAAAACAATAAGAAAACTGAAATAAAAATAACACGAGAGGGGGGCGATAGATCGAACGCGAAACGCGTAATTCCGTGTAGATAGATATAGAGAAAAATAAAGATAAATAGACGGAGCGATAGATTATACGCGCGTTTTAAACGTCTTCGATATATTTCGTGATATACCGACACAACATACGAACACACAAACTCACAGACTCACGTATATATATATATATATACACATATATATATATCATTGAGCAGTGGTTGGGTCCATCGTCAAAGCCCGGAAATCCGCGCGTCCGTAGGACGAAGACCGGGACACGATGGCGGACGAGGAGAACACGTGCGAGGATTCACTCGGCCCGGGTGACGCGACAACCGCCTTCGCTAAGAAGCTACGGGGTCGCAAGGGTGCACTAAAGAAAAAAAATGTCTACATGGTCAAGGGTCATAGTTTCATGCCGAGATTCTTCAAACAGCCGACTTTTTGCAGTCACTGCAAGGATTTCATATGGTAAGTTTTTTTCCTCTTCCCCCCTCCTCGCCGCCCTCTCGAAACAATTAATTTTATTGTTATGATCATTAACCTCGAATAATACGGAGGCACGTAATCGAATGAATAAAATATATATAGATATACCACTTCGAGGTCGACGATACGTTTATTAAATGCTTTCGAATATCCAAAAGTTCGACCTCGCCAACGGCTCATATTCACGACGATTGCCACATTAATTTTTTTGAGAGGACGAAAAAATAAATCAAATAGAACTGTTTGCGGTGTAACTCCCCTCTCGACGGGTTCTTCCACTTTCGCTCGCGCATGAAACTGTTATTATTTAACTACGAGATATTTCCGTCTAATTCAATCCCCGATCGTGTCTGTGTTCCGTTTTTCGGTGCTATCTCCGCGGTTATAAATCCCTCGTTTCGTGCATATCACACTTTGCAATATTTAACATTCGCGTTTAGTTGTATTCAAATCTTTTTCATTTATCCTCGTGCATCTCGTGTGGCATTTAACGCGCGTTACTCTTTCTTTCTCTCTCTCTCTCTCGCTTGCGTTCGAGTTTAGCAGAGCCTGTCTCGCGGCTCTGCACTCCTATGTGTCTCTCGATTCCCCCGGCTTCGTGACCATTCATCCGTCGTCGTTGTTGTCGTCATTCGGTTTTAGCTCGAGAGCCCCGACTCTCGTAGTCGGTGCGCCCGATCAACGTTACGGCGTTTCGTCGTTTAAACGGTACGACCTTGACGCTCGCGGTAGCGGTGTGTAACAAAACACGGGCTCGGCACTGTGCGAATCGCACGCGGCACACATATCGCCGCGCTCTCGAATATGCATTTGCCAAATCGAACGAATCGAACGAGAGATCGAGAGTTTCGAGGGCTGTCGACGCATCGACTATGTATCGTACAATATTTCTTCGGTTTCGAGAAATAAAAGTTTAACCAATGAAAAAAAAAAAACGAAAAAAGTTTCACGATCTTTTTTGCCCCCGAGAGCCCCGAATATACTTCGGGACCAAAAAACTGATGTTACGGTGCGAACTCACAGAGGCCGTCGTAGAGAAACTCTACCTTCAGCACGATTGCCCGGGGGGAGCTTTTGTATTAGGATACTTCGCTTTTTTTACTACCCTTAGCCAATGAATTTCTGAACCAACCCGTCGAGCCCCCGGTACACGTAAGTGGGATCGCGCTTCGTACGTTTTAGACTTTACGGATGCCTCGTACATCCCTCCGGTAGAAACCATTCCTATTATCTATTTAGTTAATCTACAGGGCTCCAACGGCGAGGGATTCGTATTCCAAAGCTTTACTTTACTTCCTGGCGTGTGCCCCCGTGACTTCTCAACGAGAGGTTACGCCTTTGTATTATATATATATATATGAAACACCCGGATCGCAATCCGAACAGAGACGATACGTTGGGAACTTTGACTTTTTAATGAATTTCGGGCCACTTGAGCGATTGAATTCTATGCAAATTGGAAAATACTCACTGCGCGTAAAATGCTTGATAAAGAGAGAATGAAAACGATTGGAAGGCGGGGGAACGAGGAAATTAGAATGAGAAATGCGCGAGTTACGCTTCGACACACTTGTACAAACGAGTTCTCTGCTGGGAAACACACTTCGGTCGTTTTTTTTTTTTTTTTTTTTTTTTTCAATGAGTTCGCATTGCATCGAGAATTATAGCGAAATTCAGTGTTATTATTCTATCTCGACGATGAATTCTCGAAGCAAAAACGATTGAACGTTGAATTGAAATTTTTTTTTTTTTTTTTTTCATCTCCGCCATGAACTATTGCTGAAGATTCGAGGAAACGAATGTTATATATATATATATGTATGCAGCTCGCGAAGAGAATTCTTCGTAGGTTTTTATAAGAAAAATTTTACGCGGAACATCCGCGTCTGCCTGGCGGATTGGCGGAACGGATGAAAGAGGGAAAAAAAACATTGTTGGAAATTCTTTCCGTTCTTTGCTTCTTCGGTCTTTCACTCTTTCGCTCTTTGTCTCCGTCTTCCTTTCTCTCACTATCACTCGCAACTGCCCCCGTCTTTCTCGCGGTCGCAACATGGATTCCTCTAGTCGACCGGACGGGAAGACCGTCTCGTTCAAGGACTGTTATCCAACACACACGGAAATGTCATAAAATCTATGTTGCGAACGTCCGCGGAATTTCTTGTGTGCATATATATGTGTGTATATATATATATACAAACGTTGTCTCTAATCGTGTCTCCGTTATATCGCAATGACGCGGAGTTTCGATGCTCGCGAATATATTCCATTTTAATACACCGTTTTTTTTTTTTTTTTTTTTTTTATCGGGGACGCATGTGGGAATATACATCTATGATTTACTCGTAACGTTTTATTATTTTTTTTTTTCGCCTCAGCGTGCACGCCCTTGCGAGAGACAGAGAATGGCACGGTGTGTGTGTTCACGTATCGACCCGATCGCTTGTTGTTATTCAATGTTGCGAGCCTTGTTGCTTTTCTTTACGTTTTGTTTTGTTTTTCTTTCATTTCTTTTCTTTTTTTTACCACGCACAGCCAAGAATTTCAGTACTCGCGAACACGATATCGTTATTCGTGTCGTATACGAAATTTCTATATACACACGAGAATACATCGAGGCTTCACCCCGATGCGCGCGCGCGCCTATCAAAACTTTTTAAACACGTAGAAAAACACTTTTAACGAGTATTTTAAATAGATTATAAAGTTCATTGGATTCAACTTCGCGGAGACGAAAGTTTGTTTTTTTTTTTTTTAAACATGGATTACCGGGAATTCCGTATTTTTTTTTTTTTCTATATTCGATTGAAAACCGCGACACTGCTTACGCACACTTTTATTAACTTTTGCTAACTCGATAAGCTGAACTTCGCAACAATTGTCAAGAATATACGAGGGGGTTGCGTTGTGCTTATCTAAAGTCGACAATTTCTACTTTCATTCCTTCGATTGTTCGGTGCGATCTTTTCCACTTCAGGTTCAAGTTTTTGATACAAGCGCGACGAATACATAATAATAAGTTTTTATAACGATCCCTTACGCGCGGAAAGATTCTCAACTTTATCGAGTTAAATTAACCTAAAATATTTTTATAAATTTATGAATTTTAGACAAAAAAAAACAATAAAATCATAATTTGCGAAGACGTTATCCGTTAATTCTTTGTTTTTCACATTCGAATTCTATATTTTACGCGAATTCGTATATATCATTTTACCGTTAAACGAAAATATGAGTAAATAATTTTTTTTTTATAGTAAATAAAAAAAATGATTCCGATTTTAATTTTATAAATTTTGCAATTCGAATAATTCGATGTTTCGTAACATTTCGATACTACAGTGAAAGTTAGGAAAAAAACTTCTAATACTCGTGAGATAAAAAAAAATCAGCAAACGACGAACAAAAAAGGGTATTAATTTTTCCGAATCTTAAGATATTTTCGTTTCGTCTCTATATCGCTCTCTCTTTCTCTCTGTGTCTCTCCGTCAAAATTTTACGACCCAATTACTTTTATCTAATTAACGGCATCATATTCACCGATTATAGTTGACATCGTCAGTTTATATCGGGAAAAAGACGTGTCAGCAGCGATCGGCAATAAGCAGCAGGTGCCCACTTTGCTATGCAGATATCCGATACGTTATAGTAGAACACATACGGTTAATTGCGTCTTCGATGGGACAAGTCTCGAGTATGTATGCCTCACGATGTTGGAGAGTACGGTTGGTATTACCGCAACCGCACGATCTAACCACCCCGATGTTACAGTCCCCCCGCCCCCTCCTGATATCCTTGGCCTTTCGAGTGTATAGCAACACCGAGTAGAGGGTGTAACGTAGCGTACAGTAGTGTCCTATACAAGTGTTAATAACCGACTGGCTATGGTAGATGAGTCAAGTAGCGAACTCCGCTAAAAAGCGAATAAACAATGAGGAAAACGCGAAAAAAAAAAGATCGAGAAAAAAATATGCATATCAATGAAATGGTTTTTCGAATCGCACAGAGATCGAAAGATTCCAAAAACCCTTTCGATCAAAAGATCGAAAGATTCCAAAAACCCTTTCGATCAAAAGATCGAAAGATCCCAAAAACCCTTTCGATCGAAAGATGCCAAAAACCCTTTCGATTGAAAGATCGAACGATCAAAAGGTTCCCAAAACGCTTTCGATCTTGAAAATTTTTCATTGCGAACGAGACGACTTCAGTTTCGATAGTAATTCGGATGCTGCGATCGCACGAGGTCCACAGACGCAAACGGACGCGTTTCGGAGAGTTGATTTATGATGGGGGGCGTCTCGCGCTCCTTCTCTTTTGCGCACACGCATGCATGCCATAGTAATACAGAGTTTGAACGGAGGGTACTCCACTCTTGTGGTCGTAGCTGGTGTTGTGCAGCACGTGCCACGTTTGTCCTGCAATTTATTCGCATAGGTCTCTCGTGAGCGAACTGCTGCCGTTGGGGCTCCGGCTCTGCGCGAGAGTGAGGAAAGAGTGCGTGCGGCTTGGGGATGGGGTGGCGCGTGCTGCAATTTATTCTGCTCTCTCTATGTCTCTCTTTCTCGCTCTCTCTTCTCCTCTACACGTTCGTTCCTTGTGTACCCTGCGTGCTCTTCGCTCTTTTTTTTCGTATATATATTTATTAAATGAAAGAATCTTTGCGTGTTCTCGTATAGATATACAGGATATTAAGCTTCGAAGGAAAGTAGCTATGAGTCTTTTTTTCTGACATAATAGACCGACATAAGGTTGCAATGATTCGAGAAATTGGGTCGGACCCCCGTCTGTGTATGTTACGTTCGGAAGAAAAGCAATATAGCTATTTTTTTTTTATCTGGACGACCGTCAGGCATGTTAAATTTTTTTTTATCGATGATAATAAAGTATATAAACATTAATTATAATTA
The DNA here is from genome assembly GCA_964006125.1 of Cryptus viduatorius. NCBI lineage: Eukaryota > Metazoa > Arthropoda > Insecta > Hymenoptera > Ichneumonidae > Cryptus > Cryptus viduatorius. The sequence continues at coordinate 8,671,592 of OZ023220.1, forward strand.
CCGTATCGAGGTGAGTCAAAATTCATTGCTACGATATTTACCACGGAACCATACCGTTCGACTTAATTATTCTGACTAATCTCCGAATTATTATGAATTCTTCTAAATTCATGATAAATTGAAAAAAATTGTTTTATTGTTGTTATTTATCAAAAAATGTAATGATTTTATTTATTTAAAAAAATTAATTATCTTATTATTCCGACTGTAGAAAAAGATTATATCATTTAAAAGTCGCGGATAAAAAATTGTGCAGCTCGCCGAAAAAAACAACAAATATATCGATTGTACGCAAACAATATGTTATCGCACAAGCTGTAAAGTGCTCCAAGTTTCGATCTAAAACAAATATTTTCACGTTTACCTAATGGCTTTACAAGTCCTTTACAAATATTGTTTTTTTTTTTTTTCTTTTTTTTTCATACAAAAATATTTTTCCAAAATATTTTCTTCCTAAATTGAAACACACAGTTTCGTGATGCTCTCCTTTGGCGATTCTTCGTTTTATGAATTTATCTCTCGCATCAAAGTTATTTGTTTATTCGTCGAGTTTCGCTTTTGCAGCGGCTTCGCGGCTGTGCATGTGTCTGCGTCTGTGTGTATGTAACGGGGGGAGGGGGTAAAAAGCTCGAGGGTCAAATGCTGCAAAGAGAGCGAATTGCGTGGAGAAACAGAGACGGAGAGCTGCAAGCTTCGTTGCATCCTATAGACGCGATCGCCTACATGAACATACGGAGGTTACGCTTCTACATAATGTATCAGCCGGTTGTAAACATATAGATATATTAGGCGGTCTCTCTATTGTACATATGTATACGGTAACGATTGCACACTCGCGCTGTTATATATATATATATACAATACTGTCTTTACTCGTCAATATCCACGTGGACGCGCGGTGTAAGTCGTTCCATATCCCTCTGAAATTCGCAGCCTTACAGTGTATACGTATATCGTGACCTCACGTATACACGTATTAACTTGTCTGTTAATAATGCATATATGTACGAACGGCAAGCAATACTACGGCGAGGAAATCGCGGTATTCACCACATATATGTTGCACACTCGATGCAACGGGCTTTCATACAGCGTGGTATATCGTATGCCGCCTACATATCTGCTGCCTACCCGCTGGATACGGAGCTTAAGCTATGCGCATGCAACGCCCAATAGTCCTGGCGATTTCGCTGAGCGTAAATATAGTTGTTGACCCGGCTACGTTTACGGATACATACTTGTATGAGGCACCTATGTATCAAACAATTCATGTTTAAAGGCACGAATGCCATTCCAACGGATGCGCGGAGTTTCGAGATTTGAAAAGCGAAGATTCAAACTCTGATAATGAAGTTTTCCCTACGGGATATATCGATTTTTCACGAAACATCGCGAAATACGTAGGAAAAAGGAACTATGAAAAAAATTATGGGATATTTGTAAAATTCTCGGAAATTTTCGTAATATATGTTTAAACGCATGAAATGGCATTCCAATGGTTGCGCGGAGTTTCGAGATTTGCAAAATCGAAAAACTCTGATATCGCGAAATAAGGGGGAAAGAAGGATTTTCAAAAATAATTGGGTATTTGTAAAATTCTTGGAAATTTGCGTAACATATGTTTACATGCAGCAATGCCATTCCAACGGTCGCACGGAGTTTGGAGATTTGAAAAATCGAAGATTAAAACTCTGATAATAAAATTTTGGTTACAGGATATATCGATTTTTCTGAAACATCGCGAAATACGGAGGAAAGACGGATTTTGAAAAATTCTGGATTTTTTGTAAAATTCTCGGAAATTTGCGTAATATATGTTTACACGCATAATGCCATTCCAACGGTCGCACGGAGTTTAGAGATTTCAAAAAGCGAAGATTCAAATTCTAATAATAAAGGTTCGCCTACGAAGTATAGTGATTTTTTCCAAACATTGCGAAAAACGAAAGAGGGATTTTCGAAAATAAAAGGGTATTTGTAATATTCGCCCCTATTTGCATTTATCGAATCGTCGAACCGTTGGGCGTTTTCTATTTCCTTCTTTTTCGTTTTTTAGCACAGATGCGGTGTACAATGTTTGGTTATGTTAAATGCGAAAAGTAAACATTTTCTCGGACTCTGTCGTCAGTTTCATGTGAAACGCCGAGTACAGGAGTAATTAAGGGATTTGTTATCTACCGGTAAAAAAAAATACATTGTATTCGCCATGGGACCCTTTTTCCAAAAAAATATCGTTTTTCGGTATTGTCACAACGATATCCTTGCTATCGGGTTATACGAGAAAACAATGTAAAAGAAAGAATGGAGGGACTATTTTTTTTTTCGATTCGTTGCAGAGCGATGAAAGACTTGAAAAAATGTTTACAAAAAACTATACAACTGTTCAACGTCAAGTTGAAGCATTTCAAAAAATGTTCCGGAGCGCGTAATTCGATACTCGAATACGAAAAAATAGTGTTTACCTAATGATCGCCCAATTCATTGCTAATGGCCGAAAAAAAAGTGTTTTCATTAAGAATTTCCCGAATTATAAGCGCTTCGTCCGCCAATCAAAAGTCGTCCAAAAGTGCAAAGAAATATACGTGAAAAATGCAAGGAATTTTATCGGTTATTTTTTTTACGCCGGATAAATGGACGAACGTTGTATCTCCGGTTAAAACAGCAATTGAGTTGTAAAAAAAAGTATGAATTGAATGAAATGATCCGTCGCGTAGGCGTAAGAGGGGTATTTGGTTTTTCTTGCTATTTAACGAACAAAGAAGTCGATGCTTCGAAATGGCAACATCAGCGTACCAGAGATTAACATTTGCGACGCTGAGAGGGTTTCGCGGGGTGAGTGAAGACGATGATAGTCAGCCCTTCAAAATCGTTTTCACCGGCTTTACTCTGTAACGACTGTCGGCTGTTTACACCCTCGTACCACGCACCACCCCCGCAGCGGGAGAAGCATCGGGCAATGTGCCCGCGGGACTGGCGAGAGAGCGAACGTAAACAATTCGACCGCCTCTGGCAGTCGAGGCGATGCAGACGCTTCTTCGCCGCTCATTCACTGTCTATATATCTCCTTTTACCCATCCGCGCGCCGCACTCCTCGCTGCCTGATGACTCACGGAAATGGAACAGCAATTCCGCAAATGCTGGCTTTGCATGTTTCCCTCCAGATATTTCGCGCTCTATCTGTCTCCCTATTTCGCTTTGTAATTGCCGAAGTGAGCATAAAAAAACACGAAACGAAAAAAAAAAAAAGTACACAATTTAACATCGTTCGGCTGCCTTCGCACGCGAAACAGGTATCGGGAATATTTGACAAACCGAAATATTGAATACTTCGATTGTTGATTGATCTTTTTTTTTTTTTAACCTTTGCATACGGATTTTTACGCGACCGAGTATAATATTGGTTCATTTTGCGCATAACAATAATACGAAAGGACATTAAAAAATTCTCTTTGGTTCACCAAAAAACGACCCTTCGACAGTACCATTTTTTTTCACCCCTATTTATAGTTAAAAGAAATATTTAAAGGTATTTAACTGTTCAAAAATATCGAACGTATATTTACGTCACGCGTACGCGAGGGGTTGATAAAAGTAACTCCCGTTCTATTTTTTTAACCTTTTGAAGGGTCTGTTATGTTTTGTTTGCAGTGTTGTTAATTAAAAATCTATTTAAAGATTTATCTCAGCTGCCCACCGATTTACAAAATTTGTATTAAATACTCGGAAACTCTGATACGTAATTAAAAAAAGTTCCTTCAGCATTTCACGAAATAATTTGCTTCGAAGAGATAAATTGCGAATTCTCGGAAATATACTGTGTAAAACATTGATGAATTCATCGAAATCCGTTACGCGAGCCGATCGATTCTACAGACCGAGCATTGGGATTATTACATAATACATTCCATATATCTCCGTATTTCAATTCATCGAATATTCCGAAGATATTTCGCATTTTCCCGACACACCTATTCGAGGTAAAGATACGCGTTGAGATATGTAAAGTGTAATCCGCAAAAAAAAAAATATATATATCACCTTTAATTCGATATATACATAGAAATCGACTGGAATATAAAAAAATCCTAAAATGAAATAAATAAATAAATAAATGTTATTTTTATACATTTTTCAATAGTGAATCCGACGAATCTTTAGGATGCGTTTCCATAAACCGAATTCAGGAATTTAGATCGCGCGATCAGCGTCGGTGGTAACCTTTTCGCACGGGTCGCCCTTTTCCCAAATCGGCTACTGCGGGTCCTCTGTTTTGCACAATAGAGGGACACATAGTCCCTTGTCACGAGTACGAGACACGGTGGTAACAGACTCGAGGGCCAAGTCAACAGAGTGAGATATCTCTCTCCGTATCTCCGCTTCTTCTCTTGTACCGTAACGCTCGTTGCTCTTTGCATTAACCCTCTCGTATTTCACCGCTATCGTTGTCCGCGTATCGGTTGCGTAGTGTAAGATTGACGTCGTCCCAATGATGTAGGAAAACTAACTATACATTAACCACCCCTCGAGTTTGCGAGAGAAGAAAAATCGAAAGACGAAGTAAACGTAGAAAAAGATGAAAGTCAAACGTGAGAGAAAACGAGGGTTGCCAGTCCTCTCAGCGAAACAGCGAAAGGTGGCGAAACGGCAGTGAGAGAGAAACGGTAGCGAGTTGAAGAGGGTGCATCGGAGAGACGGATGGATATTCTCGCGTCGGGCGAGTATTGGAAAGAGACGTGGAGCGCTTGAGGTCGCTGGAGAGCGAGAGGAGGAGATCGGGGGGGTTGCCATCGGGTTGCTTCTCCTGCTTGCGGAGCTCGAATCGATGGGAATCGGGGACGGGGGTTGGGATACACACAGCGAAAGCTTCGGTGGCTTTAGCTCGAGAACCAAACTCCACAGGGCTGAAAATAGCAAGCGACGCGCAACAAGAGAGAGAGATAGAGAGCCCACGAAGCGTTCTCTCGGGTGGTGCGCGCCTCATCGTTTTTCCTCAATCCCACTTCGCTGGACTCTCGGTGCAAAATGGTACAATGCCTCATTGTACCGACGCCGCGAGAGTGGCGGAGGGAGGGATGAAGGTGCATAGACGCCGGAGTCGTCGACGACGATATTCTCGTAGTTCTCTTCTCTTACGTTTCTCGTATCGTAAACCCGTTCGATGTGTCCCTTGTGGTTCTCGAAGCTGGAGCTCCCCGGCGCCGTTGGTACGGCGGCTCTTCTTCTCTGCAGAACCTCTTCTCGATGACCGAGTCGACGGTATACGGGGCATGCAACGACGAAAGGTGTTACCTACTTTCGGGACGCCGTCCTTCGGAAATATACGCTTCGGCATCTGAACGAAAAAAAAAAAAAAAACATCGAACGCGTTTCTCTACCCCACAAATTAAAGGGTTGTTTTTTGCAAGATAAATGAAAATCATAACCTCGCCTTCGAAACAGAAAAAAAAAATGTATATTCGGTTCGGTAAACCGACATCGTCGGTTTACCGAAACTTTTATTAATGATCCATTCGGCGCGCAATAACCGAAGGATCATTATTTCGCATTTTTCTCCATTTTAATAACTTTTTTCGCTTACAAAGGATTTCCGAAAAAAAAACTTAAAAAAAATGTAATATTACAACTCTATGATACTCAATTATTTTTTTTACCCATGACTACGGATTATCATACTTGTAGCTTCGTGTTTTATTTTTTTTTCTTTTTTTTTCGCTACAGGCTTCGCTTTTTTTTATTCTCTTTGTATACCAGCCTTTGGCTCGTCTATCTGTTCCGGAAGCTCCGGCTTTGCGAGTAATATAACTTTGTCGTGTAGCGACGTAATAACATCATCTTCTAAGCAACGAGAAGCTACCGTATATACATATATATGTATCTTCAATATATGAACGTAACGTGGGTTACGTATATTTGGCGATATAGACATTACTGGGGACATATTAATATCTACCTACGCGCGAACTCGCGCGTGCGTAATGAGCATTAGATATAACAGGTGCAGGGGTAATGGAGATGGATAAATGAAGACTGAAGCTGACTGGCAGTGGGGTCAGAGAGAGAATGGGATTGTTTAGGAGAGAAAGATAGATAGATATTTACCGTCGGAGGTTTCTATATACACACACAGTTTATGTACGATATACATCGCGCTTGATATACGTAACGCGAGCGTGCAATTGATTAAGCTCGGCGTTTGTCGCGTTCTGCCCTGTCTCTCGTCTTCGTTGACGTTCTATCTGTTCTCGTGCACTCCGTATACTCATCTCTGTTCAATTCCTCGCTCTCTCGCACTCCGAACGGGTGTCGGGAAGAGCGCGGGCGCGCGCGCGCGCGCGTACGATCGATCATTCCAGGCGACAACGAGAACGACGACGAAGAGAGGAAAGTTCGCGCGACCTCGTACACGAGAAGGTGGTGGATGCGACCCGGTCGTGTTCTCGCCTGCAACTGAGGCCCCGCCGATGAACCACCAGCAAAAATTTATCAATTCCAATCGTTTTTCTCCCTCTCGTCCGACACGTTAGCATTTTTTCAAAGTAAAAAAAAAAAAAAAAAAAAAAAAAACCAACTGCAATTCCGAAACACGGAGAAAATGCCAATTTTTACTGATTCATCCCTGTCATTGCAATGAGCTTCAAAAATAGTAGATAATTATAAGAAATTAAGGGATTTTGATTGGAAACCGCAAAAACCACTTTAATGGTTTTTTTCGTAGTTATACGGGAAAAAAAGGTTACCGAGACATGTCTCTGTGTACGGACGCGCAAAAGGGTTAAGAGCAGATTACACGCGCGCGTCTGTGTATAGGAAGTCTCTTCTTCTCTTCTCGTTATTCTCATTTCTCGGGTGCTATGAGAGAAGTGTTAAATGGCGCGCTATCCGGGAGAAGCCACGAGTTGTCCTCGTGTAATCGTTTCTCTCATCCTCCCGCGTGAACATTACTCGACAATATTAGTATAGTCCCTGTATATCACCCGAACGGGCTGTATATTGCTGCTCTCGGTAATAGCGATGCTGTCGAATAAACAGCGGGAGTTACGACTGACTGCTTTTCATGATAGTTGATCAATTCCATTGAAGAACGTTATAGCAGTTGATGTACATATAACGTGTATATATATCGTTATACAGCATTATAACCGGAGAGAAGGGACAGACGAATTATCGTCACCGTGGAAATAATACCGGCGACATCGCGACAGTTATGTACTTCGAAACTGCCGCACAGCTTTGGTCGTTCCAAAACAAATATAATTATTCGAGAGAGTTAAATATATGTACGCATGAACCTTCGGCACTTGCGGAATTTCTAATAGATAGCGAAGTTGAGAGGTAAACTCGAGCAGCCATACCCTCTCACATCCATTAGCCCAAAGCTGCATCTTCTCCATTAATAATACCCTGTGTACCACGGCTGCGCGAAACTCCCGGCTTTTCCAAAGCTTCCGTCGGCATATAGAGCACAAATTATAACGAGCCAAGTCGCCAATTTCGACTTTTCGAATCTGGTAAATCACCAAATTACCCCCGAAGACATTGGCAATGATTCCCAGTCGAAGACTCATGCGCTTTGACCCTTTAAATGTATCCGAGAATAGATTTTCTCACGTCATCTAATGCCAAGCGACGAATAATTTTACGGTTCGTTTCGGGAACAAAAATTCTTATTCGGCATAAATAAAGTACCCGCGCAACGGCAGTCCTTCATCGGGATTTTGATGTGAAAGCATCTTATTTTTAAATGCAAATTTCCTCAAGAAGTGACGAACCCTTTCGGGAAAAAAGTAAAGAAAAATGTGAAATGTCCTCAAAAAGCGTTACGATTCTTCCCGAAAAAGTGAAAAAATGCTAAATGTCCTTAAAAAATATTACCGTCCGCCTAAAAAAATATTTAAAAATGCACAATGTTCTCGAAAAGCCGTACGGTTCTTCCTGAATAACGTGAAAAAATGCAAAATGTCCTCAAAAAGCATTTACGTTCATCGGGAAAAAAGTTTGAAGAATGCACAATGGTTTCAAAAAGCATTGTAATCCTTCTAAAATAGAATCCTAATGTTGGAATTATTCAAGATGTTTTCACATACAATGTTCGCGACTACATGCAGATTTACTTACTATTTTTTTTAGCTAAGATCGCTCCTAAAAATAGTACCTATTGTTCCGAAAAATAACTCCATTGATGACGAATTTATCGCGGAACAAAAAATTAACATGAAAATTGCGTTCAAATTGCGCGTTTTACTGATTTAGCGTAATTCGAAGACCGATCGTAGAATAATTGCGAATATACTACTTTTTTGAGTTCACCGAATGACGGTAAATGCGGAAATGAAAAGCCTACGAAATAAAAATAAAAAAATTCGGAATGTTATGCTTCTCGCCATTAGTTTTTCGTTGTCCAGTATTGTAGGTATATAATAAACATGTCGGTCGTGTATGACAATTGAGAGTAGGCCACTCGACGAGATGAAGCGAAGGAGGTCGATTATCGAACGGATACCACGTCTACGGACGCGCAAAGACCGAGGGACACACGCGTCGCCGCTGTTGAAGCGAGTTAACGCATATCGTGTCCTCCATTCGGCTATACCGCGTTATAATATGATCGTTGGCAACGAGGGCAATGGTGAAAACGGTTACATGGATTTTGCATGAAATAAAAAGACATAAAAATACATATATACTATACCTATATATGATAGTCAAGAGAATTTCTGCGGATCGTTAACGTACAGAGAATATTGTCAGACGTGATCACCACTATTTCGAAGCTCACGACTTCGATATACGACGAGCAAAATGAGAACCAATGAAATTACAAAAAAAGAAAATGGTAGACTTGTATCTCGAAGTATCGCGAAGATTGCTGTAAGTAAAAAAAAATAATGCAAAACGACTTCTCGTAAAACTTTCAATGATCGTCTCATTTAATCGCGAAATAAAACGCTTTCGAACGAACGTTGGAGACAGTATCGCGCGGAAGCGATGGTTTCTCCTCGTACGCCACGGAGGATCTTGGAAGAGAATTTCTCACGATGTTTCGTACAATGGCGCAATGCCGGAATGGAGTTTTACGACTGTTTATTCCTTTACCTTCCTTCGACTCTTTCTTCGCGGCCTTGTAAACGCTGACAATACATTCGAGTGATTCGATTGCCACGATGTATTGTCGAGCGGTGTGAGTGTTGGATACGAGATGAGAAGTTGATGCGGTTTTCGAGAAAAACGAGGTACGACGAGCTGAATAGGAGAGGAGACGGGATAAGTATAGCGAGTGAAAGCGATAAGAATTGGGGTAAAAACGGAGAAAGGAGAGAAAGAAGTTTGCGCAAGTAGAAACGGAGGGTATACGCTCCGCCAGTGGAACAGCACTGCAACTTGTCGGACAGTGGTAAAAGAAGGCTACTGGGTTAGAAGACCATACGAAGGGTATAGGAATACAAATGGGGCATCTGTCTAGACACAGTAGAAACGGCATCGATATACAGACAACCACAACAGATCTCGGCTTACCAGAAGGGTCAGAGAAGCTTAGTTCGGTCGGAGTGGTCGATTAAAGCGAATATGTCGAATTTCACCCACAAGAGAGCCACATATTGAAGTTCCATGTACACGCGGAAAAATTGTGGCCAATTCAATATATACAAGAAAAACATTTTGCTCGTAAGATTTTTCGATTCGTTTCCTTTTTTTTCGTTTTCAAAAAAATTCGAAAATTCACAAAAAATTTTACCGTTCCTTCGCAGATTCGTTTGGCATTCGTAATGTTACGTTCGATCGTCGATCGGGCCAATAAATTTGTATCGTAATGCATAAATTCAATAAAAAAAACGTCATGATATCCAAACGTAATGATTGTACTCAGATGTGTGTATCAGTGATAATTCATAGATTATTTAAATGACCTTAACGAAAATTCGCTTCGAAAGAAAACGATAAATATTCGTTTTGCAATTAAAAAATGAAAGTTAAAAATTTCGAAAAAAAAATATTGACGATTGAAGAATTCGCGTAATTTCTCGAAAATAAAAATCATAAAATAATTTTACAGATACGCATCGTTAAGTTTTTCTTTTGAAAAATATTTAATGATTTTTTTAACGTTTTTTCGATAATATGTTTGAAAAAACCTCAATTTTCTCCTATATGTAGATAAATTAATTTTAATGCGATTATTGACGCAGCGCGAAGCAAATTTGATTTTCCATCATTCGCAAAGTCGGGCAAAGATGCATAGGAATCTATAAATTGAAGTTCACTTGTTGTGTGGTAAAGCGGTATACGCGAGCGTTCGATATGTGTCTGTAAGACCGGACGTAAGGTTAACGAACGCTTGGCAATGGATCATTAGCGGTGACTATAGATCTCGCGAAACTACTGTGTACATTCAAAGACCCCTTCCTTCTCTCTTCCGTAAGTCTGTACTACCATTTAGAAGATCCAACTGTAACGCGAATAGGGGTAGAAAACGAAGCTGCTTGATGCTGGTGAATCCGTAACTCGACAGCGGAGATAAGCCATTCGTATAGTTTGAAGTTTTCCACGAAACCGCACGCCGCAGCAGACACATATAAGCGCTCTTCCGAACTCCAACAAGTTACAGTTTATAATTAGATTTCCATCTTCGCGATATATAGGCAACTATATAACTGAAACCCACACTGATGTCGGTGGCTCTCCTGGGTAATGTACGTACACTTAGCTGTGCATATATTCCAACAGACTTTACAGAGGCATCGACTTGCATCGTATAACTCGAAAACTCGGATGTCGTCTCGGGTGTTACTCATCTTACTCTGGTTACTCTCTCTCTCTCTCTCTCTCTTTCTCTCTCTCACTCCCTTCCGATTACTCGTCATCCTTCCCGTTTCGCTGCTAACTCAATTCACCTGTATATTCTCCCGACGGATATCGAGACAAGCTTTTCATAAAGTTCCTTCGGCGTTCCCGTTTTCGTTCTTTGAAAAGGCAAAATTTATTTATAAAGAGCCCTTCGCGTATGTGTTTTCAACGAATCTTTATTCTCGGAGGAAAAAAAAAAATTGCCTCGGCGAATCGATCATACGAAATTTAAGAGTCGCAAGAGAAACTCGCGTTCGGTTGCGGAGTATGCGAAGGCAGCGGGAAAAAGTGGTATTACCGACGAAATTTTTTCGTATTATTCGTAAACGAGAGATTGATGTATTTACACTTTTAGTTTATACGATTTTTTCCCATCCTTCATTTTTATTATTATTATAACGGCCACTATTACGTTTTCGGGGAATAGCCGATGTACGTTTATTGGGATATTTTTATTTCCGATATCAATGGCTCTATCACTGCGTTCTTTATTTTTTTATGTAATACATATTCGATACTTGGAAATTCTTGTAACAAGAATTCGAGGGGATGAAAATAAGCGAACCGTGATATTTCGGAGACGTATTACTCCCGGAAGAGCTTTATGCCCACCTGATTTGCCTCCCCGAAGCGCTACGGCTTTTCATGCCACGACGAAATATCCATATCTCATGCGTGACGCGCCGAGCTGTGCGAGTCGATAACTTCACTGCGTGGCGGCGCCGCTTTGCGTTTTGTCGTCACCCCCCTCGACGAGAGTGCACGATCGGTGCTTTCCCTTTACCTTTATCTCTTTGGTACGCCGGGCTTGAGGGAAAAATTGACGCGGAATCTGACGGAATCCGTTGATTGATACGCGAAGCCAAACTTCGCTTCGATCTGCCGAATTCCGCGATAGATTTCGTTTTTATTTTTATTTTTTTTTTTTTCGCTCAATAACGATGGAATCACCGTTCAGAAACCCCTCGAGGGGTTATCGAATCCATTGAAAAGATTTCCGTTCGTTCGACCGATGCGATTTTACGCGAATGAATATCACGAAATATCTCGTCAAATTCCCGGAAAAATTGAGAATTTTTTTTTCTTTTTTTTTTTTCTTTTCTCTTCCCTTAAAAAATTGGGATAATCAACAAGTTGATCCCCCTTCGGGTAAAAAAAAATTGGAATATTCATCATTGTTATTATTTCTCCCCCTCTTTTTTTGCGCGAGAAATACGACTTGGATTACAAATAGGATAGTTAAATTATTTTCGCGACTTCGTCTCGGCGTTTTTGATGCTTCACGTTGATTTTCACGCTCCATCGTTGTAGGCATCGCTACGGGGGATTCCGGTTGATGCCGGTGGAAATTGGAGTAAAGAAAAATCGACGAAAATTGGCGATAAATTACATTACTGAGGGCGATTGAGTCTAAAGACAGATCTCTCTCAGTAGTAGAAACTCTCAGTTTCTGCGGTAGATACGCGTCTACCGCGATATCTACAGCGATATCGACGGTAACTGCGACTGAAATGTCGAATCCCGTTGGTTTCAAGGAAATCACATTACCGCCGTAGGCGGGAAATGTACGCGGAAATCCTTAGCCGAAGGAAGACAGAGCCACATAGTGATGGGGGTTATTGCTATATACATATATAATACACACGTTAAACAGATGATACGCGGATAGAGTGGATGAAATATCGAATGATTAAGTGCATTAAGAGATTAGATAATATCACGAAGAGATTTATATTCACAAATTGATAATTTAATATTGAATTTACTCCGTAATACAGTTATCACTTTTTTATGCTCACCGTGGCGTATAATATCTTTCGTCTTTAATTGTCTCTTGACACGCGACCCCATTTCTCGAACGACATTTAGTCGCGGGCGGCATAATTCATCGTAACGAATCAACTTAATTGGTCTCACTGGATAACTTTAGTTTCACCGAAGACTCGTACACTGATAACAGCGTTAAATGCAAATATTATTTTTTTTTTTTCGTAAAAAAAAAAGAAAAAGTTTGATGCGCCGATTTTCACTTTTTTCCCATTTTATGATAATAGAAAAATAAAAAAAATAATTTTTTAATTTATAATGATACGTAAAAAAATACATAAAAAATAAATATATTGGTTATTCAGTTATTTATTTTTTTTTTACTCGTCATTATAATTTTTAAAAATGTATATTTATCCGACAGCCTGCGTTGTAAAAGTCAACGATGAATTGAATGCCGACGTGAAAATAAAAATCGTGAAAACGCGTTAATAAAGAAAGGTGTGACAGAGATATAGTTGACATGCGAATGGGTTTGTCAGATTAGCTAGCAATTGGGCTTTTGCTCTGATATTTTTTTTTTATTAATCGAAGAAGCCTGTCAGTGACTCTGTCCTGCGGCGCACGAGCGCCGCGCTTCTTGATTAGATTTTATGGGTTTATCGAGGCACGCAGCCGAGCGAAGGATGAACGAAGAAAAGAGGAAAAGTTGTCGCGGACGGAAACGAATGGAAACGTATATTACTCGGCTATAAAACGGCGAATATTGAGGAATAACGTGACTCAGTCACGCGACAACGAGACAGAGAGCTTTTCGTGTCTTATCTTTTTTTTTTTCGCCATGGACCCCCAATTTTTAAGGCCGGTCGAAGGTGAAGCAGGAAACAGAGTGGATAATAAAAAATAGTCCTGCCAAATCCATTCGGACGAATTCTCTCTCTGTTACCCTCTGATCTTCGCTGATCTTCGCAAAGATCCAAACTTTGTGGGTTATCCCTCGGGGAGCTTTCCTTCACCCACTCATCCGCCTCGTCGTTCTTTCGTACCGTCGTTGGTGTTTTTTTTTCATCTCTGCTTCTCCTTCGTTTTGATTGCATTGTGTGTTCGCTTTCGGACGATTTACATCTCACTTTCTCGGGGAATGTAAGCCAACGCCGATCATCAGTCTCGTCGGAGTCTCTCTGGTCGAGACAGCGGGTCACGAGCTTAACGCGATATCGAATGAATGGTTAAAGAGCTGCGATTGTTATTGGCAGGTTACGAACGTCACTGTGTAGGGATCGCGGAATTGCCTCTTAATTCTATCATATTCTCCTCTCGCGAGTCTTCATAACGCGACGAATTCCAATTGTATTCAATTCGTTCTATTCGATCATTTAATTTCCGTTTTTTATCCGCAGCCAATTATCCGAAAAAAATTACATCTGTATTTTTTTTTGTCTCGATTTTTAAAATTCCAAAAAAAATTTCGAAAATGATATTCCGATATTTTGAAAAGCAAAAATGCTTCGAAATCGAAGCTATGGCAGTGATAAAATTATCAATGGAGAAAAGACATCAATAACTGAATAAAGTCGTATTAAGGTCGTTGCTTTGCACAAAAAAATGAATCCTTCAAGTTCAAGGCGTTTTTTTTTTTTTTTTTGAAAAAAAAAAAAAAAAAAAAAAAAAAAGTTCCCAACTGCTCAATGAAAAGTTAACGTTTCCATTGCCGGATGGTTTTCCGTTTCGATTCCTATTTGATTCGAAACATTTTTTTACTGTGGCCGCAAATTTTTACGTAACATTCTTCATCATTATTCGATACCTGAATGAATTTAAAGGGTTAATCCGCTTACGTAAGGCGCATCGGTAACTGTTTTCACATTCCGCGATAAAAGGCGATCAATTTTTTACAGAATTGGAACACATAATAAGTAGTTAAATAGCTATTCCAGAGGGACATACGTGTTCCACCCGTCGTGCAATTTTTCATGAATAACTTTAACCCGAAATGCGGATAAAAACGAAGTGTTATTTGTCAAATTCGCACATCGGTCCGAACGTTAAAAACTTGTATACCGTTTACCGTCGAAGTTTATCCCGTAGTTATATATCTACGATATTCAGCTCATTCCGCCGTCGAGAGCATACAAAGCCGAACCAACCCGCAGTATTAGTCGGTGCGATAGCGGACTTTGACAAAGAAAAATAACCCGATAGCCCCCGAGAGCCCCTATATAGCGTTGCCTACCGCACAGTATCCGTTTTTATATTCTCGGAGAAAATTCCAGCGAAACAAAAAAAAAAAAAATTTGCGAGATACCTTTTTCCCGGGTTTCTCTACCGCTTTCTCTTCACCGCGAGCCATTCTCTTCTTTTCTTTTTTCATCTTTCTTTTCTTGTTTTTTTTTTTGTTTTTTTATTTTTTTTTGCGAATTGGATCGCAACGAGAATTGTGTGTATACGCGCGTTGTGTGACAATAGAAAAGCCCTCGAGCGCTCGTTTCCGGTCGACATGTCGCAACGCACGTACATAATTCCGCAGATTTTCATTTCTCTCGCACTCCTCGCCGCTCTTTCTTCCTCTCCGTTTATTCGAATCGTGTTGTTTTCTCTCTCTCTGTTATTTCACGAAGCGGCAATCTCCTCCTCCTTCTCTTCCCTATGAAGGGAAAGGAAGAACATGCAGAGTGGAAGCGGGGGCGTCGTTGGATAATTATCCGTACTCTTGGCGACGAGCCAACGGGCGACCGCCTGTTGGTTCCGCGGGTTGTGTCGCGAAAATCTCTTTCACTCTCCTTTCTGAAACGTTTATAGCTGTACACTCATACATAAATATGTATATACATCGATAGGGTAGATAAATATAAGTGGTATATGTATAGATATTCTATACGGACAATGTGACTAGCGATTTGCCAACATTAGGCGCACGTTTTCCGTCTCTACACGTGCTTTTGCCGATCTTGTGGCACACTACCGTCCACGTGGGATAGACGTCACGCGCGTACCCTTTCACGTTTATGTCTATCGAGCGTTTTCACGTGACATACGCTTTTACCCCCATTATCAACGAATTACCATTTCTTTTTTTTTTCACGTGATATTTACTTATCGCATTCGAAGTTTTTTTAAACAGAATAATCGCAAAATTTCGTTAAAAAAAAATCGGTTTTCGATTATTTCGATTTTTAATAAAAAATTAATAAAAATTTAACAATAATAATGATAATTAGAATAAATTTTTTTTTTCACTATATTGGTCTGCATCGATCCATATGAAAATTTAAAATTCGACTTTTTCGCTTAATCAGCGCATATTTCAAATTCCATACTTTCGTCGATCCTCGACAAGCTTTGAGCGCTCGTTGGCAGACTTCCAAACTCTATAATAATAACTTGTGCCACGTGACAGTTACGCGCCGACACATTTTCCGTACGCGAGAGATCGAAGAATCAAATGTTCGCACGCGGTTTCTTCGACTTCGACGGCTGTTGCTGGTGCCTCTCGTAAATTTTGGCACTTTTCTGTTCTTCCTATTCTTCTTCTCCTTTCCTCGAAGAACTCGCGGCTCATTGCTCCTTCGGAAACACAGCTTTATGCATTCTCGCACGCTTCCCGACAAATGTTCGGACTCCCGGATGACCAAACGTTGTAATTTCAACTCGCGGCGGCGAAACCTGCAGCTTTGGCGAACGTTCAAAAGCCACGAAACAATGGAATTTATTGCCGCTGACGATGGTCGATAAGGTTTAAACGCATTTCTATCGATTCCAGAACTTTCAGGAATTCGGAGAAATCGATAATACACCATTCGCGTATCCGCGGTAACTCCTTCGTAAATATAGTGCAATGATTGCCGCCTCCTGTAAACTTTTGTGTCGCGGTTGATAGACGGTACGTGTAAATTCGACGAAACTGCAACCGCGTCGTTTTTTTTCCTCGTGGGTATACATTGCTCTGACGCTTTGTTCGATACGACGGTCAGCAGAATACATTTTGCCCGGAGTTTTGACGTCAATTGAAAAAATCAATTTGGCGGAAAACTCTCACGGAGTCTCTCCCAACAAACGAGACCTATATAAACAGATGTATACATATACATGTGTCTGTGGACAGCGAGTTAGGGTTAAACTTTTTCATCCGAAAGTTACGTATTCAAGTGCGAGTTGGAAGTATATTTATAGACGAATAAATAAAAAAAAAAAAAAAAAATTGCAGAATCGTTCGCAACGTTGCCGATGTCGCCGCTTCACACCACGTGCCTCTCATCGGCGTTACATTATGCACGTGTACAAAATTCGTTTTGCCAAGTTATCGTCGTGTTGTGAGTGCAGCGAAGGTTAGGTATTACGGCGCGGAAGATAGAGTACGAAAGGGTGAGGGTAGAACGAGGGAGGAGGGGGAGGGGGTCGTGGGGTACAGAAAGACGAGTTGTCGAGTTGGAATCGATGAAAAGTAGGTTAACCCAATTAGTCGAAACAAAGGCTTTCGGCGGCTAGAGACGATTATATCGAAGGGCGTACGTCGCGTCGTTCCCCGCGCGCGCGATATACACCGAGGCGAAGCATAAACCCCACGAACTGTGCTCGCGCTCGTCTACGTACTTCTTTTCGACGTGTCATATTCGAAAGGCATTCAAATGATGAATATCGTTTTATATTTTCAAACGTTTGAATGACGAAGAGGTGTTTTTTTTTTTTATTCGCCAATTTTATTCCTGCTATTGTGACAAATGAGAATCATACGCAATACGTTTTCAAGACGATTCGTTAAATTTTCTCGCGGTAGACATACCTATTAATAATCTTTTGGCGCGAAGTTTCGATCGTTGAATCATCGTTTTCTCGCAGTCGAACGCTATCGTAAAATTAAACTTCAATGAAGCATAGGATTTTACGTAATCATATATATTTCGTGCAGAATTCGATCGAAGTTTTTTTTTTGGTTTTTAATAATAAAAAAAAAAATTATTTTAATAATTTTTTTTTATTGTCTTTCATCTCCGAGAAATTTTGTAAAACTTCCGCGTTTAACGCGTATTTACGCGCCTAACATTTATAGCGCTCGACGACGAAACTGACCGCTTCACGATACGATTATTTTGTATCATTCGGAAGTCTTTCTCAGCTGTAGACGTTCATTATTACGAGTCCCTTAGAGGTCCGAATTCCATGTACTCTTTAATATGAACCTCTTATGATATATCCACGCGAATAACTCGCGGTTGTTTACTCAACTGTCGATCTCCGCGGCACGTATAGAAAAATTCAACCGCGTCTCGTCTCGCGCTCTCTAACCGCGTTGAATTCAACATTCCGACATCGTCACAGCGTTGATATACGTGTAGGAGCCGTGTCTCGACAATAGAATTCCCCGAGAATTCGTCTCACGGGCAAACATTATACGAAAATAAAATATCCGTTCCTCGAATACAAATCTTCATCGTCGTAGCGTGCAACTCGTAAAACATTATTTATGTATACAAAAAATAAAATTCCGCGTTTCCGGCAAAACCTAAACGACAACGAATCGTTTTCGGAATGACAATTATATTTATTTATTTTTTACGCGCGAGAAAGAGATCAGAATCCGAATAGATAATTCTAAGAAAGTCGTATCCCACGCTGTTTCCCATTTGACAAAAAAAAAATGGATTTATAATAATATTTCAATATCTCGATTTTGTTTGTAAATACGCGAAAAGTCTTTATAACTATTGTTCATTGTTATCGGCTCCGGTTCCCCGTTTCGATAAATTGAAGAAAAAAGGGTAATTTTCAGCTGATTTCGAAGTGCGAATCGTACGAATTTGATACAAAGAAGAAATAAGCTATCGATCTTCACGCGATTTCATACGTAAACACCTGTATCGAATTTCTCGTTTTCCATGAATGTATATATTACGAAAAAATAAATTAAAAAATGATCTGTTAACCAGAGCCAAAGAGGCCTAAGCGTCCCAAAAGCCGAAGGAAAGTTGTGGAATAAAATACAATTTGTCGAAAACCAAATAAATTTATTCGCTCGGAATACCTACGAGAATATTTCGCCACGGAAACGTGATTCGTCGAGTCGACGCAACGTGAATCGTGAATGACATTTTTTTTTTTTTTTTTTTTTTTCACACAAAACTTCGATCGCGCGATGTTGGTTGCCAATGTTCATTTTTCATTGGTTGATGGCGTGTTCTGAACATACGCACGTTTCTCTCGTTCGGTATTTTACACGCAAAAGCGTTTGGACGGCTGAATGTTCTCTGACTGTCCCGTAGGCTGCAGAGTAACGTCAGCCGACCGCGCCGCGTGAAAATGCTTTTGTTTTCTTCATCATTTCCGGGTAAAACTCGTTGGCTAACGCTGAATCGCGGGGAGTCTCTTGTTTCGTTCAATCCCCATGGAGGAAGCGGCCAATCAATGAAAAGTGGATTTGACGTTGAACTCTGGACGGATAGTAGTTCGTCGGTCTCAGCGTTCATATATCTCTCGCGTACGTCCGCTTTCATCGATGCTTGCAACGCGAGTTTGCTCAGTGGCGAAGCATCCCTTCCTCTCCCATCCTCTCCCATCCTCTCCTTCCCGTTCCCGAGGCATGTGCACACAAGTCTTTCAAACACACGTTTATACCCACGTACATCGGTAGGCAATCGGGGACCGTATAGTCTTCCCGTCCGCGCAAACTAAGGACAAGGGAAAGGGAGCAACTGTGTGGGAATACACGAGCTTTTGATGAGGCCGCGCGAGTGGATATGTGCAGCCGCTCGTATCTCACAAAGTGCACCGTACACGGGATGTATGGTGTGCTCCCCGACCGGAAGAGAACTCCGGACTCAAGTTCCGTAGAGTCTCTGAATTCCAGAAATGAGAGGGGAAAAAAAAGAAAAAAAATAAAAGAATATAATGGAAAACAACGTATATCTATCGGAGGTCGAGATCCTGTTTCGGACAAATATTTCACCGGGAAAACTTGAGAAAATCTCTTGTCGCTGACCTTTACAAACGGCCCGAATCTCTGCTCTTCTCGAAAGTAGAAACGGTCGAGAATAGTCAGACGTGTGCCTCGCGACACAACGATTGTTCGTTAGGTTGCTGCAGATCGAAATTTCAGAAATGAAATACTCGAAAACAAAATCCACGTACGTGGAGGGTAGTAGTTTTTTTTTTCGATATATACACACAAAAAATAGGATCATTAAAAATTGTATTACTCAGCGAAACACGCATGCGGACGAGCGAACTAAATTTTGACGACGCGAATAGCGCCTTTGAAATATTTCCATCGCAAAGAAAAAGTTTTTTTTTTGGTGCGAAAAAGTTTTTTTTTTGGTACGAGAAGCGACTATTCGTTGGTGTTAAAGAGAAAAAAAAAGTGGAAGAAAAAAAAAAAAGTTTGAAAATCACACGTTTCGTGTACTTTATGCGAAAAAAAAAACTGCGAGCTATCAAAAGGTTCGAGTATTTCAAGCTTTTGTCCCTAAAATATCGTGATTTTCCATTAGGAACCGCGACGAAATTTAAATTGAAAAATAATTTAATTTAGTTATTTATTTATAATGAAAACAATAGACTCCGACGGTGAGGGCGTTTCGGTGAATCTCGGTGACGCTGAGCTTATCGAATGTTTTCATTTAATTCGTTTCCGCCGAGGAGATTCGATGGTAAAAGCCTTTTGGCGCGTAGTCGTTTCAAGGGAGATAACAGGAGAAATTGAGCTTCCGAACGTTTCGCGCTCCGTTAGAGTAACGTACGTTAGCCGAGCGTCGGGCGCCGTTATATATATATATATATAAACGCCGCTATACTTCTCGTATCAATTTCCTGTAAAAATCTCGTCCCGTCAGCATCTCCTTCAAGCAATGTATAGCTTTTAGCTCTTCCATCTCTTTCAGCTTTTTCTCCTTCGCTGCAGCAATTCGCGTCTATATATTCTCCGTCCGTAGCAATGTCGCAAGAACCCCTGAGCGCAGTGGAGATCACGTCGACCCCGTGCAATAAACGAAGTAAAAAAAAAAGTCGTATAAGAAACGAGACAAGCCTCCGACAAGTCTTCGCGTTTTCATTCGTTGCTGTTTCTCTCCACTCCGTCCACTTCACCATAAAAAGCCGAATTACAGCGTCCGAACCCGAAGCAATTTTTTTTTTGTTTTCGTAACATGTATAGAGGGCTTCGGTTATCAAAAAAATGATTTAATTCATGCGATCGATCAAATAAAATTTTTCGAAAAATACTAAAGCATTTGTATACAGTTATTCAAGCGCCCGTTTGATCCTTTGGAACAATTGCAAATCATTACCATTACGAAAAAAAAAAAATGTAACGCGTTGATTGTTGGTGAAGCAAAGTTCTGTCGGCGCAAATTAATCGCAATGATCGTTAATTTATGGTATTCAATTTCAAACCCGAATTTGGCAGAGAAAAGCTGTGAAATTCCATCGACTCACTATCTTCGTTATCCCGCGAGATATCGTAGTTTTTCTTTCGGAATGTGCGATTATCAAGGAATTCGGATCTCGAAATTGTTACGTTCAAGTCGACAACAATATACTCGACGTATATCGATGTCCTGCTATATTTTTGGCTGCAATCTGGAGAGATGATCTGTATGTGAAAGTTGTCGATAAAAGATCTCACGACCTCGAAGCGTCTCGTACAGCGCACGAGTACAGAAGTGAACGATGGTCACGAGAATTGCGACAAAACGGCGATGTGGTTTTTACTTGAATAGTAACGGCCACAGCAAAAGTTGGCCGATGCGTCCGACGTAAGCTCGACGGCAATGTAGGCTAATCACAGATTTGCACTGAGTCTCGTCGATTTCTTTCTCTGTTTCTCTCTCGCCGTCTCACTGCTGAGGACTCTTGTGTTTCTCTGCTTCGCGGTTCCAGCTGTTGCCTTTCGCGCGAACCCTCCGCCCCGATGTTTGCGTCCTTCTTCGTTTTCTCCCACTTTTCTTCGTCCACCGTTTTCTTCGTTTTCCTCGTCTCGCGCCACGGCGACCACGCGTATTCGTACCCTCCGAAGCTTTCGAAACCCCACCGCACCCCCAAGCGGCAGAGAAATATGAAGGGTCGAGGAGAAACTAACGGTTGTAGTGGTCGCCTCGTGAGAGCTCCCGATTGGTTTTTTTTTTTTTTTTTTTTTTTAATATATATACCACCACTCGCTGTTGGCTTCGCTTTCCTTGTACGAGTTCCAGCGAGCGGAAAGCCTCCCCTGCAGCCTTTTGAGCGACGAGTCTCGCGAGTTTCGCAATTTACAAAGTGATGCATAATTCACTTTGTTGCTGCGGAGTTTGATATTCGAAGTGGAACACACTCGACAAACTCGATATGGCGAATGTTGTATCTTTAACTCATTTTTTTTCGTTTCTCTTTCTCATCATGCGGACTATGCATCGACAAAATATATACTGTTTTTTTTTCTTTTTTTTTTTTCATTTCATTGAAATGCGAGACGCACAATTAATTCCGAAATCTATTTATTGCTAAACGCGACACCCGGAAATCACAGAGGACACAGATTTAAAATAAAAAAAAAAAGGGTTATATAACCAAATTAAAGAAAAACTGCAGTTTAATAACAGAGAAACGGGGAAGAAGAAAATTACCGACTATGCGTTTTAATTAGCTCTTTGATCGGTCGGGTTTGCGCCAATTCGGCCGAAATAATTAATAATCAGCAATCCGGTTTGAATAATCGGGGACTGGGGGAGGGATTCAACGAAGCATTTTTTCCACTTCAGGCGAATTCGTCGTTGGCCTCTTTTTTTTTCGTCTGCTTCGTTTTCTCACCGCGGTGAGGCAAAGCGCGCGATGGAATAGCGAGAGAGGAAAAAAAAGCTCTTCTCTCTTTCCTTGGATGAGTTTCAGCCTCGGCCCTTGCGGAGCCGGGGAGGGAGGGAGCCATTGGGGCGATTCGTAGGTGCAAAACTTGCGCCTATATATACTACATGTACATATATATATATATATTGTACAGAGGAGTCTCTCTCCGCCGATATGTATTCCCGTGTGTGTCGGAACGAGGGCGGTGAGGTATATTTCGCCCACGCTGACCCCGCACCATCGCCGGCACAGTTCGCACGAGGTCACGCCTCGCGCGAAACGAGATTCGGAAAAGCGAAGGCCGGAGGAAATGCACACGGGATAGAAACGAAGGGCGAGAGGAGGGGGAAGGGGTTGGGGGAGCGATGATGAGGCTCGAGGCATTTCACGATGAGTCAAGCAGATCGACAGGTATGCGCGGGGAATGAGGAAAAATAATTACCAATCGATTCTGAATAACTGTGCCTCGCCACGTGAACGCGTTCTATCGTTCCGACAGATTATATTAGCATTTTGCATACACGCAAACGGCCGAACTTAGTTCCAATTTTCGACTCGACACGTTCGTTTGCTTTCATTGGAATATAAACGAATACGAGAAAAAGATGACGCGAACGATCGTAATATCGCATCATATGCTACGATGAAATTTTATATTTCACGTAAACATTGTCACGTGAGAGTTTCATATTTTTTGTGAAAAAACGATTTTTTTTTATTCGCGATAAAAATCGATTTATCGTTACGAGTTTTAACGGTAACGATATTCTTTCGATAGATCGAAAACTGTTTTTACTAAATTTCTCGTTTCATCGATTTAAAAAATTATCAATTTTTGACGCATATGAAGGGATATTTTTGCATCGAAAGTTAATTGAGTAGGAAGCAATCTACGAAAGATTGAATATTAATGAAATAATTAATTGAATTACTAACGGTTTATTATAACCGAAAATTCAAGTACTCTATAGCTGTAATTAAAATAAAAATGTATAAAATAAAAAACAATTTGGTTGTGTTAATTTCACAAATTTTATCGTTTATATGAAATACGTTGTTAAAATACGTTGTTGAAAGCACAGCGTACATTTTGCATAAAATTTGACACATAGTTACCGCATAAAAGAATACTAAATACTTACGTTCGAACATTTTTTCTCGCGGGTATGAAATTGAAGATAAAATTTAAGATGAAAAAAGAAAAGAAATGCATACGAAATAGCAGTAAATATGTGAACAAACGGCCCATTTATGTTACAAAGTGGGGAATATAGCGGCAAACTTCGACGGCGAGCTTCGTAGCGGCAAACTTCTCACAGATTTCTTTTTTATACGTCCCAAGCCTTCCCTCTTACCCTGTGGGCGAAAGCTCTCGACACCGCTTTGCCGTCGTCCGAGCGAAATATAGATTGAGTCGTCTATTTTTAAAACTCTCGTTTGTACAGTACAGCGCGGTTAGGTGATACAGACCCATCTTACACACTGCATTGCTATACGAATATCGTTTTTTTTTTTTTTCTTTTTTTTTTTTTCGTGTGTACAGAAAACATAAAGTCGTTAGGCCCGCGGTGGTGTTACTGTGGGATTTTCTACGAGAGCGAAGAAAGATATGGACTCTCGATGCTCCGCAGACACGTCTTACCTACCGCGCGTCAGAAACTCCCCCCCCCCCCTCTCCATCTCCGAAATTGACTTTTACGAGTCACAAAGTAAATTGATGATTCCGACGCTTTGAATCCTCTCGTTTTTCATTGTTGATTACAGTATACACAGTATATGGCGGTTTCATTTAGTTTTTCCCTTTTTTTTTCGGTTTCTTACATCAAGCCGTTCAAGTTTGCGGGCCTCGTTGAGCGACACAAGAACCGCGAAATTTGTAAACCTCCCCCTTTAGCTTTCGAGTCTCGTTTTCTTGCGCTTCTATTTTCCTTCGTTTTTTTTTTTTTTTTTTTCTTTCATTACTCATCTCTCGTCGTTTTCCTCGTCCACTTTGCCGCGGAAAATAGTCGCCCGGCGCACAGTAGAATACGGCAGCAACAGCAGTAGCGGAGAGAGAGCCTCTATATACGAGGGGCCCAAGTGGATGATGTGAATTCGCTCGGCGAGTGGTCTCGCGAGTGGTGTGCGGACTGTGACGTCAACCGTGTTGATCTCTGTCTCTGTCTCTCTCGCACAGTTTTGCCATTCCTCTCCCATTACCTCCTCAACGTTTACACCCTCCTTCGCTCTCTCGCATTTTCGCATTTTTTTCTTTCCTTTTTAATTTTTTTTTTTTTTCACTTTTTTGAACTTTGCATATCACTGAGCTGTGCTCTCGTCGTCGTCATAGTCTCGAGTCATCCGAGTGACGAAGCTTTTCTTGTATATTTGCTATCCGCTGTGGTGTAGGCGTCAGTTTCGCGATACATAGAGACACACATACATACGCAAAGGAGGCAATTTAGTAGCGTCGGGATTTCTGAATATTTCCAAATAACTCCGCGCATCGTTATCGTTATTCATCTGCAATAGAAATCCTCGGGTTTTCCTCGTTTTCGTATATACACGATGTCTAATCGTCGGATCTCTCCTCGTAAAATTATCGCTCGCGTTAACGCTGTAATACGGCAACGCGGTTCGAGCTTCTCGTTGAGGATGTACGCCGAAATCCGAATGGCGCTCGTTGTACTCACGCATACGAAAATCTCTCTCTCGGGCATCTAACGATTCCGCGAGAGAGCAAACACCGAGGAGCTCGTCCCCCGCTGTGCGAGCAAACTTCGCGAATACCTTTGCAAATCTCAGAGTACACATGAAACTTGGCGCTCGGGTCTACATAGTAACGCGACCGGGTGTTTGGATTATTTAATCGGTCTCTCACGCGCGCACACATCCATACGCGACACACACACACACACACACACACGGCTCGTTGTGTAACTCGGGAATGCGTACAGACGATCGTTCTTCATTGAACGCGCGGAATTGTATTCACGGTACGGTGTGTGTGTGTTTCTCACTATACATGTAAATCTCTCATTGGTGATTACTCCGTGGGAACATCGGATCGAATTAATGCTGAAAGAAAATTCAATGAATCGCGAGACGCGCGGTTTTCCCGGTAAAATTTTCCTCGTAGATCTCTCGCGTAATTTAATGGCCGCGGCGACGACGATTGGAATTAATAACTCGCTGATCATAGACTTCACGTATTGCTTGCGAGTTGTATTTATGCTAAATGCATTTTTTTTTTTTTTTTTACTACAACGCCGTTGTTTCCGCGCAGCTGGATGAATTGCAAAGTTTTCTCGGCATTATACGGAGACACGAAATAGAGAACAGTGAGGGGGAGAAACCGGCCAAATTTTACGACTGGACCGAGTCGTTCCACTGGGGTGGGTTGGGCTTAACGTAATATAAATTATATAACGTATCGTGCGGCTCACCCTCTCATCCCCTACGCCCACCCGGCGCATGAACTCACTTACTCGCTTATGCCGTACGCAGCTCAATCCTCACGGATATATTACGTAAAAAACATATTGGATTTTCGCGATTTTCCTTTTTGTTTTTCTCTCCTCTCGTCCCAACGGAAACGGGATATATTGTGACCCCTTTTTGCGGCCTTTTGGGTCTCGCGAGAACGATATGGATTACCTTCTCTCGAGGCTATCGTCAGTTTTGACGAATCAATTCTTCGAATATATTTTTCACACTTTTTTTTTTTTTTTTTTTTTTTTTTTTTTTTTTTAAGGGATTACTTTGATTTTTGTTAGCTAAATAGGAGCGCAAAGTAGGGCGCTGAAAAAATTAATACAAAGCTCTCTTATTTTTAATGGAACAAATGTTATCACTCGAAGTAATATAAGAAAAAGAAAAAAAAATCCAAAAACAAATACGCATAGAAATACGCGAATATACGACAAGCGCGATGAACGCTATCCGCGAATTTTCGCTCGCAAAACGAAATAAAAACTTTCGAGAGTATCTCCGTCTCGAAACTCGCGGTAGATGGATTTTCCCCGCGGCGAATATACGTGAGTAACCGGGATTAAACTTACTCCGCGGTTTTCTATGTACTCTCGGATGGAGAGTTTTTTTTATTCCAGCCGAAGCGTGCGATAGAGAATTACAACTTTTTCCACCGATGAATTCAAGTTATAACGGTTTACTACAGAGTACCGAAGAAAAAGCGAAATATTTGAGATCCACAATTATTACTTTTCTTCGTAAAATATATAACTAAACGTAGAATTTACTCCATTTCTTCTTCTTTTTAATTTTTTTTTTTCATTTTTTATTCGGCACATTTGTTCTCCCGAATTTGCCATTCTTCCTTTTTTTTTTCTGTCTTTTTTACCATCGCGCGCGACGTTATCAAAAAGACAGTGAAAAAAAAAAGACGGGAGATAGTAGCGACAAAGAACTCGGTATGGTCGACCATCGGTACATATATATGCAACGAACGAAGCCGATCGACTGGCGAACCTTGAAATATCGATTTGTTCGTTGAAGCTGATTTAATCGACGTTGCTGCAGCGGCAACAACAAGGAGAAGCATGAGCACAGGTACTGGCCGATCGGGCGGGTGTTATATACTCGTTGACGCGAGTGGACAAAGCCGCGATGAGGGTGGGCGCCCGCGCATGGTGGCAATATGCACACGTATTGCGGCTGAATCGGTTGACACGTCGCCTATCGTTGTCACTGTAGTCGTCAACTATGCCGTGACGCAGTATACCACTCATCTCAAAATATCCATCCTGTATAGTTCGTTCGGGCGTTAAAAAAAAAAAGAAAAAAAATTGCGAAACCCTTCATGACGCAGTCATAGATTGTATAGGATAGGCGCGGAGCCTACGAAAAAGCTCGTCACTCAACAGTTAAACCCGGAAGATGGATCCTCGATACCAGTGTAAAAAAAAGAGTTATATATCTGCAAATATCAAGAAAAAACTCAGCAGGCATAATAATCTGAGGAATATACAAACTTTCATCGAAGTTTACGTTACAAGCGAAATCATAAATCGATATTTGCACATCTTTTCGATATGAATTGAAAAGAAATTTTAAAAAAGCTATGATTCCGAATTAATCACAATGATCTTAAAAAAAAAAAAAAAAAAACATCGGATTATGCAAACATTTTTTAGTACCGTTCGATCAGAAGCAAAAAAATTGCAAGGGTGTTATCCTCCCCTTTATCGTGTTTTTTACGCATTTTTTATCGCCTTTTGTAAGGGTACGAAAAAAAAAAGTGGTTCCGTTAACTCCCACGAGTAACGTATCTTGTGTAATGTTTTCCGGTAGAACGCGATAGTCGCCTCGATATTCCATCGTGACGCAAAGCTGAAGCCGTTTGAAAATATGAAAAAAAAATAAAAAAAAAATAAAAGAGAAAAAAAACGCAACTTTCACCAAAATTGACGAAAAACATCCGGGTGTATTTTTTTCCCGTTAATCGCGAACCTATTTCGATGATTAATATAAATAACCCGCGTAAAAAAATTTAAAAAAAATGATTTTTTATACATTTATCATTCTAAAAACTTCGGGATAAATTTATTTCCCCATAATAACAGTTTCGCAATCTTCATAGTAATTAGCCTATTACATCGGCTGAAAGAGGCCGTAAATATGGATTACGATTTAGCGGGGCTTTCCAGTTTTTTAACTTACCGTATTCACCGCTTTTATCCTGCAAACGATTACTGAATCGCATTATTCCAACAAACGAGAAGGAGAGAGAGAGAGAGAGAGAGAGAGAGAGAGAGAGAGAGAGAGAGGGAGGCAAGTAGATATAGAGTTGATCGTCAGACAGATCGTTGCACGATGTCTGGAATGATGAATCGGAGGTGTGCATAGAGGTGACGAGATCCGGGAGCCATAAGACGACAAAATATATAACATAAACATTTATTCGCTTCAGTACATATTGACGTAGGTATGGAAGAAAATAGAAAGAAAAACAGAAAAAAAAAACCGATTAGAATGTCGGGGATTCGTTTCTCGATGGAATCCATCGCGGGAAACCGTCTGTTACCTTTTTTTCCCATCGCCCACGCATAGGGGGAACAGCGCGACGATCTTTGAGACGAATAAAGCTATTCCGTTGGTGTGAACCTCCGTCAGTGGTGAAGAAACGAGTCGATCTCGAAAGAGAGCAAAGCTTGTCGAGTAGATTTCGGAGAGGGCGGAGGGTAGTGATGTAGCAGTAATGGGATGGAGGGGTAGAGAAGACGAGGCGAAGACGGGTGATAAGAATTTCGTTGAGAGTAGTTGTCCTTAAGATCGAAAATTTCATCGGCTCCGTAATCGAAGATCTTTGCGAGTTCCGTTCTTTATATCCCTGTAAAATTGTTCGTCGCGTGTCCATCTGGCGCCCGGTGATTAAGCGTCGCGGCGGGAATTGTATTGCGGGGGTCGTTCGGGAGGCCCTTTTCATTCGAATCCTTCCGTCATGTCGAGAGTCTGAATCGAGAAGGCTTCACGGTGCTCTTTCGACATAATCACAGGAACGATGAAGCTCTCTCCCGTTAAACGAGAATCTCCCATTATTCCAGCTTCCAGGATTTTCCGGCTGCTACAACCGAATGTGCCGCGCCGTGCGGATTACGCTATCATCTCGGATCTTTTTCTCGACTGTAAAGCTCCCCTCTAAACCATTGACAATGACTCTCCGTCGACAAGGGAGAAGACGACGAGCTTTGCTCTTTCCCTCGGTTCGTTTCTTTTCATAATTCATTCTATTGAGTCTTCAATTAAATGAAACTTTATATAATTCTAAAAAAAATGATAAAACACGACGATACTCTCAAAAAGGATCAGATTTCCTCGATTAATTTTTTTATTTTTCATTAAATTTTTTTTTATATCCGTTATGGTATGACGAATGAATTTGACCTTTGGCTCGCATCGAGAGACGGTCTTTACTTACCGGCAACGAACAAAAATATCACAGACCTGTAGCACCGTTTATTTTTATTATAACTACCGAGAGACTTCGGCTTACCGAGGTCTCGGAGAGTTTTATTTTTCAAAATAACTTCGCTATCGCGTTAACTGCGAAATGACGATTAAACTAATTGACCTTTACGATTGATCTTAGTTTATCGTCGACAGCGGTAATTTGTATGTTTCTAATAAAAAAAAATCTGAAGAAAAGGTACGACGAGCGTTTATCGCGCAGCTTTGTTTCTCTGGTCTCTCCATTTTATTTTTCTTCGCCACCAACTTAAATTAAACTTTGCCGCGTAATGAAAGAAAAATATTATGGGTATAAAGAGCGCGGCGTTGGCGGCAAGAAAAAATATCCTCGGCGTTTTTTGTTAATGATCCTTTTTTTTTCGTTTCCTTTTTTTTTTTTTTTCGTTAACGCGAGAGATAGAGCTCTCCATTGGCTTTGTGGCTAAGAAAGATGCTTCGAGGTATTATATATATACTATATACTAATCTCTGGTAATAAGAGAGATGACAAAGAACAATAGAGAAAAAAAAGAAGAAGAGAGCGAGAGAGGGATGAGAGAAAGTTTGTTGGAAGCTGAGCCCCCATATCGCCCCCTCTCGCTACGAATATAAAGAAGTAGCCGATTCGTCACTTCCGATAAGTCACATCCCGACTCTCTTTTCTGTTACAGGGGTTTCGGAAAGCAGGGATACCAGTGCCAAGGTAAGACTTTGAACGCTTCGATGAACTTGAAACTAATATCAAGAACTATAGAGTTCCGAAGAAAAAAAAAAAACTGAAACAAGTCTTGACGATGAGGATCTCGAGAATACATGTTATATTGTATATGCATGAGGCGGAAGACCTCTCTCGACCCTCAATGATGAACATCTCGACGTTCGAGATTCGTGCCAATATATCGGCCCCCATTTCCCTACTTTTGTATGTTTCAGTCTGTAGTTTCGTCGTTCACAAGCGATGTCACGAATACGTCTCCTTCACGTGTCCCGGAGCCGATAAAGGTGCCGATTCTGATGTGAGTTTCGATCAAATAGATTTTAATACCCGATGACAATTTTTTTTTTTTTTTTTTTCAATTAAATTGACCGTCGCCCTTTCCCCTCTCCGTCTCTCGCTCTCTTCCTCTGTGACTCTCATTCGCTCGCTCTCTCGCTAACACGTGCAATTAACAATCTATTATTGTCCACTCGGCTGCGCAAATTATTTCTCGTTTTCTCGGCAATAATTTGTCACAAAAAAAGAAACATAATTGAGAAACAAGAAATACGAGTTTTCAAATAGACTTGTCGAGTGTGTTGTCGACATAACTCGTTGCTAATGGCGAGAGACCGAGAGATGGAGAGAAGGAGAGAGAGAGGAAAAAAATTAATGAAGCTGCAAGTGTATTTATAACTTTGTCATCAGCTGGAATCAGCTTCTTTTTCCTCGTCTCTCGTGTTTTTATATAATTCCACCGGACTTTGCGATTATAAAAATGTCACAAGCGGATGAGACACATAGAGAGCGCAAGAGCGTCGACGCAGTGAGGCTAATGAATAAGATCGCTGGACATAGAGATTAGCGAATGGAAAAGAGTGGAAAGGACGGCAAAGAATGAGAGAAAAATATTTTTAGCGAATAGATTGCGAGGAACGGCTACTCTTGCGCTGCTACCGGAAGGAGAGCTGAAAAAAAAAAATATCTCCGGCTCTTCGCAAAACTCTCGCACCGCACGCGAACGGCTATAATATCGTTATTGCGCTTCGTTGCCACGCTTCTGATATAACCGCGAACAATCAAAATTTTAATAATAAAGCTACGCGAATACAATTGCGCTGTTGCGTGACAAATGCTAAAGACGTATGGAGCGCGTAAAGAAAAAAAAAAATTTTAACGCGTCAAAAAAATCGTATTTATTAAAACTCATTCATAATTTTGTTAAACATTTTTTTTTTTTTAGAAATAAAAAAAAAAAAAGTTGCACGAAAACCCGATATCCGCTTCGGACTTTCAAAGATTTTGCTTTACATTTATTTCGGAAATTTTGCGACGGTATGCAACTGTTTCGGATTTTTACCATTTATTCGCATTCGCGCGCTCCAACGATTTTAAACGGATGGAAAACAAAAAAGTTGTATTCTCGTATAAAACGGGAAGTGAATATAACTTCTGTTCGAAAATATGCGATAAAACAGAAGAATTATAGCGACGAGGCGTTCAGAGAGAGTTAATCGCGAAACTTTCGATTCCCTGCGGGACCGAGAGAGAGTTACGTTCCCACAGCCGGTAGCCCTTTCCCCGGGACGCGGGTACTTCCTTAATCCTGAAACGGTGATCCTGAACACGAGGAGCGCGCGAGGGCACGGAAAGGGGGCCGT
Source organism: Cryptus viduatorius (assembly GCA_964006125.1). Lineage (NCBI taxonomy): Eukaryota > Metazoa > Arthropoda > Insecta > Hymenoptera > Ichneumonidae > Cryptus > Cryptus viduatorius. The sequence goes on from OZ023220.1 coordinate 8,703,311, forward strand.
TGACGCTCCGTCGTGTATACCGCATTCATGGCGATAAGAGTTCACCACTGACCACCGCGGAGACGGTAGAACCGCGAAACTTGAGAAGTAAATCCTTGCGAATCCCGCATCACCAGGGAAATTCTCCTATTGTGTCTGACGTTGTCGATTTCAAACTCCCGTTGTGTCGTACGAAATTGTTCGTCAACTGCTCTACGAACTGCTTTAGTTTATCGCGAATTCTCGAGTTGTCGATAAAACTCGCTAACTAACAACGGCCGGTCATCAGTGGTTCGGAATTCACGATGCAACGTAAATTCGATGCTTAAAGAGAATTGAACGATGCGATTAAAAATGCAAAATACGATCGCGATTTCTAGTGATTTAATCAGACGATTATAATTTCGCAAATTACCAAAAAAAATTTGGCTAGACAAAGATATTTATAAAAATTTTGATCGAAAAAAAAAAAAAAACAAAAAAAAAACGGTCATTTTATCGAATATTTTTTTACGAGCACAGATCGGGCCGTAATAGATATCGGATAAATTAACCGGTTTCAAGTGGCATAATGGATGCAGCGTGAAATTGTTTCCAGCGATCGTTTAATTAAAGTTCCGATTTTCATACCTTCGTTAATTTTAATTTGTTTTTTTTTTTCTTCTCCTAACGAGTTTTCCAATTCGTGTCGTAAATTTGTTTCGTCTGTGTCGATCAATTCTCTTTAAATAAAAATTCGATTTTTTCCTTGTCCTCTCGTTCGATCGTCTCGTTCCGAGGCTTGACATCGCGCTGTGAAATAGAGCACATTATTTTTTTAACTACGTAACGGGCGAACTGCTTCGTTCTAAAAATACTTCACTTCCTTCTTATCATTCAACTCGAAACTCCTCAATAACGTTTTTTATTTAAAAAAAATTTTGTCACCCACTCGACCTTCGATCGTCCTTCGTAATCGTTAAATATACCTTTTAACTCGATATGCGGGATCGTCAACGGAAATTATTCGTAATGACAACCTCGTTACGTCTAATGATCCTGGCGGCTCCATAATGGTTTTCACGCTTCGGACGTAAATAAGTCGCTCGACTTTCCGCGTTTACCAACTTTTGCAACGTCCGTGTAACGGAAGGGCCGCACAGACACAGTACACAGTCGCGTTTTACTTTAATGCATTCGTCGCCGCCGCCGGTAAATTTCTCGGCTAAACTTGTGCACTTGTTTTGCCAGTATAATCTTTCCCGAGTCTGAAGAATAAGATTCCGAGGACGAATATCCCGCGGGTATCACCGGGTTAACGAGCAGAAAAAATGTTCCGAATGAGATATTCAAACTCTCTCGTGGTGTCAGACGGTCTCGAGATAACGAAACTTGGATTATTATACGAACGCTCCGTGAGAATACTAATATTTTACTTTTCACGATATAACGCATATATCTTTCTCCTTTCGACTTTCGAGGGGAGAATAGACACTCACTGAAAGATAACGTTACGCTTGCCATACGGAGTGCGGACGGACGTGATAGAGAGTCTCTTCATTTATGGAATACGTTTCTTTTTTTTAGTTATTTTTACTCTCGACTACTATTTTCGCACGAGTGTCGTTTGTGTTTTTTTTTTTTTTTTTTTTTGGAGTCATAATTTTCGGGGATAACAGCCGGGAGCTTTGCGGAGAGATATTAGCAATAAATTTTAGCGCACCCCGCGATCACCGATGTGTCCTACGCGGCGATATTGCGTCTGTGGTTTGCATGCATGTCGATTTTCGTATCTTTTTTTTTTTTTCTTTTTCCTGTTCAACGCTCGTGTCGTCTCGATGGCCGTGGTGTAGCCGATATATATATTTTTTTTTGTTTCCTCGGGAGCTTCTAGATCACGTGTAAAACGGCGCGAGAATAGCGTGATACATCATCGTCGTCGTCCCCCGCAAGAACGCGCGCGTTCGCGAGCGAAAATGGATTGGCTATTATTCTCATCGTCGTGTGTGGTATCCGCTCGCTGATGGTCTTTGTCGACCCTTCTCCGCTTCCTCTATTACTATAACTAATCATCGCGCCAGAGATCTGATTTCATATCGATCTTCCGTTTTGCCTACCGCGACCGCGGATATTAAACAGATCGTCTCATCGCTCCCCGCATTTTCCTTATCCAAATTTCGCCTTCTGTATCTCAAGCATCTTAACTTACGACGCCGCGGAGCATTAAACTCAAGTAAAATAAAAAAAAATAAAAGAAACGTAGAATTTTTTTTTTTCAAACTCTACGTGATCTATTTTTAGAATTCTTAACGACCCTTAAAGTTATTTTTAGGGTTTTTTTTTGTTATAGACAATATTATTACCGAAAATATTGATTCACATTTCCGACTTCCGATTTTCGCGTCCGGTTTTTGAACTCAAAACACTTTGTCGATTCGAAATCACGCCTCGGAAAACGTATAAACATATTTTTTATCGCAAAACAAGGGTTGGGCGACGCTTGACACTCGTGTTATACATGAGTAATCGCTTGCTTTTTCAAGATTTCCTGGAGAAAAATGAATTTATATCACGTCAACAGTGTTATATTTCATATGTATTTATTATATTTTTTTTTTCCCGAACATCGCTACATTGCACGATGAAATTTGGTGATAGGGTATAGAAGAGTGTGAGGCGACGGTCCTTCGATTCTCTGATTTATAGCTCTATCCACTTTAGCCACTTTGATGTCAAGCTGGAGAACGGAAGGTCGAGAGATAGAGAACTCCCGGGTGCAGGTCGACAGCTTTTTGGTCTGCGAGGGGAGGGAAGGGGCGAGGGGTGGGGGGTAGCGGGTTGTTCGACGATTTCACCCCTACGTGTCAGTTTCACCTACGATCCTCGGAAACGTTCGAAACTTTCGAATGTCCAATTGGAAAGCATCCCAACTCCCTCGCCGCTTCGACATAATATTCCTCTACCTGCTGTTCTCTCGTCAATAAACAATTGCCGGGCTACGAATTTACGTTTTTTTTTTTTTTTTCGTCGCCATCGTTTTTCTTCGTGTATTATGGGCTCTACACCGAAGGGGTTTATATAATGTTGACATAAACGCAGGACACGCGGACGAAGCATCATTTCAAGCAACACACCTACAACAGCCCCACCTTCTGTGACCACTGTGGTAGCCTTCTCTATGGTGTCATCCACCAGGGCATGAAGTGCCAAGGTATCGAAAAAAAAAAAAAAAAAAAAAAAAAAAAAAAATTCCCAAAACTTTAAATGCAAAACACAAATACTCGATAAATGAAAACTCGTACCTGCTAATCATAGTACGAGTAATTAAACAAATGTTTACGTCTACGTTATGGGTGTTGCTTTTTATATATCCACTGTAAATAAACAAATGGACCAAACGTATTACGTTACGTATGTCGCTTCGACCCGTGTAGTGGCACGTGGCTAATTCACTTGTCGCTACTTTTACCTGTGCGCGTGCGTGTGGGCGTATGTAACATATCCGTATGTAGATTAAGGGGAAAAAAAAATAAAAAAAAAAATCTTCGATATAGAGACGTAAAAACGATGCGAGACCGAGCGTAAATATCTTATTACGTATACGAAACAAATACGAATACGTAACGAGATGTATAAGAGCCTCGTATTGTGTATGGAAAATTGAGAGTATCCGCAGGCTTTTCGTACACTCGCGTCTCGTCACGTCTCGAGAAGATCTGTTTGCTTTTTTTTTTTTTTTTTTTCCTTACATCACTGTGCCGTGTGCGAGCGTTCTTTCGATACAGATACATGTTTTCGCGTTGTTTGCGACGTAACATGCATCTGTACCGAATTTATATACATTATGTGTACGTGCGATTTTTTTGTTTGTCGAGCATGGATCGCGCTATTCGGGGCTGTATAACGGGGTTACAATGGGGATAAAGGCAGATAGAAAGATAAATAAATACGGATGGATAAAGCGAAGATTTATTATCGAGAAAATAGAAGCGGACGGTAAAGAGAGTCGAGAAGGCGTTCGCGGGATATTGATCCGCGTAAAGCCTTTTCTTTCTTTCGTTTTAGAAAAACGGAGCTCCATGCTCAATGCACGTGACTCACCGTCTTCTTTCACCCTTTCTTTTCGATGTGCGCGTCTGTTGTGTGTGATTTCATTAAGTTTCCATTATGTCGTTCACGAGAATTGATTTTTAAAGCTTTCTTTTCTTTTTTCTTTCATTTTTTGTCTCTCGATCTTTCGGTTGATACGAAAAGAAAAAACTTTAATATTACATCGATATTGCGTATATAAATATACTTTATTATTTTTTATTTCACTGCCGCGTAATCTCATCGTCTTTCCGTTGAACCCCACACCACCCGAAGATTATTACGATAGCTTGGATTTAATTCGCGAACGGATGAAATACGGGAGCGAAGGCCGCGAAGTAAATTAATTAAAAGAGAGTGTTTTTAATAACGACGTCGCGTGCCAAGCGGCAAGTGGATCCATTAAATTAAAACCCGAAGCTCTTTTAAACTCTTCATTGACTTTTGAAAACTATACATTATTTTTTTTTTGGTAGAATTTTGAAAAGAAACATTTTTATATATAAACAGGAAAATTCAATCGTTTCATCGTCACAAAAAAAAAAAACAAAAGAGTCCCAAAATCATATCGGCCAAATAAAACAAATTTTCTTCGATTAATTTTATTCACAAACAATTATTCTTCGTTTGTGTATATTATGGTTTTGTAAAAAAAAAAAAATACCACGTAAGTTGTTTCAATTTCGTGTGTAATTTTCATCGATTTACGTAACATCCATTAATATACTCTGTATATCGTTAAACGTTATTTATTCTCTCTCTTTCGTTACTGGTAGTCTGTAAGAGTTAACTATTTATTTTTAAAAATAAAAATGAATATGTTATACATATATATTACTCGTTTTACACGTTATACTCGTTGCATCTGTCGTTACCTTTATATATATAAAATATATATAAATAACAAGCTTCGTCCTTGTAAATATTACATCGATATTATATTATTGGATGTCAACGATGTTGGTCTGTATATACTACAGTTTTCATCTATGCGCACCTCTCTATAATTGTTATCTTTTATTCTTCTCTGAATTTCCAATGGGCTTTCAGTTCATTACAAGCTTTTCCAACGTCAGCGCGTTCAACTCTCAAAAAAAAAAAAAAAAAAAAAAAATCACTCGATGTGAATCTGTCTTATCGTTCGCATTGTTACGGGTCCTTCAAGAAAGAAATCGTTATTTTCCTCTCCAACTACGTCTCTCCATGTTACTTGGCTCTGCGCATTTCTTTGAAGCTATCGCTCCCCATATACGATGAAAACTTACGCAATGAACGCGATTTCGTAAGTTTCTTTTTTACATTTTTTCTCGGACTGCAGTTTCGAGAAGAATCGCTCCTTCGACGATTTTACATAATCGTACATTTTCCCGCCCACGTAATTATTTCGATTCTGTAGGGCGCAACAGGAATATAAAACGTGCAGAGAGGTCGCACGATGGATAAACGAGTTAACGAAAATTCAGGCATTCGGTCTCACGATGGAATTCGATGGAAAAAAATTAGTCGTTTTTATTATAGCGCCCGAGAGACCTCCACCGCGGTCTCTCCGTTATTAAACCATTATCGCGCGAGGTAGCGTTCAATTAAACTATTATCGAGTGTCTGAGTGCTTTCTCGGTTCGACGGTTGGCTCACTTTATCCAGCGGTACAGCCATCGTATCGCATTCTCGCGTCCCTCACACGTTTTCACATCGGTTGCTCGAAAAAAGAGAAAAAAAAATAAAATAAAAAAAAATGAACAGCATTTTTATCACCATAAATTTGATGGAGCGTTATGAATACACACGCGTTCCCGTTCATTGGCTCCGCGAGCCGTTAGATCCGCTTCTTTTTTTAATCTACTCGCTTCTCGCATTAATAGAGAAAATAAAAGATAAAAAAAAAACTAACTATACTCGATTCTCGTATCTACCGTACAGTCTTCTCGTTTGTTTTATCATGGCGTACGTAGATAAAACGCTTCGGCTCACCGTCATAAAACTCTATTCACGAGTCTTTGAAACGATCGACGAGGAATCATCCGTGTGAGTTATTTCTATTGAATTCTATTTCATTCCGGTGACAATAAAACAAAAACAAAATAAAAGTAATCGTCTAACGCAAATTCTTCGTGATAACGATCTGTTGCGCGATCGTTTTTTGCGAAATCTCGCGTGTGCGAAATTTTGCGAATCGCGCATCGACGCACTCGAAGTTTGAGACTTGCGGAGCGTCTTGCAGATTCGCATAGACACTCTTAGCTCTTTCTTAGGTGGAGAAGAGATTTTATATCTGTGGATGAGAGAACAGAGAGTAAAGGGGTGTGATATAGTGAAAGTCGAAAGAGAACAATGCGCCGCGGCCGACGGGATGGGGGTGGAGTGTCGAGTACACCTCGACAGAGTTATAAGTCGCTTAAGGTCCGACTCTTCACCTTGTACTACCTGCTGGCGTGACTAAGGAAAAAGTCTCGTGCCGGAAGTAAGAGGAAGCAAAGGGGACGAGAAGGACGGTCGAGAGTGACGAGAATCGTTTCGGCGCAAACTTTTATTCGAGGCCGTTTCAGCGTGAACGCTCTCTGCTACGGACACCGAAACACACATACGCACACATAAGAGAAATCTCTCGAACTCAACTTGCACTTAGTTCGTAACTTGTTGGTCGTTCGGAATAGAGTGAATCGTCGAAAGGGAGTAAACTTGATCGATATCCATCGGCATACTATTGACATTGGTGGTGGAAAAAGGGGACAATCGAATTTCTCACCGAAGAGTAACTTAACCGCAATCGAGGAGAGTGTCGAATCGAATTCGAACCGCCGAACTCGACGATCAAACTGTTTCCAAGTTAACCCCGGCTTTTGCCCTCTTTTCGTGACCCATTTGTCACGATACTGTATCGTTAGTTGTAACGGGAATTGCTCGATCATCGAAGGATTTTGAGGTTACGAGACAAACGAGCGTTTCGTAAAATCGGCGATTATTGCACAACGGATTATCAAGGATCGGAAAAATGAGCTTTGCGCGAAATGCCCCGAGGCGACATTTTAATCGTGAAAAAACTTTTGAAGGTTTAAAAAAAAAGATTGAAATAAAAAAAAACGTCAACTGACCGATAGAATTACGCTGGAAAAACTCACCGCAGTGACGCAGATGAAGCCAAAGGCGTTGGAGGCGAACTTCAAGGGTGAGTCCCGCGTGCGTGTGTGTCGGTTGAAACGAGAACGACGAGAGTGCAAACGGCTTCGCGTCGAGAGTGAGAGATGAAGGGTAAACACAGGAGGGGACGTGGGAGTTCGGCAAACATGGAACGAGAGGTGGACAAGAGCTTACGCTTTCACTCGCTGCCGCTCTCGTTCGATCTGCTTGAAAGTATCGTTTCGAAATTGATGACGGAAAACGGGATCGCCGGATCGAAGCACCTTCCCGTGGACACGATTAATGAGACGAACTTTCATCGTTTCGGTAAAGCATCGATTCTTTGAATGTGAAAAATAGAAAAGAATTTAAAAAATGGAGATTGAGTAAAAGATATTATTTGAGTGCTCGTATGCGTACGTATATAGCGGTATTTGTGACGTTCAGCCTTAATAAAAAAAAATAAAAAAAAAACCGGAGACGAAAGTACGACGATATCGTCACATCAATCTTTGCGCGAAAACTGATTTTTTTTTCTGGTCGACTATATCAATTTGAATTTTTAGTCGCATGAGGTATCGGTAAAGAAAGTACCGGAATAACTTTTAACGTAATACAAAAATATGAAATTTAAAGACAAATACGAGAAGACGCAATTCAGCGGCCCGTGAAAGATCGCGTTTAAATCTCCGAGGAAAAAGGAGCCTTTAGTCTGAAAGTGTAATAACGTTCCATGAAGTCACGGAATTTCCAGACGCGAATAGATGTCTCGATTTAAGGTTTACAGCTGTAGCAACGTTTCTGTTCCCCGCCATACCGTAGGATGAAAGATTTTCCAATTTTCTTTTCCACCGCTGCAAACGTCATCTCCGACCCAACTATCTGAAAAGGACCTCTGTGAAAAATCGTATTCCCCGACGGGATAACACATGATCTCGCGAGATTCTCCGTCTCGTTCATGGATTATTATATTTCCGTAAAGTCTCGACACTGGATGAAAATGGCATACGCGATATACTATTTCCGGTGTAATATTCACAGTAGAGACGCGAAGACATTTTTCCGCATGTTTTCACCAAAGAGTTTTCGCGACCACCTCTCTCCCGTACCGATGACGCGCACAAGACGAGCGACAAAGTTTTGCGCCGCGAAAGTTTTGCATGAGATGCGAATTACTGGAACGAAAGTTTTTCACGAATATGATAAGTTTTCTTTTCCTCACGTTCGACCGGTGAAACAACTTTGACTTTGACTTTTATTTCCTTCTGTGTCGCCTTTTGCGCGCTTCGCGGTGTATCTCGGAATCGTCACAATTTACGATGAGAAATTACGAATTTTCGAGATGAAATCTCCGAGATGAATAAACGATTGAGATGATAAACTCACGTTTCGAGGTCAGAAGGTTTTTTTTTTAAACCCAGTAGCGCACCCCGGAATAAGCGATATGATCCCAGAAAAGTTTTCGGGGTCAAGGGTAAAGCTCCCTCTGTTTCGGGGTCAGCGAGCAACAGGAGCTTCAGAAAATACTTGGATGGCGCGAGAAAACATCCCGAGTAGTAAATACGTTACTATTTTATGTCGGTTTGGAATCTAACGAAACCTTCGGGTCACTAACGTTAAGGGAGAAAAACCGGAAGTGATGCGGTCCACAGCGCGTCTTTCCCTTTGATTCCTGCAAGAAATAGCAAAGAAAGACTTTTTTAATTAAAGAAAGGCGATCAAAACATTTGAGAGACAATTTAGTTCCGAGTTCGTGGGATATTTTCATCTCCTCGCATTTTTGCGCTTTTTTTCCGCTAAAGTAGGTGATTTATTAAAAAATGCCATATGACAAGAGAATTGTCCGAAAATTACGAGAAATACGTGACGGAAACCATACTATCAGAAATTTGACGAAATGAAATGTAAGATTGACGAACAAAAAAATAATAATTCGCCGTGAACTCTCGAAGACTTTGGGAAAAGTGTTTTATCGGGACATTAAAACAGAAAAGGTTTTCGAAGAAACGAAACCGGATGGGAAGATAGAGGAGCTTAGAAACAGTGAAGAAGAGTAAGTAGGCCACGTGGAAAATCGTTCGGTCCGTCTGGAAACGTCGACTTGCATTCTCGTCGCCGTCGTCGACGTCGTGGAGAAGAGGAATCCTCACTGTGCTCTCGTTAAAGACGAGAAGAAGGAGGGGGTGGGGGCGGGGGGTTGAAGAGAAACGCGAGAGGTACTTCTCTGTCTATCCTCGTCATATTTCACTCGATGGAGACTTCGACAGAATTCTCATTAAAGAGTTGCTTACTGCTGAGTGAGAGAAAGAGAAAGAGCCGGAACATCGGTAACGATCGTAGAGAAGGGTCAGAGCTTCGAAACCCCTTATTTCTCGTTATATTTTTGCGACAGTGCCGCGCGAAATAAATGAGACAGATACTTCCTGCGAATGTAATACAATATACAATGCTCGGCGAAAATATCGAACGGTTTCGTAATCAGATCGATATTCGTTACACAACGTTTCCAACTGATTTTCACCTAAAAAAAAAAAAAGATAAATAATCGAAAATCGCCGGAAGTCAAGTGTAACTTTCCGTCGAGGATGATATCCGTAAAATATTTTCAAATCAAATCGCTACTCCGCTTTATTTCATCAATTTCGACGTCAATATCCCCGCAGTTCTACAAAAAAAAAAAAAAAATCGGCGCCGTCTCGCGCGTAAATCACAAAAAAGAAATGAAGATAAAAAAGTTTCTCGAGAACCTAAAATAATTTGCAAATCGAGGGTAAACAACGCCGTCTTTTATTTGCCACGAAAAAAAGCCCCCGAGAGAAAGACCATACGAGAAACGTCGGTGTACAAAGGAAGTCAAAAGAAATATCGGGGTGGCGGAGAGTTCTCGCTTCTTTCTCGAGTTTTCCGAGTATTTTTTCGCGTTAAGCATAACCAAGCGAAAATATATAGATACCACCGCGAGGTACTCGCAAAGGGGTTAACGAGGCGAAAGAATCGCATCGCCGGTGACCCCGACTGGTATTTCTTAACATTTCTTGGAATTTTCACGAAGTAGCAATATCCTCTGTATAAGTATAAGTATATGTATATATATATGCATATACAATCTTTCTTCTCCGCTCGTACTATCGCTGGTTTGCATTTACCGTTCGCTTGTTCAACGACTTGAAGCTTCTAGTTCTTCCGCTCTCCTATACACTATCTCGTTATAATAAAATTCCTTTCCGGAGTTGAGAAACGTCGCGCGAACATATTTCAGGAGGAAAAAAAAAAAAAAAAAATCTCGTTTGCTTCGGTTGCACTACGCCCACGGAATTTCCGTGCTTTTGTTTTGAATTATCTTGTTGTATTATCCTGGCGCGTTGTGTAATAACGCAGAGGGGGATACCCTGTGGTTGCCGGTATCCCGGTCGGGGTGATCTTAGTATACTTGGGTCATTAGTGTAACCCAAGTTCCGGCTGAGAGTCTGAAACATCGTCGAACTTTTGCCTCTTTTTCCTCTCGCGATTTTTTTTTTCTTCTTTTTTTTTTCCTCAGACGTTCTTTCGTTGCCGCAATCGGTTATTTGTCTCTGCTGGTTTTGCATTGTTCCACGAATGACGCACGAGAGCCATCTAGCAACCCTCCGGGGGTTTCTCTCCACTGTTTCCTTCGCCTTTTACAAGGGCGTATGCAAATATACGGAGCGAGACATTCACGGTTGAGAGTGCGAGAAGCAGCTCGTTTTCTCCCCAAAAGTACACAAATTAATGCAAGATCCATACGCGATTACGTTGAAAGCTCGCGTGGAATATTCAAGAGCGTTAGATGCGCGCAAAATTCACCGAACGCGCGAAAGATTCGCAGTGAGATAATGCCGCTGATATGTGCGCCATTGTTAATTACTATCCTGGTAATAAATTTCAGAGGATTATCAAAGATGAAATGAAAAAAAAAAAAAAAAAAAAAGAACAGAAAAATTATAAAGACGACACACACGGGGTGGTCGGAGAAGAGAATCAACGATCTCCGAAATACAACGAGAAATGGCGATCGATATATACGCAATTGCTAATTAGCGTCTTAGCAGTAAATTTGAGAGGATTATTAAAGATGAAATAAAAAAAAATTATAAAGACGACATACACGGGGCGGTCGGAGAAGAGAATCAACGATCTCCGAAATACAACAAGAAATGGCGATCGATATATACGGAATTGCTAATTAGCGTTTTAGCAGTAAATTTGAGAGGATTATTAAAGATGAAATAAAAAAAAATTATAAAGACGACACACACGGGGTGGACGGAGGAGGGAATCAACGGTCTCAGAAATACAACGAGAACCGCCGATCGATCTGACCGATTTGTTCGAAGCACATAGACGATGATAAGGGAAAAAAAAGCCTCCACTCGAAAGTGTAATAATGAAGGTGTGAGAAGATTGAAAAGGGTCTCTCGACGGTATCGACGATGAGAGCACAAGGTCGAGTAGCCCCAAAGGCGATCGATGTATCGAGAATCACTCGAGATTTTTCTCTCATCGTCTCTACTTTTCCTAACTCTCGGGGAATGAATGTTAAGGTCTCGTGGCTCTCGCGATTTTGTCTGGGAAAAGAAATTCGCCTCTCATTTGTCTTGAGTACTTTTCGATCGCGGGAACCCCTGCGCGTTTCCTTGAGACACGAAGACTCTCTTTTATCGTTGAGCAACGAGCGACATTTCACGCCTTGCGCGACTTTCTCATGACTTAACGTCGGTGTTTTGTTCTCTATTGTGTTGCTGTATATGTATATAAGTACATATATATTGCTCTGGACTGTCGGACGCTTTGAGACACTATTAGTGTAACAAAGTTACATTACAGGACGCGAGAGGCCATCCTTTCCGTCAACCCACTTTCCTCGTTCTCTTTCGTCGTTGAGCTTTATTATTGTTCTTCTATAAAGCTTCCGTGACGTAGAGTCGGGTGATGGGGGGCACCGCCCGCCAACACTCTCGCGGCATAGGGTACGAGAATAATGAATAGAACGCAACGAGAGAGATGCGCGAAGAGAAGGAAAATTCGATCGTTGCCTCTCGCGACTAAGGTACCAGCTGATGAGAGACTGCGTATGAAAATGAAATGAAATAAAGCGATGCTACGAGGGACAACGGGTGGAGTTTCTGTAGGCAATCCCCGTGTATATATGTACAGTATATGTCGAGTCAAAGTGAAGTAAGTTGTTCGGACCTTCCATCGCGGTCCCAACACATCGCCGACACTCAGACCGGCGCATCAACTCGACGCGACTCCAGAATCAAAGGAAACGGAAGCTGTGTTGTCCCAATCATGAAATACGCTTCGGTGACTTCGAGTCAACGCTCGAATACCTGCTACCGCTTCGCTTCTCTTCTTTCATTGCTTTCGGATAACGAGAACGTCGATGGGAACGTAAATTGGCGTAAATAATATAAGAAAAATGGCGAACACATCGAGCAATCGAACAGAAGGAACTGATACAAGTCAAGCGCTATTAATTTCCGTTGTAATGTAGTATCGCTATCGAGGCACTTTAAAATAAGGAAATGTTTCGTGATAAACTCAATTACGTGATATTACGCCATTATCGATATTTCTGAATAGCGATATCACGGATTACAGATAAAATCTCGTAAAAATACGGGATTTCATCGTATTTAAATTTTTTTATCGAGTTTTTTGTGACGTAACACTAAGAACAGAAATCGATTGTATCGACTAAATCGGCGGTTGCGGGCGACGAGAAAAAAAATGCATTAATTCCATGAAAAACCTTATTAATCGCAATACCAACTGTTAATAAAATTTATTATTTATTTTCTTACTATGACGATTATTTCGGTTAATCAATCGATTATTTATCTCGCCATTCGATTCAGTCGATTCAACCGATTTTTTTTTCGAAGTGTATAGTACGATGAAAAAAATTCGAAAGAAGCGCAACAAAGGAGTTCGTCGTAATTTTTTTTTACGTTCAAATTGAAAATATTAAATTTGCTGTATTTATTAAAATACTGAAAATATTAAATTTGTTGTATTTAGAAATATATTAATGGGGAACAATTGGTATTGAGAGTTAATAATTTTTTATTATCGGAAGCGTGAGGTCGCTGCGATTCGAGGGAAAAGTCGGCTCATCGATTTTTCGAAACTTTTGGAAGTTCGTATATATTTTCTTTCGGACACTTTATCGAGCCTCTCAATTCTTAGAGGGAAGTTAATTATCGGTTCGCGCTTCTGTCGCGGCTCGTTATTCTTCTCGGCCTCCAATGCCCTGAGTTACGAATCTCGAAGAGGTAAAGCCATTAGTGTAACGAAGTTACGCAAGGCCCATAAAAGCTTCGCTCACCTTCTCACCTTGCGCCTCGTTCGCTTTCAGCTTTCGCTATTTTTCTTTTTTTATTTTTTTACATTGCCGAGGGCACTCGGCGAGCTTTTGTCATTATATCTCCGCTCGACGATGTACATTCTCGTGGACGGCTACGTTTTTGCTGTAACGCGTTGAAATCGACGTCGAAAGTTTTCATTCAGCACAGCTGAGAGGGGGATAATTCAATTAAGCAATCGTAGTTCGTAAATTTTTTTTCATCACATTCATTGCTTTCGGATCGAAGAGAAGAGAATTCTCGAGGGTTCATTAAATAATTTATATTGCCAATTAATTTTTAATGAAAACTATTATACGACGACGATATTAATTTCATCGTATGTGCCAAAAATTAATTATCGAACCGAAGAGAGAATAATTTCCAGACACGTTTAACGATACATTATTACTGTTTATATATTGTATACACGAGTGCGTGTGAAAGTGTCTGTTAACATAGTAATCATACACGCATAATATACTTCGATATAAAAATTAATTATGAAATACGCTAATTTCCACGCGACGTAAGATTAACAAGTGCAACAAAAATATTGGAAATGCGCATTAATCGAAACGCAATCGTCGGATCCTCGTTTTTTTTTATGCCTTCGATAATACACAGCCAGATAGGGGGTGTTACGAGACTATATGAAACTGTGCTGGTGAAGGTCGGCATAAAAAAAATAAATAAAAAAAAATATATATGTTAACTCGAACGCGGGCGCGACAACGTTTTTTATACTTTTTGTTTTCTCTATTTCGCAGCCGTGTATTGTAAAGGGAAAACGAAGACGAGGGGTAGTAGTGGAATGGCGAAAAAAAAAATTATATAAAAAAAAAAAACAAAACTAAAAAAAAACCTCAACGAAAGAAGAGAAGAAAAGAAAAGTTGACCTCGAGAATCGGGTTGGATACCTATATACCGCGATACTACCCCCGTTCTCAATACTGTAGCTTCTCTGACTTCTCCCCACCACTTCTTCTTTAATCTCGACAAGCAGCCACACACAGCATGCAGAAGAGTGCAATGAAAAACCGGGCTTTCCCGGCCTCGTGACTTTGTGTTCCCAGGCCGTGAGTGCGCCACACAAATGGGATACTTTCACGTACCTGACGCCGACCTTCTGCGACCACTGCGGCTCGATGCTTCACGGCATTGCGCATCAGGGACTCAAATGTTCAGGTAGCTAATAATAAAAACAAAATGAATTAACAAATAAATCACGAAGATTCAATAATTTCATTCGGGTATCAATAACACGAGATAAACATATATATACACATCTATTAATGCACTGTACGGCCTCAATGAACTCGTAATTACCATCGTAAAACCGTCCAACAGGTTCCGCAATATCGTAGCTTTCTGCGATGACGAAGCTTTGTTATCATAAAAAAATTGATTATCAATAAAAAATATAATTGATAACCTCAATTTTTCGTGGTTTCGGACAAATATTTGAAAATTCGAAAGAAATGCTGTACTATACGCAATATTTGAATTGTTTCGTAACTTGTTACAATGGTTACATTAATCTCTATGAAATTTGATACGATCACTGATCGCATTTCACGGCTGTGGACAATAATAATGTTTCGAAGTAATACGGTTTTGAGGGCGTTATCCGTTACAATTTTCATGAGTACAAAGCTTCCTCTCGCGTTGAGAATAAATTAACCGAGTAATATGAACAGCGCGTCGAGATGTTGGTAGAGCTATACATTTCAACGTTAAGAGGTCTCTCGTCAGTCCTGAGGTTCATTAAATATCGAGCGAAGGGCGAAGAGCGACGAGCGGCGCGCGTACGTCGAATTTTCGAGACTGCAAAAAGTAAGAGAAGGGTGCGCGCTCGAGGGTTGAATAAAACGGGGCTGACGTACCGAGGGTGAAGGCTTGAAGCCTTCGCTATCCCCCTGTCTACCGTAGTATATAAACATTGTACATGTAGTACACATACCTCAGGCTATCCTTATATTCCTCAAGGTTTACAGGGAACCTACCAGTCCCAACGGTGCTACCTTCGGTCACGTACGTGATTTATCGTCAGCCCCAAAGCATATACTCTACGTGAAACCTCCGACTTTCCCCACTTACCGTTCGCTAGAGACTATATAGATGTATATAAATATATATAGTAAAAAAAAAAATAGAGAGAGATGAAGTCACTTTCCCCTTTATCTTTTTTTTAAATTATTTGCGTCACTTCAATTTGATTAAAAAAAAAAAAAGTTCTCTCCCCGATCTTTCGATCGATCGAATTCGGTTATAGACTCTTTCTACATTGACGCGGCACTGCCGCGTCCTTAAGCTTCAAACTTTCGAGCTTTTGCCACCGAGTTTATCGTTGTTCCATAGGTACATCGATAACTCTGTTTTTTTTTCCATTTGCCCTGAAGTCGACTTAAGTTCAATGCGAAAAAAAAAAAAAAAAAAAGATCGATGGAAGAGAAATACGATCGACCTGTGTCGGTAAAACAAATTGATCGGCATTAATTACGTTGCGCCACGTTCCCAGTGCTTCGACCTCTTCTCGAAGTATACATTTTAGATGAGCGCATCTCTCTTCTCTTGTCACATTCACTATTCAATTCTTTGCTGTATACACACTCCTCTCGTACTTTATTGCGATTCTTATTATTCATACACCCGTACCCTCTCTCTCTCTCTCTCTCTCTAACTCTCTCTCTCTCGACTCTTGACATTTTGTGGATTCCCTGTAGTCTCCATCTCGCTATAGCTCGACTCCGACATTTATACATTTTTATATTACCCGTATGTATTACGATGCGAAGCGAAGCATCCGTTTGATGGACGGATTTTTGAAAAAAATAACTACCGAAAGCGGTGTTTTCTTGATAAATAAAAAAAATTTCGGGTGAAAGAAAAAAAAAAACTAATAAAAATGTATAAAATTCAGTAAAAGTTCGAGTTCATTGTGCTAATATTAAAATCGTAATTTTTTTTTTCGATCTATCGAAATCTCGTAATTCGTTTTGCACTCGACCTTCAATTTTTTTTACCACGTAATAACTCACGCATCACTTTGCATGTTATATACATACAATTAATCGTACAGTAGATACACACAATTATTTTTAAGGACAGACAAACTATACTTGTATATATATGCATATTACGATATCTCGTCGAATTGACCAACTTGTTTCCGTTGTTACGGTTTGGTTTATTGTTTCGTTTTGTTCATTGGATTGCCGCGTTATGGTACATGTGATGTAACATATAAACGATCATTAGTTAGCGTAACTGTTGAATCGTTTCGTTATTTCACTATCGTGCGTACGCGCGGTTATTGTTATTATTTCGTCGTCCGCGAAAAAATTGGAGACTTCAATGTCCGTTTGATTAGTTTATCGACATTGCAATTACGCCGTTACGTTGTTACCGCAGTTCTCTTTTTCTAGACTGTCGTTTATTTTTTTAATTTAAACATTTTTTTTTTCTTCGCGATTTCAGCTATCGATGAGGTAAACATATCCCGCGCGAGCGTTGACGACGCGACGAATGAAATATGTGTCGATTAAATATGCAGTCATCGCGCATATACTGAAAACCTTCGCGAACGTAACATCGACGACTATAACTCGTTCATTTATAGGCATTTTTTTTACTGAATTCTTCACGAGTTCGCGACCAGCGTCGAAGAGCTTCACAGTTTATTACACTTGCGATGAATAAAAAAAGACTGCGCGTACGCACGATACTGGCAATGATCGCGTCGTCGCTCGTAATATGAAGTTCAGGTCTTAGAATTCCTTCTCGACGGTTATACTTTTATGCGACACTAAACTCCGTAAAATTCGACGCGATCTTACGTTGCAATAAAAATTAATAAATTTTTTTTTTCAATTATTACCAATCGAAAAAAAAAAAAAAACGAGTTGAAAAACGGGGCGCAGATAGACAAACGCGTTTAACGAATATCGGGAAAACAATGAATGATGATAACCAATGATCTGATGACACAGCATGCGACATGAACGTTCACAAGAGGTGCGAGGAGAGCGTACCGAATCTATGCGGATGCGACCACACGGAACGACGTGGTCGTATAGAGTTGAACATCACGGCAGCCGGCAACAAACTTATCGTCGAAGGTAATCTTTTATATCTTTACCACTCGCACCTAATTACCGTCATTATTCTATGCATTAACTTCTATCAGATAACTTAATAAAGACTAAAAAGAAAAGCAAAAAGAAAATAAAAAAAAAGGTTGATAACTCGAAGCTTTTGCAGTTTTGCGAGTCCGATTACCTCATTAAAACTTCGCCGACGCAAGAGAATGGGTAAACGTTTGTTGTGAAGAAAACTTGTTGCTTGAAGGGACCGCGTTTGACGAGAATGAAATTGTAAATTAGTTTTGGTAATCTTAAGAATAGTTTGCCCTTTGCACAGCTTGTTACAGATATAAATAATAAGCTCTGCGGGTCCTCCAGCGCGTTGTAGTGATACTGAGTGACAAACAACGCGTTTGCGAGTTTTATTTTTGTTTAATTTCGTATTACAGTAAAACAGGGACGCAACCTCATCCCGATGGATCCCAACGGTCTGTCGGATCCTTACGTAAAGCTAAAACTAATCCCGGACACGGATGGGGTGAAAAAAAAATCCAAGACAATCAAATCGTCGTTAAATCCCGAATGGAACGAGACAATCACCTTGTAAGTAGATTCTGATTGACGCCTCAAAAAAAAAAATTCTTTGTCGAAACTACTTTTTCTGCATAATTTTCGTGATAAAACAATATTATTTAAGAAATTTAATCCATTTACATAAAAATTTTATTGTCTCGAAGATAACTCGCTGTATTCGTGTATTGAATTTCCGTACTTTCGGACGTTAAAACATTAATTAAATAGACGGGAATATAATGGATTTAACGAAATAGCGTTATCGCAAACGCTGATATTTAATTATCTAATTGTCGGAGTTAATGCTCCGTGAAGCAAATGAGAGAAGAAATAAAAACGAAAGGGGTATATATACATTATGGAAAAGTGGATTTTACTCCGAGGCCGTTGGCGATACGGAGCTTCGCGAATAGGGCGGCTGCCCTCGTTTCGAATTAAATCTCATATCGTCCCCTCCGACATCCCTAACCTCGTTCCGTTTCTCTCAGCGATCTCAAACCCGAAGACAAGGACAGGCGACTGTTGTTAGAAATTTGGGATTGGGACAGAACGTCGAGGAACGACTTCATGGGTTCGCTATCTTTCGGAATATCGGAACTCATAAAAGCGCCAGCGACCGGATGGTTCAAACTTTTGACTCAAGAGGAGGGAGAGTTTTACAATGTTCCGGTACCGGAGGAGGGTGTCGATCTTGCGGAACTCAAAACCAAGATGCGGGTACGTTAAAACGCCAACGAATTTCATTCATCAACTTGCTATCTCTTCCTTATCTTCTATCGTGCAATTTTGGGGGATCCGCGTGTTGTATAATACTTTTCCATTTTTTTTTTCGATTTTACAGAAGACTTCGGTGACGAAAAAAGTACCGATGCCACAAGACAAAGACGTGCCGCACAACATGGGCAAAAGCGACTTGATAAGGGCGAGCGATTTCAATTTTCTTATGGTTCTCGGAAAAGGAAGTTTCGGAAAGGTCGGTTCGGTGGATAGACTCCAATAATTGCTATTTAAATAATAATTTTTTAGTAACATTTTTCGAAATTAAATATAAAGAAGGAAACGACGTTTTGACGAGCGATTCTTGTGTTTCGGATGAATGATATATTGCAGGTATTGCTAGCAGAACGAAAAGGAACCGACGAACTTTATGCAATAAAGATTCTGAAGAAAGACATAATAATTCAAGACGACGACGTCGAGTGTACGATGGTTGAGAAACGGGTATTAGCACTGTGCAACAAACCACCGTTTCTCGTACAGTTACACTCGTGTTTTCAGACTATGGTAAGAAAAATTCAGTTAATAGGCGACGGCAATTCTTCTGCATCGACGGCTCCCATAAACGATATTAACTCTTCGTAAACACACTGATGAGATTCTCGCGGAAAATGCATTGTATGAAATTGACTCGACGGATTCTCCGTCGGATGCTGAGCCAAAAATTATCGTTTATAGCTTCGAAAATTATGTATACAAAAAGAAAAAATCAAAAAAGTAAATGACCCTTGAAATAACCCTTCGAAAGCTAAATAAAAAAAAAAGTTTTTACTAAAAAAATAGTCACATTAAATTTTTTTATTTTTTGAAAAATAAAATTCTCTAAATTTTAGAAGTAATAAATCCGTAGACATGGTATCTGGAGATAAAAAATCGTTTTTTATAGGACAATTCAAAAAGAGTATATATTTCGACATTTAAAGAGTATTAATCCTTTTAAGCTCTCGGCGTTTCTGAACTCTTGTAACATTTGTTTCTTATTGTAGGATCGACTGTATTTCGTTATGGAGTACGTAAATGGTGGAGATCTCATGTTCCAAATACAGCAGTGCGGCAAGTTTAAGGAACCCGTTGCAGTGTAAGTTTCGGTAATGAATATCCGCGTTTTTTTTTTGTTCTATACAGGAAAAATACTTGGATCTTGAGATTATTTTTTGATTTTTAGGAATTCACGTTTTTTATCTTGCGAATTATATTGACTTTGTTGGTTTTCTTTGATTGTTTCTTGAAATGGATAGATTTTACGCGTCTGAAATTGCTATCGGACTGTTCTACCTTCACGCGCGTGGCATCGTCTATCGCGACTTGAAACTCGACAACGTTCTGCTGGATCAGGACGGTCATATAAAGATCGCTGATTTTGGAATGTGTAAAGAGGGTATAACAGGCGACAAGACGACCAAAACGTTCTGCGGTACGCCTGACTACATCGCACCAGAGGTATAATTAACAGACATCTTTCATTCGTATGAAAATACGAAAACTATAATCTGCGAAAAAAAAAACGAAAATACGAAAATTGTATTCCGCGGAAAGAAAAACATTGCAAATCTGTAAATGAAAATTAAAATCAAACGTTTTAATAATCACAGATTATACTCTATCAACCCTATGGAAAATCCGTCGATTGGTGGGCGTACGGAGTTCTGCTGTACGAAATGCTCGTGGGTCAGCCACCGTTCGATGGTGAAGACGAAGAGGAACTCTTCGCGGCGATAACGGATCACAACGTCAGCTATCCGAAGAGTCTTTCCAAAGAATCCAAAGAAGCGTGCAAAGGGGTAAATATCCTACGGATCATCTCTTAGTACGAAAAAGAATCATTATAAAACGTTGCGTTCCTTTTACCCCACAGTTCTTGACGAAGAATCCGAGCAAAAGGCTCGGCTGCGGTTTCCGAGGGGAAGACGACGTTCGCGGTCACGCATTCTTCCGACGTATTGATTGGGAGAAGATTGAGAATCGCGAAGTTCAACCACCTTTTAAGCCAAAAATCGTAAGTATTAAAAAATAGAAAAAAAAGTACGAATTATCTTTCAAAGGTTCGAATTATTTGAATCCCACATTGAAAAAAAAAAATCCCAAAAAAAAAGAAAAAATTAACCGGCACAGAGTCAAATTATTTGAATCACATATTGGAAAAAAATGTCAAAAAATTCCAGAATTCTAAAATTTCAAAAATCACAAAAAAATAATAAATTAAGTCGCAAAGATTCGAATTATTTTAATCGCATATTGATGAATCTTCTTCCTTTTCTCCAGAAACACCGAAAGGACGTGAGTAACTTCGACAAACAATTTACATCGGAGAAGACGGACCTAACGCCAACCGACAAGTTATTCATGATGAATCTCGATCAGACGGAGTTTATGGGTTTCTCGTTCCTTAATCCGGAGTTCATCGAGCATATTTAAGAGAACAACTAGAAAAAAGAAGAAAAAAAAAGAAAAGAAAACAGGAAGAAACATTGTCATAAATCGTCATTCGATCTCGTCAGTCAGTCGTTCGGTCGAATCTCTCACTCCTCTGTCTCTCTGTCTCTCTCTCTCTTTCCTCGCTCGCTGTCGCGTGTCTTCAACTTTCGTCGAACGAAAGATTGTAAACTCTAAAAAAACCGGAGGCGCGACGAGGTCAACGACGACGACGACGACGACGATGATGATGATGATGTGGACGACGGCGACGACGTCAATGACAAGAAATGATTTACTGAATTATCCTCGACGTTCACCATTTGTTCCACCTGTTAACTATAATACGCAGACTTTTAATGTATTTTAAATTTTTTCGAACAGTATCGACGCCGCGCGTCTTTACCAAATCGCGGGTTTTCATTGGCGTTAACGACTAAACGGCAATGCGTCGCCGAATTTTAAAAGAAAAAATATACGGTGTGTACGAAAGATAACAACAAAGATTACACGAAAAAAAAAAAAACCAGGAAAGACGAAGAAATGAACGCGAAATAAGTAGAACGATTTAAAAGTACGGGGTATGAATGAGATAAAGAATGAAACAAAGACAAGTGCGTTTTATTTGATTGAAAAACAAAAAACTAAAAAAAAAGGTAAATGAAATGACAAAAATATGAAAACTGTCTTCGTTTTCAGCGTATATTATGCATTTACTTCAGTAGTCTCTACTGTCGCCTTCCAGAGTTACATATATATAATATATATACATATATTCAATGAATGAATATATTATACATATATACATAAATAATATATACACACATAACTATATCGCGAACGCGGGTACCTTGGGGAGCGAAGACTTCGGGTGGACTAAAAAAAAGTATATTATACCCGAAAGTACTGCATGTAGCAAATAAGTACAGCGGTCCACCGCGCGACATGACGACAACGTCCGCGACATGAAAAAAAACGGAAATTCGCGTGTCGAGTGATTACGAGAGAAAGAGACGGAAGGGAGAGCGTTTGTTGAGTTAAACGAGAGAACGAGGCTGCGAGTGAGATGAGAACGAGACGCGGATACGCGTATCCCTTACATGTAACTTCCGGCTGTGTAGAAATTTGAAATTCCAGCGCGGAAAAAAAATAGCAGTATAAACAGCGAGGTGTTTTGCGGGACACGAGCGTCGAGGGTTGGTGTACAAAAAACGAAACTCGAGAGAGAAGAGGAAAGAAAAAAAAGAAAAACGCGGTTAGGTCGTCGAGGATCGTGTGGTACGACAAGCGGATCGAAATGCCCTCGAGAATACGACAGAGAGAAAACCTACGGATAAATAATTTATTGAACGACGGAAGCGGGGACCGCTCGACCAACGGAGATACATACCCCGTGGGAGTTGTATCGCTCCGTGCCGCAAATAGCATCGTGAATGCGAAACAACAGGGTTCCGACACGACAAAAGATCCATTTTTTTTTCTTTTCCCCTCTTAATCCTTCGTTCGGCTAAAAGAATATTGAAGATTTCCGAAACGCCGCTAACGTCCGAAGATTAGGGGCACCAAAAAACGTTTTAGTAAACATTGCAAGAATTGCTATTCATTTATAATCGTAGAAGGAAATGAGGGTTCGTAACATAGTTTTCTTCTTTTGCTCGTGGCTCGCGGGTTAAAGTTGAAGTTGTCGTGTCTGGTGCGGGTTTCTCATCGGGTTAGGTAGACGTCTGGTTCTTCTCGAATAACAGAAGAAAAAGAAAAGATCAAAACCCCGTCGCGGTTAAGTACGCAACTAAGTGAATGAAATAAGAAAAAAAAAGAAAAAAAAATAGAACGAGAGACGGCAATGATGCGGAATGGGATGAGAAGCGTTCTCATTATTTCCGTCGATCTCCTTATTCGCCGAAGCACGCGATACGTGTTCGGCCTTATAGAGAGTCAAATTACCGGAGTAAGCATTATCGTAGGTCGAAAGGGTCTTCGACGTGACCCCTTCAATCCCCTCCTCTCCCCCGAAGGCCTTTCTCACTCTCACTCTCAATCTCACAGACTCCGAAAAATCCCACACAAACACATAGACACACATCACACATAGACACGAATAGACACGAATACACTCTCTATCTCCCTTTCTCTCTTTTTATCTTCATTCTTTTTATATAATATACAAAATAAAAGAAAAAAAATCTACACATACACGAGAAACATACGCGAGCGTCCTGACAGGATCGCCAGAGCAGCTGTAGGGTGCGCGAGGAAGGAACGGCAGAACGAGACGCGTGACGAGTTCAATTTGTCACCCGCTTCGATCGGGAAGCCGGATTGTCTATATCGTATTATTATCTATACTTATATATTATTAATAAAATAATTATTATATATATCGGTATAAAGTATGAATTAATTAATAAATTAATGATAATTACGATACATAAAAAAACATTTACTCTATACATAAAAAAAAAGAGAAAGATATATATATAGAGATAAAAGTCTTTTTTTTTTTTCATCAAATTTCAAATTAATTACTCACCGACGATTGATCCGTGTTGGGTGTCGTGACGATTGAAGATTTCATTGCCAACGAGCAAAAGAGCAAATCTGGCCACCGGACGATCGATCGATTAGATCGTAACGATTATCGATACATACATTTCGCGTAAATAATAATGAGGAAAAGAATTAAAATTATACATAGGAAAATCGATTATCCATCGTTAAGTCTCATATCTCGAATACTTTCGTAACAGAGCACCGTAGATACCAACTCTTTGTTAGAAGAAATTAAAGAGAAAAAAAAGTACGATGTAATTTTTTGGAGTTCCGTATTTCGTCGATAATGAAGGGTAGAGACCGATAACTATGTTTTATGTCGGAATCAATTGTGAATTGATGATTCTAGGAGCCAATTATAAAATCGTCGAATTCAGATTGACGTATTTAATTCGTCGATTAATAATATCGAAAGTATAAACGACAATCGGTCAATCGTCCAATGGTCCATATATTCTCTCGTCGATCTTATACGACGCGCTCGACAATCCAAAACGATAGAAAAAAAAAAAAAATAACCACAATTTTTTTGCATTGCTATTACTATCGTAGCGATCAATTAAATTATTACGTGCACTGTACGAAAGTTGTCTTCATCACGCTGGACGCTTTTAAACGACACCGTTAAAACTATTGATTCTTCCGACGCGTGGCGCCCACAAGTTACACTGTTTAACTATTATAAAAAAAAAAAACGCTCGAAATCTATTCTTGTACCAATTTCAAAGAGTCTTCCACGTGTGTATCGCTCGCGCGCCATTTTCTTTTTTTTTATTTTTATTCGTTTTCTTCATTTTTCGCCTTATAGTCACAATTTCCCTTTCTCAGTCGACATCGCGAAACGGAAAATTTGTTTCCTTTCGCGATTAACAGAGATACATATACATATGTTAGTCGCACTTCACTCGCTTTGTAATTTCTCTGCCTTCCTCACTCACGATTTTGTCTCGAGTATAAATTTCAGTGCGGTATATACATAATACATATTTATGAAATATATGTACCGTACTTTTTCAATAATATTCTTTCGTTTATCGTTAACACTCGTAACTCGTGCACTTCATTTCTATATCTCGTAAATTCAGTTGTTATAATAATTATCTCGTCGCTCGCTCTTTCTGTCGCTCACTGTCCAGCACACGTGCAATCGGTGTGTTAAAAAAAAAAAAGAAAAAAAAAAATACAAAAAACTTCGTACGTTAAATGATTTTCGAGACGTGCTCAACCCTAGTCGAGAATCGAAAACATCGCACGAAGAATAATAAACAAACAAAAAAAATTAATAAGAAATCGCGCCCACCGGCATTATATAGATTTTACGAATTTCCTAGTTTTTAGCTCAAAGATAATAAAGAAATGAAAATGACGAGAGAAAGATTTAGAAGAAAGCGAGAAGATTGAAAAAAAAAAAAATTCAATGGTGATCTATAGAGGATTTTCTTCATCTCCAATAATGAAAACTCATGTGATTCGCGATTAATTAGCAGAGATTCTTCTTTGTCATTGTTCAAACGATCGTTTATGTTAGTGAGAAGGAAAAAAACAAACAGAAACAAAACAATAAAACTAAAGCGCGAAATTCATCGCGTTTCGCTGAACTATTCAAATCACGTCGAAAAAATAATAAGAATAAAAAAAAACGCCCGGACAGACAACAAACACATCAACAATAACAGCAACAGCAACAATAAAAGTATAATTCACGTCAGGATCGAAAAAAAAAAAAAAAAACGTAGTAGTGAACGGATATTCCAAATCGCGTAGCTTTACTCGTCTCCAAGTTGTAATCTATCGCTCTCTTATGGCGTACTGTATATGCATATATACATTCACAAACATATATTTTTAAGATGTTTTTGTGCATTTATAATGTCGTAATAAAAGTTCCGAATCGTGTCATGAGAGTAGCGCATCAATGACTTCTCCTCTTAATAATCGACACCGATGTAATCGTCTTTAACAAAATCGAAACAGCGAGGCATGCGATTAGATAAAATGCCGCATTTTTTTCACGATATTGCATTCTACGAGAATATGGAAATATTTCGATACTTTGGTCATTGCTTGCGATAAAAATTAATTTTACCGATTAATACGGCCCTTTCATCGATTTCACATCGAGAAAAATCGAACGTATCGTTGTCGGAGCACAAGATACGGAGAAAAACGTTAAAAAAAATATCCACTCGAATGTTACCACAAAATAATTTATTATTCAGATATATGTAAATTTAAAAAAAATCCGTTTCGGAAGATATATCATTAATTAACGGATTATTTGTTGACTAGCAGTTTTTTTTTTATCGAGTCTCTGTAGACTGTCGTTTATCACTTTCATTTCGGATGTTTCCAGTATGGATGACGGGGGTTCGCGCATGCGGAAGTCTCGCTTTTGCCGACGCAGGAAGCGTATGCAAGAAAGTGAGGTATGTTACTCTGTTCAATGGTACCGGTGAAGAGATGGGCCCACGGGCCGCTGGCGAAGATCGCAACGTCGTCACCGCCGTGAGTTTCGGAGTCGAGAGGCGCAACAGCAGGTGATTTGTAACGAGGATCGTCTAAATACAATGAAAAATATCGGTGATTACGATTCTTTATCTTATTTTTTTTATATTCGACCAATTTTGGTCTTTTTTTTTACCCACCATAATCGGCATTTGCCGGATTGTATCGAATACCATCTTCTTCCGGTCGGTACCCGGGACCATTGGCATAAGTCAGTGTCGCATAAGGGATACCATCAGCGGCTGTTTTTCCGGGAATATCGTTGATTTTATTACCACGTTCTCCATAACCGGAAACGGTCATCGTATGCGCGTGATCCGCGGCGACGATGATCAGCGTATCCGACTCCGAAGTAAGGCCTCTCGCGATTTCAACCGCTTTGGCGAGTTCGACGGTCTCGTCGAGGGCGAGAGTCGCGTATGTGTTGTGATGCGCGTGATCGATGCGACCGCCTGCCATACGAAATTTTTTTTTTTATTATATTTTTTTTTGATTTTGATAATAATTAAAAAAAAATATATATACATTTTGTTTTATGATAAATTATAAACAATGAATAAACATAAAAAAAATGATTACGAATTACGAATGACTTTAGTAAACAATTATCACATCGAAGCGTTATCGTCGATTGGCTTTACCTTCGATAAAGAGGAAGTATCCATTTTCTTCTTTCTGAAGAACCTTCACAGCAGCTTCAGTCATTTCGGCGAGAGACGGATCAATTTCCGGCGAAGCTTCAAGATGATATGGACAATGTGTCGCGTCAAAGAGACCCAATACATAGTCGTAGTTATTCGGATTCTTCGCCACGTCGTTCAGCGATGTTCGGTTCCATAAGTAAGTGTTTCTACTATTGCGCGCGGATTTATCGCGTTTCCATTCGTCTATCAAATTCACACCGTCCGAACGTGCGCCTTTGTCGCCCTTTTCGTCAGTCATCGTTTTCGGAAGAAATTCTCTTCGACCTCCGCCCATAATGACCTTTCGTCGAAAATGTAACGCATTCGTTATTAATTTTTTTTTTTTTTAGGCAAAACAATAGATTTGTACCTTAAAGTTTTTTCCAGGATCATTATTGACGAGTTGACTAGCAATGTCTTGACATTTCTTAGGGTCGTAACCCGCTTCCAGTACATTCGTGTCACTCTCCCAGTTTCTGTCGGCTGCGTGAGCGTAAGCACCACCGGGCGATGCGTGAGTTATCCTCGTCGTCGTGACGATGCCGGTTCCCTTACCCTTTTCTTGCGCCCACTTTGCTATCGAACTCACGTGATTCGACTCGATCTGAGTTTCGCACCTGCCGCGCTTCACGTTACCATTCAGTCCGAGAACACCGTATTTCGTCTTTACGCCGCCAAGATAAGCGGTACTGGTGCACGCCGAATCGGCGACTTGTTTGTTGAGACACCACGTCTGACAATTTTCACAAATTTTATTTTCGTATATTTATATTTTTTAATGTTCTTTGCTTTTTTCTTCTTTTATTTATCGTTCTATCTCGGAACTGTGTAAAACCGTTTCGTAAAGATAGAAATGAAAAAAAGAAATTATTGAGTTTCGGGTACCTTAACGAGTCCGGTATATGGAAAAGATTCAAAAAAGAGTGATCCCTCCTCGCCGGATTTTCCCTCAAGCTGACCAAGGTAAGTTCTCGCTGCCATCAATGTGGGAATTGACATTCCGTCGCCGAGGAAGAAAATAATATTTTTTGCAATTCGCGTATTCAGTGGTCTGGTAATCCTCTCGTTCAGGTCTTTGTTTGCGTGTTCGTACCAATACGAATTTTCTGTACGATCGAGAGAAAAAAATATGATCATTATGATCCATGATTTATCGTGCTGATTAACATTCCGAGGTTCGGGATAATGGATCAACAATGGATTTACATAATCCTAATTCGAAAGTAATATCCAATCAATTTTGCAAATCCCTAATGACGACGAAGAAAACGATAAATAAAAAATTGTATAAGCCGACACTCTCGACTGCCGCACGAGACTTGGATACAGTCCACTCGAACACGCGTTGGAAATAATTCTTTATCTGTTTTTTTATCGATCGCGAATCAAAACGATCAATATCATGAATTTTTATAGACACTTGAAGTGTCACTCGGGGATTTTTTTCTTTTTCGTTAACATTGTTGCGATGTATATGTTATGAATTCAGATCGCTGATATGGATCGCGAAATCGGTTAAATCGTAGTCTTTTAATGTTTCTTGTTGAATTTTTCGATGCGATCGAGTTAATGATCGTTTTATTGAATGAGACAATATTTGTATAAAATTGACGTTGATTGGCGTATTTGTTATATGCATTGCATTTTATACGATCGATAAGACGAATATTAAGTTGTATCGATCACGTGATGCCAGCATTTAGGATAATATTGTTCCGATTTTAATTACCTGTTTCGTGCTGTCGCGAATTGTCACGGGTGTTCCCTTCGTGAAATGCGCTATCCATTGGCGCATCAACGACAGCATCGTGCATCATTCTATCTGCTATTTCATCTGTGGATATTTATGGAAAATATATATTACAATAAACAGGAAAAAAAATGAACAGCAATAAAAAATAAATAATAACACATACCGTATCGTAATAATAAATAAATATTAATACTATTATTATTCTTCATTTATTTTATTTTTTAATAATTAATAAATTTCGCAAAGAAAAACACGCAAACGTTTTCATTTCCGTTTATTTTTGTTCGTCGATTTGCAATCGACGGATAAAATCCAAATATTATGGTAACCCGAAACTACGCGACGGCGATCGCAATTTTTACAGTGTTATATATAAATTAAGAATAATGGTGTAGTCGACTTTCAAAAGTATTTCAAAAATTAAAGATCCCTCAAAGAAGTTAGCGATGTGATACATTTTCGCCATGTATAAAAAAATATATAATGAGAAAATATATAAATATATATGTTAAGGCGAAGTGACATTCTGATTCCCTCACGTCGGCGGCACTTATTTATTTTTTTCCAAATGAATTAATAGATATTCTCCGATACGAAAAAATTGACGTAGAAAATTTAAATTGACATTTTTCGGAGTGGTTATTTTATCGCATAATTATCGATGACATATTACTGAAAATTAATTCCCAAACATTCGTAACATCGCTCGCCATTTTCCTTAATTATTGAATTATATTTAAAATTTACCTTGAAGCTTCCGGGCTTTCAGGTCGACCGTTTGCTGAGGTATCAGAGAACTCACGAGTCCAACGAGGATCGCGATGACAAAGACAGTTAGTCGGTAGTCTTTCATGACGACGAGCCGTTGGACGCCCAGCGATTACTGGTACCTGATCTGTGCGAAATCTCAAGAACGAACTAAATTCCGTCGAAATCGATCTGACCGAATAGCCTCGCGAGAGCAAAACCGCTCAACTTTTTATTGTCCCCCACTATTACTTCCGGAATCATACGCTCCGCTCAATCATAATCGATTTCAATTGTCTTATCGCATCGCGACGATACGAGTACGTAGATCGTTCCGGACGATTTTACGGACTATTAATACTGCGAAAAAAAAATCGACTTTTTCGTTGTGTACCCGTTAAAGACAAAGAAGTAAAAAATTACGAGAAAAAAAATCGTATCTCCGATTATTCGACGATATTATTCGAAAATCGTTGACATACACATCGTAATCAGCGGAACGTCAACCAGAAACTCGCGAGTTTAGCGGGTCAATCACGTTGAAAGTTTGATAAGAATTTAATCGCTCGCATTCGTCTACGATTACAGCTGTAAAAAAAGAAACAATTAACAATGGCGTATCACAGCAATCCGACGAAACGAATAAACACTAAAATTTCTTACGAATATAAATCTTTTTATTTACTCGTACGTACGTTCTACATAAGAAATCGAAAAAAAAAAAATTGGCTACTGCTTTGGACTATAAAGATCGTAATGATGAGTATACAATGTTCGTGTCGTTTCGTTATTAAGAAGAAAAAATAAAAATAAAATGAAGACAGATGAAAACAACTAAAATAGAGAGAACTGTATAGATAACTACAATATTAATAGGCATCGACTATGTACAGCTTAGCTATTAAATCTTTTTCTATATACTATATATATGACAGGCAGGTAATATGCGTCGTAGAAACGATCGTCATTGCTCGTGAGGATAAAGATATTTCTTTTTTTTCGTGTGAAAGTAGCATCGTTAAGATAATACATCGAAGGAAATACGGAAAGGAAGAGGGAGAGGGGGCATCACGATGATTAAAAAAAACGGCGATAACGTCATCGACGTAACGTCGATCGAGTGTCGCATTTTTGTGTTTTTGTTTTATATATACATTTGTTGCGCCTAAATTATTATTATTAACAATAGGTACCTAATTTTACATATAAATCGTGTTATCGATGTGTTTGACATGTTTGCTTGTAAGTTTTTGCTGTTTTTTTCTTTTTTCATTTTTTTAAAGTACATTTAGCATTCGGGTGACGCGCGAAAGAAATCTTCCAGCCTAACGAAGATCCTTTGACGCGTTGAACGATCGTTAACACTGGGATGTAGATGCTATGCCGCGAGCCTGCTCATCGGCCGAAATACTGCACGGTGCTCTGAAAAGTGAAACGATTTGTAAAAAAAAAAAAAAAATTGAAAAATTCTCCGTATCATTCAGATCGGTTCGAAATGATCGTCACGTGTTGATCATTAGATCTATTTGATCGAACACGCGATTTGTCCGATAAGAGAATGAAATGTAGGTATATGGATTGATTAATTTTTTTTTTCGATGTCCCAACGGAACATACGAGAAAAAAAAGAAAATTTAGTGTCGTGCGATAAGTTATCCGTTCGGATATAAGTTGAACGATTGGACTCGAGGATCGATAAGCGGATTGAGCAATAAAAAAAAAAAAAAAAAGAAGTGGCAATCTTACGTATCGTCGAATAGTTAACTCACCGTTAATGCATATAGACACGAAACGATGACTAGTAAATTCTTGCGGTAGCAACCTCCGTCTTGTTCGGCGTGTTGCTTCCGTATTAATGTAAAACGGAAAAATTATACAATTTCAGCTGAATGCGGAAGAGAATTCCCACGGTGATTTCGTCGGTTTCTCTATGTTGGACGATTTTTCGTATGTTTTTTTTCTTCATTTTGTTTTTTTTTTTTTTTTTTTTCATATATTTACAAATTGTGCCGTCTTCAGCATGACGAAAATTCGTCGCGGCACTCCGAGCTTTCGGTGGTCGTCGCTGCGAGAATTATATTTTTAATGTTTTTTTTTTTGACGATGATGGTGGTGACGATGATGAAAATGATTTTCGGCGGGAGCCACGAACGTTTAGCGTAAACGTCGCCTAAAGCTCGTCGGTGCGGTGGCGGTGTCCCAAACCGTACGACAACGCGTCGATTTACGCCAATGAGGAAGTTGTATACCGAGCCGCTGACACTCGTGAACGTAAGCGACAAATGACTCGCAGTAACAGTGCTCCGTTGGACATTCGCACATGTCCTGCAGACAGGATTTGTAGTACATTGTTGGATTCACCTTTTTGTGACACGGATCGAAGATCTGCGACCGCAGGCGGTTGCATAATCTGTTGAAAATAAATAAAAAATTAACTACCGCTGCTGATTATATTTTATATTTCGTTCTTAGGAAAAGATATTAGAACCAAGAAAACGATACTTAAAAAATAAAAAGAGTAATGTTAGGAGTATCACCTGTGATCTTTTCTGCCCCTGCAGCGCCTATCGCGATCCAAATTGGCACTGGGTTTTGCCCGTGTGCACATTTTCTTCGAGCCCACGGCCCATGACTGACCGAACGGATGGGGATCCTGAAGCAGTCTTCCGCGTCTAGTCGTGAAATCGTCTTTTGGCAGTGAATTGAAGTTTCCGCACAAACCGCATAATCGATTTCGATAAGACGTAGGAGCTGATACCTCGATGAAGCTGATACCGTCCCACAGTACCTTGATGCCGATTTGCGTACTCACGAGGATACTATCCGAAGTACGATTGATTTCCAATCTGTTCGGTACGCGATATGGCACATCCACCTTCATTCCGTTAACTTTAACGCGCATTTTTTGTCCGAGATTCACTTTTAGATCGCCAACCTGCCATTCGAATGATCGGGTGAAGAAACAATTGATTATTGTAATAAAAAACGATTGCTGAACATCGAAAAAAGGAATGAGTATTAGATGAACGAACGAACCTTCAGCGCAATCGTTTTGGTCCATGCAGAAGATCTGGTAGATCGCGCATCGTTAGTCACGCGAATACTGAATGTGTGACCGACGCAGTCGCTCACTAATTGATATTTGCACGCGCCTTTGAAGCTGAAGAACTTACCGTCGAAAGTTCTGTAATGCGGATCACCGAAAACTGTACATACACCGTCGCCTGCGAAATACGAATGGGATAACAATTATAGATATTGATCATGAAGAAAATGACAACATGCAGAGATCTTGAGATTCTACACGACATGCGATACAATAAAGAATCATAAATCAAATTGATTGGAATCATTTTTAGGAATTGTACAAATAAGCGAAATTATCGCAGTTCGCTATCAACGTATTGTCTCTTCGTGTCTAAAAAAGTAATTAACATTTCGTAGCACCACTTCTCCAGAATTCTCCGAAAGTCATATTGAGCCTTATTGCCTTATTGCGACTTAAAGAATTTTTAAAATCGTTTACTGTGTGAAAACTATCCGTCCGATTGGGACCCGAAAACTATGAAACATACTTTGTATATCGAAAAATACGTAATTGCAAATTATTACACGAGAAATAAAATGACAATACGAAAAAAAAAATCGCGAAAAGCCGATTGGAATTTTAAAAAATGGTAACAAACATTTTTTTTCGGAACACGATTTCCGGTGATATAGATCCGCGTAGTGGTACTTTAAGATAAAAAAAATAGTCCTTTAGTTTCTATTCGAAAACACGGTATTCATTCCAATATTTACAGGGGCATTTTTTGTCCCTAAAAGGGGACAGAATATCAAAGTATCGGTAGTTTGTCAATCAAATTTCACATTAAGCCCGAAATTTGCAGATATTTAGCTTAGATATTCATCTCCAGTTTCGCTACGAAAGGATAAATTTAAAAATGCCATTTTACCATTTCGGGTAATTTATTTTTCGGGAAAAAATGCCATCATACGAACGAGTAACACAAAAAAAATATACTTACTTTCAACGCAACGC
The DNA here is from genome assembly GCA_964006125.1 of Cryptus viduatorius. Classification (NCBI taxonomy): domain Eukaryota; kingdom Metazoa; phylum Arthropoda; class Insecta; order Hymenoptera; family Ichneumonidae; genus Cryptus; species Cryptus viduatorius. Next base: position 8,736,967 of record OZ023220.1, read on the forward strand.
GGACAGCACTGACCCTCTGGATGTTCGAGCCGTGAATTCGGTGGACACGGAGTGTTGAGCGATGGACACATCGGCATCGCGCATCGTACTTGTCCCTGCATGCAGGCGCATGCCTTGCAAGAGTCAAGCTTCCAAGATTCGCCATCCTGCCTACCAGAAATTAGGACGTTTAAACCAGAAAAAAAACATCGAAATAAATCGCTGAAAGCCATCGCCTTTACGCTACTAAAAGCGATGACTTGTCAGTAAAAAATCTCCTGTACCATCAAATTTTTTTTTTTCTTGTAAAGCAAAGTCTTTTCCGTTCGAAATAATTATTTTTCCCAGTATATTATAGGATTAAGCATCGAAAAAAAAAAAAAAAATAGTGAAAATACTCGCCCCGTAAGTTCGTCCTCCGTAACTGCAGGACGTGCGAATTTGTTCGATATGTTCGCACTGAGGGCAGCAACGACCGGGAAGTGTTGTCTGATACTCGATCGTGCAATCGAGTACCGGACACGTTTCCTTAATGCAGGATATCGCCGAATTCGCGCAATTGCAGCGTGTGCACTCGTCGACGTAGAATTGGGTTCCCGAATTGTAAACAGCGGTCCCGAGCATACAGGCGCCCTTCGGTGGCGATAGAAATCGTCCGCTACCTGGTAAAAAAAAAAAGTATCGAATGTGTGGACAAAAAAAAATGGAGTAATCGATCGATTTATTTGGGATTCCCATCGAGTTTAGAAAGTTTCGGTGGCGATGTTTTACCTTTGCAATGGGCACAGCATTCGCCGGGTTCGTGAACGATTCTCGAAGTCGGACAATGAAGAACCGGACACGCCTGTTTCGCGCACGTTAATCTTCCCATGTTGCATCTACAAGTAACACACGGATCCTCGGTTGTCGTGACCGTTCTCTCCGCCGTGACTTTCTGACCGTTGACGGAGCATCCGGCGCATATAGGACAGCAATGTCCAGGCGCTGCGGGAATCGGATTCAAACACGGTGTGTAACATCGTAGCTTCGACTCGGTTATTACGCCGGCCTTGCAGGTGAGAATTCTGCAGGGACGTTGGCCTCGGTCCACTCTGTGTCCGACGCATGATGTACACCGTTCCTCACGCATCCTGCCGTCAAACGACAATTTTAAATAAAAAATAAAAACATCTCGGCAATTTTTCTTATCACTTTTTTTTTCAGCGTTTTATCGTCAAACTAAACTCGCAATGGAGTAATCCGGAGAAAAATATAATTTGAAGCGATTTTATTGGCAATAATATTATTACGAGAATTTCATTAATTATTTTCATACGTTAATTATCTCGCGCGCGCGGGTGTTCGATGATTGGCATTATCGTGACGCCACGTGGTCAAAGAGATCGAGGGAATTGGAGCTGAGGAGTTATGATATTTATCGTGGCGTCGAGGTCGTCGCGCCGAATGAAATTTCTTTTTTTGAAAAATAGAAGAAAACGTCTTGTTAAACTACCGAGAGTCGGGAGCGAGTCGTTGACTGTGCGAAACTCTTCGGCGCGTCGGGTCACATATAACTATACCGACTTGTGTGGGGCACGAGCTCGTCAGCGTGATGATCGCGCTTTTCGCGATGTATCTTATGTCACAATTAACATAATTAATAGTGCGATGATAAGAAGAGGCCGCAGCAAGATTCGAACATCTGTCAGCGCCGGAGTAAACAAGCCGTTTTCACTCGAGAAGCAAAAAAAAAAAAACAAAAGACTTTCTCCCTCCCCGGTGTCGAGAGACTCTCTCTCCCTTTCTGGTAGTCGCAATATTGCCAACGATGCTTTTATCAACGGACTCGAGACGGGGAAACAGTGGCGGGCTTTGTCTTTGCCTTCGGGAACAATGATCGCGGTAATTTTCACACGAGTCTTCTTGGGTCATCTCGTGATTACGGTGTAATCGGACCAATTAACGGTGTCCGAAGTATGTAGAACGCGTGACAGGTATCGCTTCGTAAATAATCGAAAAACTGCCTTCGTCGCGAAGGAGGCTATAGCAACCATTTAATTTATTTGCCACAAACGTATATCCAGAAAATAATTAATGTTTCTGATGCATTTTTATGAACATATTTTTATTTGCAAAAAAGTTTTTTGGTGATAAAATTTTCGAAAAATGTTCGTTTTTTTTTCAATATTATTTTTTTTTTGCTGAGTGCTAATATACGTTTTCATCGATAAGTATTCCTGTAAATCCCACGAAAACGACAAAAAAGAGACTTTTTTTATTTTTACCTTTGCATCGATGGCAGCACTCGTCGTCTCGTGGCTCGAGTAGCGTGTAACATCCCTCAATGCTCGGACACTGTTGCTTGAGACACTCGACGAAACCGTTCTGCGGATAGACAAATACGAAATTCCAAATAGTCTAAACTCGAAAATTTGCCGTCGGTGGGGCGGAGAACGGGCTGAGGGGAGTATATATGTATAAATCACTCGGAGTAATACGGACTCCCCATATCGAGAAATAGATATTTATAGTATAAGTTAAATCGATAAACCACGTAGCGCGAGAAACCCGTGAGTGGTGATGTGACTCATCGCTTCGAGAATTCTCGGCTCATTTTTTTATTTTTCCCATCTTAATAGCACGAGCGGCCCACCCAAAAGCATATATACATATATATGTATATGTAATAAGAATTTCTTGCAATTGCGAACGAATAAAAAAAAATTAATAAAATAAACGAAATAGATTTACAAGATAGTTGAATCAATACGGTTGTTCACCCGTATAAATATTCATGTTTCGCGGTGTTTGAAATAAAAAATGAAATATTGATATATCGTAAAATAACAGATAATTGTCATCTCCAAAAATGTTGTTTAACTAAAAAAAAAAACTTGAACATTTTTTCTTCGCACATTCTTTCGCGAGTTTTGCTTTCAATTTCTAATTCATTAAGTGTTGATGATTAAGAATATTATACGGTCAGTTATCGCGATGTTTCTGAGTAGCGGAGGCGACAGACGGGAAGCACCAGACCGCAACCGCATTTTCCGCGATCGCATGCGTAAGTCCGCGATGTGTGTTGTCCAGTGCGATACACGAGCGTATAATAGCCATGCAGGACACGGGGGGAGGGGAGGGGCGGCGTAGGGGAGTTATAGATGATATATGCGCATAAAATTCGCGATCTATATACGGTATGTAATACTGTCGCGTCGAGACTCCAATAATTACATATCGCACTCTCTCACGAATAATTAAGATATTTATAATGCACCATAGTAACGAGATACTTAATACATCGTATACAGTGTATTATCGTGACTGATGCGTTTAACTTGAGATTTATAATCGGCTAACGACCGCGAGAGAAGATTCCCCGAGACGATGACGACGACGTGTGTATCGCTCTCGGGGATCATTTTCTTCAACGTCTCCGTTGAGCTCATCTCTCTGCGAGGAGAGATTCTCCTCTCGGCAAATAGTGTGTAAAGCCACTTTGAGCTTTAAGCTTACGTAAGCTATGATCTCGCATCCGGGGGCATGCATTCTCGAAGAGTTACGGATTGTTCATTTATTCTATTTTTTTTTTGCGGCTAAAGAGTGGTCCGCTTTGCTCTCTGCTCCGCTATAATAGAGAACTCTCATCGCCGCGCTCATCGGGCGATGATAGATCGCGCCGGATCGGCGGCCGCTTGATCTCCTATACTCTTTATTTCTTTCTATCTCTTGCTCTTCGTTTAATAATAACAAATAATTATGTCACAGCCGGCGGCGGTGGCAGTAGCGTGCACGGTGGTGAGTGTAGGACGAAAACAAGAGGCGTCAGTCCCCGATACGATGGAACGTGACGAGTCAATGAACCAGCAAAGCCGGAGAACGCCGTTCTCGCGTCGCTGTTGAGAGAGAACGAGAGAGATTCTTCCTCTTGCTTCTTCGTTCGTTCATTGCGATGTGTACGCAAGTGCAACATACGCGAACGAGAGAACGAGAGAATTGCAAGGAAAGATCCGTCGACCCATCGTCACCGACGCCGCCACCGCCACCGCGGTGCTTCATGCTTTGGCTCGGTGCACGTAAAACCGACGACGACGACGACGACGACGAGGAGAAGGAGAGAAGATTCGCGATCGGCACGATGAAGACGAACGTGAGGACCGTACCGATCGCATCAACGTTTCTTAGTCTTCTTCTTCTTCTTCTTCTCTCGTTCTCTCGTACATCTCGGGCGAGAGCACTCGATAATTAACGGAGAGCGACGATAGACGAGCAAAAAATGTCAACTATAGCCGCGGACGGTGGTACGTGCTTCGGCAATATCCACCTGCTGCGTCCCTCTATATCTTTCTCGCGTTTCGATTCGTACGTAAGACTAACCTGTTATATATATATATATATGTAGTGCAATTCCCGGGAGGATCAAAGAGTTGTCGCGGGACCGGAATTCAACCCGCAGTATCGTCGAGTTAATTTATGTTTTATTGTTGTTTCTCTCGAAACGTCGATCGTCTGTTTACGCGATATCGCAGAGACAGCGACATTCATTCATCTTACGCGACATCGGGATACTCAATGGCTATCGTATTTTTGCCATCGAAGATTAAAAAGTCAAATCGAGAGACTCGATTCGCTATCTATTGATAATCATTCACTTTGGACATTGGATTTTGCACTTTACGCTTTCTAATTACTCCAATTTCCTGCCATAGTGAATTAGAAACAAATATAACGCGACATTTTTTAAAATTCTCGAAAAGACGTATTTTGACGATTTTTTTTTCTAATTTAATTCTCAATTTAATTTCGGTATTTATATTTTTCTCAAGTTAATTTAAGGGATTAAAAAAAAAACAATCGCGAGTTTAGCGATATTCCATTAAGAACCTAAGATTTCCCCATTCAAAGATACGAAGAAACATCGTAACATTTCTCACAACAAGTCAATTAAATAACAACATTTTCAGTCGTTTTAAAACGGTAACCGACATTTTTTTCGCTGAACACAGATCCAAAACTTATTCCGATCGCAGCTTTATATACGAAAGAAAACTTCGAAAAATTTCGGAACAGAAGTCCATCGATATTTCCGATATCGTAAAAAAAAGAAATTATCTACTTGGAGGGAATTTTTGTCTCGCGTTCCCTGAATAATTATCCCATAACCATTGATCTTTAATTAACTCATTATTCGCGTAGCACTCGATTGTATGAATATTAATTACCTTGCAGATGCAATTGAAACACCTCGTGTTCGGTATTTTGTCGACGGTGAAGTCCTCTCCCTCGACGTCACATGTCTCGCGACTACCTGCGAACAGCAATTTGCAACGATGATTTTCATGCTCTCGTAAAATTTTTATTTTATTTTTTCCCCCGCATACTATAGAATGCAACAATGTGTTTTACGATAAGTGCTCTACGACGCCAGAGGTGGCGGCGGAGCCATACAGGAAGCGATTTCGTTTCATCGTCGAACGAACGGTCGGGGTACTCGCGCGTGTTGCTCGAGAATTTTCTCGTTAGGACGATGAAAACGGGAATATGATCGGCGGGGAACTCGAAGATATCCTAATCGTTCGTGTTACGAGTGTCGCGAGCTCTCGGCAAGGCCGCCGCGCGGTAGTGTAATCTTCTCTACGCGAAGCCGCAGCAGTCGTTGACGCTTCGCGACTATATTGCAATCGGCTCCCTTCTCTTCCTTCGGCCACATCGCTGACACCGGTTTAGCGTAGAAATTCAATGACGATATATATTCACACATTTACAGCACGTGTGCGCAACCTGTTCCACATATTACCCGCTCGTTACAACTTCTCTCCCACCACCGCTCGACGTCTTTTCTCCCTTTTTTTTTTTTCGTTGTCGTCTTTTTCTCGTACTTTCCACTCGTCGTCTCTCGTTCTCTCTTATTACTTCTCTTTAACTAACACTCTCGTACGAGAGGGAGGGATTTGATCACTTCTCTCACACTTAACACGCTACGTGTTCGGTGCTCCCGGCTTATGGAACGGATAATCACTGGAGCCCACGTTGCGACAGGCTTTACACCTCGTAGGAGATAAATTCAATACGGAGTATCACTTGCTTACGACTTTGATAGATACCGGGAGATTAATATTAAGATACATAGTTGTCAACCGAAGGATATTCGATATACCCTCTATATACACTTACGTGGGTTGTTTCCTACGGCGATGGCATAGTTTCTTTCTTTCAATTTTCATCATAGATTTTTTTTTTTTTTTAACAGCCCTTTTTTTGTAAACTCTTTCAATGTAAATAACCATTTTTCCTGTTTGATCGGTCGGGTGAAAGACATATATATTCGAAATATCGTAGTCACGTGACTTGAAAAAAATAATAATAATGCTGTTTGGCCCTCGGAAACCAATGTGATTGTCACGTTGTAAATAAAAAATTTCATTTAACGAGCAGATTTTTTATTTTTTTTTTTTTACTTACGTTCACATGGCTCTCGAAGGCCCGGGCGAGTGATCGTGACGAAGCGGATAGCTCGATAAAATTGTATCAGGGATTCCTTTTCTCATGTGGTTGGAACACCCCGCGGTTTTCGTTGAAGATCTCGCGATGAAAATTCACTCCGGTAGCGGCGTGTGTGCTTTCTACCCCCGTTTGGGCCCCTCGGCTGTCCCTCTCTCCGTTCCCTCGCGCACGATTTTTCCTGCACACTTTAACCATCAAACAAAAAAAAAGAGAGCTTAGATATTCGCGCGTGTTACTCTTTTATTTTTAATTTATTTTCATTTCGGCTGCTATACTTCCGCTGTGTACATTAATTACAATCATTTTTTTTTTGCTGTACAATCCAATCGTTAAAGTGCGCAGGAATGCGTGCGTGTGAGATCGTGACGATCGATAAGAAAAATTGATTGATCTATAGATCATCGCGAGCTATTTATGTTTACTGATTGTTTTTATCGCTCAATCCGGCTATAATATTACTTCCGCTTGTCGCCCCCGGAAATTTTTTTTTTTTATTATCCTTTCGTATCTCACGAATACATCGAATATCGAATTCCCGACGCGAGAAACCGTATCGTCACGTAATGACATTTCTCTCTCTCTCTCTCGCTCTTTCTCTCTCTCTCTTTCTCGGGAACTTGAAAATTGCGGTGTCTTGAATCGAGTGTCATTATGTTCGTACCGGCGCACCGGTGTACTACATCTCGAAAGTGCGTATACACATTTCTATTTCGAGAGCAAAACTTCTCGGTTTATGCGTGTGTAGTATACGCCGTTTGAGCGGAGTGACGAGAAATCGCTTGGGCGCGAATTGCGGACTCCCGGCCAAGTCGCAAGTGTTTTCCACGCAGTGAAGTTGATTTGAGTCGAGTCGAGTAGTGGACACGCGTCGTCGAGTACCTTGTCTTTTTTTTTTCTCTCTCTCTCTCTCTCCCCTCGACGTACTCGACTAACGAAACTTACGTAGCGCATGCGTGTTGGTTATAAACATGTAAATTCGCACGGTTTTATCTAAGCGTTTCGGTCGGACGGACAAAGACAAGTCCGCGGGTGCAAAATAGTCGTCGTGATTAACCGGGAGCGCCAACAAACGCGGCGTCAGAACAAATGTTTGAGACGCGAGATTAGACGACGGGACCTACCGCGTCAACAAAAATTCCCCCCGAGCATTATAATTATATTGCATTGCTTGCCACCAATGTTTATAAATAGTATTCAGGGTTGGGCTGCAACTATTGACACAGAAAATCGTATTTCTTTGCGGCTATTGAAAATAAATGAAAATTTTCATACGGTAGTAATAATAATAATAATCTCGCAAACCGCGACGATCTCTCTAACGGTAAACTTATTTCAGAATTAATTTATTATCGAGTAAATATTTTCTTGAAAATCATAGGCTGCTGTAGTCAGTTTGGAGTTTCAACATTAAAAAAAAAAATTCCTCGTAATTCGCGAAATTAATCGCGGAATTATTTGTTTCACGTTTTTTCGAAATCTTAAAAAAAACCAAATCTACTTATCTTCATTTTAACTTATCTAAAAAAAAACAATTTATTATCGATTTTCCTATCACGTTTTTCTATTTTTTAATCCAATTTTTTTCCGCAATAAATTACTACTTTTTGTATGTCGATAACTTTTTACATCAGTATTTCAAGTTTTGCTCTCTGTTTCCTTATCGAAACACAGATATATATGGTATATACATCGAGAAAAAAATTAGCGAAATCGAAAAAATCGGCGCTGGCGGATGGCGCAACAAAAATTTCGTTCACTATGAAAAATACTTAGTTAATTGCACTAATTGTTAGTTAAATTGACTATTCCTTTCGTTACCATGACTATTATTTGTTTTGAAGGGTCGATTTTTCGTTTCGGCACCCGTAAATGCCGATTTTGTCGATTCAACCGATTTTTTTTCCTCTGCGTATGGATTATTCGAGTACACAAACGATTGTCTGCATCTCTCAACGCGAGATTCGACCTGACGCGGCAATCGCGCAAATAGACCAGAAGATAATGCTGATTAGACTAATAATAGAAGCTTTGAAAAAGAGAACGCGGGCGGGTGGCCGGGCGAATTATGTGGAGCGTGACGCGTTCCGATTAACAGCCACTGCATATGCGGGGCCCCTTTAAATGTGCGTAACATCAGTGCATTGTAATATATACATATATATGTATAATATATAGATATATCTGTACATAAAATTCTGTTCATCTCGTCGTTGAGATAGCAACAGTCGCGAGCGCCGTAGTTGCCAGACGTAAAATGTATATCGTATGGGAAAGTTCGGAGTTGCAGGATGGTGCGCTCCGAAAAGTCTTAATCGCGGTCAGTGGTCAGTGTAAACTCTTCGCTTACAGCGATTACGATGAATTGATAATTCTCGGGGATATCATGGAAATTATACAAAAATGAAAAAAAAAAAAAAAAAATTATTTCATCGTCATAATAAATGCATCAGACTACTTACCGATAATACTCTCGGAGACAGCGCCGCATCTTCGAGCGCCGCCGGTTATTATAGCGACAACAATAGCGAACGCCAATTGCGTCGCGGGCAGCGACCTGAGTTTCATCTCTGTCGTCGTCGTCTCGTTGGCGAACGACGATTCTCGTAACTCTCGTGTGCGCGTTCACGATGATGGATTCACGTGTCGATACGTGTTACGGCACACTATTGTCCACGGATAACATACGTTAAAAAAAAAAAAAAACGTTACGGTATTATTATCGTGAAATTCCTTTTTCTTCCTAACCTTTTCCTTTTTTTTCCTAACGATTCCCAATTATCAAAAAACATCGTATTACGTTTTTTTTTACGTATAATATATTTTGTTAAAAAAAATTGCCATCATCGAAAACGATAAAAAAAATTGCAGTCAATGAAATTTATCTCTCGGAATAATCTCTCAAAATAATCTATTCGCATCAATGAAAAAAAAAAAAAAAAAAACTACATCCAATGACGTTACGCACGAGAAGTTACTCCGAGAAAATTGAATCTTCATACCTATAATAAATTGTGACTAAATGGAAGTAGATACATTCACACAGTCGCGATCCTTGCAGTGAGTAACTACACGCCGCTGATAGCGGTGTGCACCAATGAGCCGAAGCTACACGCGGTCTGCGCTATACACATCGTAGTGTACCTATATCCTCGTCTGTCGTATCGCAGGTGTTTCCACCGCGATACTCGTGCACACTTCTCGTCAATGCTCTCAAGACGCCTCGTGCGTGTTGTACGTACCTATGTACACGTATATATATACATATATATATATACTTGGTACTCTCAAGAGAGAGAGTTCGTATCGTACAACAGGTACGGAGATAGGCGTACGCGGTGACTATATCTACTTGCATTTAATACAGGTATAAAAGAGGCAGGAATCGCACGTGCACGTGCAACATACGCTGCTCGCTCCCCGCTCGGGGCGTTTGCGCAAGCTGCGCCCAGCACCACGTTTTTACGCGATCGCACGCGAGGTACCCGAGAGGACCGTGCGATACACACGTATATATAAGTAAGTATCGAGACACGTTACGTGCCCATCGTAAGTATATCAAATCATATACGCTACGCTCGCGTGTGTTGTGGGGGTCTTTCAATCGTTAGTTCTCGCAATATGCGCGATGGAAGGGAGGGCGCGGCGGGGGGGAGGGGGTCGATGTAAACTCGATCAAATATTAATTATTGGCACACTTTGATCTTTATCTCTCCCAATGTTTCTAGGCTAATGACTCTCTGTTTGCCCTGCAGCAATACTATGTATCTGCGGCGCGAAGTTTCGAAGTTCGAACTATGCAAATCGAACAGCTATTCCGATTTGTTTCGGGGCAAAAGAAAAGAAAGGCAATAACCGTAAAAATAAAAGTGTATTTTTTTTTTTCAAGAAAAAGTCCATTTCTTTCGCGAAAAAAAGAAAATATCGTATTCAAAATGTACATCGATCGATTATTCGTAAATGTCTTCTGATTGGCTATAAAAATTTGTGGTTTCCGGTCTAAAAATAACTGTAGGTGGCGTGTCGTTTCTTCCAAAGGTAAAAGTGGAGAAAAGAAATTGTATTGAGAAAATAATGGAACTTGTCGCACAATTTTTTTAACATTCGATCCTGTGGATTCATTTTACACGATCGCAATACGATCAATCGTGAAGAATTTTTTTCGTGATTTTTTTTCGTCACCGAGTATCGAAAATGCAATGGGTTTTTTTGCTGCGAAATGGATCCCTTTAACTACGCTGCATTGAGAAAAAAATCCGACGCTCAAGTCCCAATTGTCTTCATCTCCGAAGTTTACGAAGATATGAAAATTGCATTTGCCGATTAGAATTTTCCTCGACATTAGCTCGACGTATGTAACGGTGAATCGCGGACATTTTTTGGGTCCCGCGAGTGTATGTACGCGTATGAAACAAGAGAATTTCCTGGGAGGATGGTGCACGCCGGTGCATAGCGCGAGTGCGAGCATCAGGCTGCAGCGATAGAGCCAATTATATCGGATATGCGCGCTCCGGCGAGATAGGTCCAGCGGGGTGCAACGAAGCGACGGGAGACACCGGAGAGTATATACGCAAGGAAATAGCGAAGGGGCCACGATTTCTCGGTTCTCTCGTGTGTCACACGGAGCGAAAGAAGGCTTCTTCGTGTGTGCGTCCGCGCGCACGGGGCCGGAGAGCTGTGGCAACGGGAGAACTGCTGCACGCACCTGTCAGGCGCGATAACGCGGCGCGCGTTATCCTTAACTCTCGTGCGCGATCTCGGACTCCGCGATTATAAATACTATATAATAGTATATATACACACATATATATGAACATATAGAAAAAAAACAACATAAAAAAACAGATCCATCGGAGAAATCTCGTGCAACGAGTTTTTTTTTTATGCTCCGAAAGCCCTGCACTTTGCACTCCGTAGTCTTCGCACTTGACGCGCACGTCGTCTTCAACACTTCGTGATCAGTAATTTTCACACTTGGCAATTATCTATTTATACACAAAGGCGCGGGAATTACAAGCAAAAGAGACAAAAAAGAAAAAAAAAAAAAGTTGTCCATTGCCAAAGCTCGAAGCTTCTGCGAGACTCCGATGGTATTGAAATAACCGTGCGGCTCGAGCCGCGGATAAGAGCAAAAAGTTAATCGAGATGGAAATCAATCCGTGCGCATATCGTCGTTGTAGCGCCCGGGACCACAAAAGGGGCTGAAGGCCGTGGATTCTTCTCGTTGTCAGCGGTGCGTGAGCATTCGCGACTCGATGCATTGGCGCAATGCGCCTGCAACGTATACCTCTCTTATTCTGTTATATCACGCGGCGCGTCGCATTCGCCGCTCGGCCGTCGAATGGACATGGGAATACGAGCCCAACGGCGGAGTTAGTTACAAATATGTCATATCCGCGAGCCGTACCCGCTATATATTATTATATCCGTACAATAATCGTCATAAGTATATATTATAACGTACATAACTCGAACTATGTATCATTTATGTTTAACATTTGCGCCGCGTGTTCACGCGGTCCTCGAAGGGTATGACTATTGTTATGTATATTCTATTAATAAACGAGAGGAGCCAACAGCGCCGTTGAAGTGGACAACAAACATTTTTCCAGTAACTAACACACATTAGATGGATTCGTGCGTCAAGCGTTAACGAGACAGACAGCAGCTCGACTATTACGGACCTTCGCGTCGGGTGCTTCGCGTCCGGATAACTCAGTTGTAGGCGAAAGTGGGGCAAAATGAACCGCTTTAGCAATTAAGAGAGTTCAGTCGATACACACAACACTTTTTCACTACTTTTGACCCAAAAAATAGTTTATCACATCCTTTGAAGTATTATGACGAAAAAAAAAAAATGGCGCCCAAGATAACTTATTCAACCTATAAATACTACGTAAACCGTTTCTGTCCGAAAATATTAATTACTCGATATTCAAAACAATAAATTATTTTTTCAACAATTATATTTATGTCCATCGGCATCCCTTTTTTTATATGTCCATTTTTGCCCAAACAATAAATGTTCCATAAAATTTCGTTAAACGTGATTCCCGATCTTTTTTAGATAAGCAATGATAGTAACATAAATAATAGCAATGAAACGTAAAGATCGATTTTTTTTTTATTTCACGAATTTTCGGATTGGTCCATTTTGCCCCATAATTCGTGTTGCGCGAGTGCCATCGTACCTCAGAGAACAAACGAAAGGGAAAAGAGAAACGAATCGGAAACCCCTTCTCATTAATGAAGAATTCCGAAGGGAAAATAATATTGAACGCTTCAAACGATACATTTCATTACCGACGCCTCCAGTATTCGTCTCTCGTTCATTAAGGAGAGCAATGATGTATAATAGTCTTCTCGGAGACTACAAACATTATTGCTGTCTCTTTGCTATAACCTTTTTTGAACATCAATTCCCCCCTATCGTATAATATATAGAATATCTTCGCGAGTATATCGAGTTTTATTGGGCTTCAGTTAGTGAGCCATTAGCCTTTATGGTGTCCATTAAACTGTCGTTATCCATGAAGGGGCGGGGGGTTCCAGCGTTAACTATAATATGTACTAAGAAAGTTTTATCCTAATGCAAAGCAACACGCCAATGTTCGTTTTCCCGACGATGATTACAATATTATCCCCGAAGAAGGTCGGTCTGGTCGTTTCTGTTGCGCGAACGACGCCGCGTGAGGGACACGAGAGACCAGTTGTGAAAATTGGTCGTTTAAATAATCTTCAGCGCTAACTGTCTTTCCCGCCACGCGTTTTACTATACGTTCTCGCGGATCTACGCAGTTCTCGCGTTCTGCACGCACATTGTTGCAATGATTTTTTTCATTTTTACGAAAAACCGACACGGCGCCGTTCGGTAATTTGATTTACCGGCTGAGCGATGTCGTCGACTGAGATCGACCACCGTGGTAAATCTTGTAAACTTTGAGGAATTAATACGGAACTCGCGGACCACCGGGGAACTTCGGGTTCGACTCGAGTGTGTTGCCAAGACGAAGAAACCCGCGCGCGTATGTTCGAGGAGAGTTCGAGGCGCAAGAAGAGGAATAATACATTTGGACGGACGGTTTGCGGACGAGATGAGAGGCTCGGAGTGAACGCGCGCGCGCGAGAGCGCAAGGCATCGGCAAACGCACGTGTTTCGTACGAATCCCGAGCAGCTGTCACGAGTGCCCCATCCCCTTCCCCCATAAATAAGGGCCCCACTGTGTCACTCTGACTGTTCCTTGAGGGGCTCTCGTATACGATCGCGTGTTCCAATGGAAAGCGCACACGCGCGACAGACTTTAAGACTCAACTTTTTTTTTTGCTCATAGAATATTCTATTGCGTGTCGTGTCGTCTTTTACTTCGGGATCTTCGAAGGACCCCACAAGAGTCGGAAGACATTGATGACATTCGGTTCTTCTTGATGTCATTTTCAGGACTACACGGGACCACCGTTGCGAAATATTAATTATTTAGCAATAAAAACATCGACAATGATTCATTTTGGGTTTCCAGCGAATGGTGGAAATCTTCGGTATCTTTTTAGCTGATTAGCAGGACGAAGAACGCCTTTAATCACTTTTTTTGCGCTCCGAATTCGAAGGGTATTTCAAAAAATTTCACCTTCGATCGAAGTACCTGTGGAGGGAGTCGTCTCGTTTTGGCAGTCAAGAGTCAGCAGATTATTATGGATTTCCGAAGAGTTTTGGAGTCAATTGCTCGGAATCGGAAAAAGGCAATTCGAATAAAATTGATTTCGGTAAAATGAATGTCGCAATTGGGAAAAATTTGAGTGAAGAATTGAAGCAATTTAAGTAAAAAAGAAAAGCAGCTGATTAAAGTCAGAAACGTATTGATAGATAGAGACGGAGGACAGTCGTCAGCAAAGGCAAACGCGTTGTTAATAGCCGGCCGCTGCTATCATCTTAGGAGATAATATCAATAGCAAACAAACATCAAGAGAAAACTAATCGAATATCGTTTAGCAAGAAAGCGAAAAAAACGGATCGCGGAAATGTAATAGAAAATGTCTTAATCGACGAGAGCACTGCGAACGCTGCAAAGTCGTAAAAAAGAAAAAGTTGTAACGCAGAAAACTCGCGACAGTCGATGACAATGCATAAGTTTTTGACAAAAAAAAGATTGAACTGAAGAAAAACAATAATGAAGAAATATCAGTCGCGAACACCACCGACAAAAAGAAACGGAACGCAGACAGCGACATTCACCGGAGAAAAGTCAAAACGTACGGAAAATTAAAAAAACAACAAATTATCTCCGAACAGCTTTTCGAACGTAAGCCGAATAAAAAATTGCTAAATACGATTTTTCGACGGTTTCAAACATTCTGAACATTAAAAAAAAAACATTTTTGGTTTTCATAAAAAACTCGAATAAAAATGTTTTCACCAAAAATATGACGATTTGTGCTCCGAATTATACATTTTCATGTTTATCGTTGTAATAAAAAAAATATCTGGTTCGCGTCCTGATTGGTCATAAAACTTTCCAGCAGTTGAAAGATATTTCAAGAATCGCAAGTATCGCGTAGCAGTGAAAAAAAAAAACAAAAAAACGAACGACCGACCGATCGACGACGAACCGACGGAAGAATCCGTGAACTCTGTCGTAAGCTTAAGAATATGCACTATCGCGATCGTGAGATTAGAAGCTTACAGTCGAGTTTTCTCACGAGTCGAGAGTATCCGTCGTATGTATGAAGATTCAGAAGCAGCGAGCAGCATCGACAGTTCGAGAGAAGAGTCCGCTTTGCTTTGGTACACGAGAGACTACGAAGCCACGCGAACTTCCACGAAGTGTATCTGTTTTTCCCGAGCGGCCCCCAACCTCTTACGATGACCACAGGGCACACAGCGGCGTCGACTGCGAATGCCGCCGGACCCGAGCGCCGATAGAGTTCCGTCCTTACGATCGAAAACAGACGGAAGTAGCGACTCGATGCGATGCAACGATCGCGTGCTGAATCTTCTGATTTTTTTTCTCGTATTTATTTTTTTTTCCCGTTTACATTAGTCCGTGACGTTAAATCGTTCATAGGGCACAAGAAAACGTCGATAATTTCTCGCGAGAGCTCTCGTTGACGTGCGATGCCACATAATGACCGGCGTCGAGAATAATCGCCGAGCGTTAACCCGTATTGCGGGATGTACTGCGCCAGAATCCGTATGGAGCCGCGAATCTGTTTGGTCTACAAGCAGATCTATCGGCTCCGGATATTACGCACGTCGCAAATAGACTAACGCTAAGGTTGGGAGACCGCAGAAATTTGCTATAAATTTTCTTTAACGGACTCAAGTAACGAGAAATATACATTAATTTTTTTTTTTTTTTAGAAATTGAGAACTATAGAGTGCATGAATAGCAAAAAACAGTGCGAAAAAAATTGGAAATTTTTATGGAAATACGTATATACTGAAATATTAACGAAATATAGAATTTTCCGTCGCTATATATAAACGATATATGTTTTATAGAAATACATAAGAATTTTACTCGATTTTTTGCTCAATACATAATGTCCGCTATAAAAAAATATTTAACGTTTACAATTATGAATTTCTATCTCCGTACGAAAAGTCCAAAACTCCATTCCGCAAATTCAATTTTTCGCGGTTAAATCAAATAGGCATTCGATATTTTCAAAATTCGTAGAAAAATTTAATATTTTCTAAGAAAAAGCTGATCTCTACAAGCCCCTCGAATTATAGTATCGTTTAAACGAATGGAATCTGAAAAAAATTCTACAAAATTTTTTTCCGAGTTATCGAACGAAATTTTTTTCCGATTTTGGAAAAATGACGTATGTACTCGAATTTCTGTACAAATCGTCAGCTTAATGGAATATTTCATCAATTTTTCAATTTTCCACAAGTGCGGTATCGATCAAAGGGGTTTTTGTTTTCCCCACTCGCGACATTAATTCGTATGGAACTGGTTGCAAGTACCATTGTCTGAATTCACGATCTTTTTTTTTTAACGCCTGTCGTATTATAATGTACACAATAAATTATGCACAGTATGCAACATCCACACGGGGCCACAGTGTCGGGATGGACCATAATGAGCGGAGAGTGGCGATAAACGAGCGATGAATTAATAACACGAAGGAGAGGAGTAGGAGGAGTATTTGCTCTGCACGGAGTAGCGACATCTGTAGCTTCGCATACACTTCTGTCAATTGTGTGCTATTAACGATTAAGAATATATCTCGGTTGTCGTTTCGTCCCGTGTACCTTTCTCTCTTTCTCTCGTGATTAAACTTTCTCTACGTTTCCCAATCGTTTACATATCTACGGCTCTAGTAGCATATATATATAGATATACACATATACGCGACGTCGTTCCTTCGTTAGTTATTTCGTTTCATCTCGCTTTCACGAGATGCTTACGACTGTTATTCTCCTTTCTTATACCCAATTCCTCTATCTCGTTCTCTAATACATTAAATATAACTGTGTCTAACTGTGTCGCGCACGACGGGGCCACACGGCCAATTCAATTCTATCGAAGTTACGACTTCGATATATCGACGAGCACATCTTTCGGCGTCTCGTGACTCTCACCGGTGGATAAAAAAAAGAATAAAAAAATGTGTAATAACATTATTTTTTATTGTTTTTTTCTTTATTTACCTCGTTTATTCGGATGCGTGTTCGCGTGCGTATGCACGCGCATGCATTACAAAGACGTTGTGGGTTTCCCCCGTGTTGTTTGCGGTCCGCTGTATGTCTGTTTGGCGCGTTGTGTATTACGCCGAGGCGATGACCACCGCGGGGGTCTTATATACCGGTAACGGGAAGGGAAACACTTCGTTGAGGTACCGGTGCACAAACACACGACACCCGCGATGCACCCCAGAGATCTTTCGTCGTAACGTCGATATACAACACACTCGATACGCCGAGGATCGGCAAAGATTACTCGATTCTAGTGACAGCGCGCGCGCGCGTCTGCGACGAACCCTCAAAGATACGCTTCGAGCTCTTTGAACGCCAAAACGCGCGAAATTACGTTTTGTGTCGTTACGAAAAAAATAATAACAGAGACTACTTGTGTAGCTTCGTTTTTCTTCCCCTTCAAAACAGAACTCGTTGCTTTCCGTTTATCGGTTTCTCAACGAAAACACCTGTCTTGTTTAGTGTATATCTCCGCGTATAATATGTATCCGTGGGGCTCAGCACACGTCACGAGGACACTCGGTGATCGTGACGAAGAGCCACGAGGTCGCCGATACGAAGTTTCTCATTCTTGTCGCCACTCTTCTATGTTTAACAATTTGTCGTTAAAACTTACTAAAATAAAAAAAAAAAATTTCGTCGTATTTATTTCGATTTTTTTTTCGATATTATTCGTCACGTCATGTATGTCAATCGATCGCGATGATTCGTTATAAAAACTTAAACGGCCGTTGTTTATATAAAATCGAATTCTTTGGTCGCGCGCGCGCGGCGTCCGCCACTTTTCCCGTGCACCACCGTATATTAACCGCAGGGTTTACCCGCGTCAGCTGCTCGCCGCGGCTGCACTGAGTTCCGTTGTGAACTACTAGCCATGCCGAGGAGTTGGGAAAGGATGAGGAGGTGGTGAACGAGGTGGAGGAAAAAGAAGGAGGAGAGTGCAGAGAGGACGGTAAGAGAAGGAGGAGGTAAGAGGGAGGGAGGGGGAGGGGGCGGGGGGTCTCTTCTCGCAACGGTGCGACAGAGTCGACGAGCGATATAGTACGACGGGACAGATGGATAGAGAAGGAAAAAGTACATAACGAAGCCAAGGAAGGAAAAAGACGAGGACGAGGATACGAAAACGAGACGCCGAAAGTAACGTGCGAGAGAGAAAGGGAGATAGGAAATGAGAAACGTCGAGGAGAGCGAAGGAGTGGGAAAGGAGGAAAGGGAGAGGGGGAGGGGGGGGGGGGGACACAGAGTTTGTAGCAAGTGCGACGTCAGAAATCGACCAGTAGTGCGAGAGAGTAAATGACGGCGGAGCGAAAGAGAGGAGGGGAGGAAAAGTTGAGGAGAGAAAGAGAGACTGCTAATTGAGGTATGGCATTGGTGCAAAGGAGAAACTCCGTTGTACATCGTGACAGAGTTTAAATCCGTAGTGAAACAGACGAAGAGCGCTTTACTTCTTGCGTTCTGTTGCACGCGTTGGGATATAGCGAACGAAGAGAGGGAGGGGAGTAAAACTCGCTGAGAGACAGAGAGAGGATTGTAGGTACAGTAATATTGTCTCGAATGTGAAAGAAATAAGTGTGAGTGAGCAAAAGCTCTGGTGTCGGTGTTGTCCAGTCGCGCGGGGGAGGGAGAGGGAGAGCTGCGGAGCGTTCAAAGGGGGGCAAAGAGGGCGGAATATAACGTTTATCTGCGGTACGGCGCGAGGCCCGGACATAGTGGGGAAGGAGAGCGAGATGGTAATATTAAAACTTGCGAGTCTTTATATTACAAACTGCAACATAACCTCGCTATCTTTTTCTCTCTATCCCCTCTTTTATGGTCGGCTTACGCGTGTTTGTGAAATCCCCGTATGTATACGAATCGCGGTACTCTACATACGGAGAACCATCGATAAAGTTTACACTACGAGAGAAACGCGCGTATGCGTGTACATCGGGGAGTTTTACGAAGTTTTACGCGTGTTACAGAAAATTCGTATTACTTATAGAGATCGCGGAGCTCGGCGTTTTTGTTTGCTCCGCGTGCACGCGTAACCCTTTCGGGGGATGTGTGGGCATCGCGAAATATTGGAGCGCAACTATTCTCTATGATTCGAACCATTTATTGATTTTCAAAAATTTATTTTCCCTTTTTTAACTAATTTACTAATCTATTGCTAACGTTTTTTACACGATTGTGTTATTCTATAATAATCGTCAATACATCGCGACGACGTGATGCGTTTCGCGCAGGTCCTACGGCGCATGTCGCGCGCATATGATTCGGAAGCGATTTTAAGCGATGTTTCTTGTACTCGCGATGCTAGAAAGATGAATTTCGTACGAGGAGATTGGAGAGTAGAGACCAGTAAAGTAGAGACGAGACGCAGCGGCGAGAGTATTATACTGTATCGTATAGACAGACTGTATGCCTCATTCGAGTTTACAGGTATGCATAATGCACGTTTGGCTAAGCCATGAGCAGTACAGATAGATGATGCTGCAGTAAGAAAACTCAAAGCGTACTACGTATGTATGTATCTATATAATGCTGTCTCTCGATTCTCTCGGGTTCGTGTTCGGAGGCCGGCCTCAGCGAGAGCAACGCGCGTATCGGGTCGTATGTGTATGTGTGCCCTCGGGATGAAAATCCGAGAGTCTCAACGCTCTACGATACGTCTGTTCTTCAACGCTATATAATATTGCTCCGTGCGCGCGTTATCCACCTCTACGCCACTCTCCGTAGAGCTTGGCGCGAGGTGGACGAACCTCTTGGCGCTCGAGGAATTATTCGCTTTCACGTATGGAACATCATCGTCGTTTATACGCGTAATATATACGGATAGCAACGAAATTCGAAGACACGATCAATGAAACGAGCTATCGATGCCACTGAACGTCGGACTTTACCGACAATGCGTCCACGCAAATTACGTTCGTATCTCGAGCAAAACGATTTTTCGATGTTTTACGCGGATCGCGAGAGACTTCGATATATCGAAAAAAAAAAAAATAATAAAACGAAAGATTAATAAAAGTAGGATATGCCGATGAAATGAGCGGAGACGGCGAGGAGTTTGCCGGCTTTAAGCCACTTAAACGGGGAGTTGCTATCCAAGCGATATCGGCCATAGGTCACACGGAATCGATGATAAACCGGGAAGAATGCGACCGAAGGGTTCCCCAACCGAGCGCACAGCAACGAGCATAGGTCGACAAGAAACGGTTATTTTTCATACGATGCTGCGCGGTGTTTATTAGATACCACTGTAATTGTGCTCCATGGACCCGAGCGCTATATGCATGTAACGATATATGTACTGAGAACCGCGCAGAGAGACAGGAAGAGAGTTCGCAATCATCCGTACGAGAGATCTTTCTCGTGCTCGCCAGAGGCAAACGGAGGATAAAACAAGACGCCTCCCTCCTCCCTAACTCTCCCCTTTCTGCGATGCACGTCAGTATGTAATACACATGGATATCATAGCACATACCGGTACAATGTATCTCTTCTACGAATTACACTTCCTAATGCTCAGCTTTCGCGAGATACACCTGGAGATCGTAATACGCAACTACCACGAGACCGGACATTTTTCGCCGCGAATCTCGCGCTTATGCCGACCGATTTTATCCGATAGATCTCATAGGGGCTTAGAGCAGATGGAAGAACGCTTTAAAAAAAATGATATTGCAAAAAAAATTTTTAGAAAACTATGAAAGTTTATTAAATTTTGATTTAATCCGAATTTAATTTTTTTTATTTATTAAAATTGACGAGTCACGCGACGAGTGGTGCGACAATGGAAAATGCATATTTCCTGTAAAAGGAATGAAAAAAAAAAATGTTTCTGTACGAAAAAATTTCGAAAAAAAAAATATATTAATGGCCGGTGATAGAAAAAATAATTGCGAGAAAAGTTTTGCCGGGAAACGCACGTTGAAAATTCGCATTCGGACGATCGGAAGGACTAACAGTCGAATATGACACAGAAAGGAAAAGGATCCACTAACAATCGACGAATTCAGATGAAATCCTTGAATTGATTTTCTTCGGAACGTTATCGTAAAATATATGTTGAATAATGGTTATCTCTATCTCTGTAAACGTTAGTTTTTTTTTTTTTTTTTTTTTTTTTTTTTCAAACGAGACGCCGTCATTGACGGATGAAATTATTTTGATTGGTTGATTATGTCGTACGTAATTAATAAATCGTTTATCTGAAGTATCGCGATACTTTGTTCATTCCTTCCTAAGACAATATAAACGATAATATAAGAAAAAAAAAAAACACGATTACAAATAAGGAATCGGACGATGCCGCGGAGATCTTATCGATGGTAAAGTTAATAGTCGAATACAATAATCTTTTTTTTCCCTCTTTCCATCGCGAGTGCATACCTGACAATTGGCATCGCCGACTGTCGAGTTATTTTTTCATTTTTCCTTTTTTTTTTCCGTCTCCTTCTCTGCGCTATGATACTTACCGAGAGCGGTAAATGGGAGTGTAATCAATGAGCGCAAGAGTGCAGCAGGGAAAGGGAAAAAAAATTATACTCACACTTGCCGCAACGGATACACCACCGCGGGCTTCGGCATTAACACACAGCATCCACCGCGCGACGCACAGTCCTGATTCGTGGAAGTCTGCCGCTCTGCGCTCTCGCAGAAAGAGAGAATGGGACGGAATGGCGCGCGCGCGCGCGAGCGGTGGCTGCGCGACTGTAGTCCCCGGGATTTATTATGCGACGGTGAAGCATTAGCGCGCGGCTACTTTTCGCTCTTCGTTAGGTCACTCGCGAGTCTCGCGGTTTTGCCTGTATATACGCCGCCGCGAAACACCGAACCGTGTCAACCGAGAGAATCACGTATTCGCCGATACGTGGTAAGAGTTAGAGCCAATAACGCGCGGCATCGGCGACGAGCACGAAGAAGCAACACGGTGGTCTAACACACGAGATTGCAGTCGTGACGGGCGCTCAATTAGGAACGTTAACGTTAAATTCTCGAAAACGATTTTTATTATTTTTTTTGTTAAAATATATGTCGGCGCGGAAATATACACTCGGTATTCCTTCAGTCGATGGAATATCGATTTTCTTCAGGATGTATGTACCCTGAAGAAAATTGAAAAAATTTATCGAACAGTTATAACTATTCCATACATTTTTTCGATCTTTTTAAATTTATATTAAAAAATAAATAAAAAATTCGCTATTTCATTAAAGTGCTAAATGCTGTACGCGCAAAGTTGATAGAGTTCATACATTTTCGACAGGCTTCGGGAATAACGAGTAAATGAAAATTGCTGACGGAAAAAAGCTTCACAAGGGGATGATATTCCGATTGCCTCGTGAGAACGAATAATGACTAATCGTCTCGTATAATTCTTCGAGAAACTTTTTTGAGATGCAGAAGACAGGAATTATTGCCGAAGTCGATGAAAGATTAATACCTATCACTCATTTCGAAACAATCCGCGATGATGTATAACTCCGAAATTCGATATCTTGCTTCTGGACTGCGGTTGTAGTCCTGACGCGATTCGTTGAGCTCCCGAAAGAAAGATGCGGTCGGAGATTCTTCGAGAGAAAGAACGGGAAGGATCGCGCGCTGTTCTTTTAGTAGATGCGCCGCTGTTGGTCCAGCGATTTCGAACGGTTTCGAAGGACCCACCGCGCCGGGTGAAATCATCCTCTCGACATTCGGATGAAGGATTAGAGGATCTCGCGTATACCCAGTGGAACTTAAAGATTTGTTTTGCTCCTTCTCCCAGGTGAGATAACGGAGTTTCTTTCACACGGGTTCACTGCCCATCGTTTCAACATTTTTTTTTTTTCCTTTTTTTTTCTCTCTCATTGTTCAGCGTACTACGCAGTAGCTATATATACGCTATATATTTAAACAGCGCGGAGATGCCGTGTCGGACTTATCTAGTAGCTTTATACAACGAGTAATACGCGGTAGCGCTCCGTTCGTAGCTATACGATCGTCCTGAGAAGATTAATTTCTCCTCTCGCTTCTGGCACGCCGTACACTGTACAACTCGGACAGTATATACAACGGCAGTATTACAAAAGGCCTTGGTAAGGACGCACGGAATGACTTGCGCAAGTCGAGAGACTCAAGGAGCTCAGCTCGCGGGAGAGAGAGAAAGATCTCTCGACTCAGCGTGAATTTGTTGTTTTAACAGGCGCAAGGTTACCGCAAATGCCGCCAAAAAAATTCCCAAAAATGTCGACACCCACCCGCGAAAATGTACTCTTCCTTCTTCCCTTTCTCGCGATTTTTTTTTTTTATTTCGCCAAGACTTTCGAGAATCTCGAAATTCGTTCGTAAAACGTGAACTCGCGTATATATAAGGATAAATGCGTATGCGTTCATCATATATTAGAATGGGCTGTTCTTTCTCTCTCGACGGATTTCGTGAAACAATCATCGATCGGAATAGAATAACGTGTAATAGCTTATCCGACAACAACACGAGAGTATGTATAACGGAGAAGCAGAAACGATTTTTGCTGTATAACAGTCGCGGGACTCCGTCCGGACCTCCACTATTCGAGATTCCTGCATTTATTTTCGTGTCTTGTGTTTATATATATATATATGTATATACACGCGTAAAAGGACGACGACGATGAAGAATGAAGCCAGCTGCGCTCGCGGCAAGGTCGATCGAGAATTTCGCACGTGCCAAACACCTTTCTCAGCCTCGAGAGAAGCGAAACCTCTCGTTTGTCGCGATATCAGCGAGCGCGCGGGGCTTTCGAATTTTCGTTGTATATATGTTCTATACACGCCGGTTGGATCCACGAGCAATCGCAACAAGCGTATCGTATCCAGACTCTCGGCGTACATTATACACTCATCGACCGTACATTATACAAACGGCATCGTTACGAAACTTCGCGTGAGCATCGAGAGAGGAAAATATAAGTTACGTCTCGTCTGCGCGCATCGCGTCTACCGATTAACTTCGGATATAGTTCGCGATCAGATTTGCGATTCTGAGATCTTATTTAAACGATTCGCGCAATCATCAGAAGCCACGACGACAGTAGCGTGTTAGACGAGACGAGAATTGCGAAATTTTTGAAAAAATTTGACGATCTCTCGACTTTGTATTTTTTAGGTGACGATTTTTTTTTTCATTTGAAAATAGAGCTTTGCACACTGCAATCTCAATATTTTTTAGATTTTGCAGATGAAAAAGTATGATAATCAATTTTAGCTTCCGAATGTAGAGGACATCGTGCAAAGTAGAAAATGATCAGGAAGCAGCGCCTCCGTGGAAATAAAGAAAGTTGTTGCTGCAAATTATTATTATTTTTGTAATTTTATAAATTAATACGAATTAAACATTTTTTATTTTTTTTATGTTTATATTCTATATTTGCGGCATATATATCGCACATATGAGAGATATTTCCGGCAGATATCTATAAAATACAACTTTTTGCCATTTTATATAATGATATATCTTCTATATATTGTAACATATACTTTATTTCTGTAGTCGTTTGCAACGTACTACTTTGCAGTTTTGTTTATATATTATCTGTTTCCACATAAAATTTCAGGCAATTATCACAAAATCACTTTTATCGATGTTTTAGATCATTTTAAATGTATCGATGTAAAAATCTCGAAATTTTTTTTTTTTTTTTTTTTAACGAACTTTTCTTGTGAAAATACAGCGTTGATGCCAATGGATCTAATTTCAGAATCGAGGACTTATTTTTTTTTTTCGTCCCGATCTACTGGTTCTCAGAGAAAAATACGATACACCTTTCAGCAACGCAGTGAAACATACAGACTGTGCGAAAGCGATGTGCCAGCTGGTGATGACTTTAACTGCGGTGTAACCGGAATGAATCATCATGGGTGCCGCGTGTTTGAATTAACGAAATAAACGCGTAGGGGGGACTTTTCGTGGCGACGATAATTTCCGAATAGTTCATCGTCGGCGGAGCGATGTACATACATTTATAATATCTATATATTAACGAATTTGCCAGACGCGTAATCATTGCTACTGACCAAAATTACTTCTTGGAAGCCGTTTGGCTATCCATAATAAGCGAATTTGGTGGTTTTCCAATTATACACATTTCGACGGCAAACGCCCAAAGTACCCGATATCGAGTGTGCGGACCGATCGCGTTATCCGCAAAGGGTATTTTCCTATATTTGAAAATCCTTCTCTCATACTTTGCATGCGTTATTTACACGGGTCTAGACGCCGCGAGACGTTAAGTATACACACACAGTATGGTGTATATGTATATGTATACGTAATACATAAACGTATAGCTTTATGGAAGCTGTGAAGCTCGTTGCAGAAAACGTTTGAGAGAAGCGACCGCGAGGTCGGTGTGGTTTCCTTTTCACGCCGTGCGCGTCTACTTCCAACAGAATTTGTTATCTTTCGCCTCGCGAGAAACCTCTCTCTGTGTGCGACTAGTCTTTCTCTCTATCCGTCTCGTTCGGTTAACTGCGCTTCGGATTTCCACACCGGGTAATTTTCGTCGAACTCCGCCGAGCGGTTTCAACGCTAAAAACCTCCGCGGAAACTCGCGATGTATACAAATCCACGGATGGAAAAATATACCGGTCGCGCTTAAAGCATCGGCGGGACTATAGGGGAGAGTATTATAAGAGGAAAAGGCTGATCCATTTTCGATTATTCGGCATTAATACGACGCCGAATAGTCACGTTCAAGGATACGCACGATTATAATTGTTGGCAAAAGTAACGGGAATACTGCGGCGACTCGCGTATTCAACAGTTTCCACGATCTTTGATAATTGGATAAATTGAAAGATCGACGAGATTTTTTATTTTTATTTCGAAGACATTCAGTAGATAGCGTTGATCTTGTAAAATAAAATGTTTATCAGTAGCAAAGATACAGGAATTCGAACGAATTAGAAATTTATTATCTTTTTTTTTTCATATAATGAGTTGTATAAAGATTGCCTTCAATAATAATTATGGGTTTATTATAAAACGACAACTGCTTTATGCATCATTGTACAATGCTTTTCGTGGAAAGTTTCACGATATCCACGTCTCCTCGCCGACAAAAAAAAAAATTAAACTACGATGTTTGAAATGTATGGAATTTTTTTTTTAATGAAATATGTGATATTATTATTATTCTTAACTTTTTATAGTAATTAAACAACCCTTTATATTTATATACACAAATCAATTTTTGTTAATGCGAATTCGCAACCCGAATTTTTTTTTTCTGGTAACGCGTCAAAGTCAGAATACTACATGATTTTTTTTTCGATCCAATGATCGTAAAAAAAAGTTAGAACTTTTTAAAAAAGTTTTTAAAAAAGTAAAAAAAAGTTAGAACTTTTTTTTTTAAATAGTAATTCTTCATGTTTTGTATTAAGTTTTTCATTTACCATATTTTTTCATAATGTTTCATTAAAAAAATTGATTTCAATGTTCACCATTCTATTTTTTGAATACCGAATTTAAAGCCGATTATAGTGAATAGCGAGTATTTTGCCACAAGAAAGCGCGCGAGGACCACACAGGCCTCCCATGTTCCTTAAAAGGCAAAATAAAATCCTTACGCCCGATCCACCATTAATTTTCAACGCTAAAAATATTTTTAATATTTAATTTCGATTAGTAAAAAAAAAAAAAATGTTCATTTGCGACAGAAACATATGAATTTTTCCTCGGGAGACCAGTAAACTAACTGCAAGTTTTCCCGTTCAGTATCGCACGCCCACGACTGATAGAGCAACCGATCAGTTAAGATAACAGCCGACAGGCGAATAGGATCTTGACGCGGATAACGTTGCACGGAATCAGGATAAAAGAGATTGTTATTACGCCAACAGATACGTACTTTGATATTATACGTATATATATCTATATATATATAAATACGCTGTTAACACTCATAGATAAACGAGAATCGGTTATTAAACCGACGCTTATTATACCTATGTGCTCTCCCTGGAAATAGACAGGACATGTATCCATAGATCCCCCGTGGAATTCCCTTTCACTCGTCGTCGTCACCGTCATCGCCGTCGCGTCGTAGCGCCGGAACCTTTGAGACTCGCGTATGCGCACAGGTAACAAACAAACGCTCATTGTACTTCGATTCGTACAACAAACCTCACGAGTACGAAGCCTATTACCTGATTTCGCAGGTGGATTGTTGTTGCTCTAGAAACTGATCTACCGTGCGAAACCGATTAATCGCGGTGACCCTCGCAACACAGACCCGTCGTTACTCATATATATATATATATATATATCTACACACACATACCTTGCGCTATATCGATTTGCGCAATCAATCCGCACGGAGATCCGGTGTTGTGAACGAGATCGCGAGACTTCAAACAAAGCAGGTCGATTCAATCACGCAATTTCAATACGCCCTGTGCACGTTGCGAACTTTATTTACTTTCATGACAACGATATCTACATTAGTTTTTTTTTACCGCAATTACGATGAAATAATTAGAATCGATAGATTTCCCGATATTGTGAGTTACTTTTTGCTTATTAAACATCGATAAAAACAAACTATATATATGTATATATATTAATCGCTCTCATAACGCGAGAATCCATCTGCGATCAATCTGCTATTGCAGAGTCGTCTTGTGTGAGAAAGCAAAAAAAAATCTTAGACTTGAATTTTTTGAACGAATTCGATTGTTGTCGCGTAACTATTAATGTGTTTAAAATCAAATGAAAAAACTGTCTTTCGGGTCCGTGCACCGTCTCGTTTCGTTCGCGTTGTCGGTTCCGCGGACCACCTGCAGGAATGGGGAGAGGTCCCCTCCCGCCCGACGACGAAAGAACGTGCGAGAGAGCGACGATGGAAGTCTAAACGTATAGCGCGGGCCCTCCGGGCAAATATTCTACAATCCCGAGGAGAGTTTGTCTCCCCCTTCCCTCCGGCATTCCCTGACGTTGGTTATGCGCGCGTTCTCCACAATCCTTGGGGGCTCTCCCCATAGTCTTTATCTCAGCGGGTCCGCGGCCCGTGAGAGAGAGTCAACGAGAGGAGCCCGACGAGGTGGAGAGGATGAAGTCGGTTAAGAAAGCGCCCCGCGTTCAAACGAAAAAACAATATCCACCGAAGCCCGCGGGGTTATACCGGTATACTAAATGGTTCTTTCTGTCTCTCATCCCTATATCACCGACGGACACACACACACACGGGCGCGTGGGTACACCTATTGAGAGATCATTTCCTACGAGTCAGGACCACCTGCGAGGCGGTGAGCTGCGGTAGACCACACCGGGTGTGTGTGCCCTCGCGAGTGAGTGAGAACCCTCCGGACCCCACTCGGCATCAGAGATACGAAGAGGATTCCTCTCTCAAGCGAGAGGAGCCCCCGGAGGGAGTGTGCGCCCCCGCGGGAACACGACGATGACCAACGTCGGTGAATCTTCCGCCGAGCGAAACGTTCGCGTTTATTCCCTTCCCTGCTGCTCTTCCAGGAAAACGATCCCTTTGCCGCTAAGCCGCGTTAACAAGCTACTCATCTCGAATTTTCGGGTAGGCGGGGGCGGGTTTGCAGCTCCGATATATATCTCTATCGTAGAAACGGTAACACCCAGTGGCGGCTGTTTCGTCACAGACTCCGAGACGTCGTTGAGGTTCGTAGGTGAATGATTCGAGTTTCTGTGGTCCATCGAGAGCCAAATAACAGAGTGGGAAATCAGTGCGTTTCGTGTCTTCAGGTAAAGCGGCACTTCGAGGTGCCGTTTTCGAAAGGTGATTTTTTTTTTTTTTTTTTTCGTTTCATCGGTTGCGCCCCAATGTAAGACGCGAGGAATCTTTAAACGCCCTCGCGGAGCGCCCGAAAGCTCGGGGTATATCGGAGGCAACGCCCGTGCATTTTGAGATACTTAGGTAGGAATCGACTGTCTTCTTTTTCGTATAGTTTATCGCTTGTTGTCTTTCTCTATACCCCCACTTTTCGTGTTCCTCGAGTTGCCTCGAAGGATATCTATCGAGATGCCGACGGTAATTGGTGCCTCGTTGTTCCTGGGAGGCCGGAAGCCATCAATTACCAAAGGCCCCCGAAAAGCCGAATGAATTTGCGAGGCGCGCTGCTTTGCTGGGGCTTCTTTGCCACCATCGCACGTCGGACCACGTCGTTCGATCCTTTTAGGTTACTTCTTATACCATATTACATACCTATACCTATACCAATACCTGTGCGTTACTCATACCAAGTATCGCAACATCATCGTCTTCGCAGCATCGTGACTCGAAGCACTCGTATTCTTAGGATCAGAAGAAAGCACCCCTTTCCCTTCCTCCTCGAGCACTACTACAAATATATTTACCGATGTATTTAGATCCTTTTCCCACCCCGATTTGTTCTTCCTAATTATACGACACGAAACACGGCAGAGGCGTAAACGTATAATCCGCAAATAGTAGAGCCATTTCAGGATCGTTAGCTGCCCCCAATTAGGAACGGGCGAATCTTCAATGGGATTTTTTTTTTTTTCGTTTTATTATTGCACGAACCTTGACGAACTCGTTTCGAACGTTGAGAGCTAAACGACTGGCAACTTCTCCCCTCAATCCCCAAAACATAAAATGAAGTCTCGAAATTCTACTATCTTATTTCGCAAAGTTGATGTATTAGATGATTAGTGTGCTTCAGACTTGAGAAATTGCACGATTGAGTCGTCTTAATTTACCATTGCGGAAATAATGTTTCCATTTGGCGGTTAAAATAACGATTTTTTTTTCGTTTTTTCTACTTTTATCGTAAAGAAAACATTGAAGTTTGTCATCAGGAAGCGCTGCTTTTTTATTGGATTCGCGGATCTTTGAAAAGAACGAATTGTCTCGTTGGATCTTTCAATGGTATCGGGTCGCAGATACAGATCGATCCAACAATCCGACGCGGCGAGGGCAGGTGAGCAATTTGTAATTACACTTGTAACAACACAAGAGAGTCACAAATGGGTATACATAATGATTTTTTTTTTGTTTTTTTTTTTTTTTTTCTTTTTCAATCGTTCCGCGTGCTTCCGAGAAAAATATGAAAGCGCCGAGGACAAGGTCTTTCCGTGTATATAAATCGTATCTAATGTATAGCTTGGAGCAAAAAAATTCTCGCGCACTCGACCCGTATCTCGATCCGCTGGTGCGCCTGGTAGCCGTAGTTACTATATATATATAAACGCGCGGATACACACATCGAAGCATTACATGCAGAGAAGCCCGCCGAGAAGCGCCACAAGAGTAGCACGCATGGAACATTCAATCAGCGAGATGAGAATAATAATTTTCTCAGCTGATATTAGAGTTCCACGAAGTTGGTATACGCCGTATATTATAATACCGTATTCCCGAGTTTATTCCTCAACGCTATTAGTGCATATATATAGCATATATGTATAGTATAACCCGTACGATATTGCGCGGACATAATACAAAACGCGTGGAGGGGAAGAGAAAAAGCGTTATTAATGTTCGAGTCATTTAATAATCTGACTCACGGGCGTTCGCATATAATAATAAGAGAGAATAAGAAGAAGCAATGGCACACACGTGAATCACTCACTTGGTGATGCGAGTCTCCGACGACTCTCTCGTTTATAGTTCCCTCCCCTCTTTTCACGAGAAATATTAGCATATATGTTACAACCGCGCAAGTGACGAAATTCAACGATCGTCAACGGCGCAGACGCGAGTCATAAAGAGTTCGCGAAAAAAAAAAAAGGGAACAAAAAAAAAGGAATGAATAACCCGTCGCATTATCGTAAATTATTGTGATCCGCGGGGCGCGCGACAGAGTACGTAGGAACGATGATTCGTTTCCGGCCTATGAGTTTATTAATGTAAATTATCATCGTCATTATTCGCGTCGCACTTATCACGCGGTCCTTCGGACTTCCTTCTCCCTTTTTCTCGACGCATATGGCAATAACGAAGTCTCGGTAGTTTCGAGGAAAAAGGAATCAGAGAAGTTGGTGATAAAATCGCTCTTATCAATTTCGGAGGCTAATTAGTCCACTCGGCTCATTTAATCAATACCCCGGCCGCGCATGCAGGGCTCGAAATTTAATAAAGTCGACTTTCGGCTTTTAATTTAAAAAAATTAATTAAATTAATAAAAATGTTAAAAAATTGAATTAATAGAAATAAAAAAAATTAAGTAAAAAAAAAAATTAAGGAAATTAAACGTATAACACTCCTCCTTTCGGAATCGAATTGTTGATAAATAGAAAAATCATCATAAAATTTCGTAAAATATTTATTACAATTATCATATTATACACGAGACAGTGAAACAGAGACTCGCGAATGAGATGAATAGCTCGAGCGCATCATTCCGCTGTAACATCGCGATCTTTCGGCATCTCTGGTATCGACAGTCCTTTGCTCCGGCGTCGTCTCGTTTCTGTCGGTAACAGGAAGCTTCGTAGTATATAGCGGCCGAACGGTCTCATGTATACGGTAGCGGATCTAAAGTGGCTTCGGCGCGCGTTTACAGTCGCGAGTTTCTTCCGGGAACGACGATTACAAAGGCCACACGAAGTACAACGTTTCCACGTATTCCAACGTATGTATGTACGATGTAAGGATCCAATGTATGTACGGTAAATCGGTATGGATGGAAGAAAGAACGAGGGGGGCGGCATTTCGCGTGTACCTATCTCTCATAGAGAGCAGACAAACCTCAAAGAGTAGGTAAGAGTACGAAGCATCAGGAAGAAATCGCATTCGTCGCTGGCATCGCCCGAGAAGTGGATGTCTCATCAAGGATGCGGCTCTCTATCCCTCTGTCGTTCGCATCAGCTCGTTCGTCTCTGGCAGTCCGGCAATCCAACTCGATCTCTGTCCTCTTTACCCATCTCTTCTTCGTCACACGCTTACCGCGCTCTCTCGACCGGCGTTTCCGCGAATACGCCTGTGAAACAAAAGAGGCTGATTACCGTACTGGTAAACGAGAAGAGATGGGAAGCGAGTTTAGAGACGAGGAAGATAGTCCGCGGAAGAAGCTTCGACGTGAGATAAAACCTCTTGGGAGATACAGCGCGCGAGAGAGATTTCGAGAAATAAAAGAGTCTACGCGGCTCTCCTCGTCTATAGCTTAGAGATTCTCAGCGGGATGCCGACGAGACGGAATTGCATTATTTATCCTGTGAGTCGTCGCTGTTGCATTCGAGTTCTATCGGTTCATCCGTTCGTTCGTTCGTTCGTTTATATATGTAGTACAAGTCCGGTGGCAAGTCTCACGAGAGAAACGATGAGCAACGAGAAACGAGGAATGAATAGACGAGAAATCTAAACTGAAGGATATGTATATACATATCCTTGATAGTTACACGCGCGGTACTTCAACGTCTTGCAATTATCGGTGTTACATACATTAAATTCTACGTTATTCGAATTGTCGTTCATTAACGGTTGCATTAACGAGGATATTACTGCGACTGTCGACGGTGCACGCGGCACAGCTCTGTCAGAGGCGCCTGTGTCACTCTGTTGCGGAGAATAAAAAAAAAAAGAAGATCGAGAATAATAGAAACAACGCGGTAAATCGAAAAAACGTGTCTTTGAAAAAGACATTTTTAAACTGAGAAAAAAATCGGTTTCGTCGAATAAATCGGAACTTGCGGGTGGCGAGAAAATTATTTCGTTGATTGAACGAAATATCACGTGGTCCGTAATAATTGGGAGTTAAATCGACTATTTCTTACTTAATCATTTCTCGATTTTTTTTCATCAGTGTAAAAATGATTTTTTACATGTCGCCGACTATCCTGAGTATATCTCTTCTCGTTTCATTTTTTCCGTCAGATTATTACTCTATCGCGAATACTTGTTATTATTTTCTTTTATTTTTTATTCTCGCCATTGTCACGTATCGGCAAGAGATTCTCTCGAAGCTTTTAATAGCTCGGATAATAATGAGACTCCCGAGGGGGTTGCAGATACAAGTCGAAGATATTTTCTCTCGATCGACACCATTTCTTCTCTATAACGGAGCGGAAAATTAATAATGACGTTAAGGAGTCGTGGCGCGAGTGATAAACGCGGCTGCGGAATTCGCCACGGGAATCTATCGTTCCGGGAAACAATGTCGACGCAAGACGTACCGTTCTTATTTTATACTCTGTGACATTGCCGGCGTTCGAGAGATAATGAAAGAAACGTATTAGACGACAGACGGATGATGAGCGAACGAAGAGGAACGGAACGCTCAGTCGGAGGCAATTGGAGATTCTTTCGACGAATGTAACTCGCATCGCGAAACGGCACCGGAACGCCGTGGAAAAACATGTAACGTGATGATCCCGAGGAAAAGCCTCTCGGCGGCAGCATCAATAACGCCCAGAGCTCAGGCTAACGCGGCAGACCCTGACCTCTTTCGCGAACCCTCCTCCTTTTTCCGGATGCCGTGCTTCCAGTCACCGACTAGCGGGCTACACGCGCTCTTCTTACTTATTCATTTTTTTCTTTTTTTTTTCTTATGGCACCGTAAATACTATGTAAGTATGTAGAGCATTCGTATTTATATACCATAGATAACACGATCTCTCAAACGGAGTCTCATTCCTATTGAATTTTATCGAGAAGCCACGAAGACGACGAAATGGTTCAACTCAGCGATATATTAGCCGAATTCGTCATAAAATTTATATATATATATTTTTTTTCGGAATAAGTCTTTTTTTTATATTCGGTGAAATAGTGATAACGCCGTGTTAACGGTGAAATAGTGTTATTAATTTTTTTTCGTCGAAAATACAGCGATGATAATCGACTTTGTACTTTCAATCGCTTTTTTCTATAGTGCAATTATGCAAATGATACAGCGATATGACATTTAAATTGACAGTTAATGAAAGGGATACTTTTTGCGTTGTGAATAGTTTAACGTGGTTATTAAATCGCTCATTTAAATCGCTCATGAATCTTCACTTTCGTTAAAGACAGCGAATCGGATACCCGGAAAAATCGGTCGAAATTAGTTTTTTTTTTTTTCGAAATTATTGGTGAAAAAAAAGGACCTTTTTTTTATTTGGATGTAATGAAAGCCTTGAAAAAATCATCGGAAAATATTAGAAAACAACAGAAATATAACCGCCGGAAGATGAATTTTTTTTTTTCGGCAAACTCGTCGGTGAACATTTTCTCGCAAAATGATCCGACATTTTCCCACAAAAACAAGTCGACAATAATTGTTTTTACAAAATGACGACGAATTGAAACTTAGCGCACAAAATCTATGAGAAATATTCGAAATTTTTATGTAAAGATTGAAAAATGAAGATCGATAAACAAAAAAAATTGTCAGCTTATCGCGTATGGATTTGGAAACGATCCATCGAACGTTTTTCCAGATACGCTGTCCGCGTTTAAACAAAAGTGTTCTGTGAAAAAATAAGTTCAAAGTTTCACCTCGCATTGAAGGAAAAACTTTCATTTTTACCACACATTGTCAATTTTGCAGACATCAATGTGAAATTTCCAGAGTACCTAATATTCTTAACTCTTGTAACTCTGAGAAAATGCGAAGAAAAAAAAATTTTGATATTTAGTAGCGCTATTAAAGGGTAAAGATATTTGATCAGCGATCGTGTTATCACTCCTTTCTAAGTTAATTTTCTAAAAATGCTAAAAGTCCCCAACGCACTGCATATATAATCTTCCCGCTAATTCACTATTGCGAGACGCGCGTGTCTGTCCGCCGTTACGATACGATCATCGGATACGCAGATTGGCGTTATGCGAGATTGAGATCCCCATATATATACGCGGGAGCGCGAAACTCGTGGCTCAACAGTCTTTCTAGTCATTCGACGTGTGTTTTTTTTTTTTTTCGATTCCTAATTATTGCAGCCGAAGGATCGGGCGCGAGCCGTTCGGCAGGGGGGGGGGGGGGGGGGGAGGTTTGTCCGTGGCGCCAGCGCGTCCGGCCGTCTCGTGTAAATAAAAAAAAAACTCTTGTCTAATTACGAACGTTTACACAGATCGATATCGCACGGTATCGATTATGGAGCATAGTACACGCGCCGCGCTTGGACGTGTGTTTCCTTTTTTCCTCAATTTGTTTTTTTTTTCCGACATCTACCAGTGGTATTATAATAGTCGTACAGATTTTCTTCTGCATCTGTCATTATAGTTATGTTTCGCGTTAGACGATCGTGTAAACGCTCTTGTATCGCATATCTTACATTATTACGAGCAGCGGGAAGGGAGAGCCGCAACTCCGTTGTAATCCGCGAGTGAGAGAATTCGCGTCGCTTATTCACTTTGCCTTATAACTCGGTGAAACACGATATAACGAGAGAAAAATTAATGGACGCTACCGAGAGATGGTAGTGGTTTATATTCGTTCTTCTACTCGAAGTATACTAATAATACTCCGGACCCGTGCGGTTTAAATACCAATTTTGTTAGTCCGTCGAGTTTTTATCACCGACGATCATTCGTTCCCTTAACAAGTCTCTCTACGACTAATAGCACTGCTGTCCCTGAATAAGAGTCAGTAATTCAGTTGTCAAGAAAAAAAAAAATTGTGAAGTAGTTTTTCATCCCTCAACTCAATAAATGTTGTGTCAACAAAACTCGTCGGCTCCTCCAATTACTTCGAGATGAAAATTTAAAAGAGCCGAAAGTAAAAAAAAATGTTTACATCGCTTCCTCGGTAATCATTAAATTATCTTTACTCTTATAACGCTTTCACTGTAATTTTCTCGCAGCGGAAGCTTTGGGAATGAAAGAAATAAAATAAGAAAGCAATGTAATCATTTTTTATTTTTTGTTTCTTCATAGCGGAGGTTTCGTTTTCGTAAAAAAAAAAAAAAAAAAATCGAGATTTTCACGTTATGACGAGTCGCGATTTTTTTGGATCTACGAAATTTTTCATTATCTTGAAACGGAATTATCGAGGTTTTGGTTGATAGATAGATAGGTCGTGAGTCACCCGGGGTGAACAGGAGCCGCAAGCGATTCCGCGGTAACGAGAGAAACAGCGCCGCGGCGCTGGGTTCCGATCATTATCCACGTCGGGGTTATACTCTTTCTCTTTCTTCTTCTTCTTCTTCGACTACTGATCTTGAGAGTCGCGCGCTCGCGCCGGGGTAATTGAGAATCCTTGAGATTTTCACGATAAGAGAGCTCTCGGAGCCGTAGCAGCGGAGGAGACGTTTCTGCGCGCAGATATATACGCGCGATTCAGGTAAGAACAGCGGGTAAGCGCTCTCTCGCAAAGTGCGTATAATACAACACTGCGGTCGCTGCCTGTCTTCTCGTACATCGGGACACGGAGTACAGCCACTGGTCCAGCGGCAAAGATTTATTGTCGTCCTTTTTTTTTTCCATTTTTACAACGGGATGCTACCGCGTGCGTAAGTGCGTATATAGGTATTTATGCGTATATACGCTGAGAGGAACTTCGCGGGACCACGATTTCCGCTCTTTCTTGTATACTTTTTTTTTCTTATCACTCGTAACCACAGTCATAGCGCGAAAAAACAACAAGTGTTTTAATGCTCAATACGATTACTTGATGCGCACCATGGAGCGTTGCATGCAACTTATAACTCCCGAGAATTCTCGACGGTGGATAATATTAAAATGATTCTGCATCTTGCAGACGATTATCAAGAGACGCGGTAGCGTTTCGAAGCTAAAGAGTTTAGAGGAAAAATAAAACACGCGGAAAGTTCGTGCGCGTCGTTGTCGACAGCTATCAATGCTTTCTATATACATATATATATAAATCATATGGCAATATGCGGGTCTTGAAACTTTAATTCTGTATTACGATTAAGTTGAGATGATATATTATCTATTGGCAGAGAAGAAACGGAGAGGGAGTAAGAAATTTTTTTCGAAGAATAAAGAAATGCCGGTGTCTTACACTGCGAGGCGATATAGAAGGGGGGATGTCGGCTTCTAGTCGAAGCCGTTGGACGTTATCGATAAGAAAAAATGAAAAAAAAAAAAAACATTTTTTTTTTAATTTTTCATTGCATAAATACTTTTTTGCGAAGCGACACGTCTGGGGTATGTGATACCCCATTAAATGTATATATATATATGTATATCGGCACTTACCGATTCCAGTTAATCAACCTCCGCGATGTCCGTTGTCTTGTTAAGTCGCTCGACGACGTGAACGACGCGTTTTTTCAATTTCGAAATATCTCTCGCCGTTTCAAATTTGTTCCACGTGAGCGGTGGTCTGTTGGCGGATGTTTCCGAATTATCAGACTTCCGGGATGTGTATCGGAGCAATGCTCCCAGCGCTACGTCAGCGACTTCTTCCCAATCCTGTAAATTTAACAATCAATATAACTCCTCACAAAAGGACAAAAAGTCCGTCGAGGATCGATAAAACATGCCAAGGAATTGATAAGCACACGGAGGGTAAAAGTTTGAAGTGAACGCATACATTGCGCAATCATCGAAGTTTTCGCGACGATAATCGCTGATTTAATAATTACAAACCGTGGAATTTAATCCTCTGGCAACAACGATGGAATTATACATACGCGATGTACGCTGCGCGAGAAAACGGTTAAAGATACGCGAGTCAGTGTGTTGGCTTCGGCTACCGGTACGAGTGGCGGGACTTCTCGCGTATACACAGTCCCTCGCGCAGAGCAATAATCTCGCACCGGCTGTGGTTGAGCTCCAAGCGATATAAATCCATTACACATGTGAAGAGTCTCGAGTCTCAGAGAGAAGGAGAGCAACCGAAAGCTCAATTGCACCGTAACACCGAGCGAACAACCCTTTCGATTTTTTCCGTCAACGCGCGTGTTTCGCTCCGACGAAAAATGCAGACGGAGACACAAAAAAACATTTAAAGACTATGCGGCCGGTGACTGCGCGGTTACGTACGAAAAACACAGGAAATGCAAGAAAAAAAATGAAAAAAAAATTAATAAAGGAGAGCGCATGCGGGTCGAAGTAGAACAACGCCAGCAAAAGGAAGAGAAAAATGAGAAAGGGAAAGGAAACATTTTTGCGCAAAAGTGAAGTAGAAAAATGAGAAAAGAAAGAAACACGGCGCGGAAGAAAAAAATTAAAGAAAATAAAAGTGGTTACAGGTATAATCGAGAATGCGAATCTTTAGCAGCGGGGCAATGCACGGGGAGAGGCAGAGATTGCACGCATGCGGACGTTTACACTTAGCTATATACGTAAGCATTATATAGTACTGTATTAGATGTATATATGTATATATACGTACGACGTCGTCGCGCAGCTGCGGCTCGAATCCGATCGCGGATTCGAGCATCGCGTACTTATCGTCGCTTACGTTTAGCCGCAGAAGAAGGAGCAGTAACCTCAGGGCGCAATGCAAATCGTGACCGGCTCGTTCGCGATTCTGCAATCAATTTTTTTTGTTTTTTTTGTTTTCTTCCGTGTCACAAATTCTAATGTTCGGCCAACGGCAATCCACGTTGATATCGAAATTTTTCAAATTTTTAATAGAAAATCGATTACTTTGCGATTACGCGCCATTTGCGGCAGAATTCGAAAATTTATTTTACAATTTCTTCGAATGGAAAACTTTTATCAATCAATTTCTGCTATAATTCGGACGATATTCCGATATGAAAATATTGCATTTTCGTTCAAAATCGTTTTTTTTAGCAACAATTGTAGAGTATGAAAGTGATAAGCCGCACTTTGTAATCAATAAAATTCGTGTTTTACAGCGTTTCAATTTGGAAAAAAGTATATCGCGAAATATATATTATATTACTGATATATATTTTCCGCGTATCCTTTTTTCCACGTGGATACGTTCAATATGTTGTTGTGATCGTTCGGAGCGATTCCCACGCGTCGAATATAAAAATAAATGATTTTCACAGAATTTTTCGATAATATTGCTGCGTAAACGTTGCAAAAATAAAAAAAGAAATATACCAGTCGAAGTGCAGTTTAAAATAGAAGAGGGAATATACTTTTTAATCCCCGGAGAATACGCACACGCCTTCGGCATTTTCGTTCGCGAAGCAACGTTTTGCGGTCATTGTAATTTGAATTTTTTCGTAAGTTCCGCGATGCATTCGCGGACAAGTAGAGCGACTTTTCATGCAGCTATCGCATATCGTCTCAAGCGCACGGGCGATCAAGGATTCGTCGTAGACGATAGTTTCTTCAGCGGTAGATAGCGAGCGGAGAGTCTCTTCGGCGCTGTTCCGTGGATATATCTTGGTATTCGTGAAACTCCCAGAGAAAATTCACCCGCGAGCCCTTCCCGACGCCAGTATACCGGGGCGCCAATCTATTAAATCTACCTAACCGAAGCGAGAAAGATACCATAGGCGAAGAGGCGCGCGAAAGATTTAGCAAAAAAATGAAAGACCCCCGAGAGATGCGCGATGCGAAGAGCGTGTGCGTGCCTCCGGGTAGAATGGAACCGGCGCCGGTTTTCTTCGCGAGAAGGAAGAAATATTTTTCTTCTTCTCCTTCTTCTTCTTCTTCCTTCTCCCGGTACATTTCTCGTGTGCGTACACTATATTCTTAGGGAGAAATATACAGTGTCGTGGAGAGTCTATGCTTTTGCCTGTTGGCCGAACACACTGTGCGCATGGGATGTAACGAGCAATTACCGCTCGTGCGGCCGTAAGATCCTCCAAGTGCGCGAAGATCGTGCGATACGTCGAGTCCAAGAGGGTCGGGAGACCGGTAGCGGCCAAAGATCGGGAATTCCTCTCCCTGACGCCGCGGAGAATCCTCCTCTCGATATTTCTCAACTGGGTCGTCAGCAAGCCGATCTCATTCTGATGTGCGTGTATTAACAACATAGTATACATAGTATATAATATATATATAGATGTATATATTCAAAGCAAAGCAGTATGGAAACGATTGAACGGGAGCCGCCGTTTTGCCCGTCGCCATCGTGGCGATGAGGAGCACAAGAGAAAAACGAGGGTAATTAATCTGCGATGATAAATCAGACGTCTGTCTCTCGCCCGCCGCAAAACTCAAACGCCTCATGGTTTCGCTATACCGCACTTTCGTCTCCGTCGCTCTTTCCCTTTTCTCATTTCGTACCGCGCTACGGCACTTGGCGTGCGGACTGAATTATTTACTCGTTATTTCACACTACGGCTATAAACGCCAATCTCTTCCTACTTCATCGCTCATATCGTACGGAACTCGCGCACCAAAATCTTCATATTATAAAGGAAACTACGGGACAAATCGTCGAGATAAATTGTCTCAATATTTTCGTTAACTTTAACAAACAATCGGATTAAATTTTGTGGGTTTTTTTTGCATTTTACGTTTCGATTCCCTCTAATTTCGAGATATTTTTTTTTTTTTTAAGAAAATTTGTTTGTATGCAAATAATTTTTTTATCAATGATCTTTTTAATTTCTTCCAGAGAAACAAATTAAACTATACGTTTCATTTTTGAAAAAAAAACAAAAAAAAGAAAATGACCTCCAATTTACCCCAAATGGATATGTTTTGATATATAGTGATTTTTTTTTCTTATAAATTAGCCAATGAAAGGAAAAAAAATTCCAGAACGAATGACACTGAAGTGTGACGACCTTTCGGTATTGATTTACGGAGCGTCAATGATTGATAATTCGAATGAAAGGACAATTCTGTTTCTCTCTCACGCAGACGCGCGCGCCGCCGAGCGTCCTTTCTACCGCGGAGCCTCTCGATTCAGAGCATTTGCTTTTTAAATTGTCTTTTCACTCTGTTTTTTTTTCTTTTGCTTTCATCATTTTTTATATTTTAAATAGCGAGGCTATAAACCCCGCGGCATATATGCCCGCGGTGATTCTTCAGGCCTCGAGGTATTCACTCTTCGGCATCATTCTCGTTTTACAGTTAAGGACGTTGGCTACGATGAGACTCTCTTGTACCGAGATCGCGACTGTATATATATATATATTTATTAATTGTATACAGACACGCAGACTTGTAGCCACGCATCCTCGAGAGTTAGTAAGACGTTCGTTCGGGAAATCGGCCAGTCGCGTAGGTCAGAAAGACGAACGAACGAGCGAACGATCTAATTTTTTTTTTTTTTTTCGACAACTAAAATCGGTTATTATTCCTCCGAAGAATTTAGAAATTTCAAAAAAATTACAAAAAAAAAATAAAAAAAAGTACCGATGATCGGAATAGTGAAAAAAAAGTTAATGCCAATGATTTGATCTGAAAAACGCGGCCTTCGAATGGATCATATTCTTTCAATGACGTCATATCCAGCAGGATGAGATGAAAAAAATTAAGCATACAAGCTGTTAGCGTCGTCGAATGGACTATTCAAGAAACGGTTGAGGCGTTCGTGAAACGAGAATAACATGGGTAGTGGTGTGGAGGACCTATACTCACTGTGATCCGTTTAACGCGCTGACGCGAGGCGAAGTGGGCCTCAATCTGACTCTGAACGAGCTGCAGATGGTTCTGACCGATCGAAGCCACGTAACTTCCGGGACATCGTGACTGCAGTCTGGAGACCAGCTGCTGAAGCACCAGAGTCATCGACAGCGGATCGTTCGATTGTATCCTGTAACGATTCGTAGTTGTGCCCGCGACGATCGTGACAACGTTACCATTTTGCGTGTTTTGCAATCCGAGAGCGTTGGAATTTGTCCTTTGCGAATGTTCGCCGATGTATTCTGTTTTGGAGGGCAAACGGCGTGTAGAAATGAAAGGATATTTTAAAGAACGATATTCCATAAAATCGAGAAGCTTAGCGACGAAATAACATTACGACCAAAATCTCTTAGCATCAATGCGCTAAATATTTGTTCAAACATTTTCGTAGGAATTTGCGGAAGGAATTTTTATTTTTTTATTATTTTTTTTTATCCGGAAAACCACAAATTATGAGAATTTATCGGTAAATTCGAATTGCCACATTGAGATAAGAAATTTTGGCGCTTATTTGTTTTTTTGTGTTTATATCTTTACCCGGAAATAGTTGACTGAAATTAACGAGGGACTCCCCGGTATTTTTTATCGTCGCCGTGAAGGATGCTGTGTTTTCCGGTGGACACGCGCGTAAAAACATTCGCAATGGCAGATTCGCGATGTTCCGCAACGCGCGAATGTGTCCGTTGGCCGTTTCGTAACTGGCGGTTACGATTATTTCGGACGACAGTGCTGGTTGACTTCCGTTTATATAGATCATCGTTTGGAGTATTTGACGATCGGCTGACGAATAATTTGATTTAAAAATTACGCTTTTCTTACCTCCACTCCCCTCTTTCACATTAATATTTCACACAGTCTTTTTTTTTTCATTTCTGTATTCGCGATGATTTTTTTTTTGTCAAATTTCTTCCGAATGACACGATAATGGTATTTAAGCCCTCAGATACGGGAAACTCTTCACCGGTCATATAAAACGCTGATTTCTTTTGCTCGTAAAAATAATACGCAAATGCGAAAAAAAAATCACTTTGAAACTTAAGAAGACGGCAATTCCAAGTGACTTTAGATGTTTTTTAAATTTTTTAACAATATTTTATAATTAAACGGAAACTTTGGATGAATGTTTACGTCACCGGTAGGTGAGATCTTAATCCGAGTTTATCACATTGAAGGGACCTTAAGGGTGTTAGGAAAAAAATCACTTCCCTTCATTATTTTCATTTTTATAAAATTGTTATAATAATAAATAAATTCGAATAAAAAAAAATTGGTCTTGACAAAAAAAAAAGAGAAATTTCATTTTTTCAATAAAAAAATGTTTACTTTTCCGATCAAAAAAATATTAAACTTGTCCAATTTTTTAGTTTGGAATACATTTTTTTTTCATCCCTCATTTTTTTATAGCGAAAAAAAGTGAACTGATTTTTTCTGCTTCAAATAGGTGGATCTTCTCTCCCGAATTGCAATATCGTTACCGATTACCAAATGTTTTCATAAAAATTTCGTTCAGCTGATGTGGTTCGCGACATCCCGCGGATAACGCTGATTCAATAAAAAAAAAGTAATCTAATTAAGAAAAAAATCATAATAACTCACACAGTGTTGAAAAGACGTGAAAGTGATCGTTGACCACAAGTGGTTTCGCAACTTCGACGTTAACTTGTACATCGTGAAGTGGCGTGTACGACGAAAGATCAATGCTGACGCGACACATAGTGTGTCGTCCTTCGGTCTCTTCGTTCGCGTCAGCGAAGGGACACGGTTCGAGGTCTTTGGAGACATTGATAGCGACGATAAGTTCAGATTCGACAGTCGTATTGGCGAGTCTATCGTCTGCGACAACAACATATAAGCAACATTCGGAGCAATTGAGAGACACAATGTACAGCGACACTTTATCAATGATTACTACCGATAAAAATGATGTTGAACACCGGCGAAAAAAAACAAAAAAAAAATTTAAATGGTCTCAACGATTAATAATAACAGAATAATCATTAACTCTGTAGCCGAGAGACAGTTTTTGAAAGAACGTCGAAATAATTACCAGAACCGGCGTTCTTCGATTGTTTGCGTAACTCCAGTAGTTCGTTTTCGGCGGCCTTGTAGTCAAAGCCGCGACGATGAAGAGGCGGAGCAATGAAGAGAGACGGCTCGGCGCCGAGGTAACAAGCCTCAAGGCGGCCTTCTTCCGAGAGGATGACTATCACCCCTTCCAAATGCTGTGTAGAATCATTCCATACATACATACGTACATATCTATACGCGTGGAACGTTGTTATTATTATAGCACATGGGGGAGCAATGAGAGTTGGCAAGTTTAGGACGAATCAGAGCGCGTCGCGCTCCGAGATATAAGATATGAAACTCGATGAGACGACTCGGAGTAGCGGCACAACATCCAACTTTTAAACAAAACTTCGTATGTATATATCG
The DNA here is from genome assembly GCA_964006125.1 of Cryptus viduatorius. NCBI lineage: Eukaryota > Metazoa > Arthropoda > Insecta > Hymenoptera > Ichneumonidae > Cryptus > Cryptus viduatorius. The sequence goes on from OZ023220.1 coordinate 8,780,947, forward strand.
TCGCAATTTCCCGCTCGTTATACAGCCGGACATTAAACAAAAGCATAACAACGAAAAAGTAAACGAGTTTCGCGCGACGCGAAAGAGGTCGTCAAATTTTTATTCCTCGTGTATATATAGTACGCACAAGAGGATTCGCTCCCTCATCCGCGGGGTATTATAACTATATAGGAAAAAAGATACGAGCCGAAAGTTTACGACTCCGCGGTTTTCCTCGAGGGTCAAACAACGAAAGACCTCGAAATTCTTGTATCCGTTTCTTTCTTCCTTCGGGGCTATAAGTGCATAGCGAAGAACTGCTGTTTTTTTTTTTTTTCTTCGAGTGGACCATTAGCTTATCGGAGCTATAGGGACAGACGGAGTTTCGTTCTCAAGCTGCTCTCGCGGTGTCGGATGGCCGTGAGTCCTCCGAGAATATCCTCTTTAGTTTATATTTTTTTCTTTTTTTTTTTTTTCTTTTAAAATCTTTTCGTAACGGAGAAAGTGAGGGGAAAGAAGTTGAAAATAAAAAATAAAAGAACAAATGTTGACGATAGAAGAGTGGATATTTATCCTGTCGGGGCGGTCGGAGTCGAGCGCGCAAAAGCTCGTTAGTCGTTCACGCGCTCGAGGTTCTCTACCGCACTCTCCGGCGCGATAAGATAAACGGCCGGTGCCAATCGACACCTCCGTAGTTCTTCCTATTGGACTTGTTTCGCGTCGATATTATAATACACGAGTACAATATACATCGCTGCGCTTGAATCGTCGTGGACAACTATAGCGCAGGGAATACGATTATTTTTTTTTTCGACCGCAGAACATTTGATTTTTGGCCAAAAACGACTGTTCAATGTTATTAACTTTCCGATTTACAGATTGGAAACCATAGAACACTAATATAACATTTTTTTTCAATTCTTTGGAAAATAGAAGACTCAACATAAGACGTATCAAAGTGATGTGAAAAGACTCGGCCGGTAACAAATACTGTAACGAGTGCCGTTTCGAAATATTTGAGAAAAAAATAAAATTTTGTTTCCCGGCGAAATAAATAGACAAAACAATTTACTATTTTCCTAAAATTTTGTGGTTGAAATGGCATACATTACAATGGCATTCATGTTTTTGAAGGTATTTCAATGCGACGCATGCGCGCATCGAATCAAAGGTTTGTATTCGTTTAATGAAATCTACTCGTAACTCAAAAACGACAAGTATTTCGGCAAAAAAATACGTTTGAACGAAAAACTTTGATCAGTTCTGAAAATTCACTTTTCGCCTCAAAATTTGTCGAGATATTCGCGTCTCTCAATGTTCGTCGTCATTTTTTTTACCGAATCAAACTTTCGCGGATATACAACATTGCCATGTAAGGGGATACCTACTCTCGCGGCGGAGATAATCTCTGCGGAAATCTCGAACGATCGCGAAGGCAACAAGTATACCACAGGGTTCGGGTATTCACCGCTCTTTAATGTGGATTTCTCCTATTTCTAGGGATTTCCAACGATAGGGTCGGTGAAATAGACGCGGATAGTGAGAAAAAAAACCCCTTCTCCGAAGTGCTTTTAGTCGACAACGAAGTACTGCGGAAGAGGAACATCGATAGCGCGCGGAAAGCAACTAGCGAGGGAGAAGGTCTCTCGATTTCGTTGTCAAAGGTCATCTCGCTGGTCGATTGGCCGAGGCTATCGTTGAAAGCGCGAGCTGATAACCGAGACTACGCCGGTGTCCCCCATATCGTTCTTTTCCTCTCGTGTTTTTTTCTCTCCTTCTTTTTTTCATTCAACATCTCGAGCTCTTTTCGCTCATGTAATATCGCGAATAAAAATAAACTCGTCTGTATTGGTCTGTCGCGGATTAAAAAGCCTGCGGCAACTAAATTACGAATAAATAAGATTGAAAAAAAAAGAAGAAAAAAAAAGACTACGAAGAAAGATAGAAATCGTTGAATCGCTGGCGAGACGCAACGAGGACAACGTCGGGGTTTCGCCCCGTCGTATAATTATAAATACATATCTACAGTTTCTCTAGCACTTTGTACTCAACGAAAATAACTTCTCACTCGGTGAATTCGGATGTTTTCTACTATCGCGATTTAAAATTACCAAAAGCCAAAGAGAAATGGCGAGAGATTAATTCAACTGTCTCGATAGTTGTTCCTTTTGCATAAATTTAAACGCGTTGTATATGAGTCGATGGGGGGTTTCGATATGTATATAGAATATAATGTGTGTTGTCCGTAGTAAGCGTAACACACGTTTACCTGAAAGTGGGCTCTCGCAATGGCAACAGGTGTGAAAGGCAATTGTGCGGACCACTTGAGAGTTGTGCCTTCGTAAAGCAGAAGAGTGTCAGTGTCAGCTACGACGAGTACCATCAGTTTGCCGTCGGGTTCTGTAAAAAAAAAAAGAACAAAAAGCTTGCGTTACGTTACGCAGTCGAATGCCTACTTATACTTAACTACGAGATGACAATGAGAATTTTTTCTTACGTTAACGAAAAAAAAGGTATTGAGATATCTGCGCGTAATTACGAATGAATTAGATGTAAATTTAAAAAATTCTGGTCGTTTCATAATCTTTCTGGATACTTATTCAACCGCTGTTTCAATCTTAAAAAGAAAAACAAAAAATTATATATGAACTTTTTATTTTTGGATTCTGAGACGAATTTTGAAAAACAATATTCCATTCATCGGAAAAATTTTCACAAAACTAACAATAGATAATTTTTTTTCTCGAAGTCGGAGTGAGTTCTTCCCGATGAAAAATTGGTAAAATAAAAATATTCGAAAAAGATTCACAGAAATAAAGAAAAAATTACTTCTTTATTTCACGTTCCACCAAAGGGTGCCAAAAAATATTTCACTCGACCAAAAATTGATAATTAGCACGAAAAAAACAAAACAAGAATTCATTAATTTTAAGAGAGACGCGATTCGTTTAATTTAGCGAAGTTCATTTTAATCGCAAAAGCTCTGCGGCTCTTGAGGTCTACTTGACCATCGAATAAACCAACAAGAAACTTAATGAAGCAAATGCATTTTGATCGAAAAAAAAAAAATTCAAACGTGTCGCGTTGGGTTCGGAAAAACGATATGCTTCAATGAAGCGTTCTAACGTAACGTATTTACTTTACCGATTACGTAAGCACGAAAGCAAATTGGATTGTACTCGAGTCTCTTCGAGTATTTGAGAGCCGTACAATTGTCACGGAAGCAGTAGAGATTCCTTTCTGCCAGGACGACGATACCGACCTCGAAGCTACTTAACGTGACGGCCTCGATGCCGAGGACAGCCTCGCCGAGGTTGTAAGTCCAGTCGGGTTCCAGGCTTTTCGCTGTACCATTGCCTTCCCGTACAGCATCACTGTTTCTCCCGGATTCTGCCATATTTTGGTACCTGTATCATTTTTTTTTTTTCATTTTTCTTTCATTTCTCTCAAAGCAAAGATTCGCTCGACCATTAGAAAAAATCGATGATCGATAAATTTAGATGATATAAATATGAATTGGACATCGTAGATCGTGAAAATCGATGAAAAACGATGAGGCAACATTTTTCATTTTTTTTAAATTTTCTACAGAGAAAAAATTCGCTCGATCATTAAAAAAAATCGTAAATTGATAAATTTCGATAAAATAGATTAGTAGAAAATTTGCCATCATAGAGTGTGAAAATCGACGAAAAACGATGAGGGAACCGTTTTTCATTTTCTTATTTTTAAATTTTTTACAGAGCAAAGATTCGCTCGATCATTAAAAAAAATCGTAGATCCATAAATTTCGATGTTATAGATTAGAATTTGACATCGTAGAACGTGAAAGTCGATGAGAAACGATGAGGCAACCGTTCTTGAAACAGTTGGAATAATAACTGCACTACACGGTGAAGAAAATTTCACAATGCCAACAGTGAAACACAAGCAAACCGAGGAACGAACGAGCATTAAGCGCGCTTGTCGTTGCTGCTGTTGTGCTGCTGCTGCTGCTGCGGTCTCTCGGTTGCATATCTCGCGCCACAGCAGCAGCAACAGCACATAAGCTCAACTCTACGCTACTCCTATATGGTTATACATACCTCGTAACATACATTATTCATCGGGGAATATACTACTCGACTATTTCAACCTGCGCGCGGCATAAGAACCCCCTCACGGCATATACATATTTATATGGGCGTGTGTAGCGCACACGTATGCATATACGTACGTCTGCGTTTATATGTATACATATATATCTATATATATGTATGGTATATCTAATGCAACGATACGGTGGCTGTATGATACGAGAAAACATCAAAAGATATCCGCGATCGCGGCTCCCGTTCGTTAAATGTTAAATAATGAAGAATCTTCGAAAGATATTATCCTTCGAATAAGTGAAATGAAATTTTTTATTTTTCCGTTTCTATCGGTCGAAGAATTATTTTTTTGTCGTTTCGTTCATTGAAATTCGTAATTATTTAACCCTTTTGCAAAATAAAATGAAATATGATTTTTAATAAAAAAGATAATAATAATAAAAATGGCGATAAAAAATTTCTAAAAGAGAAGAGTTGAAATTTTATTTATTTTTTTCAAGTAAAATATCAATTAAAGACGTATTTTTCAAAATGATGGATTATGGAGAGAAAAAAATGATACAAAAACAAAAAGATAGATAAGTTATGAAATTGTTCTCTACTGTAATAGAATTACATGCAATAAAAATCTTTTAAAAGCGACGAGTCTCGCGGAAAATTAAAAAAAAAGATCTGAGAAAAGCGTAAATTAAAGGCGTAGCAATTTTTGCAATACTGCCAATGATTGAGATACAAAAGACCGCATCGTCTACAATGAATAGCAAATAATGCAAATTATGAATTATAGGAAAGAAAAAAAAAGAAAAAAAGATTGATATGCTCGACGTCTAAATACGAATGTGCGGTTATTATTAATGACATTTTCCTTATGAAAAATTGTTCAACGCTGCAGTGTTTCAGCGTCTTCGATAACGAACCGCAACGCAACTTGTAAGAATCCGATCACAGAAAAATAAACAAGTCGCTACCGACGATATATACATATGCAATGCGCATACAGATACATTTCGAATACCGGAGTCGGGATTCGTAACGCATTAATACTATGTAACGAGCTTCTAGTATCCGCGATCTATGCGTTACCGGTGATATATCATGCGGCATGTGTACTATGTATGGTACAATTGTCGCTGCGCGCGCGTTCCAATTAGCAGATACGAGAGATTGAAACCGTTTGCGGGTACGCGAGCGAACGTTTTTGAGAATTGGCGCTTACGCGTCATTCGAATAATATAATTGTGTTTTCTCGTTGTGTGGGCGACAATTTTTTTGTTTTTTTTTCTTCGTCAACCTCTCTCCTTCTTTATGCTATATGCTTAATCGGTTTTCCCGTTATTCACACACACACATATATATAGATATATAGATAGTGGAGCCATTAAATGCGACCGAGTTTTTCGAAGTATTATAAAATACGTCGAACGCGAGGAGATCAACGAGTTTACCGAGAATTCGATAGAATTCTATCAAATTCTCGGTTCTCCGTTATCACGTGCCTGTAACATTCCAGGATCCATCCGGAACTTGTTGTGACGAATACGTCGTTCCGCGAAACGTAAACCATCGACTCCGGTAACAAACGATTCTTCAACGTTTGTCCAAAGGTGTGAGCCTCCTGTTCGTAGAACAGTAGCGTACCGTCGAGGCATTGAACGCAGAAGAAATCTCTGCCTCGCGCCGCGCCGAATGGACCAGTCGTTAAGGAGGCCGGAAATCGGGGCAATTCGTGTTCGTAAACGACGTCTAGAACGCATCGATCTCCTGGGGACAAAAGAAAAAATAATCTTAGTATTATTGGAATAAGAAAAAAAAAGTAACGTTAATCGAATGAATTTCGAGATTTCAGGTGATTTGCAATAAAACCGTAAAAAAAAACTATAATAATAAAAGTTAAAAAAAATATTTAAAATATGAACGCGTTTTCGTTTCCTCAGTATAAATATTATTTAACATTTTTATTATAAAAAAAAAATTTTACATACGAATAATTTTTTTTTTTCTGTCATCGAAACATTCTTACGAAAGAATGTCTCGAAACGCATGAAATTTGATATGCATCGCTTCGAAAAATGTCGGTTCCATTTTTATGTAAAGTATTCTCTTTGATCGATGAAAACGAATCATCTTCCTGTCTTATCCTTTCGAATAGAAAATTTGACGTTAGTAACTTAACAAAAACTCGCTTGACCGCGTATATCGATGATGAGAGAAGCAAAAAGCTCTTTCCGCAGCCTCTCCTTAAACCAATTACGATGTAACGAGAAGGAATGCGAGTATAACATATACTTATGTGCCTACACTGTACGCTTACATCCGTACGTCGTCGCATAGCTGCGATCGAGAGTAGACGCTAAAGGATCGAGGAAGAATCAATAATTCCACATTGCGTTTTGCCCCTCTCTCCCTCCATCCCTTCCATCTCCACGATGCGTGTGTTCGAGATCTCGTACACACACGCGTCGACGTTGGCGTTTTATAAATCAACTCTCGATAATTCTCCGCACGGGTGATTTCGTCGCGTTTGTGGTACGATGGAACGACAAGAAGAGCACAGCAGAGGCGTTCCATCTTTAGAAATTCGCGTGTGTTATCGTTGCGGCTCAACGCTTCGGTCCGCAACATAAGTACACGCGCCGCGCTGTCGTCATTCAATCGTTTTATCGTCGGATAAGTCAGATTTACCGCGACTATGTTTGGCTTACAGAGGAGAAAATATATTCTCGGGAGATAAATGAACTATAATTAAATTAGACGACTACAAAAATAACAATAAATCATATACTACGCCTCTCTCGAAATAAGGCGCCAATGACGAAATTCATCATTCGTTTTTTTTTTTTTTCGAACGATTGAATCGATAACTGATAAACTCTTTCGGTGAGTTCATATTTTTTTGTGATTAATAAACATTTTTTTTCCTTTAGAAATCGTTGGAAATTTCATTGACGAAATGGGACGCTATCCGGATTTGAATGGGAATCGCATGGATCTTTCGGGGTCTCGATGTGTGCGTCAAAACCAAAAGACCATTCCGGACAAAGCGATTTCTCGTGTAGAGACGCGCGCGACGCATCTCTCGGACAACGCGGGTGTTGATTTATCAAATTTACGTTAGTACTGTAAATGGACCACTGTGTGCGCCTCCCTAACGACGCGTGAGAGAAATGGCAATAGCGTGGAACGAGAGGGTAAAGAGAGAGAGATATAGGAGAGTTTATACACGCGTGTGCCTTACACGCTCTGTAGCTGATTTGCATCCAATTGTTAGAAAACGCGAACACACGGGAAGAGCGGATGAAATCGGGAAAATTATTGAGAACATTTTTATCTCTACGCGAAATTTGCCAAAAAATGAGATAAAGTTTGAAAAAACATTTGAAGAGAAAAGAAAATGCAAATCGATTTTTTTTTACGGCAAATATTATAGATGTTTTTTTTCGTTCATGTGAATTTTTTTTAAATAAATTTTTTTTAATGTCATTTGTCATTATTATTTTTTAAAAGCGTAATATCCTTTTTTTTCTGGTCCGATGTGCAAATTTTGCTTTGCTTCGTAAGTTTGCGTTAGCGAGTTGTCCTGCATGTGTGTACCACTGCCATTATCCGGGAATGTATATCGATTCGCAAGAAACAGAAAGCCGTATTCCACATCGTGTTAATATTAAATGACGCGGTATTCGCCGTTCTGTTTCTTAGCAGCCAATGTGATGTCGATATATCGAGAATCCCGCGGATTCATCGATTTAACGTGACTCTCGAAATCGTTTTTGGTAATTATTCATTTTTTCTCGTGTCTCTTTTGTATGTTTGCATTTTTTTTGCTTGAAAATCGAGAGATTCGAAACATGAGCCGAAACATTTTAGCCGAAGTCCGCCGCAAGAAGATCGAATCTCCGCACAACTTCTCGCGTCCGAATGAGTTTCGCCTCCGGACGATATCCAATAACTCCGAGGCTTAAGGAAGTCTCGACGCAAGTTCGAGGGATGGTGAGAATCCATGTATACTACAGTAAGGACTTCGGTTTCTATTCGATAACGATGCGTATCGAATCTGGAAAAATTTTACGAACATCGTCAGGAGTCTCGGCGACCAGCGAGAAACAGCGTCAAAGCTGCATACCGTCGTGTCGCAAATCACACCTTTGCGTGGGTAGAAAATATCTTGCATTCCAGTAAAGTTATCCACGAGCCGTTTTGTCGGTGAAAGGTGGCAAATCGTAATTCACTCGTTTGACCGTTTGAGAATTTACAATATTATTATCAGAAAAATTGTTATTCGCGATGCTTGGGTGTCGCATTAATGCGAATTCTCCTTCTACAATCGATGGTTTTTGCGCGATACACCGAGAATTAACTGGTTCTCAGGCGCGTAAGAGCATAAAATATTTCTGGAACCTCAATTTTCTCAGAAATTTACTAAAAAAAAAAAAGCGATAATTCCTTAATAGCGAATACTTTTTTCCGAATTTCCCTGTTCACGTTTTTTTTTTTCGAATTTGGATAATTTCTATGTCCACCATTCAAAAAATGTATTCGGGTTCATTCGACTACGAAAGATAAAAAAAAATAAAAAATCAATTACTTTTTAAATATGTTAAAATTTAAGTTATCTGATTTCTAAGTTCTAATTTTCATTTGAACGTTCGTAATTTATATAGGCGATATGAAGTTAAGATTTTTTGAGAAAATCGAAAGAGTATGAACTAAAAATGAAATTAATAACAAATTTTCGATCAATAAACAAAAAATGCAAAATTGAGGTTCGACTGTACTTAGGGGGGGATATCGAACGGTACGAAAAGCAAGTGAGAGCGGCGCAGGTATAATGGCAAATGCGTGCCGAGGGGTTCGTGTTCTTCGACAGTGTGGATGAAAGATGCCACGGTGAATGACGAGTTCGACGAACCGTGTTCGCTCGATTCTTGGCTGAGTCCGACTCCGTAAACGATGAGCTTCCCGGGCGTCAGTATCGCCAATCGAAGATCCTGAGAACCCCTGTAACAACGAGCGATTACGATCTCAGTGTGTAAGGTGACGTAAAACGACCGGGCGAAACCGGCGGGGCGGGGAAGTAAAGAGGGGGGGGGGGACCGGGATCTGCATTAAAAGGAGATGCTAGACAGTCATCTGCCGTCGCGACGCGTTTGCGTGTACGTTAAACAGGGGGTAGAGAGACATGAGAGTGAATGCTAATGAGTTATCTCTGTCGGCGCGACGCGTCCTCATCCCTTCCGTTCGATCGTAAAGCAACCGCAAATTTTTAGCCAAACGCGTATTTTTTTTGTTTATAAAAAAAATTGAATAAAATTAGTAAAATGATAAAAAAATGTTCGATAAATAAGAATAATATTAATAAAAATTGAAAAACAGCAGGATTCTCTAATAGCGCAGTGAATGCATTTTTTTTTTACGTGACAAAAATTTCGTATTCTGTAGCGAACTCAATAATTGTCACACCTGATTGGGTGCATAATAGCCGCGCCTCGTTCCGGGCATTACGCGCGGAGATTTCATCTGAATAATATTAGAACATAATTTTTTTTTGTTTCGCAGGTAACGTCGAAAAGTGGCCGCGAAAACTGGGCTCGTAAATATAAAAGTTAAACAATGAGAGTAGGTAAATTGAGAGAACGCCGTAGACGTATTATAGGTAGAAGCTATGGAGCCTAATTGCCGGCGCCAAGACTAAACGCGAAGCGGGAGTGCCGTAAACCTTCCCTCGTTTTACCCCCTTCCCCCCTTCAGCGTCCCCCGCTAACGTTTATCTACTGCAATGTATAGGTAAGCGGCAAGTACAGAGTGGTTTGTGCACTGCGGCAGCACTGTAAAAGAATATGGAGTCTCACGGGCAACTCGTAAAGTGCAATATGCGAGCGTCATAGCTAAAAGAGAATGGTCTGTTCCGCACTCCTTTATATATTTTGTATAGTCATTTTGATCGTTGAAAACGAATGCATTATTACATAGAATAACTCACGAGACGAATTTTCCGGCCTTCATATCGATTATACAATCGGCAACATTGGCCTCCACCATAAGATCGGTAAATTTGTATCCCGACGGTGATTTGCTTTCGTCCATCCATTGCGATGACGGACAATAAATACGAACATTTCCACTGTGACTACCGACCACTATGATATCACACTTTTCCGGTCCGAAAAGCTGAGCAACTAATAAACTCTGTCTATCGAATATCTCGCCCGTTCCGCAATCCGTTCGCCACCATTCTTTCGACCTGAAGAGCGACATTTTCTTTTTTTTAATAATGTAACTATTCGGAGTTTCGTGGAAAACTTGAGAACCGACTTCTCTGTCGAACGAAATTATGACCGCGTGGAGAACGGTTTTGTTGCCTTTGGTGCGGAACGACGAAAGGGGATGAAACGTTGCCATGGAAATTCGGCGCGCAAACAATTCTCTGATCCCAATTCTACCTATCGCTTTGTCTATACTTCTAGTCTGTGTCCATACAATATTCTAAGTTTTAACCTAAAGTCGTCAGGCTTTATAAATATATTCACTGCTATAAATGACGAACGGATCGCGTGGAAAAAAGAAATTTAAGACATATTTAAGTATTTTGACCGTTTTAATAGATTATTGTTTCAAGACGTTGGTTCACTTAACCTTCGAAATATTAGTGAAAAATAATTCTATGGGCAAAATTTCAAACTAAAATATGTCGATATGATGTACGAATTAATATTTTCACCCTATTAGCATACATTTTTCCCATATCTCAATGATAAAAACTCTATACGCTGATATAAATATATAAAAAAAAAACGAAGCCGCCATCTTTATTTAAATGAAGAGATCGTTGCGTGGAGTACGTGCTTCAAAAGTTGTGGCATGTACTGCATTTCATGCCGTCTGTGTATCCGGATACTTCGAAACGCAGTTTCATTTTTCTTTTAATAGATTCAGAAAAATCAAGATTTTACTTTGAATAAAGTTCCTTTTTATATATTTGGCATTTTTTCATCCTTTTTTAAGTTTTGACATACTAACCTTAATGCATACCATTTTCTTTGTTGTCCAGTGTGACAATGGAGATTAATATATTTTTTCGAGGATTCATAGTTAGAATTAAAATTCGTGAAATTGGTGTTCTTGTTTCATACGAAACAGAAACATTAAAAGAACTCAATAGGAAACGATAGAAGGCAAAAGAATTCCAAACCAAAATCTCGACAGACTTTGTCGCTTTGGTTCTGAAATTCTGTGTCTTGTATGGTTGTCTATCCGATTTTTTTTTGTCAGGAATACGAAGAACGTAAGAATATATCGCTGGAAAACGAATGTATCTTGTAAGATTCAATAAATCTGAAAACAACCTGTACCTGTAAATCCGTATAATGCCAATCTCGTGCTGTATATCTGTGAATTTTTTTACCAAAACGGTATTTCGCTTCCCAATGACCCATATATCTCGAACGAATATACAATATTAATACAGGAATCCACAATCCACTTGACCCCTACGCTAGGGGGCAGCAGCGCGCACGCCTCGTTTGACGGCTTCGACAACGGAAGGGGGAAATGAAACATCTGTCTCGTGTCTCAGGATGCAGACGCGCTGACAGGTGCCTCGCGCAGCTTCGCGTACTTCTAATTGATTCGTCTGTCGAAAAAACAAAAAACTAAAACATACTTCAACAAATCTTATCACAGTGTCTGCGGTGATTGTTCAATAAATCCTCAAAATGCGCGATGTTTGGTACAACGACGTCGAATACGGGGAATAAACGACGATAAAAATATTTTCCGTCATTTATATACAAAAAGGGGAATGACATAACCTCAGAAAATCGTAATGTTTTTCTGTTTTTTTTAGGTTTTCGGAAACAAAGTTATCCGTTATTAGGCTTTCCGCTGATGGTAACGTATCGTTCTTCGTCGAAAAATTGTCACTTTAACTAGTGATAATTATGATAGGAATTTTGTCGGACATGAGAACAGGTGGTTTTTCAATTTTCGGCAGAATCGTCGTCGCACGTCCGTCTATTAAAAACAAGTGGCGAACGATACACAATAGTAAACACAGGTACACTACAATATCTCTGCTGTGTATGATAATTTCTCAAATTTTCAGCACTGCTTTGTTTCATTGCTACGTGAACCATTATTGCGTCAAGAGCCGAACAGCGGCACTGTTGAAGACGATAATTCTGTGAATTGCACTTATTGACTCGCTACAATAGTCCCAAAAATTACTCTATAATATATTACCAAAAAAATATTACCGATAACAGTTTCCACTCGTCATGAATGAATCATACAAATTTTTTAATCGCAATCGATAAAAAAAAAAATTCCATTCAATTGTATTGCGTACATTTTTACTTTGTTTATCAACATACGAATTTATTTACTAAGATATTGGTTTAGTTATCAATTCCTTCAATGAATTAACAACATTTTTCATGTTTTGCAATGTTACTATAAAAATTAATTTACTGACATCGTAAATAAATTGATGATAGAATACCTTATACTGCAAATTTTTCAAATGCTTTGAAAATTAAAGCAATAACTGCATAAAAATCGAAAATTTTGCAGCTATATCGAAATAACTTATCAAAACTGCAATGCGCACTTATATAAAATTTAATACACGATTTACGCATAAAAATGTACAATATCAGCATCACCGGTACCTTTAATTTCGAGATTTTTTACAGAACTATGAAAATCTACATTATCGTAAATAGGACCACCAACGTTACTTCAGAAATGCTCTTCCGACATAACATTGTTTGTTCGCCGTTTTATGGCCGTAATAAGCCGATAATGAGGACGAGGAAAATACCATCCCATACCGATTGTCCAAACGGCACAATGTACAGAGGTCGCTGACATAAGACAGCGGAGGTCGAACGGAATGAAAACTTGGACCCATCATCCATTGTTATTGATTCGTCAAACACTCGGACAAGTGAATATCATTGGCCTGAATTGATACACTAAAACGTTTTGCGGTACGCAAACCCGCGAAGATTTACCAACACACCGTTGTGATATCAGAATAATGCAAATTATCACAAAGATATACCATTCCAACAGCTCAATTGTATAGATGTAATAATAATAAGTATATCGGATTCATTCCCTTCGGTATTTAGCCCGTTGGCTACAGCTGTCGTAGTCGACGACACCGATACATTAAGGAATGGAAAAATATCGCAAATTCACCGATATCGATTTCTCGACGATCCCGATTATTCCATTCGCATGAACTATTTCTTTGATGATAACCCGATAATTTTGCCACTGGACATCTATGCTGTATAAAAATGATTTCTCAATTGTATGTTTCAATTTGTGGAGGTGAAGATACATAATTTTTATATGCCGGCGAATCTGGATAATGCATAGATATTGGAAATGTATTGCATGATAATCGTGTGAATCGAAATAGCAGATAATTTGCTTTCGTTAAATTCGAATAGAATTAATAATTTAAAAAATTACGATCCTTAAAGGGCATTTGAAGTGCCACAGTCGGCAACAAAACACACTACAAAAAAATAGCATTGTACTTTGCATTTACCGACTGTAGCGTTTCTAATCATTTTAATTAGACTTTCGCGACATTATCGTTTGAGGGTATGAAAAAAAAAATCGGCGATTTAACGCGATGAAATCATCGAAGTATGCGATTGTATTGTTCCTCCTGCGATTATTGATCGACCAAAGAGAACTAAATTCGACTTTTCCAAATGCGCGCATTCTGTCGGACAAACAGATTTCGGTATTATTTGACTTGGACGTTTTTTAAAAAACGATTTTCTTTATTTTAATTTGTAATATTACTAAAGAAAAAAGTCGTAAATGGTTATAAATTAAAGTTGGGATAGTTAATCGAAAGCGACATTTATTGCAACATAAAGATTCGTCCGATGAATAGAATAATGAAATATCGTAAATAAAAGCCGTGTTGGAAAAAAAAATGAATTTAACAAAATTGCCGAACTATTCCGTCAACATTGATGTGGCGACGTAGTTTACATGTTCTTACCGGTGTTTCAACGTATCGCTTCGGAAATTGTTGCCGACAAATAAAAAGGTGGATCTCTTATTGACTCACATCCCGTAACAGAGGTTATGTTGCGAATCTTCGAATCCGTCACTTGCGATACTTTGCCAAATAATCGCCGATTGATGCGTATCAGTAAATTTCGTCTTCGCTGTAATGGCATCTACGAGTAGACGTAGTTTGTCAGGAAACAATTTTGAGGTCGCTGATGCTTGCGAAAGGGTACGAGACTAATTCAAAACAGCTGACACGAGTTTAGACGTTTTAGTTTATATACATCGCAAAACACTGTCGAGTGTTTTTTTGATTTTTTTTTTGTTTTTCAGGAAACGCTACTCAACGATGACAGTGACCAGGATGAGGACACGATATTCAAGTATTTTGACAATTAAACTTTATCTATTATTTATCAACTGTTTTTTACGACGAATATCGAAAAAAACAATTCGATACTATTCGTTATTCGCACCACTGTTTTCATAACCTTCAATCTTCGAATTTCGTGATGTGGACCGTCTGTCGTTACAGAAACGAAAATTAACGCTCAACAACGAACAACCTTGAATTTTAACAAATCGTTCGAAATGTCGTTACAAATTTTTCAGCGCAAGCAATTTAAAGCAAAAATGTTCACCAATGACTCGGTGACAATCGATTGAAATGAATAATCAAAAAATCGAGTTATACATGTTATTTTGTCACACAGTATGTTGAAAGTTTGTTGGATAAATAATACAAAAAAAACTTCAACGTTATCAATTTTCAGTGCAATTGTAACTTCCAATTTTTCCATTGGATTACAAATACTCAATTTTTGCTTTGGGACAAATATTTATTTAGGATCATTAAAAATACTATAATTCCGATGCTATTTGCAGTAAGCCGAGGGCCGCTGGTGAAACAGTACAAGTCCATGGAAAATTGGACAGGTAATTTAAAAATGGTTATTCGTTAAAAAAAAAAAAAAAAAATCAGGAGTTGTATAGATGAGTTTCATGTTTTTTTTTTAAAGCGTCAGACTTCAGATACGTGAGGTAACGAACGTAATGCGTGATAACGTTCAAAAAGTAATGGAGAGAGGTGAGAGACTGGAGGATCTCCAATTGGCCAGCGATCGCTTGAATATCGCAGGAACGGAGTTTCGTAATTCGGCACGAAAAGCGCGTTATCAAGGATGGCTGAGAAATCTTATTGCCAAATTTGGATTCATTGCCCTTACGCTGACAATTGTTGTGATTATCATTGGTGAGAAAAGTTTTCCGTAAAATCGTCTGAAAAATATGTCTACACAAAATTAATTTTTTTATGTGAATATTAGTTTAAATTTAAAAAAATGTATTTATAATTTAAATGAACAAAAAAAATGTAATATACTTTTTTTATACACTAACGACACGGCATTATAACGCTGGAATTTTCAACCCGGTTCCGTTCGTTGAAGCGAAAATCGTCGGAGTGTTGTAACACTAAACTTTCCGTTTTTCAGTTGCGCTGATCGTAAAGTACTCCTGAATGCGGGCGACGAGATCGGGAAATGTGCACAACTTTACCTAATTGTCGTCAAATCTGTCCATTTACAACGATTTTTTTTTAGTATAAGATATATTGTATTACGATAGATATTTAAAAGATGTATATATTTTCATATCGTCAATTATAATCGATATTTTTCGTAAACAGAATTCTCCGTTTTTTTTCCTCGCGATCCGTTTAATAGCAACAAAATTAGCGATGGGAAAAAAAACTCCCGTTCGATTATATAATTTCAATGAATTCCAAGTTCATTCGTCGCATTTTATTTATAGTGATTTTTACGTCGACATTACAGATTTCGATAACTACCGCTTTTTTGCGAAGCAAAGTTAACGGTATTTAAAGGGGCGGTGATGGGTGAAAGCCCATTATTTGTCATGGCAAAGCAAAAATTTTATTTGGTAGGTATCGGAATTTTTAATTTTTTTTTTAATTTCAGATTAAAACTTTAACGATATTTTTATTGCTAATACGTCGCTTTTAAAATTGCGATGTTGCGGCAATAATTTGGTAACTTACATAAACGTACAAAATGTTATAATGAAAAGAAAATTAACACTTCGAATAATCGAATGATCGTTCAATCGTCATATTGACCTCAATACGGCGAAAAAAACTTCCTGTTTCTGTGACCAATTGCATTTTTTACTGCGTTTAAAATGTGATTGACGATAACCCTTTTTGACCCGAAACGAGAAACTCTTCCGTAATGAAATGATTTACTTTTCGCGCTATCATGGAAACTAATGCGTAAAAACTGTCGTGACGCTTTATCAACTCGAAATTTGTACCTTGACTCCGGTGACGAAGTTCGTGCGGTGATACGTCACAGACACATACCTGTGATACAAGAAATCTTCGAGGACACCGAAGACGAGTGCAAATTATTTAAATTATGTTGGTGGACGCAATTACTCAGGGACAATTATCCTTTTTCATAATTCGCAACGTTTGACATGATGCTAATATACTTTTCTTATCGTTCGATAATTATAAAAAATGTATCAAAATTATACAATTAATGTTTTGGAGTCGCATATTTTTTATTTTTCATCCTCGTGAAAATGATTATTTATATATAATTATAAATAAATAACTGCGATAATTATTCCTGAGAAATATTAAGACATCGTTGCGGATGTTCAATGAAGATGAATTACGATGTTTTGCTTCTCAGCAGTCGGTATATCAAAATATATCAAGAGACGCGGTAGCGTCGCGTCGCCAAGTACCAGTAGTATTATTACGAATAGCAACATTTTTGCGTTCAAAGTTCAAAGAATATCGTTCAGTGTGGATATATGGGTCACGATCGATATTCCAAATCTTTTATTCCTTTAAGAAAATACGGGAAGAAATAGCTGAAAAAAAAGGGAAAAACGTATTTTATTTTATTTTCATCTCTAAAATAAATTGTACAATAAAATTATCATCGTTAAAAGATAACAAAGGTGCCGCGATAAAGTAACAAAAAATCGACAAATGTCAATAAATTAAATTGAAGAACAGTTTCCACTTTATTAAATATTAATAAATTATTGTTACTATATTTTTTATGAAAAATAAACCTAAAAAAATTGAACTCTTTAAAAATAATATATTTATAAAATAAAAATAATGAATATTCATTATAAAAAATTCAATTTCCCGTACAATTTTGTTTTTTTTGTTGTTAATTCGAATTATTTTTCCATTATCAAAATACCATTACGGACAATGAATCGTAGATTTTTAATACGAATTTCCATACCGATGCACACAAAAATTAGGCACTTTATAAACAGTTGTGGCATTAGTAATCGCCCACTCGCCATTATCAACGGATCACAATTATCCGTAACGTCGATTATGAAAATTCACTCGATGTTTTCGTTTCACCCAAACATTACAGTTTGTACTTTTATTATAATTGCAAAATAATTATAATTTGCGAAAAGAAAAAATGCTCGGAATTAAAAGTTTCTGAAGTACATTTTTCGATGTTATCGTAAATTTATGAAATATGTTTTAATGATTTTATTCTGTCGATTAGGAGGTATTTTTTTTACGATTTCCGTTCCAATTTCCATTTATTGACGATTTTTACGCTCACATGGAATAATGGTGTTCGTTATTACTCCCTCTTCGCTATTATATCGTTCTTCTCTGCGTCTCACAGAACTTTATCTTTGAAAAAACGATATGACATTTCACGCTCTTCCTCATCCGAAGAATCCAAAGTCTGCTAACACATTCATGAAACGTCAGAACGACAATTTCGTTATGAATGGCATAGACAATAAAAAAGTTTCCGAAGCATCTCGTCGCTATCGGGATGACCTAAAGATAAATTCTCTTATCACGGCGCTTGAGAATGTCGGTCTCGCGACGCCAATGGCCCACCGAATGACGAGCGCTTATTGTGTCCTATACGTACATACAGTAGATAGAGTATCTCGCGAGTTTGTTCAGTCGCCGTTGCACCGTTCACGAATGCCGAGTGGATCGTCACCTCGTTCCCCAAGTCGGTTGTTCATTAAGTCATTGAGCTGCTCCTCCAGACTCGCGCGTCGAGAGTCGAGAGCTTCGGCAAAGACCGCTTCGTCGTACTCGTCTATACTTGTTTTTTTTTTTTTAATCCGTCACGTGTTGGCTAATTATTTAACAATAAAATCGCGTGACAGTGTTCGCGCGATTTTTTGACTGGCGAGATGGCGACCTATACTCCAATAGTTTTTTCGTTAGTGGGTGTTGTCATTGCGGCTTATCTATGCACTGAAAAACGGCGCAAATTCATCCGTATACTCTGCAGCACACTGCCGAGAGACCTTCTGTGAGTAATTAACTCGTCGCATTTACATTTCATAATTTCAGAAAAACATTATTTCGAAACTTGTTTTTTCGTATAAAAAAAGAAAAATAGAAAACTATAAGTTCGTTAGCGGCTCGAAGTTCGACGAGGATTGTTAACGACAAGATTGTCAGATCGACATCTCGCGATCATAGGTCGGACTCGTCGGATTGTAGACAGTTTAGGAGATGAATAGACCAACCATAGTGTACAAGTGCGCAGGAAAGATGAATCGTCTTTGTGTACGAGAGCGACACGCGTTTGTTAAACGGACGGAATTATTATTGAAGAGAAAAAAAATACTCTCGCCACGTCGCGTGATGGTCCTGAGAATTGAACGCGTAAGCAGCTATGAAAACAACAAAATTCCGATCGAATTCGTAATTTTTAACTCTTCGACTCGCAGAAATATCGTAATACATATTGCGGGAGAAAATCATTATGATGATTATTATTACGAGAGTTATATAGCACACTTTACCGGTCGAAGACTTGCTAAGGAGTCTGAGGCTGTAGTGCTACGGCACGATCTACGTGATTCTCGGTCGATGTACCTTGAACTCAATTGCGAATATAATGCATTCGTATAACCAATTCACGAGCAAAGTATGTTGCATAGTCGTTACCGCATCTCAGTCTTACAACTTGAGGAGAAGAATCATTTTTGCATTTATAAAAAACAAAAAGGAACATTTTTTTATCAAATCTCAATGAGCTTTGGCGGTTCATTTGTATTGTGAATGAAAACTGCGCAGGATGACGTCATCGTATGAATGGAACGCCGACAGCAAGCAGACGACGAACTCGGCTAATGTAAAAATTCAAAGGGGGCGACGAAAATTCTTTGTCTAGCGAATTTGTATTCCCAAATTATGCAACGAATAATAACTTATCTTAAGATTTTCGCGGAATCTAATATTGAAATTATCTTGATATTCATTAGCATCGAGAGACGATTACGTATTGCGGGTATTGTTCATTTTAATATTCGTATTATCTGCGCGTGAAATATTCAAAATATATTTAGTTGTTTTGTCATTCGGGAAAACCG
This sequence comes from Cryptus viduatorius, assembly GCA_964006125.1. NCBI lineage: Eukaryota > Metazoa > Arthropoda > Insecta > Hymenoptera > Ichneumonidae > Cryptus > Cryptus viduatorius. Next base: position 8,800,473 of record OZ023220.1, read on the forward strand.
TAAGTTTTTTAAAATCCATTTTCGATTTAGTATTTAAGGGGTATAAGTGAAAGCTTAACAAATTCCACGACTAAAAAAACTGAACTAAAAAAAAAACATCGAGTACGATAGACCCACGTGTGGTATTAACGACATGTCGAGATCTGCATGTTGATCTTATGACCTTAGATCCTTCGTGTTTCACCTTTGAAAAAATTTTTAGTGACGCATAGAGAAAAAAACGAGGAAAAAATGTCTGTAAGATTTGTGGACTTTGCTTCAATTTTACGTCAAATGTTCATTCATCGCTTCGTATCGTTTGCCAATAATCTTCTTTGTTATAGCGAAGAACACTTTTTTTGATCCGATTCTTAAAGGTATCATGTTATCCATATCGAAAAAAGATTTTTAAAATTATTTCCGGTAGAAATGCCGAAGATCCTGTTGTCTGGTTTTCCACCGACTCGATGTATTCTTAAATCAAAGGGGCGAACATTCTCTTTTTTTAAATTGATATCGACGAGTCTTTCATTTCTCAAGGTTTTTTCATGCGATCGGCTTTAAAATGTCAGAGAGTTGGAATACTTTCCATGGTATTTCAATCCGATGAATTCGTTGTAAATAGCCGAAGTTTTTTTTATCCTGCGCTAAGTTAACGAGGTTAATTCATTCGGCGAATGTTTTTTTGTAGAAGCGTTACCGTAATTGGAATAATTAAAGTATTGTGACGACACTGCATCGTGTTTTTTTCGTTGAGGTTATGTTTTAATAAACTGCCGTAATGTTTTTTTTTTATCACAGAAATTATTGGTGAAACCGATATATTGTATTTAAATTTATTTAGGTTTTTATTTTTTGTTTATTTTTAATGACTTTTTATACGGAAACTTGATATAGAAATAATGGAAATACGAAACTTAATAGACAAAAAGTGTCGTATATTATGATATAGATAATATTTTGACTTTTCTCTTCGATAATACTCCGCGCTCCATCGCGTAACGTATCATGTATCGGTGGTGGGTGTTAAATTAACGAGCGTGAACGTCGCGGCTTCTGTTAGGGTCGAGGTCGAGGCTGATAATCATTAATCGCCGGATGTCATTGAACCAACAAAGAGTGCGGAAGAATCGTAATGATTCGTGTAAGAATTATTCGTGTTCAAAGTTGACAATGCTTTTGTATTCGTTTGTTTTTTTTTTCACACGAATATGAATAAATTTGATTCTGTCTTTACATTTGAAGTGAACACGACAAATATCAATCGTCACCCAATTAATTAATTACCGATTCGAATTATGACTATGCTTACGCTTTTTTTTTATCCGATAAGAGTAATATACAGTAATAAAAAAGTACAGTTGTAAAATTTTAACGTGTGGATTTGTAGACTCAACTACTATTATTATTTTTTACTTATTGTATGCAAATTACTCTTTGCAAAAAAAATATAAAAATTTAATGCGCAATATGACCGCCGAATGCAGTCGCTGCGACATGCATACGTGCATTCAGTATGAAATGTACTAATTAGTACGTTATCAATAGCTTATCGTTCATCGGCACGCGGTGCGCGTATTAATCGCAATCAAATCTCGTCTGGTTGTAATTTTGACTACGCACTTCTCAATCTCATCATTATTCATTTCCTCGTAACAAATCCTTCGCAACATTTGTTGCATGCTAATTAGATTATTTATCACATCACCGTAAGGCGATGCGAAACATCGAGAGAGTCTTCACGAGCGCGAGAGAGAAACAGCGCATGAAATCGGCGATTACCAATCGCGTTATGAATGCACGGACAACGGGGAATAAAGGGGGGGGGGGTGGGTCAGTGAATACGTAAACAAAACACCGTTTTATCTCCGGGTATAAAAACTGCATTAATATTTCTGCCATTGTGCACTCAAGTGTGTAATATTTACCTTAATCGCGGGATGAGTGAATATTCAGCGATAAAAAAATGAATCATTGGTTTCGAATGTTTTTTTTCTGACTAATCGCCAAAATTAAATTGTTTGATTTTCGCTGTTTTTGTATATACATAATTTCAACATGAAAACGCAATTTTTTTTTTTAATATTATCATTTTTTTAACTTTATCGATAAATTAGTGTAGACGCATGAAAATTGAATACCTCGACGATAGTGCGAGCGATAGTGTAAATGAGTCACTGGCAAATTCAGTCGGAAGAAAAAGCCGACACAACCAATGTTCATAATAGGCACCTTATGCACCCAAAGCTACAAATCATCAACGTTAAGTGCAACAAAATGCTTCGACAATTATGTAAATGTAATATTGTAAATTATGTAATTATAATCGGATTTCATTTATGATTACTATTTTTCGTTCGTGAAAATTTTCAACATTTCGTCCCGATTTATAAAGATCTTTCTGCAATCGTAAAGAAATCAATATTTGTAAACTCAACTTAACACTGTAATAGATTTTACGCTGAAAATTAACGAACGCTTCAGCCATGGCGTACTTTTTGTCGGTATCGCATACCGCCGAATGGTTGTCCTAATAGCAATAATAAAAGGATGTATTATGACTATTCAAAATTACTGTAGAATCAAACCGCTTCAACACTTTTTCCAATATTTTATAGACATATTGATAATATGACGTAAGGAACTCGTAAAAATGAAACGCTGAACGTTGAACACTTTCTTTTTTGCAGTCAATTCTTCTTCTTATCTATTATCGACGATCGATAATTTCCATTTTTTTTTTTTTTTAAGAAAAAACTCAGTTTTAAGATTTTTTCATAATTTTTTTTATACATTTTTTTTAGTGGAGCCTTTAGGTTTATGAAGGTAAATGCCCTTCTGTGGTGGTGGGAAAAACGCGGTTTCACAGTTGCAACGGTATTCACTCGACTGGTTGCAGCGCATCCGAATAAAGTTGCATATATCACCGAGGATCGCGAATGGACTTATCAACAGGTGCGTTCGCGAGATTCTTTGATTGAATATTTATTACGATCTGTCAATATTTCTGTTTATTCGATTTGTCTTAATGGTCCGCGACATTGTCGGGTATTCTAATGCTTTCGTGTTTCGAACGTTCAGCTCGAGGACTTGAGCAATCGACTGTCGCGTTATTTCCGGAGTCGTCCGTATTCTCGGGGCGATAGCGTTGCGCTAGTAATGGAAGGATGTGCGGAATACGTTGGCACTTGGCTCGGCCTTTCCAAAGGAGGTTTCGTAGCCGCTCTGGTTAATACGAATCTCCGACAAGATGTTCTTGTTCACAGCATCCGCTCGGCAGGATGCAAAGCCGTGATATTTGGATCTGAGCTTAAAGATGGTAAAAATATTTTTTTTTGTAGACTACTAACCTTCGCCTATCCAATTTTCATATTTTTAATAACTATCGAAGCTCAGTGTGATCGGGTTAATTAATACGATGAATAAAAAGGTGGTAAATGAGATAATTTTTTTTTCTTCTTTATTTGTTACGAGAAAATGATTAATTTTTATTCGGAATTTACTAATCTATCCTATAAAAATTGCAACTCCTTGAAAATGGATATTTTATTTGTTTATTCGTTTTTTAAATTTATTATTATTAATTATTCATTTTATTAATAATATCTTTCTTTCAAATTGTTTATATTTTTATTTTTTATTTTTGTTAAAAAAAAAAGCGATTGCGGATGTAAAGGACAAAATACCAGATTTGACTTTGTACCAATGGTCCGCGCATACGGATGTACCAATCCTCGACGGTGCCGTTGACCTCAACTCCGCGATCGCTACCGTGCAGCCTGATCCTTGTCCTGACGTTTTAGCTCTCGGTTGTCCGCGGGACAAACTTTTATACATCTATACATCGGGAACAACTGGTATGCCGAAGGCTGCCGTCATCAATAACCTCAGGTAAGTCTGTAATCGATACGCATCGACTTACTCGCGGGGACGCGCGCGTTCGCCGCACTTCGCTTCTTTCAAGAGAGCAAAACGCTCTTCGCGACCGAACAGAATTACACATGCGAACTTCCAAGTTACAGCATTTGCTGTGCATTTTTTAAAAATTTCATTCGATAAAAATTGCTATAATTAATTATTAATGACGCCGCGAAAACTATCGGAGTTATAAAATTGCGATGCGAGTAGAAATTTTGCGATGAAATAAATAGTGAAAAATTCAAGATTTTTAAAACGTGAAAACATCTTCCGCGGATCGTTGAAACTTAAAAAAAGATTCTGAAAAAATGTAACGCCGACTCTGATTATAAAACGGCAAGAAAAATTGTGTCTTCGGCGAGCGACACAGTCGTATTGGGATTCGGAATATTAAGGGTGCGGAAGAACGTTCCCACGGGACACGAAAACTTAAGATAATCAGAAAGTGGAATGGCGTCCCGCGCCTATTATTATAAAACTTTGAGGATCGTAATAAAAAAAATTGAACAACTCATTTAAAAAATTATTTTGTCACTCATAATTTTTAACAAGTAGCTGCAATTTTACCGTTTGTTGTTTTTTCTTATAAAAATAATAATCTCCGCTTGTCGAACGAAATTGCAAGATAATATCATTTTCTCGTTCGTTGTACACCGATCACCACAGATGTATCAAATAATATGTTTCGCAGGTATATGCTGATATCTTGCGGTGTCAACGCGATGCTTGGACTCCGTTCGACGGATCGTATTTATGATGCGCTTCCACTGTACCACACCGCTGGCGGTGTCGTCGGCGCGGGTCAGGCATTGCTTCGCGGTATACCTGTTGTGTTACGGAGACGATTCAGCGCATCAAAATTTTGGCCCGACTGCGTTCATTACGAATGCACTGTAAGCAGATTATTTTCTTCGATCTGTTGATCGATAAATATTTTTTATCAGTTCAATGACTTTGATTGATCGATTAATCGATTATCGAAAAAAAAAAAAAAAAATGCCGAAGATGTCAAAAATGAAAACAGTGCATTTCGAACGGTACAAAACCGTCGGAAATTCATTATCTTTCACGAAACGAATAGAAAAACATCGTTCGACTTTCAATTTTTTTAATATCGTCAAAACGACACTGGAAGTCCAATCGACACTTTTAAATTTTATTTAAGCATTAGAAAAATATACCTGAGAACGAATATCTTTAGTTCTCTAAATTCGGATGAATAGACTGAATATTGTTTTTTTTATTTGTATTCCACAGGTTGCCCAGTATATCGGTGAAATATGTCGTTACTTACTCGCTGTACCGCCGAGTCAAAATGACACAAATCACAAAGTTCGTCTCATGTTCGGCAACGGATTGAGGCCACAAATTTGGAAATCTTTCATCGACAGATTTCGCGTCAAGCAAATTGGCGAATTTTACGGTGCTACCGAAGGCAACTCGAATCTTGGTAAATTTTATTAAAAAAAAATATATATACTTTTCATACTTTGTATGAAATGAATTTCAATTAATTAATTAATTTCGCGATTTCACAATTTCGATGTTTTGTTTCACCGGTGTAAAAAAAATTCATGGTGATGACCCAAGAATAAGATTTTTTCTTATTCTTTTCGGGATTATCATTTTTTATTCGGGGAATTTGTTAATTTGCAATCTTAACGACAAAAATCATCTTTAAGATGTAACGATGGGACTGATATTGAAGCTTTTTTTTTGTTTGCATTGCTGCAACTACTTTTATCGGCGTTTATCAAACCGATAGAACACTTGCGAATTGAAGCGTTTCACGGCTCAGCACCATTCTCTAACGTGTTACAGTCAATATTGACAACAGGGTTGGAGCTGTTGGATTTGTTCCTCTGTACGCCGGTGCTCTGTATCCAGTCGCTTTGCTGAGAGTCGACGACGAGACTGGAGAACCCATTCGAAGTCCCGAAGGATTGTGTATACGTTGCAAACCCGGTTGGCATCTTTATTCATGTGTACTCTACTTTTCTATAAAATAATTTACTGATCGAAAAAAAAACTTGTTTTTTTAGGCGAACCCGGCGTTTTTGTCGGTAAAATTAATCCGAAAAAAGCAGTCAACGACTTCAGTGGTTATGCGGACAAAAAGGACTCCGAGAAAAAGATTATTCACGACGTATTCAAAAAAGGCGATCGCGTCTTCAATTCAGGTTCGTTCTTTCGATTTTTCAGTTAAATAATTGATAGCAAGAAGAAATTACAAAAAAATTCGATATCTTTATTCTGTTTTTTCTTTTTTTAAATACGTTTTTTTTTTTAAGTTCAGGAATTGACTCAGAAATGAAATAAAATACTTATAATATGAATATACTAAATAAAGAAAAAATATCTAAAGTGAAAAATTGAAAAAAAAAAAAATGTAATTAATCGATTTATTTTTATCTGTCATTTTATCGAAATTGTAAAATTTTTGATGGAATTATAGGTGATATTCTGGTAATGGATGAGTACGGATATTTCTACTTTAAGGACAGAACTGGAGATACATTTAGGTACGTAGTTTCTTTTTTTTTTTTTAGGATTTGAAGACTAATTTGCTAATATTCAACGATTTTTTTCTCAGGTGGAGAGGCGAGAACGTCGCAACAGCTGAGGTGGAAGCAGTGATCAGCAACGTAATAGGCCTGAAAGACGCTGCTGTTTACGGTGTCGAGGTATTTCGTTCGGGCGTCTCAACGTTTCTTAGTGACTCAGTAGTTACACCACCAATGTATCCGCGAATTTAAGCTTTAAATGCTCTGTTTAAGGTGACTGGAAACGAGGGAAAGGCTGGAATGGCCGCTATTTACGATCCCGACGGGTCCCTAAATCTTAACGAATTGGCGGAAGGTGTTAAAAAGGCTCTGCCAACTTATGCGAGACCACTTTTCGTAAGAGTCCTCTCCGACTTGCCGATGACTGGTAATTAAATCACGAAAAATTATAACGAAAAAAAACAACGATAGTTTTTAAACATTTTTTTTCGGAAGTGTTCTATTTTTTTTTCTTTCTAATATATCGTCGTTTACAAAACTTCGCTATAAGTACTTTGCAGCTTTTTTGTCCGGTGATTCAAATTTTTAAAATGCTATCGTATGATCCCGTGTTGCAGGAACGTTTAAGTTGAAGAAAAGTAAACTTCAATCCGAAGCTTTTGACATCACAAAGGTAAGTTACCTTTAAAAAATAATTCGAATCGCACTAAACAAAAAAAAATATTTCGTATAACGATTTTTGTATCGCAGATCAAGGATCCGGTGTATTTCTTAGACAGAAGTGGAACCTACAAGAGACTAACGGAAGATTTGCTCAAGGAAATCCTGGAGGGAAAAATTCGTATATAAAAACAATTATTAAAATTGCGATTATTTAAAAATGTATCGTCGATAAGGAGAAAACAAAAAAAAATGCTATTGGCTCGATATTCGACATAAGGATTGAAAAAATCATATTTTTCTATATATATATTTTTTTTTGATCGTACATTTCATTGTTGCAATGACACGATTTCTTCGTAGCGAAGTGAATATTTTCGAAATTTTTTTAAGCTAATGGCACAAAGGCAGCGATTCAATTAAATGCCATTCGTCGAGTCGACGATAGTTATAGTTTCCTACAGTATATTAATAATTAAAGACCTGTAATGCATGTATACATACGTCATCGCCACCGAATTCATAAAAGAAAAAAGGAGAGGTTATTATCATAATTTTTCATATTTCAAACTTCTCGGGTTGGAGAATTTTTTTTTATCTATGAAGAATTTTCGGACATTTCCTTTCAATTTAGAGCAACTTGTGTGACATTCCGCATCAAAAATGGAGTGGTAAAGTTTTTTTTGTTAGGTGTTTAATGTCGTGGATTTTTGAATATACGAGATAAATGTATAGTACACATATGGTCTTTGGGAAGAAATAAGGGGCACCGAAGGCCGCGACTGAAGCTACGTGAACGACAAAAAGAAGTGAATATACCTCGTCAATTATTGTAAAATAAAATATTTGTCACAATTTACAATTATATATATAAAAAAACGTACTGTTTTTATTTTTTTCAATCGTCGCCGTGTTTGTTTAATAAATAAAAAAATTAATGTAAATATTGTTTTCAAATGAAAATGCATTTTTTTTAATTTTATTTAAAAAATGTGCTTGAAACAATATTTTTAAAAAATGTAAATATCGAAAATGAATGACCTTTGAAGACTCTGAAAGTAATAAGGAAAAAATCTCGAAATACCGATCCTCTTTATCGACAGTATCTGAGAAACAAAGTTTTCTGTATGAGAAAACAAAATTATCACTGTCGCTGACGCTTATTGCTATCGATGTAAGAATTCTCATTCGATTACAAACATTTATAAATTCACATGTAAATGAATAATTCCACAATACGGAAAAAAAACATTGAGTATGTTTCTCGGAGTTCGTAGTTTGCGTTCACCCGGTATCGAGTCTTCGATGTGATGTTATTACTGCGCAGTCTCATCGGAAAATCCAAGTGGTTCTCAAATCGTTTCGTTCAAATAATATGCACTTGAAAGATGTTTCATAATAATCGAAAAACGAAACATCCGAAAAATATGTCTGCTCGATGACAGTCCGTATCTACAACGTGTTTAGTTTTTTCCACGATCACTTTAATGAACGATCAGTTTTTTCGTTATCGAACGTAATCTCCTCCACGTTTGCCAAATCCACTGGTTGCTCAGATAGCAAAATCGGAGAGCCACTGTCATCCACGAGCGATATTTCGCCGCTGTTGAACCGATGCCAGTCCAGCTGTAGTCGAGCCATTGCCGTGGCGGCCGTCGACCGTAGCGGAAAAACACAGAGGAAAACATCTCTCGTGAATCACGTGGTTATCCATAGTTCTATGTGTGAAAAATAAATACGTTCATCTTTCGCAAAAGTTATTTCAACAATAAATTATATGGAATACCGCGTACGTATTTTTTTCGCAATATTTTATATTTTTTCTACTTACATGAAAATTGTAGAGAAATTCGTTATTCGTGTCGTGTGCATAATTCGTTATGATAATCGAACGATCGATCGACCTTCTTGTCTATCGAATTTTTATGAATGCGTTTTCGGGATTTTTTAAAGTGTTATAACCTTTTTTCAAATGTATCGACGATGAATTTTAATTAACAAATTTGAATGTTTTTTCGTTTGCGCGCGAGAACCACCGTAACAAATTATTTACGCTGTATCTGCGCCACTGCAATCAAACTACGGCATCACCTGTTGAAGCTAATCTGTTGCCACGCTGTAACAAATTGCTCAATAAAACTGAATTGGCTGGTAATTTACGAGGGATTTACAGCTTAAATCTTTCCGAACGAGTTGTCAACAGTGTCAACCCATTTGTTTATATTTATTGAAACCTTTTTTTCCCCGACGCCTATTCGACCTTAAAATCAATAAAGATAAGTCGGGTAAAAAAACTTTGAATGCAAAAGAATCAAATCGTTAAACATGATTGGCCCTTCTAAAGAATAGAAAAAAGTATTTCTTGCACTTCATTTATTTTTCACATTTACTTCGCGAATAATAATCCTTCATATTTGGTTTTTTTTACTTCTGATTGATTTTCTAGACGCCTGTTTTCGGTTTGTAAATATAATTATAAAAACGTCGGAATCAAAAAAATATCATCACAATGTAAAATATCGCCTCAAAATATAAGTTAAATGCCAGTAGATATCATTGTTGTCCTTCAAAGAGTTTAGTGGCGCGCGAAAGAAGGGGGGGGGGGGGGGGGGGGGTAGTTATATCGCTTGTTTAAATTTCGTCAGGTTTCCTATCTGCATATCATGTTAACATACGCCGAAAAAAACATGAAAAGCGGCGAATGCGTTGATCGCGATTTTAACTCATATGAAATTGTAACAATGAGAAATAAAATTGAAATAATAAAATTTGCTTTTCATGCCATTAAGCAAGTCGTTTAATTGTTATTATCACATTATTTCACCGTGTTTGCTAATGCTAAATATGTATTACATGGAAAACGTTACTTGGCTGCCATCTTGGCAAACATCGTTACTAGCGTAATTCATAAAGATATTACAAATTTACAGCTTTACAGATTTGCATCCTTTCATTTTCGAAATTCACGGAACGTAACAGATTCTACGCAACAATACATTTTACTTTATTATCAATTGCATATTTGATTAGTATTGTCTTATCAATGATAAGTTATCGTGATTGTTGTATAATTGTTTAGTCCCGAATGAACCAATGATTACCGGGAATTTTTTTTTTCTTTTTTCATCGATCGGGAGAATCGATAAAAATAAAAAATTTGAGTAATTGTTACACATTCGATTAGTTTTTTTCTTTATCGATTAAAATAGACGGATTTCTATCGTCCAATCAGGGAATAGATGAAAAGACAATAATGAATCTATATAAAAGTCTCACAACACGATATTCCATTCGATAATTTAAATGTGAAATATCGCCGCCAATTTGCCAATTATTTAGGGGAGAAAAGCACGTTGTGTGATGTTTCCCTTAACGTGATTTCAATGCAAATTTCGTCTGTAATTACAGTGACAATTTACGATCAAAATTACACGAAGAATTTCCGATTAATTAAAAACAATTCGTCATGGGGGACAACAAATTTGGTTTCGCGATAGATCGCGGTGGTACGTTCACCGACGTTTATGCTAAATGTCCCGGGGGCAAAGTTCGAGTTATGAAATTACTCTCCGTGGATCCTGCGAATTACAAGGATGCACCGCGCGAAGGTATTCGACGAATTCTCGAACAGGTACTTCAAACTTTTTCCATGAATTCGATACATCTATTTTAATAAATCGCTACATGCGATTGTATATTATTTTCATTTTAAATATGAAGTTTGTAACTGTAAATATGAAATTAAATCGAATAAATTGAACGAAAGGAAACGGGAAAGCGCATGGGTGACGAAGTAGACACTTCGGATATTTCTTGGATTCGAATGGGAACTACGGTAGCGACGAATGCATTATTGGAAAGAAAAGGCGCAAGAATGGCATTGCTGATCAACGAAGGCTTCAAAGATCTTTTGTTCATCGGAAACCAAGCGCGACCTAACATCTTTGATTTGGTCTGTACACAATACAGCGAAACAGATTTTCTGGCAATTTTTTAATTCATTATTTTCAAGCGAAAAAATTTCCAATAAATATCAAAAATAATTGATTACAACAAAGTTTCTTACTAAATTTCGATATATTGCATGAAATTTCATTTTTCGAAAATTTAGGAAGTCGTCACTCCGGAAGTTTTGTACTCCAAAGTCGTCGAAGTTAAAGGCAGAGTAGTTCCGGCTTTAGCGGGAAGATGCGAATTGGACAGCAAAGCGTGGAAAAAGGTCAAAGGCACAACCGGTGAAGATCTCTACGTTATCGAAGAACTCGACGAAGAATTTTTACGAAAAAATCTCAAAAATCTTCGCGACGATGGAATTGAGAGTCTCGCCGTTGTTCTTGCGCACAGTTACACGTAAGAATTTTTTTTATAGTTTTCGAAAAAAAAAAAAAACGAAACCAAAAAAATTAAATAAATTCATTGAATAATATAAATATAACAGTGAAAAAATTGTAGATTCGCTGAACACGAGATTCGTGTCGGCGAAATAGCGAAGGAAATGGGCTTTTCTCAGGTGTCCTTGTCTCACGAAGTTATGCCTATGATGAGGATCGTTCCGAGGGGTTTTACTGCCTGCGCCGACGCTTACCTTACGCCGCATATAAAAAATTATCTGCATGTATTACATAAATCAATTTTAATACAAAATTACACTATTTTTTGCAAAAAAAATATATCACCTTTATGTTTTTTTAGAGTTTTTCATCCGGTTTCAAAAATAATCTCGAAGGTGTGAACGTTCTTTTTATGCAAAGTGATGGAGGATTGACGCCGATGAATTCGTAAGTAGGTGCTGCTAACTGCTATTTCATTGAGAAAATTTATATTTATTTATATTTATTTATATTTATTTATATTTATTTATATTTATTTATATTTATTTATATTTATTTATATTTATTTATATTTATTTATATTTATTTATATTTATTTATATTTATTTATACTTATTTATATTTATTTAGCAAAGCTCTTTTTTTCATCATAGATTCAACGGGTCTCGTGCGATACTTTCGGGACCAGCAGGTGGTGTGGTTGGTTACGCTATGACGACTTATCACAAGGAAACCTCGCTGCCCATAATAGGTTTCGACATGGGTGGCACTTCGACGGACGTGAGTCGTTATGGTGGAAGTTACGAACACGTTTACGAGAGTACAACAGCCGGTGTAACCATTCAAGCTGCACAGGTGATCATTTTTTTATATCCCTTCGCTAAATTCATTGCGTATTTCACACTATAGACAGTAATGACAAAAAAAGAAGCTGCCTGTTCATTAATGAACAAACGGTACTGTAAATTACCGGCAAATTCGTTTCTATCAGCTTGACGTGAACACCGTAGCGGCAGGAGGAGGTTCGATGCTTTTCTTCCGTTCGGGTCTCTTCGAAGTTGGACCCGAAAGCGCTGGCGCCCATCCTGGTCCGGCGTGTTATAAAAAAGGAGGACCTTTAGCAGTTACCGACGCTAATCTCGCTCTCGGTCGTCTCATTCCCGAGTACTTTCCAAAGATATTTGGACCTTTAGAAAACGAGCCGCTGGATAAGCCGAAAACTATCGAAGCCTTCGAGATGCTGACTCGCGAGGTTAATTTTATCATCTTACTTTCCTAGAAACTTTTTATAAGAATACGATTTTCCGAACTTTAATTATTACAGATAAACGAATTTCTATCAACGACCGGAAGTCGTAAAGATGCATCTGAGAAGATGACTGTAGAAGAAGTAGCAATGGGATTCATTAAAGTTGCGAATGAAGCTATGTGCCGTCCGATTCGAGCTCTGACTCAGGTGCGATAACAATAGAAAAGTGTTATTACATACATCGGAACTCCTCTTTTCTTAACTTCACTTAACTCAACCGCCCACTTATTTTAACGCGTTACCATGGGTACGATTTCGCTTAACTGTATTTCCTCTAAGTTCGCTCGCGAAATAGTGATAATACTGTGTCTCGCTATTATTTAAGGATCCCAAAACGTTCTCTGAAGAATTCACTTTTAAAAGTGTAGCTATCGGTATTCAAAAATCAGGCGGAACCTGAAATCGCTGAAAAAACTTATAAATTGATTAAAAAGATTCTATTTCGACTTAATCGTTTTGTGGCGACGTAAGTAAAGAGGTATATGAAAACTAATCGTAACAACACTGTTTAATTCTTTAAATCAAAATCAGTTTCACCGATATTAGTCTTTGATGTTTCCAATTAACTGACCCAATCAAAGGCATTAAAACATTTATTGATTGGGTTTCAATCATTTTCTTCGTAACTAATCTATACGCCACTAATCACTCAACAATACCTTATTTGGCTTTGTCACTTCGCGAAAGTCCCCAATAACTGGAAAACTGAGTTGATTTTATCGCGACATTTGATCAAATAGGCGAAAGGCTACAACACTTCGATGCACGTTTTGGCGTGTTTCGGTGGAGCCGGAGGGCAGCACGCCTGTGCAATAGCTCGCAGTTTAGGTATGGGTACGGTATTCGTTCACAAATACGCTGGAATTCTATCGGCCTATGGTATGGCACTTGCCGATGTTGTTGAAGAAGCGCAGGAGCCAAGTGTCGAATCTTACGAAAAAGGTTCGTTCATAAAAGAAATCAATGAACCACTTCTAAAAATATGATACATTGGTTTCATTATCGCGTCTGATTTAACATTTGATTTTTCGTGTTCTTTGGCCAAAGATTCCTTCGAGCGCATTGACGAACGTCTCGAAGCTCTGGAATCGAAGGTTCGTTCCAAGTTGAAAAAGCAAAATTTCGCCGATCATCAGATTCTTACCGAATGCTTTTTGCACTTGCGTTACAATGGAACCGATTGCGCACTCATGTGCAGTCCGAGCAATGATCCCAAATCGAAAACCAATTCTATCGAATCACCGAGACACGGCGACTTCTTGACGACATTCTTGGAAAGGTATCGACAAATCCTTCCAATTCAATTGTACCGGCGATCAGACACTTTGGATTAGATTCCTATGTATATGTGATTTTCCGTTTCAAGATATCAATCGGAATTTGGCTTCACGATGCCGGATCGTCGGATTCTTGTGAACGACGTCAGAGTTCGCGGTATCGGAAGAAGCGAAATACCCGAGGAAATCGAAAAGCCTAAATTCTCGGAAGCAGCTAAACCCGAAAAGGTTACTTAGCTTTTACTTTCTATATTTTCTGAAAAATATCAATCACACGGAAGAAACAATTGCGGATTCCGCTAATAAAATAACAATAAATCATTGCAGAGGACTCAGGTGTACTTCGAAGGTGGATATCAAGAGACCGAAGTCTATAACATGGAGTCCTTGTCTCACGGTCACGTTATCAGAGGTCCAGCAATTATTATGGATAGTCTCAGTACTCTTCTGGTAGAACCCGACTGCACGGCCACTGTAACATCGCGCGGGGATGTTAAAATTACTATTGGCGAGGGTTTCAGGTCGAAGGTTACCACGGAATTGGACGCCATTCAACTCAGCATATTTTCTCATCGATTCATGAGTATTGCTGAACAAATGGGAAGGTTCGTTCGCTTTCTTCAATATTTCAGATCTGCAGGCATCCCGTTAAAAGTGCATGTAAAACAGTTGTAATGGTTTTAGCATTTAATGGGATTTTCTTTGTACTATTCGTAAGAGAAAATCATAACTAATTACGTCTCCGAGGTTTTCATTACTCTAATCCCTAATAGAAATCTATCATTTTTTGAAGCCGCGTGATGCTTTTTTACTTACAGTTCCGAAGAGCCTTTGCAATTTTTGCTATCAATTTTGAATCTGAAGTTCCGTTAAAGATGATTCCACATCCAAAATCGACCGAATACTTCAAGTGCAACAAATCACAATTGTTTTTTTCTTCAGAATTCTTCAGAGAACATCAATTTCGACGAACATAAAGGAGCGCCTTGATTTCTCCTGCGCCGTTTTTGGACCGGACGGTGGTTTAGTATCGAATGCGCCGCATATACCCGTCCATCTCGGTGCGATGCAGGAAACGGTTCAATATCAGATGAGAGCTTTCAAAGGACATTTCGAACGTGGCAATGTAATTCTGTCGAATCATCCATCAGCCGGAGGATCACATTTGCCGGATTTAACGGTTATCACACCCGTATTTCACAGGTAGAGTTATTTACTCGGAAAATTGTATCTTTGATTGTATTAAAAACAAAACAATAGATACGAGAATTTTATTTCAGCGATCTGCCTAAACCCGTTTTCTTTGTGGCGAGTCGGGGTCATCATGCAGACATAGGTGGCATAACGCCGGGATCAATGCCTCCGCACTCCACCACATTGCTTGAAGTACGTAACGGGAAATTGTAGACTCAAAGGGCCGAAAAAAAATTCTTTCGATAATTAAAGAAAATGTTTACACCGATACAAATAGGAAGGCGCAACTTTCAAGAGTTTCATTCTTGTGCGCAACGGCATCTTCCGAGAGAAAGAAGTCACCGACGCATTGATGGCTCCAGGAAAAATACCCGGAAGTTCGGGTACAAGGAATCTTTCTGATAATCTTAGCGATCTGAAGGCACAAATAGCAGCCAATCACAAAGTGCGATGGATTCCTATTTCTTAGAATCGTAAAACTGTTTTCATTGAAAAGTTCGAAATTCATGTTTGGGACATTGGATTTTCAGGGTACGCAACTGGTTAACGAACTCATCGACTTTTACGGGTTGGACGTTGTCCAGGCGTACATGGGACATATACAGAATAACGCGGAATTGGCAGTGCGAGAAATGCTGAAATATGTCGGCCGGAAGGCACTCGAGAAAACAGGAAGTACGAGCGTCATGGCAACAGACTATATGGACGATGGAAGTGCCATTACTCTGCGAATAGACTTCGATATCGAGAGAGGCGAAGCAGTTTGCGATTTTACGTACGTTTTCCCGTTCCACTCAAAATTCTGTACTTTCATCTCAAGTCTATTCAATTTCGTAATTGGTAATTTCATTTACCGCAGCGGTACCGGATACGAAGTTTGGGGTAATTGCAACGCACCACGTGCCGTCACACTTTCGGCTATAATTTATTGTCTCCGTTGTATCGTCGGTCGGGATGTACCACTCAATCAGGTGAACCCGGAAGTTATTCATGAAAAATTTTAGCCGAACGTATAGCTTTCGTAATTTCGGTGTTTCTTTAACGACACTTGTGTAATGTTGTTAAAGAATTCACGAATGACAAGTCGTTTCGTTAACAGGGATGTCTTAAACCCGTGAAGATCATAATCCCAAAGGGTTCGTTGCTCGATCCATCGGAGACCGCTGCCGTTGTAGGCGGTAACGTGCTGACGTCGCAACGGGTCGTTGACGTTGTTCTCGTTGCTTTTAACGCCTGTGCGGCTTCTCAAGGATGCATGAACAATGTTACTCTCGGCACGGAAAATTGGGGTTATTACGAGACAGTAGCCGGTGGAAGTGGCGCCGTAAGTTCCACCCCTTTGCGTCACCGCGTCAACATGATTGCTGATGAATTTCCGCAAAGAGAATTTTCATATTGCCGATTCTATCGCACATCTGTTTTCTCATTAACGACGTTTCAGGGACCAACGTGGAACGGTCGCGGTGGGGTTCACACGCACATGACGAATACACGCATAACGGATCCGGAGATTTTGGAACAGCGTTATCCTGTGATACTTCGGAAATTTTCACTGCGTCCCGGTAGCGGTGGTGACGGTGCTTATCGCGGTGGCGACGGTGTTGTACGAGAAATGTTGTTCCGCGCACCGATGACACTGTCCGTACTGACCGAAAGGAGATCCCACAACCCTCCGGGATTGGAAGGCGGTTCGCCGGGCGCCAGAGGAAGAAACACTCTCACGCGGGCCGATGGAAGAAAAATCAATTTGGGCCCAAAAACAGCGGTTAAAATCCAATCCGGTGTAAGTTGAAGCAAAAAAACGATCGATATTGTATGCGGATTGCGCACGTGAGTAAAATTAAAGTCTTACTGACTGTGGCTGAAGCTTCTCCTTATGTTTACTATTCATCAGCGGAATAAAAGAAAAGCAATAGGCAGTATAGCGGGACAGAGGAAGAAGAAAAGGGGATTTTCATGTCAGCCCATCGGTGTACACGTGTTGCATAACATTTTACATTACACGCCGTCGGTTCGTCGTGACACCGCAGAGGTTTTTCCTTTCTCTACCCCCTTCGTCTTCTTATGTTCCATCGTAAACATTTTATTCGCCAGGATAGTGCGATGGCAGAGACCAGCGGCGACCTCGTTTCGCGATGAGACCTCCTCCGCCTTTACTGTGTTTCGCGTCGCGCCATATTGTACCTCTTTCGCGTCGAGTTACCGTATAGCTTATGCACGTATACACGTACATTGTATATGTATACATACTGTGTATAGATGATATAACATAGCTGTGGAAGAAAGGAGAGTACACGAAGGTATCAGCTATGTATCAAGAGTACGAATGTAGTTTGGGGCAAAGCTATATATTGTTTAGGACGCAAGCGAGACACGAGGTCCCAAGCCTACAACCAGTTTCAACCCGTGACGAGGCTTACCTGCGCTCATTTAATTTTATGACGTGACATCGAGAGGCTCAACGAGTAGAGTTGTGACACCAGCGCGAAACGGAAATTAAAAAGAGAAATTGAAGAAAATGAAAAACTGAAAAAAATTAAAATTCATTCAAAATACACATTTATTTCGCTGTTTATTTATATTTTATTGCACATTTAAACATTTTTTTTGTTTTAAATTAACATTTAAAAAATTTAATTTTTTTTTGGATACTTAGACTGATTTGGTTTTGATGATTCAGATCAAAGAGTAAAAAGTGCAAAGTATCTATCGAAGATACTTAGTATAGAATTTTTCAAAAATTGATGAAATGATTCAGATTTCCCGGATTTTTTCTTTCGTTTTTTTTTTTTTTTTTGTCGAAGCCGCCTTCAACTCGAGTGAATCTTTAACTAATATTTGACATAAAAATGTACTAACAATAAACAATATCTAGCAATAGTCAAGAATCGATAGGAGGTTGCAATGATTTTTATTATACAAAAGAAAAATAAAGTACTGAGATTTCCGTGGGAACCGATCGTGCCAAGTAGTTACCGAAGTATGAATGAGAAATAGATGCAAATCTGCAAATTTAAACATTAATCTCCCAAATTTTTATCGACATTTTTAGTAGTAAGATTCGGAACGAAATCTTAACCCACCTCTGATCTTTAAACGCTTTTGCTACTCATATATACTAATCACCGGTTTCAACACAGATTCGCAAATAGATCGCTACTTACTGCATAAAAAAAAATGTACCGTTTTTTTTTTATATTTGTTTAGGACGCTTTTCTACTGGAGAGCCCCGGTGGGGGCGGTTACGGAGTTCCAGGGAGCGGAACTACGACCTCGGAAAAAGTTGGCAAAGCTTTCGTTGAGCGCGGCAGCGTTTTCGAGTACAGAAAAGCCCAAGAGTCCGTCTGACTTTTGTGTTGGCTACCGATCTATCGTATACACACTTAAAACAGAGGGAAAATATGTGGGTCAGGAGCTCCGGATTTTTCATTGCAACTGCAGGAAAGCAATGACGAGATGCACTTAACTATCTATTTGTTTAATTTTATTTTCGGATAAACGTTATCGGAGTCCTGTAGACGCTGTGAGGATTTTATTAATATTCTACCAGTAATATTAATTTTATTAGTATCAAAAATAAATAAAAAATTATACAGATTTAACAATTATTAATATTAGAATTCCGAATAATTGTATTATTTGCATTGCTAATATCAAATTTTCCCTCTGTACATAAATGTGTCGCCGTTTTTTTCCAATAATGTAAACAAAATATAAATAATAATAATAATTGTTATTGTTGTTATGGAATGTCATATCGGTGACAATACAATTGTAAAATAATATTTTTTCGTTGGTACAATGTATAAAAAATTGAAAATAAAATTGATAATAAAATTGATGATTTCAAGTTATAGTTATTAATTTATTTAAATAATTAAAATGATGAGAGTTATGTTTGTCCTCAACGCGTTTTGGTCGAATCAGTTGCATTCCATATTGTCAAATTGGCATATTAAATGGAATACGTTTATTTTGTCGAAACTTCTATAAATGATTCGTCCGAATCCGTTAACCCCGATGGAATGTCGTTTTTTGGCTAATTAGACGAACGTCGATCGGCAATGCAACACACGGCTCATGAGAATTTAACGGATATAATGAACGTTTTGCCTCGAATTCGTCAAAGTACCATCCACAACATTTCCGCGTATGTCATCATTTCGAATTATCGATTGCGAAACGTCTATTTCGCCGACAAATTAAATGTAGCGCGGTTAATTTCGCCGAACGGTCCATCCGAGAGTCCATCCGTTATATTGCATCCGGCGCATGATGGCGTCCGTTCGATTTCCGGCACAGAAGCCATTACCGTTAGTGACCATTTACTCTCCTCACTGATTTCGCCATCGGAATTCAACGACTAATGTCACTTCCAATTGCGCATAGTGCTTTGGTAACAATTAAATTTCGATTTATCAATTAAAGGCCCGTATTCGCCTTCGCAGATTGGAAAAAAACTTTCCGGAAATCAATTTCGCGGTTCGAAAATTTACGCGGGACAAGTCCGATGTTCGAAAACTAGAGTTGAAGCTTTTCACGAATATTTTGCTAAATCAGGTCACTTTTGACGCCGTCGTTCGTCAAAAGACAAAAATTTGAAATTCAAATGTGGATTATATGGAAGTTTATAATTATTTTTCTTTTTTTATTCAGTGTAATCAAATCAACTATAGTTGAAAGTTCCTTAACGAATGATTTCAAAAAATATTTTTTCTGTAACGAATGCACAAAAAATGCCCCATTTAGATTTTCGGTAAGGCAAGCGAGAAAAATACTACGCACGCGTCAATCACTATAGTTGCTTATTCGCACGATTTCGCTACGGTACAAGCAATAAAAAGGGGGAAATTTTTTATGTTCGTCATCGTTATCGTTGATTCGGTTGATTTGAGATTCAGACCGTGTGTCGCGGGTAAGTGAAGTTACCTCCGGCGAATGAGGGTCTCGCGTCGTTGTGCGAACGTGACGTTCAAAATATAGGTACAGCAAAATCGTCTGCTTAAACTTCTTCCACGTCGCGGAAGGTCATTTAGCGCTCCTCACAGGCCGGACAGTTGGAAAAAAGTTTAATGAGGGACGTCCAGTTTGATTGGATCCAGAAAAATGACCCGCTCGAGGTCGTTGTTTAAGATAAGATCTATTCTGTTCTTCTTCGTACAGTGCGAGTCCGCAATACTTCTACAGACGAAATGACTATCGAATTTTTCAACCGGAAGCTATACTTCTTCGAAAATGCTACTGTATGCCTGTTGTCCTTTCCGTATTCCTTTTCGTGCAGCGCACGGAATTCGCGAAAGAAAATACAAAACGACGAAACACTTCGATCGCGCACGCGCAGTCCATCATTCATGCAGAGATTCGTTTGTTACGATTGAATGCGCACAACTGTGCCAACAATGTTGAAAATCAGATAAGACTATCTTTGAACTGTCGCAAAGTCATCAACATTCGGCTTCCTTGTCCTATCACATTCCTTAAAAGCGTGCGAACGTAAATATACCCAAATGCGGTAGTCCCAATTAAATGTTTTTGAACCACCTAATCTAACATACTTGCGTCAACCCGCGACAAATGAGACCGAACTTATATAAAAGCTCGACGAGCTGATATCGAAGCTATAAAAAAAAGTGTTTCCCTGCCTGTCGAACGTGAACGGCAATACGATGCGTGTTGGATTATTTTTTGCATCATGTGGACTTCTTGGTTTCGTCGTCCATTCGGTCGGTGCGAAAGCAATCGGAACAGTTCAGGATAGAAGTGAAGGTCATCCGACCCTGACTAAGCCACGTTCGGCAGATACTGATCCACGTGAGAAAACTGTCGGTTGGACTCTACCCGAAGATGACATTGAATTGTCTGAAGACTCAATGTCGGCTTGGTTCGCTGAGGACGAAACCTTCGCCTTATTTCAGCGAAACACCGGAATCGGTAGAAAATCGCGCGGTGTTGATCCGCGTGAGGAAACAATCGACTGGACTCTACCCAACAGCGAAACCGAACTTCCAGATGAAAGAGAATCATCGGAGGAATCACAAACGTGGTTCGCTGAAGACGAAACCTTCGCGTTATTTCAAAGAAACGCGAAAATCGTCAGAAAATCGCGCGATGTCGACCCGCGCGAGGAAACAATCGACTGGACTCTACCCGACAGTGTAAGCGAACTTCCAGATGAAAGTGGATCTTCTGAGGAATCGGGAACGTGGTTCGCCGAGGACGAAACCTTCGCGTTTATTGTAAGAAGAAAGAAGAGAAATTGCATTTTTGGAACAAACGAGGACCGTGACGTTCTTTCGCGATCTCCCGACTTACTGCCGCCCAAAGATGGCATGAATAATGCCAACGCACCGAACGACATTGACAATTCACCCAGCAATAACGTCAACGGGCTAAACGATCGAGTTAACGCAATTATCGACGATGATTCGGACAGAATCGTCTTTCCACCGAGTGACGAGGTTCAAGACACGGTGTTCGATTTCTATAATAATATGAAGGACATGCAGAACGCTGGACTGGATCGAGGAAACGCTGTAACGGGTCTCCTTGGACCCCCGAAGAATGGTACCACTGGGAGCATGAATAACGAAGTCACCGTTTCAGGAACTCCCGAATCTTTGACGTCCGGAGAAGTCGACAATAATGGCACCGCACTGAACAACAATACCGATTCTCCTGATAACAATATGAATAGATCGGGCAACAGTGTCAATGCTAAAGCTGACGATGATTCCAGTAAAATAGCATTTCCACCGAGTGATGAGGTCCAAGACACGGTATTCGATTTCTACAACAACATGAAGGATATGCAGAACGCCGGTCTCGATCGCGGAAACGCTGTAACTGGTCTCCTCGGACCCCCAAAAAAAGAAATCGAAGAAAAGACAACTGCTAAAACGCCAACAAAAAACGCGTAAAAACAAATTTTTTAGAATATCTGGAGACATTCGGAACAGAGAAATGGTTCATAAAATTTGAATGGATTTAATGTAATTTTCGAAGAATAAATTAATTTCAATTAAAAATTAAAAATTAAGTTTAATAAATGGCATATAAATGAGTGATCGCATATGTTTTTATTTTAATTATTCACAACGTCCTTCATTTATGTTCCGCATGTTGAATTTCACGAAGAAATGTCGGCAGGTAACGCAAAGAGGTCTCGCAATTTGCGATCTACATAGAGGCGCTGTACTCGACTGTCTTACCAGCATCCCAACAATTTCCCTGTTATGTCTCATGCGTTAGAATGTAACGTGGTTTGCATTTCCTTACGTCATGTTTCTCGCATCCCAGCATCGAGGTGAGGTGTTTTCATTTGGGGCACCAGACGCGCATTTGAAGTCACCTAACATTGGGGGTATCTGCATATAGAGAACGTTGTTAAATCACGAATATTTGCATATCTGGTACGCAGTCTTGGACCAGGAATGGCCACAAGGAGACCTTTCATCCTCCTCCTATACTTACCCTCTTCTACCGTCTTCGCACT
Organism: Cryptus viduatorius; assembly: GCA_964006125.1. Taxonomy (NCBI): domain Eukaryota; kingdom Metazoa; phylum Arthropoda; class Insecta; order Hymenoptera; family Ichneumonidae; genus Cryptus; species Cryptus viduatorius. Next base: position 8,823,137 of record OZ023220.1, read on the forward strand.
CCAGATTGACGCAAAGGAGAACGCTCGGTACAACGTTGTACCAGCGAAACCAGCGAATAGATGGGAAGATGCTTTCGCAAGCGTAAGGAAGTCCTTGTTTGCGAACGTTCCTCTTGCCTCGTTAAATACCATGCATGCATCGCTCGGTTTCGTCATCCCTTGAGTATCATTTCCTGCCGGGTACAGCCTTCCAGAGCTTCGGGCGGGAATCCGTGAGGGTTGCCAAGTAATTTTCCTTCCAATTATTGACGAGAAAGCCTCTTACCTGGATCCGTTCGGTGCAACTGGTAATCTATGCGTCTGACTGTCTACCTGCTAGGAGACTGCATTAGTCGAGGATCTTTGGAGCCTCGAATGGGATTGGAGTCCACAATCAGACGTTAATTAATGATGAGATGATAATGAATAAGCTGTTCACTTGAAACGAGTACTACAACGAGGCTACAATCTTCACACCGTAAGGTACATGAAGATTATTCATATTTCTGTGAAAATATTTTCTCGGAGTTCATCGTGGCGCAATGTTCGATGTTCAATGCGCGCCGATCTGAGGGTTTCACTCAAACCACACAGACCCGCGAGATACGCTTTTAAAATTCGAAATTAACATTGCCAGCGAAGGGGTAGAAAAGAAAATATACGGGTAGTTCGACATGAAACGCAAAATGAATATGGAAATGAAGAAGGAGACTATCGTTCTTGACGCCCAGCATAACCGCTTCGCGGTCTGGTTAATCATTATGACATCAGTGTCGCGAACGAAACTTCTCGCCCATCTATACAACGATTTAAAAACATTATCCTCGTGGTAATCCAAACACGGATACACGCGCATCGGCGCCATATAAATGCAAATTCGATAGCTCGGAAATTAAATCTCTCAGCGACACAGTATCCTTCGGCTTGTTTATGCGGCTTACGTGTTCTCGGGGAAACGATGAAGGTGCGATTAAACTACAGCCGATGAACCGCGGAATTTGTTATCATTTTGTGATAAACTTGAAAATTGCGATCGGAGGAAGTTGATTTATGAATAATTTACTTAGCTTTTCCGGGGAACGCGGGTCGATGACGAGTATCTGAAAGTTTCTCTTGATTGTGCTAACAGCAGAAGATTGAAACTATTCGTCTGTATACATATCGGGCACTGGGTGAGTAACGAGCGTTACTACACTGATGACCCGGGGATATACGTGTGATAAGACCGTTCCGAAATTCGTCGGGTCGGGACGCTTGGGCTCTTTAGCTATTCCGTAACGATCCTTAAGCTCGTGGAATATCTTCACTGCGGGTACGCTGAATTCGAGATACGAGAGTACATACTCAAAACTGCATATCTCTACACGGCTACCGTACGAGATTGGCCAATGAAGTCGGCAAATCATGAAAGACCGGAGCAGACGCCCGCGTATAAAGGATATAAAAAGCATTATAAATTTCAATCGCTTATATGATTTACAGACGAAATTCCCATTATTAGCCTCTGAATCATTCAATCTTTCAACATTGCAGTCTGCGCAGACTATGCGCGCATACTGTGGACGGCCTTGCAATTTAATCTTTACCTGTTCTTCGCACGAAAACGAACGTTATGCTCTCTTATCGTTAAAAAAATAACAAATTTCCTGATTTTCCTTTTTAATAATTAACCTACGCGAGTTGTTAACCTTCAATGAGTACGAGGAGCACAAGTTAACACATAAATCACTGGGATTGCGGAGAAAAACTATAGCGTAGTATTGCGCGAGAGTATATATGAAAATATCTCCACGATATCTGTGACTCGGCGGAATGATTATTCGACGTGGATTTTTTTTAATGCGAACAAAGATCGTAATTTTTTTGTTCGGAAAATTTTTCGTATTCTTGCACTATTTTCGATAGGACTTTTTTTCTCAATTTTCTATCGAAAAAGATCGAAGATCGAAAGAGATTATACTTTTGGCGATTTTATTGTATTTTCAATCGAACCCTAAGGTTTTTTTTTATGATGGAGTTTGGTAGACGAAATTCCCGGGAAAGATGATTCGACATTTAAAAAATGTCGCGTGGAGCGACATTATACTTTTTACCGTTCTCGAGTACTAAGTTAATTAGTCCGTAGCTCGCAGCTGTACGTCCCGATGATCCCTGCGGGAGTCGGGTTCCATATTAAAGCTGCATATACGCCCAACGGTCCACGTGGAAACGCAGGTGCGTGAGTATTTTCGCATGTGTTATCAATGACGCAATAATCTCATTATTTCGCGTGTGTGTTTACTCAGGCTATTTCTATTTACACAGATCCGCGTTCATAACATAGCGCTGTATAATAATTCGGCATTCAGACAATGGTTACCTCGATAAATAAAAGGGTTTCGCTATCATCGTGATACATCGTACTTTACAATATTACGTATATAACGTATAATATGCTAATATTGCAGGTACGCCCGGTGAATTCCCAAGTGGCATTATGTGAAACGACGCGCCCCCAAGCATTCCTATATTTACGTAGTGATACACACGAGAATAGGCTTATCTCGTCGCCGCGGTTAATTGAATTATTAAAGTATATCAAAGCGTCGTATAATCGATACTTCTAAAAGATTCCCGGCGTTGATAGTACAGCGAGGACTCGATACACAGCGCGAAAGGTTCTTATATCGGCTACTGACAAAATAAGATGCTAATATTGCAGATAGAATGGATTTGCTTAGAGTTCAAACTTAACGCGCTTTCGAGACTACAGGCTTTGGACTCCTTCCATCAGACTCACGAAACTTCTATAGTATTTACTCAACTTAATGAATAATGAAGAGCGGGAAGATGGAGGTTCAGGAAATGCGAATTGAACGTGTCGCGTTTTCGTATACTATGCACAGCGCCATAGACGACAAAACGAAGCCTCGGGCCGTGCAGTTTGTTGCCTATTCGTTTGTTCACGAAATGAATTTCACGAGAATTCTATTGCAAATGACTACGCTGCAGTGAAAACAAATAATTAATTGTTGAAGAAACGGTTTCGACTAAGATAACCCGTCATTTCTTATTAAACGGAAATGCGAAACGTTTCTTTGACAAAAAGATCGGAAGCATTTTATTTAACGAATTAATACACTTATTTTCATTTCATAAATTTGACGAAATACCTACCCCTGTAATGAAGCAATCTGAATTTTATAATGTTTTCAATTGCTTGAAAGATAATTGTCATGGGAAATGTCGTATTTTTAGAGATACGATATTGAAGTTTTTACGGAAGACGAAATGTGGGGCAAAAATGACCAATTGTACCAATTTTTTTTTTTTTTTTTACGAATTTCTTTAAAATTTCGAAGCCATGTGCTAAAAACCCCAAAAAAAGTACTAATTATAATTAAATAAATATGTACTGAATAATGTCGGAAAAATGAAAGCGCCACGAATCGCGTACTCTAATTAAATGCAACAACTCAACGAATGCAATGCTCTACTTGTTTTTTTTTGTTTGTTTTTTCATGAATGCTAAAAGTTTTAAGTAGGTTGAAGCCACGTTATTTTTTCTCCGGAGGATCGAGAGCGTCGGTCCTCCGGATGCGGTGTGGTGCGCCGCGTAACGCACGCGATTGAAACACCAATGGTCCCTTACTTTCATAATAATTGTCTCTGGAGGCGAGTAAGAGCGGTCGATCGGGCGTCAGTTTCAAAAGTTTTCCCTCGCGGCTTCTTCAAGTTCTCGGCGGCAAGTGGAAGAGTGCCACTGCGGACTCGAAGCGCGGGCCGTAAAACGCCAACCATGAGATGCAAAGTGCCTCTTATCCGCACGGTATCCGTAGACCGGTCCTCCCGCGCCTCGCGGATTTCCACTTAAAACTCCGTTCGTAGTTTTGATCCCCCGGTAATATTCAAATATAGGCAAACAGCTCGCGAGAGGTGTATAGCTATATAGCTTTTGTCGAATCGTCGGTGCACACGAGATCCGTATTTTCCAGGCTAATACTGTATTTACGTTTGCGCACTTATTTTTTTTTTCAAACATTCATATCTGTATGTTTCTCGTATATGAGGCATTAGTTGCCAAATTAACAACATCGTTATCCCCCATCATTATCCTCATATTTGCATTTTTTTTACGTTTTGTACATCATTGGGAAAGTATTGAAAAATATTCTGCACCAAATTTTACGATTTTTTAGAAAATCGTCGTCGTCGCGATTATCGAAAAATGTCAATTACTCAAAAACTCCGTTACTTTCAAATAGTTACAGTAAAACTGTTTTTAATTTTTTTTTATTTATCAAACTATTTACGAATAGTTACAAACTTTAACGGCTCGCTACTTCATTCGTATTGATTTTGACGAAATCTTTCGAAAGAAAAGTTGATTTCTTCATTTTTATTTTTTTTTTTAAATCGCTGTATAATAATGCGCAGTATTACAGATGTAGAGCATAGAACAATATTACGATAGAAATTCACTATTTGTATTATGTACGGTAGCGACATGCAGAAATGCATTGCATACCTATGACCGGACTGTTGGGAGGAGGGAGGGGGTCGATGTTCCGTATTTCGCATTCACAATCGACCGATATTCCACTATCGAAGTAAACTTTTATGCAAACACAGCTTAAAACACGGTCTACTGTTTCACTGGCTGAATATTAAAGGGAATATCTTGTCTATCTTTGCGTATCTCCCTCTCCGTTCGTTTCATCCATTCCGCCATAACTTTTGTCTATTCTTCTTTTTCGCTATGTTCGTGCGCGATAGTGACGATGGAAATGAACGCAATTGAGTTTATCGAAGAGTACACACAGCCCAGAGCTGGAGAGCCCGGTGCGTGACTAAAACTACGATTCAGAAAAGCTGTATAAAACAGAATGTAATTTTTCATACGGTTCGACATAAATCCACTATAATTACAATCACGTAAACAACTCTACGTCAACTCCATAACTCCGCGTGTTTAAAGGAGAAAAAAAAATTAAACGGAATTCCTTCTTCACGCTATTTTCTGTATGAAAAATGACACAAATTTGTCGTCAAAAAAATGTTATTAAAATTCTATATAAAAAAGAAATGAAAATCAAGAACAATCTTTGCGATGCATGTTTTATCTTCTTTTTTCCTCGGTAACGACGCGGTAACGAATATTTCACATGTTTCACTATCATCGCAAGATTCTCTACGAGAATATAAGCGTCGAAAGCCATAGAAAAGCAATTCCGCGGCTGACGTTTTTAAAATGAAAGTGAAATCAAGAAACACCGTCGAAAAACGTTCTGTAAGCACATAAAATGTCTCGAATTTTCAGTGGTATTTCTTTTTTGCGTTACGTCCGTATTCAATATAAAATAATCAAGATATTTCACCGAGGGGTGGATCGCCGGGGCTATTCATTCAAACACATCCGGAAAAAATGTATGAAATATTTAAATCTCTTATCTCATCCGACGGACGAGAGCGTTATGGTGGGAGGGGATGAGGACGAAAGGGGGTTTCAATTTCGTAGCTACACCTTGCCAACACGAATTCGGTGAATGGATATTGGTACGTAGGATATAACGTTGCCGGTCTCTGCCAGGAAAATGGATGGCTAAAGGAAGTAATGCACATATACCGTACGTATATATATACCATTGAAAAAACCATATATATATATTTACGACATTGGTGAGCCTCCGATCGATCCCTCGGATAAATCCCAAGTGCGTTGCAACCTCGCATCATCCTTGTAATGTGAAAAAGACGAAAAAAAATGTATATAAAAAAAAAATGAAAAAATATAGTGGATGGAAGCGAATATAGTCGATTTTACATGACAGTCTATCGTTTTCCTTTTTCGTTGATCTCCCTTTTCGTCCTATTCTCATAACTAAACTCTACAGCATCTGGATGCATACATAACGCCGACGAATCTGGTAATCCCTGAATCAATCTCTTTCATAAATCGTGCTTTCCGCTCTCGCCGCGTACCGCTAGAGTCGCGGAGAATGGAAAGTACAACAAGCGACACAGTGAGACGACTCGAGTTTCCTTTTGGCACGGAAAAATATACATTCAACCGACGAATTTTTATGCATTTTCATAGTTGAGGAAAAAAATCCGCTTATGGCAACAGATTTTCCGAGTGAAACGGCATACCATTATTTCGCACAAAGGGGGTTTGTTAACATTATAAAATCGATGGTGAATTTCTCCGACGGCAACGACACGGATAAATTTGCGTCTGTTGAGAAATGTCACCAAAGGAAAATTTTATTGAAAATGAAAAATAAAATAATACCTATTTCACGAAGACACTGTTTTTTTTAAATCGTCTATTCAGATATCGCGATACATCCGCGCAGATGAAAAGAATCGTGCCTGATGCCAATTATTTTAAAAAATAATATATATTCGAATCGTATGCTAAATAGCATATTTTGAGAGCTATAGCGCCAATTACGCCGTAATTAATTTTATAAATTTGCTTTGATTTCGGGATATTCTTATAATTTTCGAAAACCTAATTTTTCACCGGTCGTTTTTCAGAGTTATTTCACGATCATCGACGATGTTAGGGTTATACTCGATCTTTTTGGTTCGTCGTACGTAACAACGTAAATCGCGATTGATCGTGAGATCGGTGCTCAGTTATTTAAAATCGGAGTGACCGGTTTTCTTCGGTGTACTTCTACATTTTCTGCATCCGATACCTAATGGAGCTTTAAAATATCGTGGAATCGATGAAACATCGAAAGGATAATACGATGCTATCGAAGGTATTAAAGAACATTAGGAAGCGAGTATACAGTGAGAGTGGAATGTGTTTCCGGCGAGCTGATTCCCAGTAGTATTGCATTATTTTGCAACGGCATGCGAGACGCTTTGAAACCGCTTAAAAAATTGGGTCGTCTTGCTGGTCGTCGAGGGACAGCTAACTTGATGCACAGTGCATTCTTGCCGTTGTCGAAGTCCCAAGAGATAAACCAGTTGTCTTCTCGGAAGGGATTCGTTTTACGAAAATCCAGAATCCAGAAGAGCATTAAATGCCTGAGGATTGCCTTCGACGTCGTGGAATCTTCCATTATGTGGCAACTGGACAGCTCGTCCTTTTATATTGAATAGCATTCTCAAAGATCAAAGAGGATGAGTTTTCGTGATAATCGGACTATGTTCTCTGCTGAAGTTCTTTACAACAATCGGGCGGATAACTTCATTTGAAAATACCGTCAAAGTTCTCTCACTCACGATTAATTCGAGCACCTAATTCCGGATCTACGTGTAACTTCGACAAAGGAAAGGAGATTAAGAGACTCTCCGATTTGCTGGTGGAACGAAATCGGGATTTTGAGATTTTTTTTTACCAAGAAATAGCTTAGTTCGTCTATCAGAGTGGATTTTTCTAAAATGTAGAATAAAAAGCAAAAATGACTTTTTTTTCGAGGGAAAACTGTCGATCGTACGAGAAAGTCACGAATTTAATATTTATTCGTGTTTTAGAGTGGCGAAATTAATTTATTAAATAATATTAAATATTTTATGTTTACTAAATAATTATATTGCATTGGACAGTCCGACAGACGTCTCCCGCTAATTGTAATACAAACAAAAAGAAATATATTAATTATAAAGAAATAAAACGCGTTTTTGACAGTGACGGTTGAACTTTAATTCAATTTTTTTTTTCTATTCATTCGAAAAAATTTGCTGCCGTTTAAAATTCAGCGCACTAAAACTTTCTTGCACGTTTTTTTTTTTTTTACTCACGGAAGTCACAAGTAGGATGACGCCGTGTCAAGTTCAAACGCATAAGATCGACTCTTCTCTCATCGTGTCTTCTTAAGACGCTTCGTCAGGAAGCCCTCTTGTAAATACCGGAGGAAAGCTTAGTCTCGTCTTTCACCGAAAGCGCTACGTCGCCCCGGGTCATTCGCACGTCGGATCAGTGTCACGACCTTTTTGTAAATAAGCTTCTTCGGTATCTTCACAATTTTACACTCAACTTCTTTCGTCTCAAGGATCACACTTTCAAGAGCGTCGTTAATCACAGAGTGGAGAGTTATTAAATTAGCTTTTTCTTTCTTACATGGCGCGTCTGTAATTTTTATCCACTTAAGACCACGCAGATTAGTTGCAAAAAAAAAAGATGAAATTGATTTCTTAGATAAACAGTTGAAAGTTACGAACGATCGGCATCCATCGATCGCTATAATTCTGTCAGCCTTCGTAAATTTGATTTATTATCCGAAAGCATCCAATTTTTATGCTGGAAATGGTATTTTCTCGTATGACAAAGTTTCCTCGAGTATTCACCGAGAGATTGAATTTTTTCGCGAAAAGTCGACGAACCAACAATAATGCCGAATGCCCCAAACCGAGCGAAAGGCAATCGGCGGATCCTAAATTACGATTCCAGAAATGGGCCTTCAATCTCAGTGGTTATAATAAGTATGGATTGTACACTGACGATGTAATCAACTACACTATTCCGAACGTTTCGAAAGCTTTGACTCGACTTCCCGCCGACGTGCTCGATGCTAGAAATTATCGGTTCGTTAGTTAACCTCTAATAATTGAAAAAAAATTATTATTGTTCGTAAAATTACACATACTTGGGATGACTTGAAATTCAATGAAATTTTGCGTAAAATTGTAATCTTCAAGTTCAACAGGATTTTGCCGAAATTTAATTATTTTTTGTTGACAAAAAATTTGATAAAAGCCGATCGGCTTTAATTTACTATATTTTATTGGCTTTAATCATTAAGTGAAAATTACATTTAAATTGAACTGACAGGTTAATCAGAGCAATGCAGTTGGATTTTTTGAAAATTTATCTACCAGAAGAAGAATGGATAACTTTCGAAGAGGATCGCGCTTATCGATACCTTACACCGTACATCAAAGAAATTGAGGCGGAAATGCGTGAAATTTATGAATTTGGATGTGTCAATTATCGTCACGGATAAATGAAAAAGGAACAAAATAGAAAATGAAAGAGAAAACACAGTGATTAATGGTATATCCGAGCGTCAGCTTTCGCAAGAAATTAAACACCGATCGATAGATTAATTCAACGATTTTTTTTTCGCGCCAAGAATTTTCAATAATAAAAGAGATATCTCTCGACAACGTCACGGTCGTTTAATAAATGATGAGATATACATCAACGTCACCCTCGTTAACTCGTTTTACTCTAATTATTGCGTGAAATTTATGGTCTCGTCTGGCTACAGTCTACTTTCTGTTCCATCATCAATCTTTGCAACTTTTTCTGCTTAATTCTATCAACACTTGGATGACGCATTTTAAATTTTGAGAGCCACTCCGTTTGAATATTTAAGTACTACTTGATGTCGAAAAATTCCGTTAAGAGTGGTGGAAATTTGAAGCGGCAGAGTAAACTAACGCGACAAGCAACGCAGAAATGAGACGCCTGTTGGCTCGTTGGTTTTCGTTCGTGGATAATGTCGAACTCGTTTTTTTTTCTTTTCTACATTTTCTGCTACTGCTCTCATAATTCGGCTCGCATTCAAATTTTTTTCAAACTCGCGATATTGTAATTTTTTTTGTAATCAAAATTGAAGGATAAAAAAAATTCCGCACTATAAGTTTTCATTTATTTTTTGTCATGCAGGTCCGGCGGAATGTTTGCCGCGACAGCACCCGATGGGTAGGTAGAAGCCACTTTTTCCACACAAAATAAAGTTACAATATTGTTGGCAAACTTTTTGGGAAAAGAGTTGAAAAAAAAAAGTTTCGTAATACATAGCTGGTTTTTTTTCATTATGTACATTCCGACACAACAGCATTTTTGTCCGAAAATTAAACATTTATAATCCGTGAAAATAGTGTTTTCCACTCGGAATCTTCCAATTGATTTCCAAAATGTCGAGCGATCGATCGAACAAACCAACATTTGACGAAAGTTTTTCCCACGAAAGTGTAAATGTCTTACATCGCATTATCGCACCCATAACAGTAAAATGATCGATAGGCTTTTTTTCTTACACGGTAAACATCTTTTTTTCCTTAGAATTTTTATCACCCCCTGAGGCCCATCTTCGGCTTATAAATCCAGCAATTCCCGTAAATTGTCGCGCGGGGTAGCGCCGGAGCCACTCGGAGGCTTCGACGTTGAAGGTAACCGAGGTAGAAAATCTCTATTTCGACGTTCCATTCTCGTAAAATATCGATCGTAGCCGTAACGCCAGTGGGTACTAATGCCGGTGGTACTAAGGGGGTAGAGAAGAGAGTGAGTGCGCTGGAGGTCGAAATCGCAGCAACGGGGGATGATGTCTTTTTACCGGGCGTTCAGCACTGTTTGTCGAGCTTTAACGTTTCCGCGGCTCGTATCCACCTTCGAGTCGTGGCGAACACCAACGAGAGTTACCTACACTGAAAGCGCTTCCGGAAATCCTAGGCAAACTCTTGCCCACCAACCGCGAAGTCTATAAGACCCCCTCCTCCCTTATTCTCCGTCCACTTTTCTCCAAGCCGCAGGTTTAGTCAAAAAATTTCTTTCGGTTACGGGGTTTTGAGTTCGTTAAACTCGAAGGAATGCGCAATCCATTGCCAAACGAATAGCAATCCATTGCCAATAGAAGATATATTGGTGAAAGTATTTTTTTTCATAGAATGTACGAACATTTTTGCCGCAGACTATAGTTACGGTCGATAAAAATAACCCTCACCCTCATTTTTTCCATAATACTTTTATTAGCATTTTTGCAAAAAAAAAAAGACGCTTTAAAACCGTATTATTGCATTTTAACCGTCATATTTGATTTTATTGACATTCCATTTACATGCTATAAATCTCTATGTCACGAAGTATTTTTCATTAATATTCCAATCGAACAATGAGTTATATTTTCATTTAAAAAGTACAAGCGGACCATGCAAAAACCGATCAAAAAATACATCGCATAGTTTCAGAGAATTTGTATGTAGCTTCTACCTGGGTATTGTCCCGCTCTGCAAAATCTTCAACTACTTCGATATACATGGAAAAATTGAATTTTTCTCTCTTTTCGTTTGGTCTCTAACAACGTAGATATATTCGTGTTGCAACAACGGTGCAGCAATGCGGGCGCATCTCCGCGAATGCACGAGTGATCGTGAATACATATTCGTTCTCGACATTGGAACGGATTCGCAAGGGGTTAGCGTTCTCTTTCAAATCATAGGAAATGGCTATACCGGCATAGATGCTTCACCCATTCTGTAGATAGTACAAGAACTTTCGGTAAAGCGTGAATCGGGGCTATGAACGTACTTTGAACTCGGAGCCGATCGAAGGCGAATGCGGTAGGGATCGCCTTCTTGGTTCAACGATTCGACGGATGGGTTTGGTAAAACGTTGTTAGAGAGTGAGCGATCTCGATAGCATTTTCACCGAAGAATTTTCAAAGTGAAGATATTGGAAATAGAAACTGTAGGAGATAATATATTGTCAGAAGTTATCGGCAAAGATTTTTCTTCTCCTTTCGGGAAGTGTTTGCTCTCCAACGAACGCCTGAAAGTGGACACGGATTCTATTACAATGCCTATAGATTCGAAGACCAGACGCGGATTTGGCCATTTGGAGATGTTTGATTTTCAAACTGTGCATTGCTTGTGCATTGTCTGTCGCATACATTTTTTGTCGTATCGGACGGTAGAACTAAAAGCAAACTGTTGCTGAATCCTATCAAAGTCCCATCACAGGACCATAGTAATTGATTCACTGCTTTTTTTGCTTTTATTCGACTCCCAAAATCTTCGATCAATCCTTATTAAGATCGGGTTTTTTGTTCCGGTACTTTTTGTTCGCTGAAGACAGAATGCCGCCCCTCAGGTGCGCTCCTGTATCACACCACCCACGGCTACTGTGTTCGATTGATTGATGAACTACGAGTGCTGAACAGAGTGGGGGGTTTTTTTTTCGTGATGGTAATTCCAGAGATAGTTGCAGTGCCCTACTTCGCATTGACTGCTTTCAAGAGGTATCTATTCATAGATTCGCAGGGTTCGAGAGTTCACTCTATTTTTCTCGTTTTTCGTCATGAAAAAAACGCGAGTACGTTATCGACAATCCCTAAAATAAAGAACTACTCGCGTAAAGTTATACTGTTTTATACTATAGCAGCGCGTGTTTGCTTTTGTGCGCTCGACCTTCCAATCAGTGTGATGTGATCTACCCATCTATTTAATTAACAACATTTGTTTACTTTTACTTTTTTTAATCGTGTCGTCATTGATCTCGCTACAGTAGCGGCCGCACACAAAGCGAATAACGAGAAAAGCCCTTTCAATACTTTGCAACCGTTGCTTCATCATTTATCAGTTATTTTTTTTTATTTGTGATCTACTGATTTTGCTCCGAGGTTCACAGTTTAATTCAGCGAATTTATTGACTTTCAATATACTTTTTCAAATATTGAAATTCATATTGGTATTCATTGGTTTTTGTTTACGAGCGATTTTTTTTCTGATTCATCGATTTATCAATTGTTTATTCAGAGGGACGCTTTTGTATGCAGTTTACAGCGCCGGCTGCTCTTTCATATCTGCTATAATCATACGGAGGTGTACAATGACTTTTTCATGAATCAAAATCGAAAAAAGATTTCAATTTGATTTCCCTCAATTTTTTCAATTGTTTCGCCGGAAACAATAGTTACCAATTGATAGAAAACGTCCTGCAAAGTGCTTGAAAGCGAAAAAGCTCTCGTCAATTCAAAAGCGACATTGTAACGCTTCCTTGTGAAAGGTAAACCGATGCGCCGAATATTTTTGATAACGTTTAAATATTCACAATTATTCAACAATATGATTATCGAATTTACACATCAAAGAATCTTTTTAATTATTTTTAAATCATAATTACCACTGATTCATTAGTTATTCGATGTGGCCATTCATTACTTTGCCGTGATTTATATTCTACAATAAATCGTTTGTCAGTGCATTGATTTGTATGATTATTTCAATTTGAAATGTCGTTCCGTTGCGTATTATTAATTAAAATTCAATGGATTACCGACTTTTTTCGCAAGCGTTTCTTCGATTTTATTTCTTCCTATTTTCCAATCGAACGGAAAACATCGAGTTTGAAAAAAAAAACCAATGAAAATACGAAGCAACGATCATTTGAGATATTAATGAGGAAATGGCGTCAAAATTGATTGTACTCGGACAAGCGAATCTTTCTCACGTCCTTTTCGCTTCTCTTCCCATCCGGCGGTTGAACGACAATTTGCCACGCTGCGATAATCTTCTTCGGAATGGTTATCGAAGGAATGTAGGCTGATTGGAAAATTCTCGAGTGGAGAAAACGAGTTCGGGGCAACGAAGATTGGAAAAAGAAAAGAAAAGAAAAATAAAAATAAAAAAATAAGGCAAAGAAGAAAAGAAGAACGAAGAAATAATCGTTGGAAAATGGGCCAAATGAGAAGTGCTTGGGAGGCATTAGCTTCCCTAGTCCCTAATCGACCTCGCCATTAAGGTCGTATACAGCGAGTTCTCGAAAGCGACTTAATCGCCGTATTGAGCCATTGATTTCTTCTTTTCAATTTTTTTTTTGTTTTCCTCTTTTACACCTTTCTCGGCCCTTTTCTACGGTGGCTTTTGCAAACACGTCGAGAGGTTTCACCGTCACGTCGTTAAAAATAAGGTTGCGGCTATTATTCGCACACCTTGAATGCTGTCGCGTTCGAAAACGTGACGGTAGAGTCACAAATTCGACTCACGAGCGTAGCGGAAACTGCGCCCTAGAGAAAAATACTGATGGCATCGTGAAAATTGTAATGGGACTCCGATAAAAGACTCTTAATGAACTTAAACAATTTCTCATCAGTGGTTCATTAGTAATTGTTCATTCTTTACTAAGTAATTTCATTTTTTTTTTCAAGGTTGGATTTTGTCGCGAAAAACTGGGAATGCGATTTTTTAGTACCATTGCGCTCTTAGTGGTATTATTTTTACTAGAAACCATTTTTTTTACTTACGCGCTTTGAAAAAGATACGATAAGTGTAATCAATCGGTTCGTTCGGGTATTCGATCGGTTTAGCATCGTGTAGCTAAATTAAAAAGCTTTATAAAAATTCTCCGGATTATCTATCGTTTGGGGTGTTTCAAAGTTAATTGCAGACAAAGTCACCATAATTTAACTCGCCGAGATCGGCGATGTCCCTATATTTTTATTTCCCTCCAGTTCTCCACTTCCGCTAACCACGTGCGGTTTTCCTCTGTGGGAGGAAGTTAAATTATGGCAATTGGTAGCCATGGCAACCAGTTCACGTATGGCAAAGACGAGTAAAAGGGGTCGCTGAGTTGAAAATGCGTTGCCATTACTTTAAATCGATAAAAAAATGGATTAAAAATCGATCGTTTTTTTAGGCATAACATTTTATTCCGCATTGGGCATTACAAAATCAAAATCAAAGGCAATTCGAATAAATGATAATGATTGATACGAGAGATTTAACGACTCGAGGTAATTAAATCATTTCCAAATTTTCCGTGTCCATGAAAGCGTAAACCGATAGATGAGGTCAATTACATCGATCTTCGTAACAGCGTTCCAGGTCGTTGATGGGAGTTCACTGATGGTCATTGACTTTGCTTTCGAACGCATGAGCAAATTCGAATGTTTTTTCATTCATACTTCCGGACCATTTTTCACACTATTTACTCTTCTCAATATGATCATAAAAAAATTTTAATCCCGACTGACCCGACCAAAGGGGTCGGATAGAAGCACCAACTCACGGTCTCTTGGTTCGGAGTCGGAATTTTTTTTATTTGGGTAATTTCGCCGAGGAATTATTGACATTGAGTTCGCGCAAAAAAAAATCCTTATTCATCCGTTATTATATCGAAAAATCGAATAACACGTACGTACAAACTGCAATACATTTGAAATGATGCCGCAGGTGCAACCTGCTCCCGATCTCGAAGTTGACCCTTCAGATTTATGGATAATTAACTAATCGATTTGTTAATAAACGACTTGTCGTCTTGTTGATTATACTGTATATTGCTGTGAAATACAAGGAACAGGAATTTCGCAATCACATATAACATGAAATTTGAAGATACACGTGCATATTAATTTCATAATTTCTGAGTATTGCTCCCCCTCCGATTAACCTCTTGAGCGGCGGCATTCCTCCGGAGCGTTTAGTACATCGACGCCATGTGGGGTCAATGCCTTCAGCTGCTAGTTAAAGCTGATTAAAGCTGTAATTTCGCGCAATACTACGCTGTAGTTAATGAATTTTAATGCTTGTCGGTTTAACAGTAATGTCCGCGTATGTTTAAAGATGTAGCAACATCTTTATTATTGTTTTCTTGAATAGCCTTCTGATATAATGTATATATAACGTCTATTCCATCCTATGAATATAGTTGAAATATGCGAATTTCTGAAACGAGAAATCGCACTATATACGAAAAAAAAGGGGTAAACATAAGAAGACGAAGGAGGTTTCCGATGGGTTTTCGAAATAGCTTTTTCCAGGCGTCAACAAGAACCCCTTGAGAATGCCTATACCGTCGTTTGACTGACCGTATATCAAGAAGGTCCCAGACACATCGTAGCCGATGTCATGAAATTGTGATCCACCAATGAGCATAAATCTCGCAAGCTTCGTTCTCTATCTTTACTCTTAGCTGCTTCCATCGTGATCTTTGGGTCCCTTTTCTTTCTCTGTTTCTTTCCGTCTTTCTATGTTCTTTCTTATCGGCGACATGACTTTTAGAACACGCGATAAAACGGAGTACCCGCGGGATCGCGGTCTCCACCCTTCGCGGCTTGGATGCGAAATGGATAGTAAAACATCGACGGATAGCAAGGAATATAACATGGCGCTGTGGGAATGGTCTTAGTGCTGGTGGCTGGCAGTTCTCGAAGTAATTGAATTACATCCTGTTGAGAAAGGTGTCGCGAGATGGTCGCAATGGTCATCGGCACGAAACAAACGATATCTCGCTAACACTCAAATGGTCCCCATAAAACGTATTCATTAATGTAACAATACTCAATTCAATTATCGGAAATATAAACTCGTTGCCCACGCGACGTTAATCGTATTTTTTTTATGATGTTGACCCTTCGGACTCTTCAAGGCAACTTCGCATCCGAGTTGTTTCTCTATGCATCACACCTTTTATCATATTACTGATGAAAATATTGTTTATAGTAAAGGTTAGAACATCGACATTTTTTCTTTATTTTCATCAATTTTGATATGAAAACACAATTTATTGAAGCGCTCAATGCGACAACCGGCATTTCAAGGGTTACGATGTCTTTCGTCGCGTACAAAAAAATGAACTGCTTAAAAAGTGCAAATGCAATTTGCGAGTGACGTTAAATAAACGAATCAGAAAGAAATTCAATCTTTTGAAATTTGAACTTTATCATTTTATTCAACATTTTCTTTCGATTCAAGTTTCGCAATTTTTTTTTTCCTGAAAGATTTTTTTTCTTTCCACCATCTTACTATCGCGATATCGACGAACGTGGCGGATGATCGAGGTACGGTAAAGGAACGACGGATTTTCGCTCGGGGAGATTCATAGTAACGACGCTCTTTAACGATGGCGGGGCGAAGGGGACGTGATGGCGGAGGGAACTCAGGAGGGAGTCGGCAATAAAATTAGAATTTACGAGAACAGACCGCGAAGATGGGATTTTTAATTTCTCTCACTGGCAGTTTTTATTCTGTCTTTCTCTCTACCAACGGAATATCTCAGTGAAATACTTGGAACACGTAATTACGTTAATGGTGATTGATAACAAGTCCACAGTCTTATACATTCAGTCCGTAAGACGATAGATACATATCTATATTTAT
Source organism: Cryptus viduatorius (assembly GCA_964006125.1). NCBI lineage: Eukaryota > Metazoa > Arthropoda > Insecta > Hymenoptera > Ichneumonidae > Cryptus > Cryptus viduatorius. Next base: position 8,839,931 of record OZ023220.1, read on the forward strand.
ATATCTCCGCAATTACAATTTAACACGCGACACTTTCCTTCTCTCAGAGTCGTAAAATATCATAGGTAATATACTTTCAAAGATATAAATAGGTAGTCATAAATATCTCCTTATCATCTCTACCGCGGAAAATTCATTCTACTTTACTAAACGGTAACGGCTCATCTTTTTTCCCCGAAATTCTTCATCGCGATATATGTTTATATGTCTTTTTTAGCCGCCATCAATTATCTACAATGATATTTTTCCTGTACATTGTGTGAGTCATCGAGACAAATTTCGTCAAAATTTAAGTCAATACGCGAAGATCCGAATTTCATGAAAAATGAAATGAAAGTTTATATTTCAGACTTTATTTGAAATTTTATCAAAAAATCCCAAATATTGTAGAAGATTTCCTCGAATAATATCTCTTTACATTTTCGGCGTCTTATGAATTTTTTGTTTTTACATTTTTTTTTAACTCGACTATGACGCGTACTAGTGAGTTAAATTACGGTATGGTGTTGAATAGCGTGAGGAAAAATGAACTATTTTGTCATTGTAAATAGATACCTTCGTAAAAAAGAAAAAATATTATGCCTACCAATAAAAAAGTGAACATTTGTCGCGACCCGCGGAATAACGGGCTGTTTGTTCGGATATTTCTCCAAAGTCGTTGAAAAAGTGGACAGCTTGATGGTTTTTTTTTGTCACTCCATACCGCGAAAACGGCGATATTTGTTACCGGCGAGGAGCCACAAAGACGTTGGTCCCTTCGCTGCGAGAAAGAAGAAGATAAAAGCCAATGAAATCCCGCGAAAGCAAGACAATTTGTCAAACGCCGTAACAGGATGGGATTATAGGCCGAACTTAATACCAACGTGGGCTTTACTAAGCTTCTCCTCCCACAAGGAATACAAGGGACGTGATACTTTGTTGTACGTACAGATACTCTCGCCAGACTCACGTTCTTCGAGCTTTTCTCGGGTTTTTTTTTTGCCGCACAATCACTTAGAAGTGTTCACCGGGGAGAGAACCAAAGCGAAGTAAGAAATAAACAGACAGAAAAAAAAAACGAGGAGTTGAGAGTGTCTCGATGAAAAACGATCACAGTTCCACGATAGTTCTGGTCAACACCTGGACAGATCGATTGCCGTCGTTTTCTCATGGCGCTACAAAACTTTTATCCCGTTTCTTTGACTCCGGTAAATCCAACAGCGATAGAAAACTTTTGACGTTTCATTTCTTTGTTTTTTTTTTTTACTTCATTAACTTTATTTTTAAAGGACGACTGAAAAGAGAGGGTTTCATATCGCCGATTAATCGGTTTCCATTGTTCCAAAATTAATTAACAAAATTAACGCAAGATATCGCAACATACGCTCGAACTTTTTTGCTGCTCAAATGACAACGTAAATTATGTATAGAGCCCACATAAACCACGGTACGTTACATCCAGTTCTGCATGTCCCAAAAGTCCCGTCATAAGGCACATATTAAGCGGAAGAGATAAAGGTGGCAATTCTCTGTGATTTCGCTGCTTTTGCTTCTATGCCGCTGGTCGCCGGCCTGCTTATGAGATGAAAATTGTGTGTGTAAGAGAGAGAGGGATAGAGAGAATCGCTTGACTGTGGGAGCTTCGCCAACCCTCATCCGTCTTCGTTAACCCTCGCACGCTTGACTGCTACCACCCGCTAGTGCGCAACCGACGCTCTTGTATACACATACACTTCGCTCTCGGTGGTCTGTCTACAGCTATACCAAAGCCCGGAACTTGTTCGCACAATTGTTTCGAGTATTTCACGCCTCTACAAGTTCCTTTTACTTTTCTCATCTACCCCCTTAAACTTCCGCTTTCTTCAGCCTTCGGCTAACGTAGTTTTCTTTTTTTTCGTTTTTACTGTCCGAGCCAATTTCTCGCGATGTCGACACTCTTACCGCGATGAACGCAGAGCCAACGCTTTTAATTATCTCGGCTACATATTAACACTCCGCCAGCGTATGTTGCCACTTGGTGGTTTTTTTTTTTTTTTTTTTCATACATCTCTATACACGCATCGCAGAGTTTATATTACAGAAGATTTTGTAAGAAAATTAATTAAAAGGGTTGTAAAAATAAGACAGAACGTTTTATTAAAACCTTTAACGCCCGAACGGGGTGTATTCCAGTCCGGCGCTCGAACTTTTCTATGCGATACTGGAGAGAGCTACGCTGATGGTAGATGTGCGCAACGCAACTCTCATACCACTATTCTTTTATGCTTTTCTGCTGCCCTTTGCAGCGGCGGCGATGCTCACCGTAACGGCAGACAGCGAGTATATCGTTTCTACAGAGAAGACTCGGACGACGAAAACCTCGGCAAATAAATGGAGTACGAAAGAAAAAGGCACGAGGTACTACCATAATTAAAGGTGAGTCTCGTTATGCAATTAACAGATCTTATGAATGCATTAAATGAAACAATTAAATATAATTAATTAGTTAAGTAATTACTAGAATAAGTATACGTATGCTCTACCGGCAAATACACTTCATTTGCGATATTGCTACCGAAAATTGATCAATTTACCGAAAAAAGCTTCATATTTTGCAAATTTTATAAATTAAATTGTGACCATTTTTATTAGTATAGTGAAAAAAGTCATTTATCAAATTGCAATTTTGTGCGTATATAAAATATAAATAATAAAAATAATTTCATATCATATTCATAGTATTATGATATAGTATGTTATTATTATTATAATTTTTATGTTATTCTGTTACTGTTTTTTTTACAAAAACCTGTCATGTCACAGTTAATTCTTTGATTCTATCCACCAACTATCACTGTTATCTTATTCGTCTTGAAAAAAAAATGATATGAAAAAGATGACCAAAGGGATCCGATTCTATGGTGAAATTGTATAAATTTAACGCGGCAATAATACATTTATAATCGTAATCATAACGAAGCGAAAATGAATTATCGCAATTAATTATATTATCCATGAGAGAGAAAACGGTGTTTAATCGTTTCAACGATGTGTCGTCCGAGTCGCCGGTCCAAGTCGACAAAGTCGTTTGTCACGTCGTAAAATTAATTAGCGTGCGAATAACGTCGCTCGTGGTATGATAAATGACTTTTTTTTTTCTTTACAGACGTTGTTGTACGTCACACCGGCCGACGAATGATAGCGCGGAGATCGCACACGCGACATTTCAACCCATCACGCGATAATCTAGTCGGTCGCTTACTCTATATATACTCATTCCGTTGCTTTAATTTTCAAAGCACGAGAAAATAACTGAAGTACGAAGCTTACTGCCTGTATCTCGGTGTACATATTTGCCGAGAGAAAAGCTAGAGCTTTGCCGCAAAAGCCCAACCTGAACGTTACGGGTGGCAGAAACTACCTTGGAATTACTTCACAAGACATTTAATCCCCGAGGATTATATATTTAACTTATTCTACTTATCTTACGAGTTTCGTGTCCCTCCGCGAAGTTTATGCACATCATCTGTGTATTATGCTTTCGTTCAAAAGGTCGATGTTCTTAAAGGATTAAAAAAAATGCAGACGAAAATTATTCATATTTTCATTGTATACGGAATAGTAAATTTTCGAAAGATCACTTCCGCTTGTTATTTTTAAGGAAACATAAGATATCGAACTTCTGATAAACTACTGGATTATTCTTTCGGAAATTCGAACTGATATTTTTTACTGAGAGTACCATTTTTTGTTTTTTTTTTCGTAAAAACATTGTTTTTGTGAGTTTTTTTTTTCATCATCATTACGTGTTCATAATTCTCCAGAACGACCGATTACCGAATTTCGCGGATATTACCAATAGTGTGTATGTGCCAAACGCGTCGTTACACACTAATCACCGAATTGAATTTCACCAAATATCCACAAAGGAATACAAAATTTGTGACATTTTTCGTCGAAACGAAAATTAAAAAATTTGATGATGTTCTTCCGAACAATTGGGGTGTAAGAATGCTTAATAATACATTAATTTACATTTTTTACGTACCTGCAGAGCCGCGAATTTGTAAAAGTCGATTTCTTCTCGTTATTGAACATTGACGGCGTGTCTTACGTTCTCGAAGTCGTACCGTTGAATCGATTTTTCATCATTGCAGTTCGTCTTTAAATTTTACTCAAGACGAATATATTTCTAATGGGCGGTGAGGATAAATTGATAATACAAAACTTTCGTTTTATTTTAAAAGTATTATATTAATAATCAATCTCGAGGATCATTTTGACAAATATTTGTTTCTCGTGTGTTTTGTTTTTTTTTTTTTTCCTTTGTTTCTAAACAATGTATATACAAATGTGTACAACCTGTACATTATTCTCTATGTATGTTTTCATTTAGTTTGTTAACTTAATAATCTGTACACGAAGCTGAAATCTTTTGTTTTAATTAGATACACTATACGTATATTTCTGTGTATATATAGTGTATTTAATTGTAACAGCTAACGCGATATTGTGCCCAACTACGAAGTAATAGCCAGAGCACTCTTTGTTTATGTATTTTTTTTTTACTTTTTTCGTTTTTTTTTTTTCTTTTTTTTTTTCGTATGCCACGAACTACAGCCCAGAAAATTTCAACGACTATTTAATTGACTAATTTGATTACAATAACTCTTTCTGGTCGACATCGATCGACAACTCGGGCAATACTCGGAGCGGTGAATTAACGAATTTTTTTTTTAATACTCAGGCGCCGGTTTTTCGTTGATACAATTGTTAAAATGGATATCAAGCACTTTAATCGACAAATTGCCACAGCAACTGCTACAACTATTTATTACAAATGATTATCGCGAATCGTGGAAAAACAATTTGTCAACTAAAACAAATCGATCCACGGAAACAGACAAAAATGCAGTTTTCGAAACGGCAAAAAAAAAATATACCTTTGTGAACTATAAATGCATCCTGACGATTAGCCACAAGATTGCCCGAGTCGCCGAAGTATTGTTTTTTCATTTCTCTTTATTCATACACCGGTTTAACGTGGAAAAATATTTTGAACGCAATAACAATGTTTCTGCGCGTTTTATCATGAGACAATAATTCCTGCGAATGTTGCTTCTTCTTTTTTTTCACTGGTTATTTTACTTTTTTTTTTTATCGATAACTCGAAGCCCTCCGATACGAGAGTAAAAAACAAAATTATGCTTTCCCGGGAAGCAATAACAAATCTGCGGAAAAAAATTACTAAAAAAATTGAGACATTTTTATTTGCGATGCTGCGTTTTTCTTCGGCAATTCGCTTTTTTTTTCTTTGAATTCATATTATACATCAGGCGAAAGATACAAGAAGCAGTTGAAGGAAAATTTCATTTTACCGATCAATTTTCCGAGAAGGCGCTTCGCGACTTAAAAATACAGGATGCATTTTTCTCGGTTATATAGGCAGCCGCTCTCGATGAACATAATTCTTGCGTATCTTCGGTTGAAAGTAGTAAAAATAAACATAAAATACCTCTCAAACAACTATTGGGTCCTGAGAGACAGGTCGGGTCAAAAGTTTTAGACGAGTTATGAGATGCCAACAGAAAAGTTGCAACCTATGGCATTCCCGAAGGTTTTCTCGCGTCTCTTTCTCTCGGTGCCTGTAGTTCCGACGATGAATCTTCTATTTCTTCCCGAGGAAGCAACATCCGCCCGGTGTACATCTTCGCTCACCTCGGAAATTGAATTTTCATCTCGTCACTCCGGCTGCTCCTTCATTCTCTTTTCTTTTTCTTGTCGTATTTACCACGGCATTTCTCGCATTTAAGATCGACGCCAAAAAAGAGCCAACGAGAGAAAAAATGAAAAAAAATTGTGAAATAAAATGAAAAAAAACCAATTTGCCGATTATTCCGTCGGCTCTTGTGTCGTGCGATATGTTTTCTACCAGTCAAACGTTTCGTTACGCTGACGACTCTCTACGTTTCGAGAATTACTTTATTATAATTTTTTTCCAATTACTTTCGCGATAATCTCGACTCGTGGTACAAACAATTTTTATCCAAATTGTATAATTTTTTTTTCATCCCTAAAAAGACATCCTGGTAAGTTTTCCATTTAGACGAGACGTATAAAACTCTTTTTTTCGGCGTTAGAAAAATCTACAAAAATTTCATGTAATTACACTTCTCTTTTCTAATAAAATGTTTCCGAATCTGAACACCGAATGGTTTCGATACTATCTCGCTGCTCGGACACTGATGTATTTTCTGATAAAACAAAATTTTCGATGGATAAAATTTGTTGAGATTTGTTCAAAAGTCACAAAATATTTGTTTCCAGAATACAAAATATCCCCTTAAGGCTTTACGTACAGAGCAATCGTCAACTTTCAATTGTCTCGAAAAGTACAACATAAGATAAAACAAAATAAAAAAAATGTATAGAAGTACGTTAAAGCGCTGTTTCTCTGATCGGGAAGAAAAATGTACAAAAATTGATGTCATTCTTGTAGCTAAAAGGAGAAAACGCGCCCGAAGGGAATTTTTTCAATGTAAACATCAATATTCGTGGAGTTGAAAAAAAAAAAAATTCCGCTCCGTATTATAGTCATATATGTGACATGAATTCCAATAACTTTTCTAAGCAAAAATAATATTCAACGATATATATCGTTTTGAACCAATCAAATTAAATCCGAAAAAAACCTGAAGAAAAAACAAAAAAATATATATATACGAAAAATTTCAGGATGTATTTCTAGGGACAAACGTAGAAATGAGACGTTATACAAACTGTGAGAGTCGAGCTGGCAGTGTCGTCCAATCGTTGATAAAAATTTCCTACAATTGTTCCATCTAAAAAACGTGTATAATCCATACAGAGTCCATTGTTTATGTTGGATTCGTCATTGATTCAAATCCGAAAAAAAAAGAAAACAATCGCCCAGTGGCTATAGACACCTCAACGAATAGTTGCGTCGCATAATTTGGCGTGTAATAATCGCTCAGAAAGGTATGGAGGCGCCAACTTCCTCGTTATTCACAATTCCACCGGGTAACGTGAACCAAACTGGACGTTCCGAAACTCGAAGTGATTTGTCGTTGACAACGACAACCGGACCGAGTGAACTTTGAGTCCCGACGGACCTGTGAGTCGGAGCTCTCGAAGTCTTTCTCACCGTTCTGCCAGGCCACGTGCGATAGAAATTGTCCTGGGAACATCGTTTGAGAAGACAGCAAGGCATGGATGGCCGTCGCTGCGCCGCATGCGAATGCCCGGAACAACAGCGCCGTTTCCAACAGTCTTCATCAACGGAACTTCTAAATTCCTCGGGTGGCTTTAAGATGGGTTGTTCCTGTTCTCTGTTCGTTCGGCCATTGTTCAAATTCGGTATTTGCGGCTCATTCCTCGATGAGAAAGGCACCGCAGACCCGGTGGGACACGTGGATCAAGAGGACGAAATGTCGACGGTGGATGCCGTCGAAGTGTCGTCATCCAGTGAGCTTTGGGTGGCAACGCTCACCTTGTCGACCCGACAGAATTCACGATCGTTAAATTTGTCGTTTGCTTCCTCGTCCTCGAGATTACGTCGGGGATGGCGTCTCCGGTAGGGTTCCCAATCCCCAGCTCCCCGACGTCAGTGCGTCGCTATGACGTCCGGTGCACTCTTTGTGCTCTCTATGCTGAAAGGCCTCTTTTGGTCGACTTCGATAACAGCTTCGGCTCTGTAGCGGGGATCTGCTTGAGTGTATTTGGGAGTTGCCGAATGTTGACTACCGCTACCTGTTGTGTTGTTGCTGGTGGTTGTAGTGTTGCTGGCAGTGTTGCTTGATGCGCGTTCGGAGCCGTAGATAAAGCTGCCGTAACGCTCCCCGGAACCGACGGTGTTTTGTCGGACGAAACCGGGAGTTGGATGATGTGGTTGGTAACGGTTACCGATGATGATTGGTTCGCGATCGGGTTTGGGACTTTGGTATCTTTGATAAGTCAGATATTCCGGGCCATCGGGAGCGTTCGGTGTCGCGGGAATGATCTGCGGATACGGAGGATCGTGGATTGACCAACCTGGAGGCGCTGGTATTGGGTAGTGCTTTGGACAAATGAGAACACTGCCCTCCCGCGATGACGGATTGATGCAGGCGGAACAACGCTCCGAGACCGGATGTCTCGAAGGTGGCGAATTGCTCGGTTGGCTTCCGTGACTCGGCTGAGAACCCATGCGCGACGTTTGATGCGGATGCTGACGATACTGATGACTCTGTTGCGAACCACCTCGTTGGGTCGGCGCTACACCGTTCTGTGAACCGGAAACGCTGCGATAACCGAATGTTGAAAACTCTGGTGATGGTAAAACAGCGTCCGGAATCTTTGGATCGAAAAGGCTCTCCCTCGTTTGACAAGAACTGTCGCACATTTCTGGCTCCTCGCTGGATTCCTGAAGACGCTCTTGCGTCGCATTGCTGACATTGTTGCTTTGATGAATGTCGTTTATATCCTTTGTTCCGTACTTCATGTCGAGGACCAATTCTTTCGTATACTCCCGCGCTATAAGGGTTGTCGCGGGAATAAGCTCTTTGCTCGAGTCCACTTCAACACTTGGCGACTCGCTTCCCCGATCGCGAAGATCCGTTCGGGATACCGAGACGGGACATGGAGTCGCGTGACGGCCGACTTCGTCCAATCGATTCTCCCGCGACTGCCGTATGTGTTCCTGAAGCACAAATATCGTTACGAGCCTTTTTTACTCTATGGTTTTTCTTTTTATTCCTATAAAAGTGAAGACTTTTTATCAAAAATTTGAAAATTATCAATTTTCCTTGTTTTGCTTATTTATTTAGGCGTTCGGATATACAATTAATAATTGTTTAGCAAAAATTCTATTCAAAAGGAAATTTTTAAAATAGAGAAGCTTTGTTACGGAAGACCACGCAGCATAAAAAGTAACGAGCAACGAGTGCGTCGCTTCGCAATTTCGTAATGACGAATGGGCAATGGACGATTTTTGAAGAGACCTCGAGCTTTCAAGTGGCTATCGGTAATATACGAATTGGGTGCAAAAACGTGAAAGCTAAAAGTGAAACAGATCAAAAAATAATTTTGAAGCATGCGGAAGCCACGAATTTTGAACATTGAATTGTTAAAAAAAATGTGTATATAATTAAAATTCGTTTCGAAAGATCATTTGGAATTTATTCATCGTTGTGCCCAATATTCCGATAAGTATACCATCATTTTTATACATGACTTATTAGCAATCGATGAAAGGGGTCAAAGTTTGTTCGAATTTTATTCGGCCCTTTTAGCGATAAATTGCCCTGCGAGAGTACCTACTACGTGCTCAGGTGCAGTTTACCCATTACATTTATATTGGTTATATCGTGGGGGAGGGATCAGTGGCAGTGGCGATCGAGAGCGTGAAATTGCGTACACACCATAACGAGCTAAATTAAAATATGCAAAGCTCTTGCTGCCTTTTCAGCGATACGCTTGTAAAAACAATATATATATATTTTTTTTTTTTCATCGTTAAAACATTTATTTTCATTATATTCACAATTATTACGTACCCTTATTATTCGGTGATCGCGTCTCAGCTTTCGGATACAATTGAAGACGAAAGCGGAGCACATGCCGAACATTATGAGAGAAAAGATAACGAGAATTATGATGACTCGCGAAGAGTCTAATTTGTCTGTTGTTGACTGAAACAAATTAAAAAACATATATATATGTATATATATATATAAAACATCGTCTCTTTCGAGACTTCATTTTTCAAAGGATTGTTATTAGTATACTAAATTAGTAACATTAGCTTGGGCTGTTTTCCGCGTTCATTGCGCTCATAAAAGAGTACATTATAAAAAAAATCGGTTACCGTAGTTTATATCCGTAGCTTTGACGAAATACTAATAGCCGTATACGCAGTACGAGTTTACGATATTGTTGTTTATTCACTGGTACTATATTCGCGCCACCCCCTCGGGATCCCTCCCAAGCGCAGCGAGAGGTAGCAAACACGCTGGATTTGCGGGTATTGCATCGCCTCGAGCAATTTTAATAGCGGCAATTCGTCGCCGACTTTGGCTTTTAGTTTTTCAACCCGTTTTTCCGAACCAATATAACCAATGATTTTTTTAGTCAATATTCTCTGCGCTCCCACAACTTCTATCTCAGCGAAACATCTATTTTCATTATTTTATCCGCGATTCGTGGTGTATGCAGTAGCGATGAAATTTCATCTTCTATTCCGCTAATCTCTTTACTTGAATCATTTCGTAATATTTGGCTGTTCAACGCTCAGTGGAAAAAGAAAAACCGCGAATTTGCCTTTTTTTTCTAAATCGTTGATAATTTTTTGTTTTTACGAAACTTGTTTTTTGGATCATCAATTTTTCAATGATTTTTTGATTTTTTAACAATATGTTGAAAAACAGTACGTCACTGGAGTTTTACAATATTTTCGACGCTTTCATTGTATGCGCTTTCACTTCGTAGAGCTTTAATAATTGAAAAAAAGTACAAAGTTTTTTTTTCTTGTGAACGTTAAAAGATTGCACGTTGACGAAGGGTTAACGAGATTGTTTGATGATATGGTATCTTTTTTTTTTATTTTTTCTTTTAACAGAACAATCCAATTAAAGTTTAACGTTGTTTAAATGGTCGGACGATGTGTCCGCGCCTCGAGTGTGCGACGAGGCGCAAGTCTCGAGCGTACCGTCAAGCCGTAAGTCCGCCAAGTTTTGGAGCAGTTAACCCGGCATCTCGGAAGCTCAGATAGATAAGGGGGTATGAGAGAGTTACACAACAGCGAGGAGGAAGTTCGGTTGACTGACGACTAACTCGGGGCAGAGCATCAAGCAAGAGAACAAGGAAGCGTAAAAGACAATAGAAACGGTAAGGACTGTAAGCTCCCTCTCTGAATTCTCACGTCAAAAGCTTATCTTTTGTTACGGACACTTTTATTTTTTACAACAGCGCATTGTTGAGAAATTAAAAGCTCCGACGCTTGCGATAGATAGCGAATAGAATGTTTACTATCTCTTTGGAAAATTTCTTTTTTACACTCCAATGATTTTTCACGACGTGAATTTATGTCTTTCGAATATCCTATATTCTCTTTTATTATTAATCTATCGTCTTTTCGTCTTATTATTAATGCAAATTTTATTTATGATTATTCACTGTTGGATTACGAAGAAAACTTCGATAAAATATTAATGTAAATACACCATCTCTGAGTGCGAAATGAATAAATAATAATTTCATCAATATTAATATCAATAATAACAGTAAGATTTCGTATTTATATTTAGATATAAACATTCGAAGTTCCGAAAGTAGTTTGAGAATTGTATAGAAAAAATAAATTTCCTCGAATGCACACGAACGGAACTCGATACACGAAGAGAAATGGAATGAAATATCGAAGGAGCGAACAAGAGACATATATATTTTACATCGTTTACTACCGATTCTATTAACCGCTCGAGTGAACTTTGCCGGCTCTCGCGACTGCCGACAAAGTTCGTTGCGCAACTGCGCCTACCCCTTTCCTCTCGCAATTTTTATACTCACGAAAACTTTACGTTTTCACGCACGATGGGCGAGATATTCCGACGCGGTATGCGCGCCGAATAAACGGAGAGCGGTAGAAGGGTTGGATGAAGCGAGAGAAGAGGACGCGACGGGAGAGATAGCCCGCTGGGAGTAAAAGTGAGCGGTGTCGGGGGAGTCCTTTAGATTAATATCCCGTCGCAGACATCGCGCCCGTCGTTCGGTACCTTGTTCTGGTAGGTTGCCAAAAGCGCGTAGTATTGTGCAAACCGGGAACCGGAAACACCCATCTATTCGCCTTCACGTAAAGGAAAACCGGATGGTGTGGATGCACCGCGGACCTCCCCCCGAGGGCTTCTAAATTCTCCAAAAGAGCCGCGAATTATGGGCAGTCGGTGGGGTACAGAGAATCTCGAAAGTATGCGACAGAAGGCACCGGTTTTACTGGCCAATGTGGCTCTTGGACAATTCTCCGGCTTATGTCCGAACGATGCAAAACCGTCCGTACGGTCCACCAATTTATTAACATTTACGCGACAACCATGTGGTTCTTCTTGCCGCCCATACTTGTACATACAATGAGATCCGTATCATTGATCGAACTTAATTTCCCGGTTCGCATTTCGTTCATCTCGGATTTTCATTGTTTTTCGAGAGGGTAACCGTTCGCCAAAATCGTTTTTCGGAGACTTGGCAACAATGATGTTGCGGAGGTTCGTATATCGTTGCTTCAAAGCTATTCGTTTCGCTTTGTCGTTCGGTAAAAATAATTTTTGATAACCAAAAAAATTTATTTAAATAAAATTAAAAAACAATTCTTTTTTTGTTTATTTATTTTTTTTATGATTTGTGCAACAGGTTTCATTAACTTGGAATATATTTTTTTATTGCAAGATTATCGTAATAATTGAGATACTTTAAGATCCAAATTTCAGCGCTTTATTAATCGGCTTAAGAATTTACCGCTTTCTGTCGTTTATAGTGCAATACAAGTTTTATTATTAATTAAGATAACTTGTTGTTATCGGCTTCGATTAGCAAAAGTCTTTCAACGATTCCATCATTCTCCATATAGACACATTGACGAGCGGTTTTTTCTATTTGTTTTTCTTCTATTTTGCGACGTTTGATTGTATATAAAAAGCGACCGGGACGAACGGAACTCGTTTTCCAATGAATCGGTTCCGCGAATGGTACAACGATTGTTACCGTGTGCCACACGGAGCCGTAGCACTGCTAAGTAATAGCCTTAACCGTTCGCGGAAATCACAAAAACGTTTGCGCTTCAACCGATTCTCAGTATATTTTCCAATTAAAACAACGCGCACTCTGTTACAATAGCATTCCTTCCTTAATACTCGTTTCTCGATCTATAAACGTTTTATCGTACCAAAACACTCGTGACGCATCATCAAAGGCTCTTGCGAGTTTTTGCAATCGATCGGACGTTATCGGCTTTTTAATTAATGATAATATCTCAATTTGTGTCGATTTTACCGTAAAGAAATTTTAAAAAATAGTATTTTTAACTCCGCGAGATTTGAAAGTATGTAAAAGAAAAAAAAGAAAAAAAAAAGTTCCGTCTAAGAAGCGGTTAAACTGCGAAAAACTTGCAATACGAGGGAAAAGTTCTAAAATCGGATTCGGATAATTATTGTGTTCATTCTTAATTTCGATCTAAAGCACGGAATCCGAGATATAATTTTAATTGTAATCTGAAGATCGATTGTTCGTCCTAAGATTCGGGTATAAAAGCCATTGAAGCGAACATTATGCGTCGCAGTTGTTTCCAAGATAAAGCATATAGTTGTCTGATATTCTGTAACAAAAGTTCAACAAGACTATTGACTGACGATGTGCGTCACTAAACTTGCAAAATATCCGTAGAACGATTAGAAGTTTGTATGCTCTTGTGATTTTCGAGAAATTTTTAGGCAAACTAATCGGCAGCTTACGGTTCGTCGTCAAATAATATGTATATTACACATTATTGGTTCAATGATTTCAGACTTTTGTGACGTAGAACTACGTCTTTCCCGGCGCCTGATATACGGTTGTAACTTTTCCGGAAACACTAACGCAACGTAATATTTATTTTTTTTCGTCCGAACGATCGAATCGTTTCCTAATAGGGATTTCTATGACCTATTCGTTGACGATATTTCTATGAGTTTATCTCTATTTTATCTTTTTAATGTCTTTACTTCCAAATTGACGAATCTGAATTCCAATTTTAATGAAAAGATACGAAAAATTCGGACTTTTTCCCAAAAATCGTGTTATTCGATGAATTTCAATATTGAATTGAATAAACGACTTATTTTTGGGAGCGCCATTTGCAAATTTCAAGCATAGGTTTCGATGGCTATTGCTTGTTTTCTGAATTCAAGTTAACCCCCGGAAGCGTTACCCCCTCCCCCTCCCCCTTCGGTTACCCATATGTTTTTGTTACCCGAGTAGTCTACGCGATACGCAATACTGGACCATCGGACAATGTCTTAGAGAGATGTGAATTCGAAAATAGGACGAGGATGGCATACGGTATAACAATCAGAATAACTCACTCCGCAGTCGGCAGGATCCTCGTCCTTCATGTACCTACAATTGTGTCGGCCGTTGCACCTCAGAGTAGCGGCGATGCAAGTGGAATCGTCGCAATCGAACTCCTTTTCGCTACACGCTGTGCGTCAGAATAGCATAAAGAATAAAATGTTACCAACAATAATTATTAATTACCAATATTATTTGTAATTTTATGTTTTATCGTTTAAAAACTTTTTTTTGTTGAAGTCAATTTAATTTCCTTTTTTTTTTTCCTTATTGTTAAAATCCATTTATTTTTTAATTCTGCAAAATGTTAGTTTTGAGAGGTTAATCTATAATAACTTACGTTTGTCGGTCGTTGTCTTTTCGCGCACAGCAGTTATGAGAGCTGCGAAGGAACTATTGATAGCTTTGGGCTCAAGATAAAGACGAATGTAAAGCATATTTCCTTTGGTGTTAACGGCCTCCGCAATGCTCCCGCAAAAGTGTTTCAATTTCGACGGTATTTCGGTTTTGTCACCGAACACATCGAGAAAATTAGCCCCGCAGTCGTTTGGTCTGACAAGTTTGAAGCCGTCGAACGATAACTGCATCTGGATTAAACATCTTTTCGAAATTGTTTACCTCGCGACGCCAAATTCGTATTTTAGAAAAAAAAATGAAAAAAAAAAAAATAATAATAATAAAAACGATTTTTTGCAACAAATTATAAAAAATCAATGAAAAAATAACATTATTCGACCGATATGTATATACAATTACAATGGTTGCTACATAAATAAAATACGATTTCGCGTTTGTCAAAATACATTAAATTTTGAATTTTATGAAGAGCAATGCTTACCTTCTTCTCTGGATGGGTCGTTATGGCCCATAAACAGTCCAACGGGACGCCGGACTGTTCGGCTTTATCTTTTTCCTTCTTAAGTTGTTTCGTACTTATTAAGACCTCTGAATCGTTTTCCATTGCAAAATAGCACGGTTCCTGTTCTTCTGGAATTCCACCTGTGAATCATAACTTTTTGTAGCTCGCTAACTGGCCGTTTCCACGTACGTTTCATTTATCATCAATATTTCTTGGTAAAGTTTTGGAGATTAATTTTTTCTCTTTTGCTATATCACATTTCATTGTTAGTTTAATGGCGATTTCAGAACATTATCGTGTTCTATTTTTTTTTGCAATACCGGCGGTTACCACGTACGTTTTATTTATCATCAATATTTCTTGGTACTGCTTAGGAGATTTTTTTTTTTTCTTTTACTATAACATTTCATTGTTAGTTCAATGGCGATCTCAGTACATTATCTTGTCCTATTTTTTTTTTTTTTTGCAATACCGACGGCTACAGTTACAATCTTCGTAACTATGGCCGACAATGGCGAGGAAACTATCGAGGATGTCAGTCGGAATTTCCCTGAAACAGCGATGCTGGCGCAATTTATCACAAATTGTGATCGGCCGATCGCTGGAGGGTTTTCAAACTGAGCTGAAAACCGTACACGGAGTATACATGTATATACATCGACGATACTGAGTGCATCTATTCATTCCTCCACCGAGTCTGGCAGTGCAAATTGCCTTCGGTCGATCGGACGACGGCGATGTATTAAACAGCAACAACAGCAACCGGACAGCAACGACTACAAATACTATCGGTCCACAGACCGAATTCTATTCGATCTGTGTATTTAGGATACACTTCTTTTCTCATACTACAGTTTCTCTACAGTTCTCTGCGAACTATTTCAACACGGATTTTGTGTTTGCGTCGGTACGATGTAATCATTCGCGGCATTGATTTCATCTGATACTGCACGGAGAAAAGGATCTGATACGACTTACATATAACTAGTAAAAAATGTACTAAATTTCTGGTAGTGCAGAGTCAATGGCGCCACCTGTTGAAAATTACGAGAACTATGCGAATATTTACCATAAAATATGATAAAAATGCCTATAAATCTGGTAAAAATTCCCATAATATCGAGTATTTTTGTCGTAGGTGGCGCCACCGTCGAATTTTACCAGATGGCATAATAAATCCTTCTGGTAAATCCTTCTCTCCGTGAGCAGAGAAATCTGTCTGTCAATTTAATCGATCGGTCATGAAGATTTGAAATCGCGCCTTCGCGTAAATATAAGATAAAAAAAAATTGATTCGAACATTCAAGATATTTTAGCTGTCGAATGCGTAATATCATGCGATGAGGAAATGCACGAATTTCTAATCGATTATTTAATATTCGGTTTGTCTTTTTGATTAATATTTAAAAAACGCATGAAACTTGGTGGTCGGATCCATTAGGGACGATTTTCGCTTATATGCGCGTATTACACGAGATTAAAAAATATATATATATATAATACGATACTTCTGAAATATTTGCGTGCTTTAAATAGTATATACATCGATGATATAACCTAATCGACATCCCCACAATCTTGTATTGTCTAATAGTGATTAAACATGAGTTAAAATATATTAAAGTGCAGGTGCGATGATAGTTCTGATGGCTATTAGCTCTCGAAACTGTTGAAAGTGCTACAACGAAGGGCTATGATAGGGAAATTTAAGGATAATGAGGGTAAACTATAGCCTGTCTGGCTGTCTATTTGCCACTCAGCAGCGTGCCGGAGCGAAAGCGCCGGTCGGGAACACGCTGATTAACGTGAAATCCAAAGGCTCTCGAGTGGTGGTGAGTGGAACTTTGAATTACTAAAGTTGGATCGACGGAGAACGGGCGGAAGGAGGAGAGGGTTGAACGATCGTCAAAGTCGTACTGTGTGCGCTACTGCTACTAGTTGTAGATATCAGCTGTAGTATCAAACGCAGTGCATGCGAACAAGTTTTGGGCTCAATTTATCGATCTTTCGTGCACACATTCTCGCGATTAACTCTGATCGCTTTCACGGCTGTTGTTTAATTTAAACTTCAACGAGTCTCGTGTTTAACTTGAATCATTAGCTCTTTCATCGGGACTCATTTTTAGTGAAAAATTAAAGTCGTTTGTTCGCGTGAATACTAAAATGCAATTATCGAAATAAAAAATAATAATAATTTTTTTCGTTATTATCGTTTCGTTAAAAAAAAAAAATTTTTTTCATTATTGAAGCACCTAATCTGTTGATTATTATTTATAATGAATTATTAAGCATGTGATTGCGGCGGAACTTACTGTTACTCGGTCTCGGCACCTCACTCCAAACGGCTTTGAAGCCTTCGTACTCCAGCGTGTCGTCACTGTGAAAGTAAAGCCAGAGATATCTCGACTTCGATAATATCTCAGGTGGATATTTCTTGCCGCAAAATTTTCCGATTAACGGTGAGAAGCCATATTTTCCGTCTCGTACCTCGAGAAAGTCGAAACGACAGTCGTCGGCTTTGTCGTTCGACAGCACCGCCGATTCGAGGGCGAAATGTTCGCGAAAATCGAGCCTCAACAACATTCCCTTTTCGGCTGAAACAAACAAATCGTAGGTTTCCAATTCAATTTTTGTATTGACATTTCGCAGTGGCCGAAAATAGAAAAAAAAATATTGAAACACACGTCGACTTCGAAGCTAAAAAAAAATGATTCTCTTGTCAATTTGTTTTATACCCGATAGTTCGTCAGTGACGAATAATTGAAGTTCAACCATTGAGACAACTCGATAGACAGCGGCTACGGTCTCTCGAACATTCCCTTTGATTGAATTTCGTCTGTTCATAGCTCGAAAATATTTACATCTCGCGATATTTTTTGTTATAAATTTAAACATTCCCTCAGACTTTAATTGAGAAAAAATTCGCTTTAACTAACAGAAATGTCGAGATATAAAATTTCGACCGCTAAAAAGCGTATAATGTTATTTCGCGTTTATCTCTGACGATATTATCCTTTTGACAATTTTATGCGTAAACGCCGGACTTGCGACCAGTTAAATTTGATTCAACGAGAAAATTTTATAGACGCTGCAACGGTCTCCGCGGCACTTTCATTAGTCAAACTTTGACTGCTCGTAACTGGAAAATGATGCATCATACGAAAATGTTACAGGCAAAAAAATTTTTACGCGTTTAATGGGAAAAACGACGCGGTATTTAGTCGAGTAAATTTTTATACACACACTTTTTACAAGTGTCCGTAGATTCGTTGATCAATCTACGCGAGACAATGTACCGGTTAAATTGACACTTGCGCACGTGGCTCACGCGAACACGTGGTAATTGGTAGTCGAGGAGGCAAATAGAGAGACCACTCGGGGTGAATCGTTTAGCGATGCGCTAATTGCAATCACTTTGCTACATAACGACGACGACGCTGCTCGACGGTCTGAAGAGGCACGTGACTTGATCTGTCGAACCGAATGCTAAGAGCAAAGTAAATTGGACGATGCGAATTGGATATCTCAATAACAGCCATAATACTAGATATTCGCGATTAAATACGATTCTCTAACAAAAACGAATGAAATTTCGTTTTGAATCGATACGAATAAAAAAAAATGGTACCGAATTTCGTTTCATCGATTCGCCGAGTGCAAACGAACAACAAACAGGCAAACGTTGAAAAGCATGAAAACAGGAAGTCGTTACCATAGCAGAACGGATGAATGCATCTTCACCGAGTAAATAACTGAAACCGAATATTTCCCGACATTTTCTTTATTCGTGTATATTCGTTAGTTTCAACGATAAATGTCGCGGTATTTGTAGAGTGAATCGCCGCGAGCATCTGAATCAAGTTGGAATTCCCTTGAAAAATCTCTCTCGAACGAAAATTTTTACGAATGAAATACGCCTGTCGTAAAAACGCCAGTCGGATAGTTATTTTATTTTTCATCAGAACAAAACTACCGGGAACTCTCGTTTTCTCTCGATGCCTTTATTCCTTCCACGATTTCTGTCGATCACACATGTAACACGCGCGCAGAATCTCCGCAGACTCTTCGGTGTTTCGTTTCTTTTTTTTTATTTTCGTAGAATCCATAAACGCGAAGATTCCGCCGCGGAGGGTTTTGACAAATGGGGGAGGGGGCGGAGTTTTTATCGATCGTCCAAATTTTTCGCATAAACACATCACTTTTCGCGCGTTTCTCGTTATATCACGGCCGCAAGGGAGGACCCACCGGTGCGATCTATGCACAGATTCCATTTCCGCGCAGCTATAGCACGGTACTCGTTGGTTACAACGAGCGACCTAACGCTACGGAGCATCCCAGGCTTTTGCTTGCCGGAAGAGAAACGAGCGAGTTAAACGACCCTTGAAACGCCACGCGGTGAAAGACTCAAATGTTTCCCTTTACCTTGTTACTCGATAAAATAATGTTATATTCGCGGAAATATGAGTCAATCAAGAAGACGATTCCGAGGGGAGGTAAGAGCGAAAATGACAGAGAAATGGTAATAAGCGTAACGAAAAAAAAATAGATACGTGCGATGTTTTTTTTTCGCAAACGAAAGACTATTTTCTTCAAACTCTCGAATGTTTCCCTTTACCTTGTTACTCAATAAAATAATGTTATATTCACGGAAATATGAGTGAGTGAAGAAGACGATTCTAAGGGGAGGTAAGAGCGGAAATGACAAAGAAATGGTAATAAGCTTAACAAAAAAAAAACATACAGACGGTGTGTTTTTTCGCAAAAGAAAAACAGTTTTGTTCATATAAGCAGCTAAAATCTCATTATTTCCAATTTAATATTTTGAAGATCGTAAAAATGTTAATTGCCATTTGAGATTTTCAGAGTTGCTTCAGAGTTAATTTGTGTATTTCAGATTCATCGTCGCTCTTACTTGAACCAAAATCGCAAAAACTAACTTTGAAGGGGGGTTTTTTTTTTCTTTGCGAAATTTTTTTAACTGCCGCGAGGAAAAGCTCGGCGGTAAATGTAGTTAAGAAAATTGTATAAACTCATAAAAAACAGGTTGATCACTTTCAAAGTTTGTGTGTCGTCGCGGGTTTCATGGATGATGGAAAGTTTGGATATTCGTGCCACAAGCTCATCTGTACCGCAGGTGCAACTGCACCACAGCTTCGCTGCATATAGAGGTCTGGCTAGCCATGGGAGGTTCGGCTTCTTCGCCCACCTCCCATGAGGCTCACTTGAGTCTACGTCGGGGTCGTCGTCGTCATCCGCCTCTCCGTAACATAGCATGTACCACTGCGACGCTTTTCTCTCTCTCTCTCTCTCTCTCTCTCTCTCTCTCTCGTCCGCCCGGTTTCGCCGCTGCATCGAATTTACCAGTAGAAGGTCGGGACGACCCGGTGCTTCAACGCAATCCTCAGTGGCGAACGACAGGGGGTTGAGTCAGACGGGAAGCGAATGAAGAAGATAGAGTCAGTGGGAAAAGAGAGCGGCAAAGGGAGCTCCCGGTGGCGCGAGAGATAGATAGATAGACTGAATTCCGTTGGGAGAAGTTGAATGAGTAAACCGCGTCGTCCCGCAAACTCCGACGAAACAATACCGTCGCCGGGACGAAGCATTTATTACTCGCGGCACGCTCAGAGGCATTATACCGTACTACATAGAGAGTTCGAAACTTTCAACCCGGTCCTCTGTAACGTCCATCCTTGGCAAGCCATACTGTCACTATAGAACGGCCGCGATATACCCGGCAATATATACAGTCAATTCGCAACGTGCCGGAGATAACAACACGATAAGCCTGAAGATTGCTTTCGGCGAGGAAACTATCTCGAGTTCCAATTGATGGCTGTGCTATGCATTGCGAATCATCTTCCGAATGCATCATTAAAACCCAATTACATTTTGATTCAGAATCAGAATTAATGATTCTAATAGATACCGTCATCATTTTTTTAAATTGCGATACGTATAGGCAAATGATGTTGAAACGAGAAGGTAATAATTTACCAAAAATCGTCTGGTGTTAGTAAATCTGACGGCTCGTTTCAATGAAATAATTTGATAACATAATATGTATTGGAAAACCAATGATAACGTGGAAATTTTCACACGTTAAACATTTTTGTGTTTTTAGTAACGAGTTGTATCAGTATCAGCATTGTTGGGGAAAATATATAAAATTCGTTTTTTTTTTTCGTAATGTTTGTATGTAAAGCTTTTCATTGAAAATTGTTACTCACATTGATAACCGTAATTGGCCATCGAGGTTCGGATCCGATCGGTAAAAGCTTTATAATTTCTATTGTTTTATATCCGTTCAGAAAATGTCGGACGTGACAACTTTGCATATTGAACTGCAATTGTCCATGAAAAACCACACACTACCGGCTGTTATGGATCCGGAGCATGTATTTTGCTTCCATATTGATGATATTGTTTTCAGTAACAACCCAACCGATATCCGTTTCACATGCAGTAACACCACACCGGAGAGAACAATGGAATATGTATAATTGTTTGGTCTTTGGGGGTTTATGTAGCCGTCACTATCCGCAACCACAGGAAATGCAAAATAATAGAACAAAAGACCACATCATCGAATCTTGTCTGATCGTAGTATCGCCAGATGGGGAAGCAAATGGGGGAAATTTTTCTAGTGTCCTATACATCGAAAGAAAGTAAGAATAATCGTCAGATCCTCGTAATACCTAATCCTGGAAAAGTGTGCAGTCTATGATCGCACTTTTAGAGCCGTCTATAAAATTGGTGATCATATGGGAACATTTGAGAAAAAAGCCTAAATTACGCGGTTCTCCAACGATAATAGGCGTCCGCACGTCATTTGTCTGTTCGTAAACGGCTATACAAAGGAAGGGAGAGGGGGGGGGGGGGGGGTGGAGAAGGATACATTGATCGAAACCTGGCATCTCATTGATTCGCTAAAAACATCGATGAGATCAAAAAAATTCATAGTAAAACCTAAAAAAATCAATAGAACTCCATTTTATTAGCTTGGAAGTCAAATTCAGATGCCTTCACCGATTCAAATGGTGTGTCTATGAAAATTGCATGAAGCATTCTTTTGTTTCGAAAAGCCAGAAACCAACATGATACATCTTCCTTAATGATTTTGTATGTTCAAACGTAATATGTGCCGACCACCAGTTTTTGTAGTCGTGTTACCAGCAAAATAACAAAACCCAACAAGAGCACAATCGAAGCGAACCTGACGTCTGCTGACCGCTGTCCATCCGAGTTCTACGTGCCCGCGAGAAACCACGGAAATAATAAACCCACGTATGGAGGAGAATTCCGTGCTGTTGGTCAGCGGGCATCAGCAGTCTGTTCAGTGAGAGCAGAGAACACCGGCTATCCATAGGAACGTTGTTGGTGATTCATGGAGTCGGTTAGTCCGCCCGCAGTTCAACTGCCGAGTTCCATGAGGCTTCCCGTCATGCAACGAGGCCATGAGAATCGGGGGCACAAACACAATGGGAAATATCGGGGCTCGTCCAGGACCCCCGGCAACTCCCACCTACCCTTGCAATCCAATGACAACCCCTTGCATCCCAAGCACCCGTCCTACGGGCGAGAAGCACAAACGCATTCAGAGTACAAGAGGCGTTCTTCGATATTCCGGGTGGTACGCTAACCGACCGTTAACTAACCGTACTATCTTGCGTTATCTAGACTGGGCTTTCTAGTGGTGAGATTTCGTGTTTTCGAGAGGAAAACCAACGGGTATAATCGCGCCAGAGCCGAGAGAGATTGTATAATCGATGGCCAAAGATCCCCACAAACTCAATTCGATTATAACTACTCTGTGGCAATGGTGCGGTTTAGCTCCTCGAGTGGCCGCGTTCGCGCTCTCATTAAGGAATCACTTCGTTACTCTCTTGCCTGCTCTCTCGCTCTCCATTGCCAACTCAATCTGATGAGCCATTAACGGCGGAGGATAACTAGAACTTCTCGAATGACCTAATTGGTTGAATCAGGAGAGTTTAAAGGAATTTTCAATTATTGTCCATTAGTTCGAAAAGGAGGACAAACCTTTAGTTTAGTTTAGTTTAGTTGCTGATTTGAATAATTTTTGATCCACTTTTCTGTATATAAGCGTATAAATATACATTTCTATGGTACAATCGTAAAGACTATTGCAATCGCGTAAAAGTCTCTCTGAGGGTCAAACGGTCAAGCGGTTTAGAATTTCACTGATGTTCAGTCTGAATATTTCCGACCCATGAAGCACAGCGGCGGTGATAAAGGCACAGCAAGTCAATGGTTTTGGGCTTTCATTCGATAGAAACAGAAACGAGTGGCATGCAGAAAAATCATAGATAAATGTTGTTGTTTCGCTTTTTGTCAATTTTGAACCACATAGTTGTGTATCAGATTCGATTGCAAAGCCGTGCACAGAGGTGATTTTATCTCGCCCACGAAGGCAATTTGTTTCCCAACAGCAATATCGTTGAAAATTCTGCAAATCCCCAGTGGTAAGTAACTGTTTTATCGTTCTCTTTCGAAATTGGTAGCTTCGCGAAGTTTCGGCGATGCATAATCGAAGCAAAACCTACCGACCCTTCGTTGGTATCACCGAAATATTAATGCTCTCAATTAATCATGCGAATAAGCTCTTCGGAACATGAAGCCGCTGTAGAATTTTCGGGAAGCACTGTCCAATATCGACGATGCTGATTTTCAACAATTACGCGGCGATATCAAGTTGCATCACAGTAAAACTAACTTCACCTATTCGACGTATGTGGTTTTCTTTATCGTACAATCAATCAAATCAAATGTTAATGAACATTTTTTTCGTAAAAAAGTCAAAGCTCAGAGTCGCGGATGATTATCATTAAATAGTCATGAGATTCGTAATGTACACATGTATGACACAAAATGTGATTCTAACCTTTCCGCAGTTTGCTTTTAATACGAATTTATTTCCAAAGTCATTTTTAGCGCTCATCATGATTAACTTTTTTTGTCAAAGAAGATAGTTTGCTGCCGCAATATTTACTCATTCCTCTACGTCCCAAACGATGCATATGCCTTTAGCATTTACGGTATCGAAACTTCTCTTTATAACTACGATATTGGTTTTCCATTCGGCTGCAGGGATCCACCACCCTTTCTACCCTGTTGCACCACGATGTTGCATGTCATCAGCTTTCTGGAAAGGGTTCGACAGAGTTCCAATAGCCACCGCCGTACTGATTTAAGGCACACGATATTACATGCTACCTTGGTGAACCTGTTACGTCCTGAGTGCTCGATAACTTGATTTGCTGACCCACTTTAGAAACCTCCGTTCGTTCGTTGACTTACTCGGTCACTTCCGTCCTCCGTTTCTCTAACCCAACGTATAACGTTCAGACTGTCAGTGACAATAGGTGGAATCCGGCCTCTCGCGTTTCACGTATGATACGCGATATTTGAAAGCTCAAACGATCAACTTCTGTTGGTTCGGGTCTTTCAAGCTCAGCTGCAGTAGTTCAGACGTTGCGACGCATCACATGGTCACAGTTGGAACACAAGTAATCGGAAACGCCGTTTCGCGTACCCCGAGGCTAAAGAATCCTTTCGTATTCCGGCTGCAAGCCCACTTCTACTTTTCACAACGCTCTCCTTTTTCCTTCTCGTATTCTTCGTTCCTCTTGTAACTCCACTTTATTTCTCTCCTAGTTTTTTTTTTTTTTTTTTACTTTGTTCGTCTCTATCCGTCGCTTCATACTCCTTCGCCTCGTACTGTCCTGTCCAGCATGCCTGGCGTCACACCGGACGTTGCGAAACTTCTCCCTGAAACTTACTCTCTCTCACTCTTCGCCCCATTCTCACCCTCTCTTTTTCTCTCGCTCCCTCTCACCGGGTATTCAATGACGGCAAGGACTAGACAACGACATCCTGACACGCTGGGGCGATACGCCTAGCAGCCTGAAGGACTTTGCCGAGTTTCCCGAGACAAGGCATACCTACACACACCAAACACTGTGGCGGAACTTTGGCCGGGTGATCGACGACTTTCGACGCGGTGAAGCCGCCTGCACGATGGCGCAATTCTCTGGCGAAGTTCAACCAACGATGCTCCCACGATGCGTCAGCGGTGAAGTCTGAATAACTGTACTTGTAAAGAACTTCGTTACGGTCGCATGCACTACTTTGAGAACATTTTGGGTTGCCGCGAAGAGCCTTCAAGCGATGTACCGATAAATTTGCCATATTTGACACCAGATTTTTGGCCTTTTCATAGGACATGTTTATCGAAATGGACGTCAAAGATTCCAAAAAAGATAATGTCAACCTTTTTCTCCAGACAAATCAGTTCCTCGCGTCTTTCTTACTTTAAGGTAAAAGAAACTGTTTAAAGCTTTCGCGCTCCGCGTGGTAATGGGTCAATCAGTACATTGGGTTTTTTAGCGTAAATAGTTAAAATCACCAACAGGATGACCAAAAAGTCGATTGAGAGATTGACTATCCTTGGAAGCAGTGGATTATTGATGGGCGAATTATTGAAGAACGGGCTATTGAAGCATCTCACTGAATTCCGATATCGGCGATTCGTTCGACGCCGTATTTTCCAATTAAATGGAATGACAACGCAGCGAGACCCACAGTACTGCTTTTGCTTTGTGTAAATGCTTTATCTCGGCAATGGCTGTATTCTTAGTTGTACTCCCCGATGAACGATGGAGGAATAGCGAGTATAAAGCTTTGATGGTAACACGGATGTAGATGGGTCAAGGAGATGCTTCGACGACGAAAGTTAAGAAGACGACGAGACTACGACCAAGTCGACTGTTCCTAATTGCACCGATGAAACTTTTTAATTGCTGAGCCGCGAGTGCGATAGCGTGGTCGGCAGTGTCGTTATAGAATATCATAGGACCATCGAGGGAGAGAGAAAGAGGAAACGAAGGTAGATGGCAGGGCGGGCGAAGGAAAAGACGCCAGTGGTGCGACTCTCGAACGATTCGGGACACCATCTCTAAACTACTTGAGATGTACGACGTAATGAGATCACAGTTCGTTGGAGCTTCTGGATAGGTTGGTTGGCTTTGTGCCTCGCCGGCGAGACCCGAACTAATGGCGAATAGAGCGAAAGAAAAAGAAAAAAATAAAAAGAAAAGAAAAAAAGATATAATCAGAAGGAAATATCGTGAGGACGAATGAGATGGAGATTGAATCTTGAGTGCTGTCCTGCAAAAGAGAATAATCGGGATTTCCCGAACGAGAACGATAGCAGTTCGTTAAGCGTTCACGCTTCGGTGATTTTGGGTTAAGAATCATCCACTCTTGATTCACTTCGCTCGAAGAGTCTTCGGTTCTTTTTCTAATGATATACGGCTGTATCTTAGGAACTTGGCCTCAATTTGTCTTCGTGTGGTGGTGCACTATATATACATTTGTTATGTAGGTTACTGGGAGATTCGTTTGAATTAGGGCGGCCGTTTCGTGTGTTGCGTGTCTATATTATTTACAAGATTAGCAATTAGCAATCTCCTGTTCGACTTTATCAAGACGCTAATATTTCGTGTTTAACGGAAATAATACATCGAAACATGGCGTACACAACGGGTTTTGAGATCAATCGATGCGACGCAAAGAAATGCTGGATCTACCGTTGCAGTGCTGTTTTTCTCGGATTTTTTCATCGCTCTCTAACGGTTTCAAGAAACGCTTCCGTCAATCGTATGCGTATGAAATGTTATCTATATTTTTGCATAGAAGACGACAGACTCATCTGCTTCCTCGATATTCTATCGGGAAAAAAAAAGATATTGCAAAAAAAAAATTTTAAATAATGAAAAACAGACGTTTCTCTGATTTCCTGTGGAATATCATTTCTTGCGGAATATATAACTGCAGGGTGTATCGTTCAATAACTTTCAAACGAAACTGATAACTTCACGTCAATGTCACACGTGCGACTCTTTCTCTATTATTAGTGAAAAAAAAAAAGTTTTTTTACGTTTTTTTCCTTTGCTTCTCGATCGATCACTGAGAATTCATCGAGTCTATAGTGATGGAAATTCGACGTAAAAAAAAATGCAAATAGGTTCTAAAAATGCGACTCGGTTTTCCAATCAGACGTCAGCACCGATTCGCATTTCGTCTCTTAAGAATTTTTTCTCAGACGGTCTCTCCTATGTCGATGCTTTTATCAAGGATCAAACTATTTCCGTCGTATCGACCGCGAAGATTGCCCAAAAAATCGAATAAAAAGGGAAAACTTGTGGACAGGTGAAGATTGGAAAACGACGAGAGCGAGAGAGGGAAGTGAGTTGAGTTGAGGTGAATGACTCGACTGCTGACCCCACGGGAGAACGGTGCCACTGCTGTTCGCTCCTTCACTCTCGCCCCATCGAATCCTTGACGCGATTGAATCTGTCAGGACAATTCACTCGTGCAACTCACGATGTCTCTCTATACTTATTTCAATTCTCCGAGCGTTTGCTCTTCACTTCGCCCCCATTGCATTCCGACGGTTCTCTTTTGTTTTTTTCTTATTATTTCTATCAACAGAAAAATCCACTTCGGCGTCGATATAGCTTTC
Source organism: Cryptus viduatorius (assembly GCA_964006125.1). Lineage (NCBI taxonomy): Eukaryota > Metazoa > Arthropoda > Insecta > Hymenoptera > Ichneumonidae > Cryptus > Cryptus viduatorius. The sequence continues at coordinate 8,867,383 of OZ023220.1, forward strand.
AAAGTAGATTGGACAATGTTCAACCCTCAGGCCGACTCATACGCTATCGTCTCTTCGAATTTACCGGAGGATGCCATCAACGTCTTCGTTTTATACGTTGTGATTCTATGAGATTTTTTTTCTTTTTCTTTCAACACTACCGACTGCCAAAAGCCTTTTTTTTTGCTCATCGGACACCCGACGAGATTTTATTTCTGCGTTACCAGCTTTTTTTTTTAACCTTCCGATAAAATTTTCACGAAGAGGCTGCGAATGAGTTCAGAAAACCCAATCTTCTAGAATTTGAACCGTGGAATATATTGGCTTTCGGTAAAATAGTAACGGGTGAAGCCGTTGTGTCCGTCCAATTCATATGTAATCTTAAGGAAGGAGACCCATCGATTTCAGAGAAAAAATGTTTTTTTTTTCTCCGTGAAAATTAAGTCATATAAACGATTGACAACAACTCATTGATACAAACAATCAATGTTGGTATCGATCATGGAGAATTTTTTAACATTTTCTTTACCAAAACATTCAAATCGAAGGAAAAAAGTTCGAAAAAATCGAATCGAAAAAAAGACTAAAAACTCCCTTAATGAGTTCAAAAATATGGTCTGTTATTTCAGAGATTACAAATGAACTAAATTATTCGGTCGTATTAAATCATTCGATTTGATTTGCTGATTAGACTAGCATTGCTCAGATCTCCATGATGGGCTAATAATTAACTTGTCGAGAGGGACGTGAACCTCAGCTCTGCGTGCAAAAGACTACCTATCGCATTGGGCTTTGCTTCAATCGATGCCTCAGTCGGTACGGTCGGTAGCAGGCAAATGGAGTCTCGCGATGCTGAGGCGTATTTCGTGATGTAGAAACTCATGAAACGCACAGAGGGCTGTGGCTCCCGGGAGGGTGGAGGAGAAGTGGGGGGGGGGGGGGGGAGGCAAAGGGCATGGGCTTGACGTTCGGAAACCCTGGAAAAGCCTTGGATCTTGAAGCACATGCAGCATCCCCGGCACGTCTAGAACCGCAGGCTCGACTTATACGGCTTGGGCGTCGTGTCTCTTCCATCGAATCTCTCTCACCAACCTCTATACCGCGTAATCCGCAAACGCCTGAGCACGTTTTGCGTCTCAGATCCTCTATCCTCCTTCGCCCCGGGGTTCCTCTCACTATTCTCATTGTCGGCCGCTTCAGCCTTCGTTGTCGTAACGCTTTGCTTTTCCACCCTTGGGACATTCTCCGCTCAAATTCCCCGTTGCCCATTATCGCTTTTCTCCGTGTTGAAGCAACACGAAACGTGCAATTTCTATAGTTTCCTCGTTTTCGGGATCTGTTAATGCTTTCGCGGAGTAAACGTGCAGAAATGGGGACATTGCATCGATTAAACGGTACTTTCAACACGTATATGACACTTGAGGAATTCAGCTTACGAATTGTTCGAATTAAGAAGGACACAAGACAACGATGGTTCTCGAATTTGTGTGGCCATTGTTGCCTTATAGTATCCCAGGGTGTATCGTCAAGCTATTATGCGAAGAACTTGTATGCCATCACGAAATAATGTAATAGTGTAATCGGCGTACTGTTGAAACTCGATATGATTTAGAATTGTAAGCTTTAGCGAAGTATTTATCTTTCGGAACTGGTTGTTAAAATGGGCTGCACTAATTATCGATTATAATTATCTGTATTCAACTAATTATTTTTAATATTCCATAAAAATTAAAAAAATTATCTCACCTGTATCAACATTTCTAAATGAAAATCAAGAGGTCGACATTTGAAATTTCACAACTGTATGTTAAATTTTAAACAAATATGTCCGGAAATCTTAAAAAATCATTAAAAATGAATGATGAAACTTGTGATTTTAACACGATTTATTTTATTACTTTTACAAAAGTAAAAAAAAGTAAAAGTAGAAAAAGTAGTAGTAGTAGTAGTAGTAGTAGTAGTAGTAAAAGTAGTTCTATGATTTGCGGTACCAAACGTTTCATTGGTCAATAATTTACGGAGATAGTGAATTCAACATTTCCGAATTCGTGTAATAAACACTCGATAAATCGATGATTTTTGAAAGAGATCACGAGGCGTCTTATTACTTACATAACAAGACACCTTAACGACAAAATGTTATCTCTCAAAGCGTGAAAATAACTATAAAAAAACCAATCAAATCAAATAATTCCTCTGAGCATTTTTTGCATCAGCCAAAGGAGCGAAATGTCTACCAATCTTTAGATTTTGAAATAATAAATAAAAAAAAATAAAAAATGATCGATGTCATCGTTGAATTATTAGAAATCAGGCTGACTGTTATTATTATCCATTGGCCGGCATTCCTCGACTCTTCTCCTAATTGTTACCAATTGTTATGAAGTTCTGGGAGACTATCGAGGCGAACGCCGAAGGCCACACAGCATTATACTGACTCCGCATTCATCTATACCGTACAGTATATTCTATACTACGATGCGTAAAGGGACCGGCGAGGGGGTGCTTCGCGGGCATTAGCCAGTTACTATTTTGGTAACGCTTACACGTTAGTCAGTTGAAGATTTTACCACTACCATTAGCGAGCCAGACGCTGTCAAAGTACTTGTTGCCTCTGGGTGGTGGTGATGCTTTCGTGTTCGGGTTCCAATAGTGGAGCGCGTCGACCCTGACTTAAATTCAGACTCAGGCCAACTGTCTGTTTGCTCAACCCAACGCATCGCGAGATTCGAGAACGTGAATGCTACACTCTCGAGTATCTCAACCGACCCGACCGTAAACCGATTACGGTGAAATTAATTTCCACATAGAAACTGGAGATCCTTCGACACCATTTTTCAAAGGGGCCGATCCAATTTGTCGTCATCATTGCGCAGGAAGAAAAGACAAAATTTCGAATAGTTGGGCTATCAACTGTTCGATGCATCTCAACCGTCTACCCGCGGATCCCCGCCTTCGGGTACGAGAAGGTTAACAAGAGAAGCTGAAGAAAGCTTTTCTCCTTCGATGGCGGACTCATCGATTTTCCAACGCTATACGACTCTCAACGTTTTCCCCGAACAAGAACGATGCGGTAGTATAGAAAGAAAGATTCCACCGGGGCAAAAGCACAGAGATAGAGTAGATAGAGAGACGAGAGAAAGGAAGAGTAAGAACCACAGAGAGAAAGAAGGAATGATTTATGAGGCTGGAAGTAGCGGGATCTTGCCAATTTTTTTTCTTTTTATTTTACATCCTTTCCCGGTTAACCTCGTTACTATCGTTTTGCGATCGCTTAGCGAACCTTAGGGAATCTATAAGTTTTCCTGGTGCCAATGTTCGCTTTAAGTACGATGTACCAATATTGGGCGACGCTGACTAAGGTAAACATCTTTGGAAATATCGGAACAAACATTTCCGATATGGCAACTGAATTTCACCTCCTCGAACGATTAGTACTTTCTTTAGAATTTTGTTTTTCTTTACACCGGTCTATCGGAATATCCTAAAACGCAAGTCTATTCGGAGTAACGACCCCGGAGCATTTTTCAATGTTTTACGAGAGCGTTCGTCGATTTCAGATTAAAAAACGTGTTTTTCTATAGGTAAAACACATCGTATAGAAAACCCCTTAGGGCGATTATTTCTAACGGTATTTCGATTACGCGAAAAAAATTGCTACGTCGAAGTATAATACAAGTTGTAGTAGGAAATTGGCTTGTAGAAAATTAATAAAAATGTCCGTATTAAAAAAAAAATTACGCTTACGTTACGATTTTTTGTATTTTTAAGCTCGACATTTTTTGACATCACAACCCGAGCAGAAAAATCGTATGAGATTAACGATTTTTTTTTTATTCCGGATAAAATTAATAAATCGCGTTTTTTATACGTCGAATCGCCGGAGCGCCGTTTCCCCAAATCGTGAGAAGAAATATTGCGATTTTTTCACCGGTATTAAAGATAAATCGTATTTCGATGTGTGCCAAAATACCGATCGATTTATAAATTCATAGTCGGATATGAAATAACCGAATATAAAAAGTCTCGAAACATCCTACCAATTTTCGTTCAACTTGCATAGTTCTCTGATTAATTTTTTTTTTTTTCGCAGGCGATTTATATCGGAAAATATTTTCAAAGTTGGGTACTCACCTTCGAGAACTCTAACGCAGTCGGCGTTTGGTGTATAATTTTGCGGATAGCCGGGGCTGTAAAATTCCCTCATGTTACGATCGCCGTCCTTAAACTTTTCGCAAACCACGCTTTCCGGCACTTCTCTCATGTAGCGCTTCGGAAATCCCACCGCCGTCGTAGGCAATGTAGTTCCCAAAAGTTGGCTCCGCTCGGATGTTAGCCAATCGATCTGTCTTCTCTCATATTTCCCGCTCGTCCTGTGTATCTCTCCAACTTTATCATCTAACGATCGGCGATCGTTTGGCAAGTATACAAAATCCGGCGGTGGCACGTCGAAGCGCCACGATGAAACTTCCACCGCTTCCTCTTGAGCCAAAGTTAATCCCAGACCTCCGGTATGCGATTCGAAACTTTCCAATTTTTCCGGCATCTTGAAAGTCCGAAATTTACCAGGACTCGTCGGCGCGATAATCCGATCTGATGAAAAATCCTTCGGGAACTTTGGTTCATCGACTTTTTCTCCATTTGCCTGATTCGGCTGGTGAGCGTTCAACGCCTCGTTGACAGGAAGATTCGCCTGTCCTTTCGCTTTCCCGGCTGATTTCGAAACTATCGAAGAGTCACTAACTCCGATCTTTCCCTGGGTACCGATCACCAAATTCAAAGGCGTCGAAGCGTCGTTTCGAAACTCTGCGAATTTTTCCCTTTCGTGCTGAACGTCCACATCGGAGAATCTCTGATCGAATCGATGCGTCGACGTCGACGAGCCGGTGGTGGCGATGTCGTTCGTGCGCCAAGTCCCAAGGGTAGCTTTCGGATAGTCCGAACTTTGGGGGAGTCTCGTTTCGGCGTTTTGCGAACGACCGGATGTGCCAGACGCGGGAAGTTTGCCCGTCGGCGATGCGAACGACATGGACAAAGATAAGGATACGGATCTCGTGATTCTCGCATCGCTCAAAGTCGAGAAACGATCGTATTGGCTGTCGTCAATCGACGCACTCAGCTTGGTACGTGTGCCTTGAACTTTGATGGATGTACTTTCGTCGCCAGTTGACGATTCTTCGGCTATTTTCAAACGATACTCCAGTCCAACGTCCTCCCGATCCAACTGCTCGTTTGAGTCGACATTCCGATCTTTGGACATGTAGCTTTTTCTCTCGTAGCTCGAGGAATCGCTGTCTGAACTTGAGGATTCTTGGTCCAATCGGGAATTTGTGGTTTTCGTGGAGTACGGGTTTGCGATCGTGATTTCCGCCCCCTTGGATGTCTCGCCAAAGTCGTTACTCGTGGCCAACAAGCTTCGGCTATTGTACGAACTCTCGGAGTCGTGTTCGTCGATGCTTGTCGGACGAGAGGACCTCGTAGACGATGGTACTCCTCGTCGTACAGTCGACCCCGTGTTCGTCCAATCCGATAGTTCCGGCTCGTAACTTGTTCGCGTCGTGGTGCCGGTAACTGAAACACAAAGAAAAAAAAGCCATTGCCTTCACTGAGTCTCGGATTATCAAATATCGCGCGGTGACGACTCAATGTGATAGTATGAAAAATAAAGAAGAAACGCAATTCCAACCCGAGTTTCTGTATCATGAAAATAAGGGTTAGAAACGGGAATTCTCCGAGAGCCGCGGGGGATTGTACGAGATATTCTGGATGAGATATCGCAATGGGACACTTGAAGACGTGCGCAGAATCCGCAGCAATAAGTCATGGCGCTCGTTAACCTTTAACGGACGTGAGCGTTTTTTTCGGCACGCTGACAAGGAGAACAACGACGATATATGAATTTAGTGAGTTCGAAAAATTCTTCTTGATCCTCTTATTGGTATATTATCTGTTACAAGCACATCGCGTTTCGACAAACTTGTTGCTCGTATCCTGCCGTATCGATTTTACTAACTACAAAGAAACGGACAAAAAGTCATTCTATGAAGGAACGATTCGTTAGAACGCAATAAATAATAAAAAGGTAAAGTTCGTTATAAAGTTAATCAATATAAAAGCAATAAACAATTGCGATCTAAATAATACACAAAATGAACATATAGAAAGCTATTTTTTTTTGTTGCATACGCTTAAATGATTAAGTAATTATACCAGTTTTTAAAAATCACTCCCACCAGTTCACGTGCGTCTCGTGAATTTATTATTATTTAACTTCGCTAGAGGGTGAAATCTACTACGGGTACCGATATACGATATGCATGCGAGCATCAGATTTTTAGATGAATTTTTCTGCTCGGTGAAATTCTGCCTATTGTTGAAGGCACGCGCGGCGGATGCTTGTTAAAGTATTCATCTCCCATGGGTTCGAACCCATGGGACTCTCGCGTTTTCCGCTGAATTTCGCAGGTATGGCCGGTGTGACCTTTAAAACGAGAAGGAGACCATTCATAGCCACAAACTCTGCAGGTTTCTGCTGTGTTATGTTACATTCTGACAACCCCCGTACTTTTTCGCGTTTGCCCCGGTGTTTCTTTACCTCCGTCAGCCACCACTTCGCTTTCCCTTCTCGACCCTCGTCAAAATTTTATTGAGATTATTTGCGGTCGGGTCTTTTCACTAAAACAGCTTCCTTATTTCGAGGCAAACACGGATGGACTGACACAAATTTGAAGAAAAAACGGGAATTATTTAAAAAAAAAGAAAAACGAACTCTAAAGATTATTTGCTGCCAAGTATTTTCTCTTCGAAATCACAACTACGACGTTATCTTCGTACGAATAAGTTTTCCAATCTTTGCATCCTCGACATGTGTACTCGAAGACCAGACGAAACTTTGACGATTATAGCCAACGAACGTAGCAACTCCCTGAACTCTCGAGTTTCAACACTCGACTGAGGACAACTTATGCCGCCTCAGGGAAATAGAAGAAGCGAAAGACCGATGAAGAAAGTGAGTCATCCAGCTAGAGGCTGACTTCTTGCACGTAAGAAACGTCTAGGATTGTTACGAGTTACAAAGGCGTCGCGAACAGATCGGCTTTTCCTGCTGAGGTGAGCAAAGCCAATGGTGAAAAAGTGCCAAAAGAAGAAAAAAAAAGGAAAGCGAGTCGAAGAAAGACATCAATGGCGCTTACGACTTTTCATTCCTTATTTTCTTTCCGGACTTTCCCTTTTGTTTCTTGATCTATCTGTAGTTTCTTTTTTCTTTTTGTTTTCATCGCATATACTCGGTGAAACCTTCTCAGTTTCCTTTCGCGCATACATAGCTCAACGTAATCCTCTTGTCAAAGAAACCTCCGACTTTTTTCCAGGCTATTTCTGAGAGTGTAGCTTTACGAGGAGAACTCCCGCATTGTCTATCTGCTTGACTTCTATATACGCTCTCCTTTTTTTACTTCTCTAGTTCTCTTATCCTTATCCTCACTCTCTCCCACTCTCTCTTGCGTTCTCTGCGTCTCTTTTTCATCCGTTCGCCGAGAGTAGGACCGACGAGAGCACGAAGAGCTCAGCCAGTCGGAAGCTTCGCGACTCGGGTCGCTCGTAAACACGAAGGCAAAGAGTCACACAGGCGGAAATGGAAAGCATTTCCGAATTACCGTCGCCGGTTGTAAAAAACGACACTACAGGGAAAAAAAATGCAAATTATATTCACATATCGCTTTTTCATTTTTGTTCGATCGGCGTTTACAAACTCCGTCTATGAGATTATCAGTCAATGAATTTTTGTTTCCATACAGAGAGATCGCTCGGTAAATGCCGTTTAAAAAACATGAAAAAGCGAATGTAATTTGCATTTTTTTTTAATAATCAAAATAATTCACCGATGTGACGTACAAAAGTACAAGGACTTATGGCGTTTAAACATAAAAAAAAAGATTACCAAAAATGTATAAAATAAGTAAATGTACGTAATTGAGTGAAAATTGAAAGAAACAGTGAACATTATCATCATCATTATATATACAGGTTAACGTTTTGCGAATCGAATACACTTTCAAGCAAACATTTTTTTAAATATGGTTTTCCGACGTTATGGAACATTTTGAATATTTTTTCACTGAAATGGCTCTATAAGGAAGTAAAAAATAAATTACGAAAGAGATTTAAAAAAATAACAAAAAAAATCGAAGATGTGGGAGATAACCGACGAGAAAGGATATAATTTGAAATATACGGCAACGAGATGGAAAAAAATCAAAGAGGACAGGCGGAGGGAATAAACGGCAAAAGATAAAGGGGTATAAGGATAAATAGTGTATGAGAAAATGTTGCCGAACGGGAAGGTCTTTCACTTCATTTAATCAGAGTTTTCTATGTACCCGAACTACTTGTCCGGAAGTTAAAGCTCTCGCTGGAGACTCTCGTCGAATGCAGTGGGGAAGAAACATTCGAAAATGAATGGCGTGGAAATAGCGAAAAGTTCAATTTATTAATCTAAACTTTCATAGAAAATGTTCCATTAACTTTAATTTTCAAATAATTCAATTCGAAAAGTACATTTTAATGATACATTTTTTATGAGAAAGAAACGGAACAGAGGGAGCAGAAAATAAGATTAAAACCGAACAAGTGGTTGCAATATTTAGCATCACTTACGACATCAAACACATCTTTTTTCTCCTTTTTGCGAAAGTTTGCGACTTTCGAGACTTTTCTATTTACAGTCTCCACGCTGTCTGATAGAATATTAGAGATTAGCATGATGTGCAGCGGAAAATACATCAGACGGTTAGTTTGGAGTTGCGTCATCGTTCTTTCGAGACATTACAAGATGATATGATAAAAATAAATAAAAATGAAAATGTAACCCATTTTGTAATTATAAACTTCCAAATCTGTCGCATAATGAATGAAAGGTGTAAACAAATGTTCCCGGCAATTTGCTTCTTCGTGTTTTTTTTTTTCGTGTCGAACACGAATTAAAAATCAATTTTTACCCAAATTAAGGCGGGAAAATAAAATATAATTTTTATTTTTTATTTCTGGCATTTTTCAGTGTTAGAAAAAACTTCGAAGCCGAAGAATAAACTATTGAATAAGTGACACATTTCATAATAATCAACTGCGCGAATGATAGCAAAAAAAATATACAGTTACGAAACAAACTTTACGTGTTCGTTTTTTTCAATAGAAGACCTCGCTTCGTTCACCGGGTATAAAAAGGCTTCAGCCAACGTGGGGTCGTGGGAGTTTTTTTTTTTTTTTCATTCGGAATTTAACGGGAGAGAATATCGTCGAAAAAAAAAGGGACTATGACAACGTTGGCGAAGCGAAAAATGAACCACAACGCGAGAAAGGTCGTGGACCAGGGGATTCCTAAAGGGGTGGAGTATAGAGCAGAACGGCAACGACATTCAACGACGAGTGGAAGAGAGACAATCTTGAATCCAAATTCGCAGTCACGGAATAAATCAGATCCCTTTTCGTGCTCAGCTCCCCTGATGCTTTCGAGACGATGGCAAGAGCTCGAGACTCGTGCTTTGCGGGCGGACTCCTTGCTCTGTCCGGGTTTTATCTTTCGCGACCCCTCATGGCTCCGGAGCTTTCTTTACTCTCATTCTCTGTATGTTTCTCTCTCCCTATCTCTCTCGGGCTTTCGACGCTGTGGTCAAGTTTTCTTTTCCGTTTTTTTTTGCTTTTCTTTTTTTTTCCACTCCCCGTGGAGCAATGCGCTCCCCAATGCGCGCTCCTCTTCTACATCCAACCGCACACAATTCCTGAGGAAAAGACGGGAAACGATGAGGAGCAGTAGGGCGAGAGATGGAACTCACAGGATAAAGGAAACTGAAACTGCTGCGGGAGTCGCGCGCGATGAGAAAATTATGCAACATGCCACACGCTCGCCGCCAGACTTCGGAAAGTTATACGTTTCTTTATTTCGCTTTTTTTTCCACGCGTCTCACGGTCGCTAGAACGGCTTCTCGGAGCTTTCGCAGCTTGTACCACCCGGCGGACGAGAGCCGGCTCGTTAGTGAGAGACTTCTCGGACTGTCGTGTGCATTTCAATTATGCCGTTCGTTAACTCAGTCAAGGCTTCTGGAGTCACTCGCGACGCTAACGCAGTCGTTAGCAATGTGTGTAATAAGATATTTTATCACAAGTAGAAAATTATTCTTGTTGCCAATGTAGTTTTTTTTTTCTTCACAATTTCGATGTATCGTTTAATATACGCCGAGTATAGTGTAACAATTACAAGCTTCGGAATGCATTGAAAAAATGTAAAAAATTTTTTTTGGAATTTACATCTCACAAGAATTAACGATGGAAGATCTGTCTCCGCTTGTCCTGAGGAAAGAATTCAAAATGAATAGCGTACTTCATCTTGAAATATTACGAAATACGCTGATTGGGCGTAAATCATTTTTTTAGTAATCGCGAAAGTGTTAACTAACATTGGTACTGTGAAATTTTGCATATAAATTCTCTATATTTTAATACCAATCCCCGTATAGCAGGTCTTTTAAATACGGAATGTCTTCATTTCTAGCTGCGAACTATTAAAAAAAAAATCTTTTTCAGAAGTAAAACAATACGGAAGCGAATGAAAATTCGCACAACGCTACCGCACGGTTTTTCTCTCATAATAACTCTCAATGAGATCGGGCGTTCGTTTTCTTAAGCCGTCAGAAAAGTTGGAGTTTTCAGTGAGAAATGTTTTTACAAGTTTTGCCTTCGGTAAAATCCACTTAGTAGCGGTAACGGAACCACACCTATTATTCTCAACTGAGCGTTATTCCGTCGGAGTTTATCTTGAATATTCATCCGTCGAGTAATCAATATATCCTGAATCTTGAGAGAATCTTTGCTATCCTAATTAGAGATAATAAAAATTTAATTTAACATCCTTTTTTCAACATCGACTCAGAAAAATAGGATTTTTGTGTGATTTAATCTTAACGCTGCATCTGTTCTAAACGATCATTAATATCAGGTAAAAGATACTCAGGTATCGACATAAACACTTGTAGGAGTTCCGATTTCTTAAGTTAAAAATGTTAAAAAAAATATTATATTGATGACATGCAAAGTGAACAATGAAATTCTGTTCATCGCAACCATTGAATTCTCTTCCAATGGTTTGCTAAGCTTCGTTTCTCCATTTGGGAGTTGATTTTAAAAAATTCTTTTTTGACTTGAAAAGTAGTCAATTTTTGCGTTATGTCTTTTCCCTTAAAAAATGCCGTTGAAAAAATTTTTTGAACCAACAAGAATCACTGAATCTTTTTTTCTCGGTGGGTCGTGCGATTTTCCCTCTTTTCAGAATCGGTCTAACAGGTTTTGTTCCCAGTACGAGACAAGACCAGTTGGAAATCTCTGTTGGAGACTGTTCCTTTCTACCTACTGGGTTCGGGTAATCGTTTCGGTAAAATGTCTCCATCGCGGAACAATGCGCCGAGTCAACCCTTCAGACTCAAACGAGTCCACGGAGCAGATAAGACTTGTGCACCCGGTACCGGCGTTTCTATATTCCCCGTTTCGCCGCCCCCGACAAGAGTTTCCCCTCAGTCTCTCTGATGGTAGACTCTGAGGAATCCTATATTCTCTCTCAACCAACCCTCCGACGATGGAGCAAGTATTATCCACACCCTCTCCTTGCCATCCCCACACGAACCAGAGGGTGCCGAGTGCCGAGAATTACACGAACTCGGGTGTTCGCCAGCTCGTCTCGACCCTCTTCGCCATTTTCTATCCCTCTTCGATCTCAACGAACTAAAGAGACAGACAATCTCCGATCCACAGAGATCCAGTGCTCTCCCGTTCATCCCTTGGCGTTAACGTCCCACGAGAGGCCCATCCCCTCCACCTCTCCGTTGATGTATCGTTTTCCAGAACGAAAAGTCGTAACCTTGTGAGCTATCTGAGTCATACACACGACATCTATACGACACATTAAACGAACGTTTCTCCGTGGAATATTTTTTGTTTTTAAATGGACGGGACGAGCGTGTGAAAAATATGAGGCGAATAAAAGGTATAATGTTTGCGAGAGGTGGAAAAAATATTATCGCTATCGATAGTCCGGAGCGCGAAGCATTCGAGGTGCGAGGTACCGGCGCTGCAGTTCCGTCACGTAAACGAAAGGATAAAACACAAGTTTCAACTTCGTGCTTCGTGATGTTAATACGAGATTTTCTTGTAGCCGAGACATTGACCTCACGGAACTACGGTTCGTTAGAGATTGAGGCATCTTTTTTTCAGTGTTGTTGGCATTTTATTTTGTCGGATCATTAGTTTCGTCTTTTTTTTATTCGTTTTTAGAAGAACCGTCTATTTTTGGCCTCCAAGGCTCAGCGAATTGGTACAACTATTTTCCTTTCGTTGTTCTACGGTCGAAAAGTTTGTTCGAGTTTATAGTTTATCCAAACGGAAGTTGATTCAAAAGGGAACGGATGTTTTTGGTGTCGGATGGAAAGTTCGTGTCGAAATTCAAGAGCCCTAAATGCCTTTGGCGTATTTCGAATGGCTCCATTTTGGCATTCGGGAAACTACACGAAGAGACCCTTATTTCGCTCTGTTTTGACTCCTCACGCTTCGTTACCCTTCGCGAACTCCTCATTTCGACCGCTACAACTTAGTTTCGCTACGCTAGCATTCGCTATATTGTTTAATAACGAAAGCAGCCTTTGTAATTCACGTGACGTCACGAGACACCAGTGCATACAATATCACATGTGAATACCATTTACGAGTGAAATGCAAGACATGTTATCGTATGACAATTGCATCATTTCGTGGGTCGAGAATACATGCAGAATGGATGAAGGACCGTAGTATGCTATCAACCTATGCAAACGGCGAGTCCTATCAATGCGGAGATGTCATTTCGACCCGGTAGATAGCTATAGAATGGGTCTTATTAATGATGGAAGACGCAGATGTCAACCGTAACAAACGGCAGGACTGTTAAGAACTGAATGGGATGTCAATGTAGGCATCAATAATCGCCGCGTACAGAAACATCAACCATCGGGAGCGTAGAGCGTAATACTAACGAGTGAATCAACTGAAACCAAATAAAAAAACGCAAAGCAAGCGGTAGTTATACCTTAAAAGACACTGAGAATTACAAGAGTACCGATCATCCGAACGCAAGAAAGCAAACAATTCGCAAGCCGAGAGTTGCTTTGTTGTACGGAAGTTCGCCGCGGATTGCTTAATCCGCAACAACTGTACAACTATCGCTCCACTGTCTCAGTTGACTCATTTAAAGTTACTTTTCCATTGCGATCAGGAAAAGTAACCTACAAACGACTATTAACGGGGGCTGAGTCAACTGAAAAGTAGAATGTTCATAATTTTTAATTATGAACGTTATGAATTTAATTATGGAACGGGAATCTTTTTTTGAAGGTCCCCCGATGGAGCTATCGAATTAAATATGGAAAAAAATGTCACTTTCACATAACTGCTCTTTTTCCACATTTTATTCGATAGCTCCATCGCGGTACCTTCATAAAAAAATTCCTGCACTCATTCCATAATTAATACTCCAGAGAAGAAAATAAGCCATGAAAAGTCAAAACTGATTCACTCCTGCGGTCTGAATCCTGCGACAAGTAAAAAAAGATTGACCATCTCTGCTTTTGCTTCGAAAAACTAGGGGACCTCAAAAAAATTGAAAAGGTCGTTAATCATATATAGATTATGACAATACACTTGAATTTTTATTTTTTATTTTTTTCAGACAGATAAAAAAATTATGAACATTCTACTTTTCAGGTGACTTAGCCCCCTTAAGTAACGAACCATTTGTCAATACCGTTTTGCTAGTTATTCCGCTTTTGGTTGGTTATTCGGTTTTTTCTCGGGTACTTTGGAAATATAGGGCTCTGAAACCTCCATAAAGAAATTACTCCTCTATGAGGAATCTTCTCGATCGGTTTTCTGTTACTAGTCATTTTCGTGTAATTTTCAGACACATGGCGTTTAGTTTCTACTGTCTCTAAAAGTTATTAGAACATCTGAGAGCCCTGTATTAGCATACAAACACTCGGTAGTGCTTGATGCTGACGGCTCTTTCCGCTCGTGTTATTTTTACTTCAAACTACTTAGCATCACGACCGATTCTTCAGTAAACTACCGCTTTACTTGATACCATTTGCTATGTCGAACATGGCAACCGACCGACACGTTGCTTACATTCTGTCACATCAACTTCTCCCCAACAACAGCTCACGGATATTCTTTGCAGACAAAGTAAGGCGATTACCAAAACATGGGCGCGATAAACCGAGTAGACGCAAAGGGTTAAACTTGTGAGTTACACTATATCTTCGGTATGTTGCCAGTGAGTCATTAATGAAACTATCGTGTCTTCAATTTACTTCTCATTACTTAATTAATATTTGCGAAAGCGATATGACAATTTCAAAAAATGTATTTTTTTAGAGAATTCATTCAGATTAAATGAAATTTCAAACTTTAATACGAACAATCAATTACCAAAAATAGAAGAAAAAAATTGCATACATGTTTCTTGAAGATGAAGCATTAAAATAAAAAATTAGCGCATAAATTTGAAAACATCATTTTCTCTTTCACTCTCTGGAGATTTTGCAGATCCATAATGGAGAATTTGTCTTCCTTTTAAATGATGGATTTATTCAATTTTACGAGAGACATAAAATGCATCCCTTTGGGCAGCGTCTCTCGTCGCGTCTCGCCATCGTTTCGATCGATAACAGTCGCTATTATAGCCGAATAAAATGTATTCCAACTCGAATTTCTTGCTATTTAAATTCCATTTACATTTTCAATTCGCCTGAATTTCGTGGAGTTGAAAGATCGTTAGTGAGCTCTCTCGTCCGCGCTATAAATCGCGTCCAAAAAAAAGGGGCGACGAAACTTTATTTTTTTTTAATTTTTTTTTTTCGCGCACGAAATTTGAGGCCGGGGCGGGGGTTTCGGGCTTCAAAACAAAAGTCAGATCGGCCGTAAAGCTCTCTTCAAGTTGTCAGTCATAAACAAAAAACTTTTCTATTTACCGGCGCAATTTATTGGGGAATATTCGAGGTGGTGGCTGCTTCTGGCTGGTCCTCTCTAACGAGGTACTCTTGGGAGCTCCTGTAATATAACGTGGCTTTGCTTGCTGCTACTGGTGCTGGTGTTGGTTCTCGGAGACTGCAGGAAGAATTGATGGGAGTTCACCGAGCTCCTATTCTCTGTCTCTCTCTCCTCTCTTCATTAACTCAAACTCTAACGATCATTCGAGCAATGTGACCACTGCGCAGCCATTAGTGCAAAATCCCGACAGAACACACTTCACCCTAATAAACTCCACTGGCTTAATATACCATGACTCCAACGCGCTACTTCGGCTAACTTACTTATAAAAGTGAATAACGGATATATTCGGTTAAAAATTCATGGGTTGATATAAAATTTAAAAATAATTTTTCACATTCGGAAACCATTTGAAAACATTTTTAGTGGCAGCAATTCAACTATCGCGTAGTTTACGCGAGAGTCGGGTCGTGCTCGGCGTGTCACCTGTACTTGACGGGTTAATCTGCAAAAAAAGTCAAATCCATTTACAGGCTAAAAAAATATCTTTGCTGCAGTTGACGGAACGCCACCGTTGCATTCACATATTCGTGTTTACAAATCGCCGCGAGGACTATTTCGTCATCTGTAAAATTTGTTCACTCTTTTTGTAGATTCAATGATTTTTTGCAAGTGGTTATTTATTTATTGTCTTTTTTTCGACAGAAATATCATTTTTTAAATACATTTGTTGGTGCAAATATTTGAAAACAGAGATTTTTTTTTCGTTTTTTCTTTGCTCAGCTTCGCGCTAAAAGTTTCGAAGTCCAAAATGATTCAATACTTCAAAAATTGGCATGGGTTCGTTGACTTTAAAGAAGCAGAGGAAAAATACTATCGGTTCCCGTTCACGTTGGAAATAGAACGGCGATGGTTGTAAAAATTTTCCTCGTAAAAATCGTCGCCTGGCTCGGGGTTCCCCTACTTGTCTCCTCGCCAGCCCTTCGCCTGGTCTATGATTCACGACAGGCGGATCATAATATTTCGCGCTGACGCAACAGCGTATCCGTTAAATTTTTCAAATCAATGTTTTTCCTCGATCCCTTTCCGTTCTTCGCGTCTTATTTTTCTCCAACCGAATCGAATATATCTTTCCGTCGTTCCTATAACTGTAGGTGTATTATTTGACGAACGATGGAAATGGCGCGAGTTCGGTGAACCAAACTTAACTGCGTCTGATCCGAATCAAAACCAGAACTGGGATTCGCCCACGAAAGCATTTCGCTGCTGCCTGTTACGGAAGCAACCACCGGATTCACGGGGTACCCCTGTCTCCTACCCGTTCGACCGCAGAGGCAGATTGTTTCAACGATTCTATATTGTGCTACAATACTGTACGGTGACGGAGATATATTGATTTCTGCAATGTATATACGTAATTTTCAATCTGTGTATTTCTGGCACCTCGAGTGATATCTCTTCGTAATGCCGAGAGACATTCCGACTTGACTATCCAATTATAAAGGAATTTCATCCATTGCGAATAGCTTCAACGAAAAAGGAACGAAGTTATTATTGATAAAGTCGGCATATTATTGAAGCGATTGCGAATGCGAAAGGAGGGCGAATCTGAATATGAATTCGAAGGACGGGTGACTTTTTTATCTGCTTATTAGAGGGATAATAAACAGAAGGAATGGGGCAACTCATAAATAATACATTAAACGGCAATACCTTCATTATTAAAAAATGCATTCAAACAACAATTTGCATCCATTTTTCAAATGAGTATTATGAATTTCAGTAAAAGTATTTTATCTTCATTCGGCACTTGCCGACCCCAGACAATGAGGCAGCAGATGTATCTTCAAAACTGCAGGCAATAATTATTATAAAACAAAATTGTAATAGTAAACATTCTTGATATCTATAGCACGAACAAAAATTATTTCAATTATTTTTTTATTGAAAACAAATTTTGTAAAAATGTTTCGAAGGGGTTTCAATTAGGTTGAAATCATCAAAAACTATGGTTAAGTTGACTCTTCATTTATGAAGCCTTCAAAACCATTATTGCTTAACCCCCCCCCCCTCCCCTCCCTTTGCCTTATCTTCAAAACTTCAGGCAATCATCATTATAAAACAAAATTGTAATAGTAAACATTCTTGATATCTATAGCACGAACAAAAATTATTTCAATTATTTTTTTATTGAAAACTAATTTTGTAAAAATGTTTTGAAGCGATTTGAACTAAGCTAAAATCATCAAGATTTATAGTTGAATTGACTCTTCATTTATGAAGCCTTCATTTACAGGTTAAAAGTTGTCGGCAACTGATCGCCCCTCTCTTGTTTTTTCAACCGTTCATTAATCCTCTAATGATCCACGCACAAAACGTAATCAGCGTGCAAAGAGCGGGGAACGTGCCTGTGGTAGTATCTGAGACGGCGGCGAGCGGCGCGATTGGGAGGAACGTGCAGTGGCGCGAGGGGTAGGATGGTAAGGTTAACCCCGAACTTTCCGTGCTACGATATCAGCTTAAACTAAAAATCATCAAACTCAAGTCAATGTAGTATGTTGTATTCTTTTCTTGAGTAGAAAACCATTTGAACACAAAAGTGGATGTCCCACTTATCATCAAAGTACCAGTAATCGTCAAACGTGTGCTTTAAATATAGATTTGGCTACAGTTGAAGCGCACATCGACGATTATTGGTACACTGTCGATAACCGCAAGTTTTATATTTTTGCGAAACCCGAAGGTTCTTAATATATAATATTTATGTGAATAAGTATTTCTGCAAATGGATGACGTTACATCTCAAGCCCTACCGCAGTATCCATAGATACACATTCATTATATATTGATTTTAAAAAAACGGATGAAATTTGGGTTCTCGATCGACGGCAGAAGAGTGTACGATCGAACATAGCCATAAAATCGGCACGTCTCTATAAAGCAAGCGAGGTCAGTGAAGGTTTATCGTAAGATGGAGGGTTAGTAGTGGGCTTCGCGCCAGTATTGAAGAGGTATCCTGAAGGAGGGGGTGAGCCAACACGAAAAAAGGAGATCGACCAGCAAAAGGGGAACTTGAAGAGACCGAGGAAAGGAATCAGGAATAGGATGAACTTTTCGATGTATGCGGGTGGCCAAGGGTTGTAACATTAGATATCTTCAGTGGCCGGCTGGCGTTTCAGAGGTTCTCGTGCCAATGCGCTTCCAGAAGCTCACCGTTAGAAAGGCAAACTCGCACCGCAGCAAAGCTACTCTGCCATCCTAACTCTGACTACCGCAAGCCCGTCACGACCCTTTTGCCATTTATCTTTTTTGCTGACTTGGGCCCCAACCGACGACCTCAGTCGCTTTTCCGAACGAATCTATCTATACGATTTATAATCGAGATTTCGTATGAATATAAAACGGCTGTAGCGAAAGTTCCTTTTTTTTTTACTTCCTCATAGAGGAATCTTTGTTTTGATGAAAAAAAAATGGGATTTCAGTAAAAACGTGTTTAGAATGTTCCAAAACGTCGGAAAGTCAGATCTAGAAAATATGTCTGTCTGCCTGTGTGTGCGTGCGTGACGAGGTCACCAAATTTAAATCTCTATAACTTGTGGACGTCTTTGGGTATCAAGTTGAAAATTACAGGTCATGTAGAGGAATGAATTCTCAACATTCGGTTCAATTTTTGTCAAAATCCTTACAGTCGTTAAGATTTTACGCGGTTTTTGTAATTTGTAAGAAATATCTGTTCGCACGATAACTCTTCCAATTTTTTAGATATCGCGCCAAAAATTTATACATACGTGGACTACTAGTATCTGATGATCGGTATTGAATTCGGCGAGAATCGATCGAATCGTATCATTTTCATGAGATTTTGAATTTTTTCGGAAATGTTTGATGCTACGATAACTTCTTCAATTTTTTAAGTATTGCGTTAAAAATTTCTACACAAATAGACTATACTTATCTGCTGATTGGTATTAAATTTAACAAGACTTGTTTGAGGCATTTCAATTGTACTTAGCAATCGACAAACGTGTCATCTATCGGATATTTAATCTATAGAATTGAACTCATGACGAGCGCTTCAATAAAAATAGCTATGATCGATTTAACCACAACTTTTGTGTTTGTAATATATATATTTTTTCAATTTTAAGAAAGATATTTTTCACTTACGAGTTCCAAGTTCTTAGGTTTTGGATTTATTTACGATGATAGTAAATTGAAACATTTTCAAGTTCATTACGTTTGAAGCGATTTTTAAAAGACCAAAAATGTCCAAATTATTATTAAAAAAAAAAGAATTCTGCGTTTTAGTCGTAGTTTTATTTATATTGCTCCTGTCTCGCCTGCGTATGTTTTTTTGTCAACTTGTAAGGTTCACCGACCAGTACAGTAAATCCCAAAATTGCGCTGAAGCTCGGCATGTTGGGAACGCATGGTATGTAGGTGCCTTTTTTTTCATTCTTCTTTTTCTAAATATACAGCCCGCGGACCGTACAGCTTTCTTTCTCGCTCTTTGCGCGCGTTCTTTTCATCGTCGTCGTTTTATTTTTATGCCAAGCGTGTCCACTCGTCCGTCCACCGAGCGTTCCTTATACCTTTCCTCGCCACTCTCATTTCTTACTTCCCTCGATCTACCGCTCCCTCGGATAACTGGCATTTCAAGTGATCTTCCCCATCGCTGGCGCACACACGAAGTTAAAAGGTCAAGCGTTCCTGCGCTCTTACGTCGATTTCATATCGAAACTCACATTTTCGTATTCGCTGTAAGACTTTTTTTCAAATAACCTTTCCCCATGTATTTCATATTATTTTTATTTTTTTTTTTCCGGTGCTATACATAAAAACTTGTATCTCCTTTGTTTACCGAAGGTGTATTTTAAGATTTATGAAAAAATCCGGTTTACACGTAGTATATGTATCGACTGTTATGATTAAAAATGGCGTGTCTTATAAATCATTTAAGCGAAAACGATGTAACATACGTTAATCTGGTTCTTTGCAGTCGGCATTTGAAATAAAAGCTTCGGAATACGAACGAACAGGCAGTAATTTATTATGTTCTTTTGCAAAAAACAAAAGAAAACACCCCAAAGAAAGCAGAATAATGTTTATCGAAACAACTTGTACTCAATTGGCCCGAGTGGTCGGGGGCATTAAATTTAAATGTGTATACAAGTCGCAATCCCATTTGTGCATTGTGCCTATTGTATAATTCAACCGGAACCCAATAAATGTCGAACCCGGACGTCGTTCGATTAAATATAATTGCTTTGCGATAATATTAAGGAAAATTCGATATTCAATGAATACGAAAACTTTAAACGATGCGCATATGATATTTCAGTGGTATTGTACAATAATATCTGATATTATTTGGAACAAATTGACATATACGGGTTACGATGATGTTACATAATGAATTAACATGGAGCGAGTTATGATAAACGGGTTATAAGCAATAAATGTGAATAATTAGCGGAAAACACTGGTATCCCTTATCGTACGCTGCATAAGTTCGAACGTTCGCTTGCGGTATTTGCGTATTATCGAGAGATTCGCAAGGGTCATTAAGGATATTTAAAAAATTTAGTGATGTAATGCTGTTGAAATTGAAAATGACGTATTCATTCTCGTGACTGGAAATTATGATGTTTCATGATTTAATGCCGGCGATATTTTGGATGGGAATTACACGAATTACAGATTTTCGCGGAACAAACATTATGATGAGTTCCTTGATATTTGATGGTTCCGCGAAAATCTGTAATTCGTGTTATGCGTGTA
This sequence comes from Cryptus viduatorius, assembly GCA_964006125.1. NCBI lineage: Eukaryota > Metazoa > Arthropoda > Insecta > Hymenoptera > Ichneumonidae > Cryptus > Cryptus viduatorius. Next base: position 8,888,206 of record OZ023220.1, read on the forward strand.
AGGGATCGCGTTTTTCAACACAGCCGTACGAAATTATTGCTACTGAAGCAACAGTTGCGCCGCGAATAATCAGAATTTTAATAGGTTATGTAATTTGATTGTAGTTTGAAGGAAAAAAATAGTATCTGGAGGCCATTAAACTGCTCGAAGACGACGATCATTCGGCGAATTTTAATTTAAGGCGGTCACCAAATAATTAAAAAATACGGGCTGTAACGCGCAATGATATTAAATTGTGCATATTTGACATCATCGTAACTCGGAATAACGAAGAAGTTCCCTCCGCGGAGTTTCTAATTGTATTGTCGGTTGCCACTTTCCAGAGACAAAATAAATCCAAACTTCAACAAAACTCCGACCGAAATAACAAAATAATTCCAAAAGTTATGATATAATTAATTCGTCATTGTAAATGTGCGATATCGCTATACTCGCCGAAAAGTTGTTTAATTAAATATTCTCAACAGCTTTATTGTACAGAATTTATCCGCAATCGATCCTTAGATGGTTATTTCCACGAAATTATTAACATAATCATAATCGACAAATACTTAATGCTCTTCATTATTACGACTAGGAGGTGTCCCGACCAATCACGGCACGAATAAACCGACAATAATAAACTTTTTTTCGATGCAAAAAGTCGCAATTCGATAATTTTGAGATATTGCAATATGGCGGCCCACCAACTTTTTAAGAGAGCGACGATAACGTTATTTTATACATGTTTAAGATTAGTCAACGAGATTCGTGACTAAATATTAATGGCTTGCAAATAATTTAATTTAAATTGGTAACGTACGATTAAGAATACGAGTTGAAAACGTCCAAAATATTGTTTTATTTATCATGGGCAACGTAACTCCGTCGGTAACGAAGCTATAGTAAAATTTATACCGTATCAAACTTTCGTCTTTCTCAAGACAATATAAGACAATATAAACCGCGTAATAGTAATTGTACAATAACTTAACCGTGAGAATCGGTAACGTCTCAAACTTTTGATAATAAACCTCGATTTTCTAACCGGTTGAACGATAACAAATACTTCAATCGCAATTCCCGGATAATTATCGGAACAACGGGGGAATTCAATCTGGCAGTACACAACCAAGTGCCTCGAGGGGCTATTCTCTGAGGGCCCAATGCCTTCGTATATCTATATACCGGCGGCGCAGGACTTTGGAGAGCGTCGATAGGTTTATTCGATATATAGTTATTATCGTCGTAGCGAATCGAATAAAGCTCGTAGCCTCCCCCCGCCTCCCACCCTTACCACTGGAGGAGATAATCCGTCGATGTTGCCGAAGTGGTATGGGGAAAGGTGGAGGCGCCATGGTACCAAGCGAGAAGATACCGAGAGTTGTGCCGATGTTGGGACCCGAGTGTTGGAATCGAACTATGAAATAGCGAGAGATAACGCCGACGCGCAGCCCGAGAGAGAGAAAGAGTAAGTCGAGTAGAAGCAATAGTAACACAAGCAGTAGCATCCGAAGGGGATAGAAGTAGAATAGGAGTACGTAGAATCGAAGAGCCGTGAGAGAGAACGAGTGGATTCACCGAGCAGCAATACAGGAAGGGTTGGCTGAATCAATTTCCGTAAAATCGTCCATCATGCTTCGCAGTTTCGAGCCAAGCAGCCAGCCAAATATCGCCGGGACGATATTGCGTCTCTTGAAAGATAAATCGGCAAGCAATAAGAATAATCATAAATAAAGAACGAAAATTCATGAATATTATCATTATTGGCATTTCAAAGATAAAAATTCGCGGAAGAATTATTTGTCGGGAGAAAGATGACAGATCTTTTGCAAAAAAAGGGAATAGTTATCCATATGTTCAATTCGTCCAAAGACCGACATTTTTTTTTTATTTACCCTCTTTTTTATAAATTGTTCGCATTGAAAACTTCAAACATTTATTTTAAGTTCCAACATTTCGTTGTGAAATAAAATTAAATAAAAATATTACGTGAGGCAGTGTTTCCTATCGTGTATTTTACGAATTCGTTCGAGCGGAACTAAGTAACTGTATAACACTTCATCTACGTCAAAAAAGACAGCTTGATGACTCGAGACATTTTCAAGTTATGGCTTTTTTTTCATCGATACACATCTTATGCACAGAAATATCTATGCAGACTTTTATTTAAATAAGAATTTTTCGAATTTTTGGATCATTACCACATTTTTTTCACTTAATCATGAAAAGAATTTTGTATTTATTAACTTTTTTTTTATGAAATTGGAGTTTTCATTACAAGGAAATAAAAAATATAATAACGTAACAACTGAAATATTGAATTTTTTTATAGTGCAATGATCGCTTCAGGCCGTTTTTTTATAGCAGATTTAGCTACTAATACTGTTTTATTTTTCATTAAAGACAGTTTACGCTCCGTTTGTGCAGTGTGGGGATGTGACTATGGATTTTCGACTGAATTGTTTTGGTATTTTTTCGCAATCCTATATATTTCAAACTGTCCTGTACACGGATATTCTGCGACGTGTTAAGCTTTTCAGTTTCCGTGTCCATGGAACCGTTGGCCGGCAACAGTGCGAAAGTACCACCAGCGTCAGATTACTTCAATATTTTTCTATTTATTTGTTTCTGTTTGTTCAAGCAGAACGTTTGGGTGGATGAATTAAAAAAAAAAAAAAAAACTTTATACGTCCATCGCGAAAGAACGTAATTATTAAAGCGCAAAGTTTGAGAAAACGATATAATATTATTGTGCGATAAAAAAGATAAAGTTTCACATCAAATTATCAGTCTACAGGCAACTTGTAACCGTACTAAACTGGAAAAATATATTTCGGAACGAAATGAAGGTAAACAATATTTTCGAGCCTTCATTTATCTTTCGAAGCACACGCTTCTGCATATATCGCAACGTCGAATCATAAAGAATAAAAACCTTTAAAAAAACTGCTACTACCCACAAAATAATGGTGAAAAAAAAAAGTTTTTAAATATCAACAAATATATATTCGAGATGTGAATAGCAATAATAATTTCATAATAACTCATTCTGCCGTATGAATGAGACAGAACTTTATCGTTTTCGTATTTCATTATCGTAATTGTATTATTACATAGTTAGAAGTAGATATTAATTTCGTGAAAAGCTGAAAAATCGGTATTAAAAAATTCTTAAAAAAAAATATATCGAAGGTTTGAAAAAAAAAAGCATATTTTATAATGATGGTTGATTCAAAGTTAAAAGAGACTCAAAACTTTATCAACAGCATAAATCGTTTGAAATTCGCAAAAGTTGATACAAAACCTTATAAATATTTTATTTACTCTTTCGTAGTTGAATATCGTGTGACTGTATTATGTCTGACGGGGGGTGTAAAAAATGTGTTGCGAAGTTGGGGTTGAAAATTTCTGGCAACATCATTCCAGCGGGATAGAGGAAAGAGAAATGGTTAGCGGTTTGATGCAGGACGAGCGACCGCGAACAAGCGTGTTCGTTGGTTTCCTGTTCGGGGTGTATCGGGCCTGGGGCCGGAGGTTCGAAGTTTTCGGATCAGTGACCACGATCAGCAATAGCAACCGCTCCGGTCCACATAACGTATCCTACCCTATCATATCCATTCTGTCCCTCCGTCGCCTTCTCCTCCCATCCACCAAAAATGCATAGATCGTCAGACATACCCATGTGTATCTATATACATATATATATATATGTACTATAACACATAGCCCGGAGACCCGAAGTCCACAGCGTTCACGTCCGCGCCGAGACTTCCGTACGAATCTTTTTTTATCGCTCGTTTTTTTCTCGACCATGAAATATTACGACACCGAGCGTGGCTGGCCCGGTGAGTTTTACGAGCAACAAAGAGGACACGATCTTCCGGTTTTGCTCTACATTCCCAAAGTCTTTTCTGCTCACTCTCCCTCCCCCGCCCCCTCCCCCTTCGCTTCTCCGCCCACATGTACGCACACATATCCAATATGATACTTTTCGCTCAGCTTCGCATCCACTGTTACGAGGATCTGGATTACGAAAGATTAAGCTTATGTGAACGTTTTCTGAGGATAAAACAGGTACCTACCATTGAAGATTAGATTGTATTTCGGATTAAACGCAATTGGCGTTGCCAAAAAATTGTCTTTTCTATATATGGATATGTATATATAGACTATAGTAATAATGGATGCGCGGCTTTGAATTCAAATGTGATGATGATATCATCGGAAGAACTGGGTTAACTGTAATTGTTTCGATAAATAGAAAAATCGCTGCCGACAATACTTTTTATGTAAATTTTGTCATTCTGATTATTAAGATCGAAATATTACGATTTTTTATAAAAATGCTGCGCAAACGTTTAATAATTTGTACGTTCAGTTGCAGATCTCTGTTTGACGATTAACGTTTTCTTCTCGAATAACCTTGAGAGAAGCTTAAAGTGGTTGAAAAAAAAAAGAAGTTGAAAAAAAACCTCCTTGAGCGTTGCGAAACTTCCCGTAACTTTGAAAAATAGAAGTTTAAGTAGATTAAAGTTCCCTCGAGACAAGAGGCTCGTCCGAGCGCAAGAAGAAGAAAGTGCCAGCATCACGGCAAAACTCGTAGAGCTTAGGTAAGCCAAACAGAATGATTCGGAAAACATAGAATATTATGCGAACGTTACGTTATTCTCGGCGTTTTCTGCGGATGCACCGACGGAGGCAGCGAGAAATAACTGGAAAGGACGAAGAGCAAGAAAAGCTAACTCGGTTATTCGCGGAACGCTCGTCGACGACGACGACGACGACAACGACTACGAGCCCAAGCGGTGAAGAGAGTCTCGAAAATAACCTTACTGTAGCTTTACTCTCCGGCGATTTCTGCACTGCGCCTGTACTGCTTCACTGCCCACGGCTGCCGTGCGCAGCCAGCAAAGGTACTCGGTTAGGCTTTTAGTCGGATCTGCGGTGTGTCTTTGGTTGTTTTCCCATGGATAGATTCGTCGCTCTCTCAACTGCATACGAGAGAGAGTTTGAAGCATCAAAAGCGCGAGCGGCTCCAAAAAAAAAAAAAAACGAAGAAAAACCTCGACGTTTTGGTTGTTTCACGGCGCGTCGGCAGAAGATGGGAAAAACAAAAACAGAACTTCTCTTTTAATATTTAACGAAGTCCCGCGAGTGTTTTATCATTGAACACCCGATATTGCAGAGTTTCAGAGTCGACAACGATATTTTCAAATGCTTTCAAACAAAAAAAAATAATAAAAAACGGAAACGTTATTCAATAGTTTCTGTCGTTTGATCTCAATTGTCCGTGAAATCTCCAATATGCGAGTTTATTTACGATCGTTTTATATATCAGCTTATTTTCAATAAAATCTGAACACCGTGATTGATAGAGTTCGTAATAAGCGCCGAGCAAACTGTTTAATATTTAATTCAATCGCGTTGCAAAATGACGGGTCAGTAGATACGATGTATAAGTGTACATTGGGACCATTACATTTGTCGATATGTCGAATTATAGCGTTAATCAACATTTATGATGTTCAGAATGCTTCCGATTCGTGTAAAATAAACACCGATGCCTCAGTGAAAAGCCGGTGCGGATCAAATCGGAAACTGGCACTTGGGGTGCTTCGTTACATATTACTGACGAACGTTATCAGCAATATTGTATATTGATGCTAATGAGTAATACATAAAAATAAAAAATATTCCAAAAATGTTGTTAATCAATATTGAATTTTATTTCCGATCGATGTAGAATTCGTTTGAAAGTTAACGGCTCAATTATTTTCTTCTATATACAAAAAAACAAATGTCCTGACTGACGCGTCAATGTTTAGCCAATTCCTTGATTCAGACACGTCGAATTCGACAGGTACATCCATCATAATAATCGCAAAAAAAACGAGGATATTCAGCTTAAGTTCGGGGAGATTTGAGTGATTCGTGCGGAGAGAGAATTGATGTTCATAATTGATGCAGCTGCCAAAGAAGCAACATCCCTGGCAAAATTTCTGGTTGAACGAGTACCACCATCGGTGTTCCTAATCGATTGCCTGCGGCTGACCATATACTCACTCAATGGGCACCCGGGTGTGGATAGGCCGAAGCGAAATTGCTTGGCTAACGTGGTCCACAGAAATCTTTGGATTACACGCATACACCCCCTGTGACCGAATACCAATATTTGATGGACGATATAGCATTTCGCAATATAGCGAATACCACCCGTACATTTCCCAATGTGCAATTATTTATTGCCAACTAATCCAAAATTGTTTGCTATTATTACGCTTCATTATTTTGCCAATGATGGTAATGATTTTGGACCGTAGCGAAATCCGGGATCAGGCGCAGATACATCGTAAAAACAGTCCGGGAGTTCACGCAGCAAGTGGACTCGCGAGTGGCCGATAATTTGTATGATGGTTACTTTTCAATTTTGAAAAAAAAAAAAATAAAAAAAAATTAATTAGAAAAGAACTGAACTGAACTGAATAATGATAATAATTTTTTTAAAATTAGTAATGCAGTTACAACAAACATAATTAAATAGTAAGGTTTTCATGTTATTAGTATTGGTATTCACGGAGTTGGAATTCTTTTGTTCCAATTGAATGATCCAATTGACCCTTTGACTTTATTCACCCATTTATATACTCAATGTTAGGGTTATGTGGTTTTGGTATTCTATTGAAGATAATAATGGTATAATATCGGAGAGACTACAATATGAAAGTTGAATAATCGAGTCACAAACTGCACAATGCTTTTGCGCCGATGACCACAACTTGGTACGCATGCCACCCATATTGAACTGACCAAACCAGATGAATTTCGTTTTCCCAATAGCAGCGTAGAGAACGAGATATGCGCGTGCCAGACATAACGCGTCCTCGATAAATCAGTTAACCGCGAGAGTTCAAGCGACAACTGGTCGAAAAGGTCGAAAGCATTGGCAGCTCTGGAGCTTTTTTTTTTTTTTTTTTCAAATTCAATATCGTGCGAAAACGTGACTGTGTGTGACTAGAAAGACATTTTGACACATCGAAAAGCGCTTGCGGGAATTTGAAGCAATTTTTAATTCGTTAAAAAAATGAACTGTCGCAAATTGAACTTCTACACGAAAATCGTGGAATCCTCTTCTCCCATAGTGACACTGTTTCGCGGAAAACCAATATTCCGAAGCTTCTTGCAGTGGATTTGATAAGGTATAAGCAACATATTGATTTGGGTACCGATTTAGGGAGAAGAATATGAATAGCAGAACGACTCTTCCATAAACCAAGTTACGGCACCGAGAAAGTTAAAGATTTAAAGAACTAATTAGAAAAGTACGATTTTATGTACCGATTGCCGGTGCACAAAGTTATTATCGACTCTCAAAATTATACTTCCCGGTCACCGAATGCACTAATCGTGGGAGTTGAAACACATTTCGCGCTGTGGGAATTCCAATTATAGATTTAAAATGACCGCAAAGAAAACAGTTCGATCAAATAGTTCGAGGCGTGAATTGAAATTCAATACGGTCCTTTCACCGTTCTCTCACTTATTATCGAGTTTCGAGTCTCGATAGACAGTGAAGAGAACGACAGGAATAAACAATGAAGCGCGAATGTCGCATTGATCGATTTTCGTTAACGCCGAACATCGGTTCCGTGAATGCGAAATTCGTGCAAAGGGATGAATGGATGAAGTACCGAAATCGGAGAAAGGGTTGCGGGGACTGTCGACCCGATCGTAAAATCTCGTTGCGGCGGGGCAAATCGTTGATACCGATGGTTAATTATTTACGCCACTTGATCCACCGACCTACGCAAAAGGTGTTTATAGGGCGTGTGTAACCTGAGACTCTACAGAAACCTATATCTGTACACCTCCAGCGTAAAGTGAAATGTCCCGTCAGAGAATAGTCTATTATTATTGTGCATCGCTCGTCGTTTTCCAATCTGCTCGATTCTCTTTAATTTCTCTTTACCGATTGCTCGACAAAATTACAGATTTCGCGGACAATCATCGACACTTTTAAGGCCCTTTAGTCCGTTGAAAAAAATCACCAAATGGTTGAGCATTTTATTATTTTCACAATTTTTTACCGTTTTTTCATCACGATTTTGATTCTTTAGTGATGAAGCTGATATATTTCTACAATACTTGTCCTCATTCCGCTAAAGCCGGCAGAAGCTTACGTCCTAAATACGGCACTTCAACATTGTTTTGGCTCTTCATGAATAATCCTCTCCTAACGAACGATACGGGGTAATAGCTAGTATAAATATATAAATGCTATGATATTCCTGTCCTTCCATCTCGAGTGTAGCATGCTTTCCGGTACGGTCCGCCGAAAGCCACTTTGCGGCTGTAAATTCTCCCGCATCGCTGGTCCACTGTTGAGAAATGCTGACCTCAAGCTCTTCTCGGGGCTCTTGGAAAGTTAAAAGGACGTGACGAGAGAACGAGGACTCTCCTCGTCACGTTGGTGCGTTATTCAACTATGGAATGCGCTAACCACTCGTGTCCGCGTCCTGGAAGTTTCCTTCTCCGCATACTGAAATCTACTATATACATAGCACGTCTGAAATCCTCGAGGCATTATATGCCGGCTCTTCATATCCTACATATATTTGAATAGGTATGTCTTTATAAACCGGAAGAACCGGGTCACACAGCCACAGCCTTCAACATCGCTGAACTTTCTCGCTGGCCTCTCGCTGTCCTCAACCGGACGGAACTTCATCCCCGACACTCGGTGCTTCTCACTTATCTACCCTCAAAACCCTTTTCCAACATTCGTACTTAACGAGCATTCAATAATTAACCCGAGAGCTCATCATTGCGGTGAACCTTCACTTCAGACAAATTCGAACTATAAAGAGATTTCTGTTTAGCAGATTTCCTGCATCTTTCGATCTTCAAAAAGTCCTTTTAATGACGAAACTTTACTGGAATCCAACTTATCGCATACCATTCTCTTCCTCATCGAAAAACGAAGAAATTGTGCTATCGAAGTTCTTTATCGTTGTAAGAACGGTCTTGCAATTTAGGAAGAGGTGAGGTGAACATTTTAGATCTGAATAGATGAAGTAATCTCTGTTCTTTCTATGCCACCGAAGGAAAAATGTGTCTCTGTGAAGTTTTACTGTTTTTTTTTGCCATATTTCACAACTACTTGGACTGTTGCCAATTGATGAAGTCTTCGTTAGACGAGGCTGTCTTTTAGCTCAGAACAACGAAAGGCATGAAAGTTTCGGCACATCAAAAAATGAGCACTGTGAGGTCCATTAATGGATTTTTGAAGATTTGTTTATTAGCCACATTTTTCGACCAGGAAAACTGTTTGATATCATTTTTTGTTGCGTACGACACGGTGTTGAAGATTTCCATTAGTTGTCGAGATGCTGAAAGGTTAAAGTAAAGAGCTCGGCGGACGGACACTTGACCGATGTATATATTGTACTTGAGTGGATTAGCGTACGGTACGCTTGCGCGGAAAGCTAGAATCTCAAAGGACATGAAGTGGACAACCTAATTCACAGAACAGTCCGCCCCGAGGCTCTTTCCCCATGTGTCATCACAAGCAGCTAGTGTGCGTCGCTGAGCTGCGAAGCTCTCTCGGCGACGTACCTGAGGACGGGGATAATCAAGAAGATAATTACAAGGGTGTCACGCAGAACCATCTCCTTTCAACGGAGAATATATATACTGCGCGGAGACGTGCTCTCGTTCTATCTGTCGCTTTCCGCATCCATCGTTTACGGTACTCTGCAGCTTGAAACTACGTTCGTGTCATAAAGTTTTATCTGGATGTTATATAGCGGCTACAGTCGAAACTCCGTTTCGGATACTTTATTCTTCCCAATTTTCTCTCTCAGCTACAATATGCATTTTAGTATTAAGACTTGAAAATTGAACAAACTTTCTTTTTAAAAAACGTTATCAGCGATGGATAGCTTTCGATATTACAGGCAGTTTCGCAGAAAAGTACAGCTGATTAAACTCAATCGATGATTCAATTTAGATGATATCTTCGATAAATGGCGCGCAGTCATCCGAACGACTCGATTGACTCAACGTAATTTTCTCGTAACTTAAAAACGTATACGTTTGGTAAAAATGATCCAACGGAAACGGTTTGTTCAGTTTATTATTTTAATAAAATTTTAGTAAAATTCACTAACCATAATCATTATTTTAATAACATTTGTTTGTCTTATTTCGATTATTCATAGATAAAGTATTGTTTCGATTTAAAAAATATTAGTAACGATGGGATTTTTTTGAAAACGTTTACCGAATGATCGAAACTATGGAAAAATTATGTTTCGAAAAAATGGTCGGACGTATGTAGCTGTGTGTGTACCGGAACCGAAAAAATACTGATTACTGTATATCCTGTGGACATTTCGAATTATAATGCTGAATTTCGTCCCTTGTATTAAGGGATGAGTAATACTCATTGTTTTTACGTTACTACGGTGTGGAAAGTGAGATTTTCCGCGTGTTTCGCAGGTGGAAAACTTCCTTTACACCTTGCGAAGTAAAATCGTAATTACTTTCGTTTTTTTACGAGTTTTTTCAAATTACGTTTGCAATCAGATCGCACCACAGAAAAAAATCAAAGTTGTACATTGTTTGTTCATTCGGTTTCTATCGTCGGTTGCAAAGCTTTCTCACTGAGGAAACCGGAAATGGTTAACCGACTTTCTCATAATGGCAGCGTTGCCAACGAAGAAATAAAAAATACAATGAGGAACCGATGTAAATTGCAAATGCAAATTTGCGAATGCAATGCAATGGCAATGTAAATTTAATTTGCATCTCTTTTTGAAATCGCTATATGTATACAAATAGAATCGCCGTTCCGTAAGTACACGTGAAAGACCTAAAGACCTCGTAGATATTGGGAGATATACGTACTCTTTTGCCGACGTTTTTTGCGCGAACAAGACGAATAGTCAAAGTAGATAGGATCCGCAGAGACAGAGAGAGAGCGAAATCGGGGGGCTACCAGTCACGAAGCGAGGTAATTCGAATTAGAGAATCCAACGTGAGACTCGAGGGCATAGACTGAGCTCATGGCAATGTTGGTAACCTCTCTCGTCGACGATCCGGTTTGTTTGCTACCTCTTGTTGACGAAATAGTCACACAAAATTTTGCGTCAATTGCACGAGCGTCCAATCAACAAATTGACGCTCGAGTAAAGCGGATTAACGGTAAACTCTGTTTCACCGAATTCGTTTTTACTCGCACTTCACCGAATCCGTTCGAAATTTCTTCCATACAAATTGTATAGTCTATTCAAACATATATTTCATGCGCATGTGAACTTCTATACGTATACAAAATCAAAGAATTAAATATGAAAGTCGCACGAACTCATGAATTATTGCGTTTGATAAGCAATCGACGATAGTCGATAATAAATTGCAGTATCGGTGGAATTCAATCATTGGACTATCGAATCAATACGTTATAATTAAATGCGAGAATCAGAATTACAAAAATCTCAAAAATCAGACCCAATCGTGATTAACAATGAATTGATACACGATAAATAATGAATTCATACAAAAATTCGATGATTTTTTCTTTCTTCGATGGGATATTAATTAATTTTTGTTTTTCGAGAGTCGCGAATATTCGATTGGAATGAACACCATAATCACAATGAGGTTCGAACAATTAATTAAAACCAATTAGCCGCGGTCCGACAGTACTAATGGAATACGCTCGTTCCGAAATCTAAAGCCTGATTTACGCGGAGAATTAACGGTGCACCAAGAGACGGAGAGGGAGGAGGAAGAGAAAAGCTCAGGGTCAGTGTACGAGTTTGAATACTGCTCGGTTTCCAAATCCCCGAAGTTCTGTATATACATATATACGCATACTATTCTACTTCGAAAGAATTAAAACAGCGTTGCACCCTTACGAAAGAATTTCTCCCTTTGTCCGTTCTCCTGAACGCTTACACAATTAAATTAATTACACTCCGGAACGTGAATGATAAATCGTGTGCACGTGAACACGGCTCGGCTTGGCGCGTTGGGACGATGCATTTTCTTAAAAAAAAAAAAAAAAAAAAGGTAACCGAAAAAAAAAAATGAAAAGAACAATCAAAACTTCTTATTTGAATAGAATTAAGTATGCAAGTGTGGCACTTTCACGGGTAGACGAGCGTTTCCAAGCTTTCTCTCGCCTCGCAAGCCGGAAATGAAATTCAGCCGGAAACTGTGTTTCGTCGAGGTTAATGCCTGCTGTTGCTGCGGCTGTTCTATGCTCTTAAGGCATTTCTCTCGTTCATGGTGTTAAAGTTAAAGTTAGGCCGCATTATATATCCCTAAACACATACAATAGACTGTGTTCTACAACGTCGTTTAAATACTATATGCCATGAGGGTCTCTCCCAGGTTTATTATTGCCACACGAACCTAACGTAGGTGCGAGCTTTGCGTTTTGGAGTTTCAAACTTCAAATTCTGACGTTCGTTACGCACGATGGAAAACATGCGGGCTTTTACATGCGATAGACGCGAATGTGCATTATCCTAATTGCAACACAGCAAACGCCCGCAAGTTCAACGGGCAGACTGGCGCAACAGTTCCTACTTTTTTTTCCACATTTCGTCGTCACTGTGCAGCTTCTTTTTCACGCTATTGCACTAATGGGGATGTTGCTTAGCATCTTTACACGGAGATTTCATGCGTTTGCTCGCGCGAAAAATTATACAGGTTTCGTTCAACGGGTCTCGAGGGGATAATTAAATCAACGTAAAATACTGTATACTTTAAACAAACTGAGACTTTCTCTTTAAAGGTATTTTTATTAAAACAGGATATACTGTTGGAGGATATTAAGTATTATAATTTGCTTGAAATTGGATCTTGAAAAGTCCCGCAAATCCATGGCTTTGAGCGATGCAACAACATTGATGAAATAACACTTTTCGGTATGAAGATTAATTTTTTTTTTTTTAGATTTTTTGGTCTCGATCACTTTTTTTTTTAAAATTTTATAATAAAAAGTGGTTGCCGAAAGTAACGAGACTAATAGATTTTTTGAAGATCACTTCGTTGCTGAAGAGTAAAAGCGTCGATATCGGGCCGTTGGCAGCGAGCAACCCTCAGGATTAATGTAAACTCAACGAAGTTGAGAGGAGTGTCAACCAATTGATCAATGGCGATAGGTCGGATTATTCCAGAGCATGTGCGGAGGATACGGACAAGAAACGGCACCGATAATCTCACGATGGGATATAGGTACTCTGATCGATTCAATATCAACTCGCGCCTAACCCATAACATCAGATACTATTACTAGTGGGATCACCTATGTAACCGGTCCCTCCCTCCCTTCTTCCTTTCCGTTGGTTCGCTCTCCAGAGACACGAATTCGATCCTCAACCACGAGGGATTCAGTTGCAATTGGTCGTCCACCCGTTAGCTTTCATCCCTCTCAAAGGCACGCAAATTGCTTGAAGCATGCGTCAGTTATTCGGCTTTCGGATAAATCCCAAAACTGTTCTATCAAGGTATTCGTTTAATTGTGATAAATTACAACTGAAATCAAAGCCCGGAAAGCCTCATTTCCGATAAGTTATTTATTGATCCAGTTACGATCATCCAATTCCAAAGCTCGAAACTTGAAATTTATGCGTAACATCGAATTTCCCAGATTTAGATGAGATAAAAGTTCGTTACCACGTTAAAAGATTTTGATTCCCTCGTTGCATATGCAATAGCTGCCGTTTCGTTGGATAATAACAATGTAAATTTAGAAATTTGTCATTGAATTTTCAAATTACAGATGAGTTTTTATTATTTTTATTATAAAAGAACTTTGACTCGTTTTTTTGAGAAATGAAATTTTCAATTTGCATTTTTCTCAAAGGTCCATTGTCTCCAAAGGGTATTGATAGTATCTTACGAAATTTTATTTCACGAGTGCAAGAAGTGCGACTTGTCACACGCAAAGCGAAAGGAAGCGTTCGAGAAGTCGGCACTTCTCGCATCGAGCGGCATAAATGCAATTATTTTAACTGACCGACGTAACTCACATTATTTTGACTTCAGATTAGCATCGCACATGAAACTTGGTAGACATGAGTGGTTGAAAACAAACTTTTGTTTCTCCCATTTTTACAGTTTGTCGATTTCGGTTAATTTTTACAGATTGTACAGTATATCGAGAGAAGGGGTAGCAGCGCCCCACTAAACACGTAACTTCTATTTTTTATCGCCTCGTGACGTGAAATTTACTACATTGGTATAGCACTTACAGTTAGCACTTTGAAACTACGCGGTAAATGATCCACAATTTTTTTCAGTCTATTCGTAAGATTTCTCGATAGCGTATCATCGTTTTTTATTTACTTCGTAATTAGAAATTGGAATGGTACCGTTAAAAGGATGTCGTCGTGCTAATCATGCCAACTTCCGGTATGAATATTCAGTGTTCGGGACCCTAAATTGAATATCGGGGGATCGTTAGTCAGCAGCAAAGCAGCAAAGCAGCAAAGTGTTTTAATCGTTGTTAGAGCCGCGAAACGACAAGAACGGCGGGCGCCGCGTTGAACGAACAAAAAAAAATACGCGCGATGTTCCCGGATTAATTTCATGTTGGGCATCGACTGATGGTATAATCATTGGTGCGTGTACTGTTGATTCCTTGCGCAACTAGGACGCCCGATCATTACCACAGTGACAACCATCAGAGGGATACAGGACACCCGGGGGCAGCGGGACTGACTGGAGGGTATCAATCTCGAAAGCGAATGCTCCAATCATTGCCCGCGTCAATCGACAAGCCATATCAATGTGTTCCAAGGCAGGAACAACCCACTGGCATCAAGCATGTTCCGTTATACCTACAAGTACGAGGTCCACATGGTCCTGTAGCACGCACGAGCAACGAGCAATTAGTGTCCCCCCTGCCGTTTCCTCCCCTCGGCTCCGTTAATCGGCCGCGTGGCTCAATTACGCAATCTCCCATGTTCCAGCGATCATTGTCTGTAAATCCCTTAACGAGAATTGTAACGAGAATCTCGATGAAAGCTTCCACGTGAATAGTGGTAAAAAACAGAAGAAAAAAGAAAAGAAAATTGCATTTATTAGGAAAGGAATACATTGGAATAAAAATAAAGCCGTCGGCTCCATTAATAATTTGATAAATGATATCTACATATTGTTGCCGGATTATATTTTGTCTGATCGGCTTACAGAATTTAATAACTCGGAGAACACTCGTAATCGTTGAAATATATATATCACTTGAAATTAATAATAATATATAGTCGAAAAATTTGAATATTTAGCATTTTTTATTTTTAATAGATAGCATATGGGATTTCGATAAAACAGCGATAAAATTGTGATTTACCAGGGATAATCCTCGTAAATTGTGTCGGTTGTCTCTTCGCTGAAAATTTACTATGATTATCAAATTCTATGCAATCCGAATTTCCAAGGATCGAGAAAAAAAAACTACCAATATGGAGTTAGGAATATTAACCTTTTACGAGACATGGATTATAACAATAAGTAATTAAAATAAAAATAAAATCTGCCCGTATATTGCGCAGTGTTAAGAAGATGCTAGGATCGTTCACGACTTTATCGTTTCCTGCGCACAGACTTTTAAATTGATCGTCAAAACCGTTACTTTCTTTTTTTACATTGCCGCATCCCGCCGCACATTACATTGCGCCAGATATTGCTGTGATCCCACGTTGTTTCTAGCGCATAACTCCGAAGCCGGAGAAAATTAACAGGCGTTAACGATGTAAATAGCCCCGGCTTTGCCGAGAGTCGGCGGAGGGCAAATATTACCAAGCGGGCGAGATATCCCATAAAACTCGGTACAATAATTAGAACGAATGCTAAGCCTTATCCTCATGTCCGCCGATCCCGTACAAAAAAAAATCCCGTAAAAAAAAAAAATCTTCAACGAAGTTCGCGGACGGTAATTTGCGGAAAATTTGACCGCGCGAGCGCTCGCGCCAAGGATACAGTGTACATCAACAAGAGGTACCAACGATCCCTTGCAGAGTAGAGAACCGGCCGGAGAAGATTTAATCTTTTCTTATGACTGTGAAAAAGCCAGCGCTGGAGCCCGAACAGACGAAGTTTTCTCGTAAGTCGAGAGTTTCAATTTTGTTGCTTCCACCACCATCCCCTTCGTAAGTTCGAATATACCAGAGTAACCAACGAGTATTCTTAATTTTACTCTTCTGTAACGAGCGCTTCTCGGGTGCTGAAGAGTCTAGCAAATTTATTTGAAAGTCTGGACGAGTAAGAAAATGTGAATTGCTAATGAATCAAATAATGGATCATAGCGTTGGGCTTTTTTGGAACTTATTAATTTTTTTTTTTTTTTTTTTTACGAAAATTACAATAGATAGGAGGCGACCGCGACTTGTTAAAACTTTTAATTGATAATCAGAGTGATTTAAGGTAATCACATTATTCTCCTCTTCTTTTGCCAGTATCACGTGTCCATTAACGGATTGAAACTGTTTTCCTCAGCACGTTTTTCAGTTTTTTAGAAATTATTTTACAATATTTGTTAATTTCCAGAGTCGTCCGTGGATTATTTTTTCAACATACCGAACGCAACCATTAATATCAACCACCGCATTCCTTTTTTTACCCTTAAAAGTAGTGACGTACCAAAAATTTTACAGCGCAGAATTTTTTTAATTGCAGTTGATAATCGAAAGTGATTAACTATTCAAGATTTTTCTAAACGAAACTTTACTTTAGAACTGAGTTATTAAGTTTAATATCATTAACGGGAATGTAAGTTTGATTATTGGTCAACCACCGAAATCGACGTAATAATTTGGAGGGTCGCTTTTGCTGGTGTTACCGAACCTCCCAAACGGAATAGAAGTTCCAAGAGATTCTCTTTGTCCAAAGGGGATAGTGTACTGCGTTGTCCGGAAGACATCTATATTTATAGTGTGGGAGTGCTGAGGCGAAGTTATCCAGTGGACCAATCCCGATACCTCGAGGAGAACTCGACCGATACTCCTTTGTGACCATTTTCGGGGGCTTCTCTGAGCGGAACGACTACTACCGGAGACGAAATCCCGGTGGCTAGAAAGGTGTAGCGCACAGCGTCTTAACTTCTCCTCCGTTAAGCCACTTCTATGAAGCCTGCGAAGCCCGTTGAAGCCGCAACGGACGTGGGCACGTAGCATCCACTTGCAATATACACTACCGTTCGCCATAGTGCAGTGTGGTGTATCCACTACAGTGCATCTCATGCCTTATACCGAAACCACTCTACCATACAATACCATCTATCACTCTGCCCTTTTCAACAAAATAAAATTCGAAGTTTCGACCACGTGGAAATTTCGGTTCGATTCTCCCGGAAAAAAAAAATTCGAATTAAAAAAAAAAAAATTGTCAATTAAAGTCGAATTTCCGAAACTCCATTATTCGAACAGCAGAGTATTTGTACGTTGAGTGCAACATATTTGGAGTCATCAAGAGAAAATAAAAATAAATATTTTTAACTTTAAGATTTTTTATCGAACTTTCCGTTCTTTAAGGGAAAAGGGGCGGTATTATTTTTTGCATATTTGAACTTAATATGGTGATAGGTGACTGTGCATTAACATACTTCAAAGCCATTGAATAATAGGCTTAAGGAGGGTGTTGCTGAAGGGCGCCTAAGAGACGAGTAGTGCGGTAAAACTGTAACCAAGTAGAGCTATTGATACGGTAGACTTATATATCTCAGAGATTAGTGAGACGATGTTGAAACCGCCCTGAATAATGCTACGTGGTACCTTTGTATTACAGCAGAATATGCAGGCCTTCAATTCTGATAAAACCTGTGATTTGAAAAAATGACAACAGCTCATTGGTGTAAATGTGAAAACCAAAAAAATCTCAATAACATGATAACAGAATCTCTGCTGTAGCAGTAAAATAGGCAAAAAAAAAAGGTAAGCGTTAAAAAAACACAAGCGTAGCTCAGTAGATAAAGAATGCCATTTACATGTCTGCTCCGCGAAAAATTTTGTCAATTGCACACAATTTTTTTGGCACACGCAGTGGTTTTTCCTGCCTCAGCACGCACCGATTATCTTGATGGGATGGACAGAGCTTTTGTTGAACAGAACAGTGAGCATACGATATATATATATATATATTTATATATATAAACACATATATATCTTTAGTATATATGTATATACTATGTATACGGCATATACTACATTACATATAGAGAAGCGAAACCTCATTGAATGTCGCTTAAATTATAGCGACGCTTTTGTTCCTTCACAACGGCGGTCTAACACGCGCGATTTAACGGGAAAGGGACGAAAGGGATGGGAGAGCCGCGCTTAAATACCATAACAATGAGGGTTTCTTGCTCGTTCGCTCGCGGTCCTGCCGTTCTTCCTATACCGTCATGTCGTCCCCGTACATGCATAACCCACCACAATACCAGCATTCAATTTCCTAATGAATGTTTACAAGGCCGAGCACACGGGAACGAAGAACGAGGGAGATAATCATACCACGCCCGGTTATATGCATTAGAGGCGTTGTCTGGATGCAACTCGATGTGCAACGTGTTACCAACATCGGGGTTCCTTCAATGCCACTGAAGCTCATGCTAAAGCTCGTGTGTTAGTTCACTGGCACTGGTGTATAAAGTAGGTCGACTCTGTGGGCAATGTACGAGCAGCGTGAACCGAGTGACAGCCTAATGGGTGACGCGCCTGCTGCATCTCTGGCTTTACTCTCTTCTCCACTCTTGCGTTCACTCTGAAGCACATCGACGAAAAACAAAAAAAAAAGAAAGTAGAAAAGCATAAACACAAAATGCGAAAGTCCTACTCGTTTAGTACGATGTCGGAAAGACAGGTGGCAGTATTCACGATGAACGATAGAACGGCAAGCCGAGAGCTTTGAGGTCGAAATTGATGTTTGACGCAAATGGGGATAACTTTTCTTTTTATAGATACGATTATAGTTATTTTCAACACTCGGTCTCTCTCGACGAGAGTGAGAGAGAGACCGATTTTTGCCGCACGTGTATCGAATCCGATTTTCTGCTGGTTTTTCCGCACGAGTGCGGAAATGTATAGTTTTTCGCACTAGTTCTCCTCCTCGTTCAATATAGTTGTTTTCAATATTCGGTCTCTCTCGACGAGAGTGAGAGAGAGACCGATTTTTTCCGCACGTGTATCGAATCCGATTTTCTGCTGTTTTTTCCGCACGAGTACGGAAAAGTGTACTTTTTCGCACTAGTGCGGGAAAAACGGTCAGAAAGTATATTTGTATTGCATTTCTTTCTGTGTTATCGAAAAAAGGAACTCAGACAGTTCGGGAAACAGAGATCTCACAAAATTTGCAAATTTGTCGTCTATAAGTGAACGCAAATTGATTTTTGAGAAGCAGATTTATTAGTTGGTTAACAAAACACGATATATCACAATACAACTAAAAAAAATCTATCGAAAAGTGATTGAATGAACATATGACATGACAAAGTTATATAAGTTATGAGAATAAAGCCTTTTCGTACGTGTTGCAAGTTGTTGAGGGTAAAAAAAAAATAGAATTTCTCTCGCCGAGAGAAAATAGATAAAAATGTCGAGAAGCATCACGCGAACTCGTCTAAGAGAGTTTGCAGGTGGCGAAGAAAGCGCAGGTTTGTTACCCGAGTGAAACACAAAAAGTATTACATGAAGGGTTCTCGATGGAGTTGAATGTACTCTTCGCCAGATGCGAAAATGTAGAAACAAAAAGAAGAAATAAACTGTGGGAAAAATGTAACAGAACAGTAGCAGCAACTCAAAAAATGCTAATTCCAGGCTGTTAGGATAGAATAAGATAAAAATTAAACTGCCAGTCATGCGTTACGGATACTTTGCGTGTACCCAACCAAAAGTTTAATCCGATGAAAAAAAAAAGATATTAATCGCATTAAAAACGACTTCAATTTTGCCGTATAATAACTCCGAAATTTTTCTACAGAATTATTTTATAGTATAATTGTTTAATATATCACCTAAAAAAGGTTTTTTTCATCTGTGTGGGTTTTATTTTTTTATTTATTTTTTTTCGGGTTCGTATTTCATCGCATTTTTTTCTCTGAATGTACGCACTACGTATTCTTGATTAATTCCGAGCGCACGAAATTTCTCTCGATAATTCAAAGCTATCTTTTTGCGAAGTACATCTTTGGCGGAGAATAAACTTTGCTCGATCGTTCCGGAGATATAGAAAAGACGAGAGATCCGAGTACTACTGGAAAATTCAGCTGTGGTTGAAATGGTCGCTTCAGCCCGCCCCCACGCCCGTTTGATTCTTCCGCAAACGCAGACGACGTTTTCCTACCTCGAAAAAATCTACAAGTATTATGTTAATACGAGTTTTCTTTCTCTCGTTTTCGACGAGAGGAAGAATTAATCGATCTTGAGGTGCAATTTTATACAGCGCCACGGTATTATAATTTCGTTCCGGCGCAGAGATAATATTTAAGAGAAAAAGAGAATAAGAACAAATAAAAAAGGGTAATTTTTTTTATACTCGAACGAGAATCCATTGAGACGTCTCAAGTCTCGATGAAGAAGACTCGACAATATTCTTTTTCTCTCCGTATGTTACCCGGCGAAAAGAGCTCGAAAAGCTTATTTCGATACCATTTGCTTTTACTTCGACGAGCGTACATATTAGATTTGCCTTTGCAATAAAAATGTCTCAAAGCTCAAAGGATCTTGGAAATGCCGAGAAAAAACCACACCCCCTTTGTGCAACGCGCATCAGTTTATTTGGTCTTGAAGTTTTAGAGCTACAAGCACGGATCTACGTATACTTAACCATGAAAAGTTTTCAACGGATGAAATCGCATAGGGGTGGAACGAGAGGAAAAAAACCGCGTTCAAAGTTCAAGCAGCTTTACTCAGCTTCCACATTGGTCTGGAGCTTTTTTTTCGTCAATCTATGAACCACGAAAAAAAGTGGAAAGATAAAAGATCGACTAAAAGTGGAGTTGAATTGATAGATGTTACCTGGTAGATGCATTTTTTTCTTCAATTTACAAAGAATTTAATTAGTAATACATTGTTAATACGATGTTAACAATAAATTTTGAAAAAATTGGTAGACATACTTCAAAATATAGTTCGATTAAAAAATGTTCCTTTATCAATAAAGTTTTTCTCGAGGAAATATTTAAAAAATGTACAAACTTTGTTTTATCGCGTGAGAGATATACTAATCGATTGTGAAGGTCGAAATAAGTGCCAAAAACACCATCTTTACGATTTCTAAATATTGAAGTTTGAACGTGAAATCATTTTTTTTCCGAAATGTCCGTAAAAATTTGAATTGGACTTCTCAGTATAAATTCTTTAGATACCCATCACAATAATAATAAAAATAATATGCAATAATATTACGATATCATTTTTTAAATAAACAGTAAAGAACGCTAAGGGATCTTTTCATCCGACTTACAATATACACTATACTCTTTTATAAAAATTCACTACAAATATAACGTGTGATAAAAAATGTATATAGTTTTTCGTCATTTCCTATCTCGCGACTTCGAGCAATTTGTAAGTGAATGTACGCCGCATCTCTTTCTCTCCGTGGCGTTGGTTGATGCACTGTGTGCCGGCGATACTTTGCTATTACTCTCAGAGCCGAAGCTCGGGAAAGCCCGTTCGCGTTGATCTCGTTGCCAGAAATTGAATGAGAATTGGGTCAATCTTCTCGAGAGTGAGAAGAAGAGCGAGTGAGCTATCCGTAATATAGGTTTAGCAACACAGTACCGCAACAGATATAGGTTGATATATTAATATGCGGGAACCCCGAAAATTTTCATTTCGCTATACGCGGATTAAATTTTACATGTATGCGTTGTTTTCACGCGAAAAAACCAAAATGTCTGTTGGTCCCGAATCATTTACTGCAAAATATTATGGACTTTGAAATTCCGAATGTGTGACAATGTAAATCTGTTTATAACATTGTGCCAATGTTAGCGAGAGGGCAAAGACCTATTATTTTATCAAAAAATAAAAAAAAAACTTCGAAAAAAAAAAAACGAACATAAAAAATTTATATATACATACTACTTGAAACATTTTTTCAACTATCCTTTAAATAAAGTACTCCGAAAATTGAGTTTTTTCACAATTTTTTTTTGTTAAAATTCCCCTGGAGCAAAGCCAACGGATGACAGAGAAGCCGCTTTCCCATTAGCAAATGTTTGTTGAATAAATAAAGATGATGGCAACGCAATGCACAGATCGCTAATTTGTAGGGTTATTTGCCCATTTAATTTTTCTTCCCTTCGATTTCCCACGTTATTCGTACGCAAGGCAATTATTTGTCAATTATTGGGAAATCGAGGTTTTCCGCGTTATGATATTTAGCTTATATTTTTCGTTTTTTTTTTTTTTTTATTGGCGATGGGACTCATTATATGAATATATATTTTTTTCTTTCTATGTATTTTTTGTTCATCGAGTAAGTAAAAAAAAAAAAAATAGAACGATCGAACGGGTTTAAAATGTATATCGTTTCATAATAGTCTTCCATTTTCTCATTCTCTATCTTTTCGAACCACTCGAGAGGAAGATTCGAACGCATATATAGGAGAGGAGCGGTATAGTGGCAGCTGGTACGTGTATAGTATTCGATAAACGCCGAGAAGGTCGTATCGATAATTCTCTCGGGGATCTTCTTAGTCCCGTTGCCTGGTTGGACTCAATGAAATCCCTTTTAAAAGCCGGAAAGTGCATAGGGTGGGGCTATTCGGGCGTATCTACTTCAAGGGTATCTGTGAGTGGGTATCTCTTCTGGGTCACCGAGCTCTCTTCCTCCTCTTTATGTGGGTTAATACGCGTCGTTCCACCTGACACGGATGTACCAACACTGGCAAAGACTCTCATCGCCGCTAGAGATCGAAGAATAGCGACCATAAAACGGTAAAATTATGGTCGCGATGTAAAAGCTCAATGTAAAATTGCCTAATGGTCATTAGGGTGGGCGGAGCGAGTCATACGGGAGGACCGGAGATATTAACCCTTTAACGATTGATGGAAAGATGTTTTCCTAATAAAAAAAATAAAAAATAAAGGAATTGTTTCTCGTAGAAATTTCTTTCATGGAAATCTTATTACGAATTTCTGTGTTTCATTGTTTTAACATGAAAGACATTATACTGATGAGGGAATATACTACTCTGATACGAGCGAATTACGCACGGAAAAAATATTAAAATATGTAAAGTACCTCTTAAAAGTTGTTTTATGAAAAAAACCTACAGAAGGCAACGCAATTTTCAGACGAAAAAAAGAACTCTTTTAAGCTTTCGTGTTATCGATTTAACGCAATTTTTTTTTTTTTTTACTAAGACAATCTAAGACTTTTCTACAACGAAAATTAATGGAAATTGAGTAACGAAGAAGTTTAACAGAGAATAGTAAGATATAGAGAAGCAAACCAGTGACGTCGATGACACTAATATGCGTTTCTTCAAGGCGAAATGTCGGTCTACCGTGCGACTAGACTTTTTGCCTTCACGCAGCATCAGCAGACCCGAACTTCATTCTGACCATCTACTCTCGTCTCGTTCGGTTCTTGGCACAAGTTGCCGTTGCTTTGCTCTCGACTCGCGGACGACGGAAGGAAAAGTGGAATGAACGTACGAGAATTCCTCGTATATATATTAGATTTTGTGAAACTTTTGTGGCCCTCTTGTTCGCTGATACAATAGCGAATGGCATCGAATCATCGGTATAGCGAGACGACAAGAGGAGACAATGGAAAGGGTTGAAAAACCTTATTCAGCCCTTTTGTTTTATTTTGTTTTTTATTTTTTTTCGTTTTTTTTTTTGGGGATAACGCCGAGAATACTACTGGTCAACGCTCTCGTAGCTTATTCGGCTAGACGCGCCATCAGCCTGTTGTAACGTCATTTTTGTCACGACGAGTTTCGGAAGATAGTGAAAGAAGAAAGCCTCCGGGAGACTCGAAGAAACTCAATTTTCAAGAACAATATCAATTCATTCGGTACCTCTGGGAGTCGTCGAGACGCGCATTTTGTGCGGCGTCCATGTGGTACAACACTACCCGCTTGTTACCGACGACGCGAAGAGGTTGCGGACCTCGGCATTACAAAGGAGGGAGGAGGCGAATCGTTAACAACGGACAAGAGTGGAATGAACGGGAGGCCGAGAGCTGAGACCACTTTTCCGACGTCCTGACGCGCGAGGAGGATTTACCATTCTACAGAAATGCCGCGAGGCTCCGAAAGACCTCTCGAGAAATGAGACAAGTGCCTTGCTAATTAATTAATTAATGGAATACTGGTATGAAAAAATTCTTTAAGTACTCTGCAATTTTATTAAAATTCGCAATAGTTTGATTTACTTTGCATGAGTAGTCATTATTATCGTTTATTATTATTATATACCATATGAGAAACGATACATATATTCTAACCGCTAAAATAATAATAATAAATTAATAAAAATAAATAATGCAATAAAATAAAACTTCATACGTTGCGGAAACGCAAATGCAACACGGAAATGAAATCTTTATTTTGCAATTTTGTGATTGTAAACGGTGTGTACAAACACGATGTATTCTATAATAGAGATTATTTTTTTTGGAATCGTTCAATTTTTTCGAAAAAAAAAAAAGCACTGTAATAACAAAACCTTTGCCACACGGAATTTGCGTTTCCTATTTCCCCCTCAGAAAAAAAAAGTTTTTGAATCGGGACGAATATCGTATGATATTTTTTCCCCGCATCTGTCCGATGGGTGCGTTGATTTTTTTTCGATAGTCCACTGGAAGGGAATGATCGTTTTGCTATGATGTATTTTTGCTCGTGTCATCACGGATCCCCCACGTATTTCGCTTCTACTTGAATACGCAATATGTAAATTCGCGCCGGATGTGAAAAAAAAAGAGTTTTTTTTTAGCGATTATCATAAAAAAAAAAATAGCGCCAAGTGCGAGAAACAGCGGTAACTTGACAAATCCGAACTTGCAACATTTCAAGTTCGACATAAAAAAAATTAACCCGCTTTTTCGGGATTTTTTGTGTAAAAATGTAAAGACCATTTCTCGATGTATTTCTCGAAATAAAAAAAATAACCCAATTATCGCATTGTGTCTCAGTAAAAAAAAAACCCCGAGTCCACGGAAAATTGTTTTCATGGTTACCAAAATAATGATCGCCATACGCAACCCTAATATTCGCACTTAACTCGGAAATCCGAGGTACGAGATTGCGTCGCGATTGAAGTAGCGTTTTTTTTTTTTCAAGCAGCGAAGGTTACCGTAGGCCACACCTCGCATGTAACAAAGTAAAACGTTCGTGGTTAACGCTGGTATCTCTAGCGTTGTGCATCGCACAATACTTTTCAAACGCACCGCATGCACATTGTTTGCCGCAGCTGCAGTCAAGCCGGCACCTCTCGACAATAACGTGCAAACCGACTAAGCGAAAAGGGTGTAAAACTCAGTGGGAAATGTTTGTGTGAGTATACGTAGGGGGTGGACGGGTGAAGTGCGAGAGAGGAAAATTTTGCCAGACGGGTGAGTGGAGGGAGGTATGGAGTCGAGGAATGAGAAAATGCCCTCCCCCTTCCCTCATTCCACCCGGTTTGCCCGTGAAAGCACGATCGAAGCTGCGAGCTGCCGAATGTGCCGTGCAACCGGAATTTACCGGCCGGAAGTGAGCTCCTACCGTCGGAAATGACGCTATATCGACAACGTTTTTTCGACCCCTCGAACCAAGAGTTACATCCAGTCCCGTTCGTTGTGCCCAACGGCCTTTTCGTCTTATGCTTCTTCCAGAAACCTCTTTCTACTTTCCGCTCTCAAACAGAACAGAGCATCAACCCCCTCAGCTCCTCCAACACTATCCGCTATCCTCTTCTCGCTATTGCGGTAAACTTTCAATTTATGCGTATTTTTTTTTTTTGCTTTTTTTTTTACGGTTCTTATTTCTTGGCTACCGTTGCTCGACGAGAGTTTACCAGTTTTCGCACAAGCGCTCCTTTCACCCTCTTCGTTTTTCTTGAAACTTTCTATTGCTTTCTTACGGGACTTTTTTTTTTTAGGGTGTGAAAGTTAACCATAGAAGGCCACATTTCTTTTGTACCTCTAGGAGTTCATCCAAATATTACTCAGCGTGAAATCAATATTTTTTAGCTTTATTCTTCTGTAACTGATACGTGTAGGTATTACATTTTTCCAGTTACCATCAACATGTAAAAAATAATATAGAAGTTTACCGCCGTCAGAACAAAACGGCTTCGTTACGCGTGTTTGGAGGTTAAAATTTGTTTGGTTTCATGTATTCGTCGATTCATTTTTCGCTGTGAAATAAATACGTCCCTATGTAAGTGATACATTCCAACAGATTTTATTACGATGTAAAAAATATTTTTTAAATCTCACGCTCTCGAAACTAAATGCTCGAAATTCCCAAGAATTATTTACGATCTTTTAGCGTTTAAATATTGTCGGAAATGTTAAATAATACCACATAGGGAAGAAATCACAAGTGGAAAGGGATACGGAAAAAGTGTTTAATTTCCTTTGCTCGATATTAAAAAAAGGGAGGATAAAAGGGAACGAAAAAAAAGGGCGACGATTTTCAAGGGCTCCAGAGAGCATCTACTTTGGCACCCAGATCCCGTCCTCCTCGGTTTTTTATCCTTTCTCCACCGTTGTCGTCGACTACCTTGTAATTTATGAGTCCCCATTTGCTTCCCTTCGACCCCATGTACACGCAGCTCACTCGCTTCCTCGTTTGTTCGCCTATGTTACTACTATCGTACCAATTATTTTTCCGCGTGGCTCGAATCCAAAGTAAATTGTACGCTTTGTCGAGGCGTCGGTGGGGATGGGGTGAATTGTCTTTTCGGGTACGTGCGTGACGCTACTGTGAATTTTTTTATTCCATACGCCTGTCGACGGTAGCTTAGTATTTCATTTTATCAGACGAAAAGATTGAAAATGACTAAAGTTAATTAAAAAATAATAATGAAGTGAACCCGTTGAAGCGTAGTCGTGAGGCGCTATTATCCCCGCTCCGTTACGGTAGCGTAATCCCCTTTATCTCAATTCATATTTCGAAGAATTACAATCAATAGACTAATTTATTAATTTTTTTTATTTATTTTAATAATATTTATTACGATTCACAGTCGTTTTTTATGCAGTTATTTAAATAATATTTATCAGAAATATGAGATCAGAGATCAGATTTCAGAATTTTTTTTTTTTTTCGTATTATTCTCGATAAAATGAAACTAAAAAAAATCAACAAACTTTTCGCACAGCAGGAAAATTTGAGTAGACGAATAAAAAATTCCGACGCAATGGTACTTCACACACCGAATTTTTTTCAAACGGACCCATAAAAAATACTTTTATCGGCACATTAAATTTTATCTAAAAAAACACTTTTCCTAATAATACGAAAAATAAAAAAATTATTAAAAAAAAAAAAATGAAAGAGTATTATGCATAAAAAAAGTAGTCTACCGGAGCGAAAATGGATCGTAACAAAACAAATAGTATATCTCTCAGCCGGCTACATAAAAATATCATCCGATCCATACGGACTTCGATATACCCTCTCAGTTCTGCGTGTACTGACACTCGGCACTAGTAATATTCTTGTCGCTCGGTGAAGCAATATAAGTCGAGGGAACGAGGCAAAATTCAACATCGCCAGCGTTGGAGTACCGGATGCGAATTCAGAAGTGCACGGGAGCATATCTAGAGTGCAACAAACATGTGAACCTATGGATCTCCTCACGGAGATTCTGCAGCTACTTCGGTCGTAGCCTTTCATAACTCCCACGAAATTGCTTCGCGTTCGGGGTGTCTCGCGCGTGGAAAAGCGTCAAAATTTAAATTCCCCTCTCTCGCTACACATGCACACACAGGCACGCTGGGTGCTGGAAAAGACGCGGGACGGAATGAAATGTGAAAAAGGACTCTCCGAGGTCGAGAGCGAGGATACTAATGACTATCGTAAAAATTTCTTCACGCACATTGTGTACATGAGTTACGATGTCTGCGCTCGCGCGACATGCGCTCCATTTCCTATTTCTCATATGTGCAAACATTTGCCTTCATATTGAAACGTATGATAGTAATATTACAGAAATTTACTGTTGAACGCTCGGTTACACTGCAAGACAAAAGTGATTCGAAAGACGTGAGAGTGAAAATTTGGAGAAAATCTCCTGCGCGACTTCGCGAAGTTTTTCGCGATACTTGCGAATTTTCCCGATAGCCGGCAATTCTCAAGAGTGTCGGGTCACAAAAGTTCACTGGATAACCCAGTCAAGTGTGGCAAAAGTCGAAGGAATGATAAAAAAAAAGAAAAAAAAAAGAGAAATTCGTAGAAAACGAGAGAAGGATTTATTCGACGCCTACATGCAGAATTGGCTAAGGCCGCATACGCCGGAAGCAATTCGGAAGAACAATAAATCCTGGCGAGGTAACAAAAAGACTCTCTCTCTGTATGTGTATGTGTGTGTGGCGGTCCGAGTGAACACGTTCGTCGAGAAACGCCGAAAGTACGAGAGAGTGAGAAAGAAAGAAAGCGCAGACACCAGAGGATCTATTAATCGTCAAGATTTCATCTGCTCTCGACGCTGCAGCAGCATTTAAAAAGAATTTCACCGAGGAGAGGATAAAAGTAGCGTCGAGTGGATGGTCAAAAATGTTTTCTGGCTCTGTTACAAAATCTTTCTGTGATACGGTGAATGAAATAAAAACTTCGAGAAATAAAGAAAAACGAAAGATTGAATTCGTCTCGTTTATTTTTTCCGATTTTTATTAATAAAAATTATTAAAAAAAAAAACATTTTACATAAATAAAAAATAGTGTCGTATCTCCGGAATCCGAGGTTGTAATATCAGCGGAAGTTAAAATTTATGAGGTGTGACACGACGGATAAGATCAATGGGCTATTTTCTCAGGAATTTACCGTTGCGCGAGAGAAAAGCGGGATATATATATATATATAGTTATAAAATGTAGTGTGAAGTATTATTACTGGCGGGAACTGTAATTCTCATCCCTCTGTACCGTCGGTATTCTCAGTATATATATAGGGTTGCAAGTTTCGTACGAGAAAACGCCAAGAACTTGCCGTACTTGGTGATGTAAGTTTCTCACGTAACCGGCGAGGTGCGTTGAAGCATTTTGTGATTTTAATTTGTAATATTTAACTCTGTTACAACGGACTTAAACAATTAGAATTTTGGCACACATAGAAAAATCGCGGGACACAGGTCTCCAGACTTGAAATTACGTAAATCAAAGGCGTCAAGTTACCTTTGCCAAATTAGAGATTCTGAATATTTCCATCCGTTTTGGAGTAATTAACAGATTTATCCCGCGATTCTTGATCTCGAATAGCATTTATCTGCCTACAAAAAGATTAAAGAATATTCGTAATCGATTCCATTTCTGAATTTCGCTCTTCAGCAATAAAAAGTCAGGTGGGTCAAGCAGCAGCAGAGGTTATATAAATTTTAATTTTTTCATTTTACAACGAAAAAAGTTGGCCTTTGGCATACATTAAAAGATAATCTTCATCAGCGCATAAAGAAGTCTCGAGATCTCCGGAGAACTAAATTCTCCAGTTACAGTCCGAAACATCGCGGGACCCAGTAACTCCAGTAACGCCGGTCACCCTTGTAATATAAACGATAGCGTTGCCCTCTGGACTTATGAATAAATCTTTCGATTTGGCGAAGCAACATGAAAAGAGGGTTTACCAACACTACATTTGGTAATTAACATCGATGTAGCAGCCGCGGCATTGGAGAGATTCTCTCTTGAAAGTCGGGTCGGAATGGATTCGCTATCGCACGTGCGCTCGCATTTTCTTCGACTTTTCCCCTTCCATATCGCGACAGTTTCTAACGACGAAAATTTTCGACTGTAAATTCATCACGAGATTAAAGATGGTAATTAATCAGGGCGACTCGACTATCTTTGCTTTACCAGAGAGATACGTGGCAAATAAAAGAAATGAGAATAAAACGTGCCGGACTGGCGGCCACGAAGAGAATTTTGTCCATTCCCATAGTGTGTAAATATAAAATTTCAGCGAAGAGCCAGATAAGCTCCGCCACCCTCTGTTCGTCTAGTTTTCTCTTGGCGAGAGAAGCGAAACGATCCGTTTCGTTTCTTTTCCGAGTCGACTCTTCACCCCGACCATCAAGAGCATTTCTTGGCATTAAAAGCTTTATGAACCTCGACCCGCGAAAGTACAATCCACTTTTCTACGATGCACCGTTAGCGCACCGGTCGGGTGGTCTTTACTTTGGACGTTAAAGAAAAATCGACGAAAAAAGTACGCAGCTACTCTCAATGCTACGCTAAAAAATCACGGAAATATAACCACCGGCAAGTTTGTTCTCGCTACCGTGCCTCCGCTGAGTGTTATTTTTTCTTTTTTTTTACCTCAGCCCTTTGATTCTTTGCGCAGCACCTTTATTGTCGAAAATTAGCCACTTTTTCAGTACCTTTCGCGTGAAACGGCACCCGACCGTTTCAAACGAAGAAAAGTAGTGTTTTGCACAAAAATACGCAATTATTTCGATTCGATAAACACATGAATTAGGAATATCTCCGACTAAATGTGTCTAAAATTCATGAAAGCCTTCGAAATTTATGAGATATCAAATTTATGAATAAAGATCATCAGCAACAAAAAATTAAAAATTGTAGAATTAATGACGCTAATTATTTTTTCATTTATTTTCCTCTTTTGAGACCCTTTTACTCGACTTCTGTATCATTAAAAAATGTCCCGAATTACACAAAACGAAACAGACGTGCAATCCTCGTAATAGGTATGCCGTGTCACGAAGGCAAATGCAAGCTTTGCGGCTTAAAAATGTTAATTTCTCTATTTGTAATTTCGCTCGTCAAGCTCTCGTGTGCACAGGAGACTAAGAAGAGTGCTTTCGTTATTAACCAGGGGATATCAGCGTTGACCAGAGGGTTGACCAAAGGCTTTTCGAAATCTCCACTCTAAAGGCTCCGTTGCAATCATAGCGACACCAGAGCTCTGATCTCTCTCGTTGCGCAGTCAAAATTTTGCAACGGAAAGCTTCGATCAAAGCTTTTCCCTTGCAAAACGCTAATGTATACGTCGTGATATATATAGCGAAGGATTGGTCCAACCGTAAATCGGACAAGTTGTCATTTGCACTCGACCTTTCTTGTTTCTCTTCGTTACATGATTCGTAGCTGAGGGGCATGTATACTGAATCTTCAATAATTACGCTTTTGACTACGCGCTCCTATAAACCCTTCAGATTCTCGACATTATTTTTTTTTTCATAATGATTGAATGATATGATGACAGAAACATTTAATTAAAAATATTCAAAGTCCCCATCGGACATATACAAATTTAGCAACAAACGTCCGACTCGGAAAACGGATATTCTTCGAAAGACTTAAATTAATTATAGTTTAGAAGGAAATTTCCTGCGTAGTTAGCGAATGCGTAGAAAACAATTTAACAAGTTAAACTAGAACCTAATGTAATTAGTTGAGAATTTGTTGAAACGGTTTTTATTTTTTTCTTTGAAGAAGCAGACAATGTTTCATTTTCTACTACCGCATTCTTCAAAGTTTGTTCATTATCTTGACACACTTATTGACGAAAAAATGAATCATGAAATCCTGAAATAACGTGAGAAATTTTGTTGAGACGTAAGTAATTTCAAGAAGCATCCGGACAACGAAAACAAGCGGAGTCATCTTAGTGAAAAAACCCACAACTGAGACGCTTCGAATACCCCGAATGCCTGACCTTGTTGACGCACCCTCGGTGACTATAGCTGTAGTGTGGATTAAATAACGTTCTTCCGCCCGTGTAAATGCCTGAAAGAGTCCCGTATGGTACAGTACTTCCAGACGCTGCGATAGCACACACTATACGTTAATTTTTTTTTTTTTTTTTCAAAAACGCTAATTTGACAAAAACATCAGATTTTTTTGAAAAAACACAATTTTGAAGCATTTTTTTTCCACCTCCACCCTCGTCGTACCTAATGTGTTTTATACCGACGGACTGTACGTTAATTATCTCTAATGTAATCATCACATAGATTGTTAAATAGAACAGATATGGCGAACGGAAGTGATCAATATATGGCAATATATGGCTATCGAATGTGGAATAACCTGACTGACATAAATTGATGACTTAGGGTGGACGTACCGTTAGTGGCCACTGTACCATTTGTGGCCATTTTTATTATTATACTCATCGAATAATTTTTTATTAAAAATCGCATATTGATTCGTCAAAAGATCGCATATAAATTCAAGAAATGATCTATTCGAGGTTTTTTTTTAATTCGATTATATATTGTTTTATTGCTTCTATTGTGATGGCCACATTCGGACCTAAAGTGGCCAAAAACGGTACCTCTACCCTAAATTCTTTCATTTGTGAAGGCATTGTTACGAATGCATTTAAAGAAGAAGCTGCAATGTGTTTCAGTGCCATTTGGAATCCGTATCCATTTATCCTTTGCATCAATAACTAAATGCTGTGTAAGGAGTACATGCACTGCTGCGACGCAGCAGCTGGTCTTGCGCATGCCAAGCAGTACATAACCAGATAAGTTAAGGTAAGCGACTGCTTGCTGCGACTAAAAGGGATCATGTCGTAATTTCTGAACTTAACTAAGTTGAGTTGTGGAAATGTTCTGATTTCTTTCTTTATTTCTTTCAACTAAGTCAAGTCAAAGAAATTAACATACAAATCAACTTAACTAAGGGAAATTGTGAAACTGGTCTTCTCTTCGTTTCAGGGCATCACGATTGGCTCGGTCGGCAGATGTAATCCGTTGGAATATATTTGCTGTACTCAGACGAACAGAGCGGCGCAGTAACGCTGGGAGTGATTTCTAAACCATGTAGGCAGCTTCTCATTAAGGAAGATACCGATTGGGGTGCTGACAAGAATGGAACGTTGATGAAGAGACGTGCTTCGACTATAATCCTTAATTTTTCCGACCCGACATAAAAATCAAAATACGTTAGGGAAGCAATGCCAAAGGCGATTTTTGTAGGAAACATCCACAACTTATCTGATAATCTACTCTACATTTTCTCGCAATAGCTTTTCAACATTTATTTCTACTTCGGAACAATGGTCTTTCGTTTTTTTTTTTTTTTCGATATTTTTATTTCAATTTTTATCACCGAAGTTTCTACCAATTTTTTTTTCTACTAAGTTTCTACAAAAAAGATTAATCAAACTAAGAAGCAGTTGAAGTCCAACAGTCGTTTAAAATAATGGTCCTTCGTCCGATATTACTGCCTAAAACAACGGTGTTGAGGAGAACAAAAAAAAACCGCGAAAGTTCACGCAGCGGAGACGAAAGAACGATATTTCTGACTAAGGCTCCTAAATGCACAAAAAAAACTTTTTGAAATCGAAGATTTGCCGCTCTTGACATCCTCACTTCGCTATCAAATTCGGAGCATCTGAAGTTTACAAGGGATCCGACATATAAAACATGAAAGTGTGAAGAACTAATCGAAAGACCTGAGTGCTTTTTTAATGCATCAAGAAAAATTCTGGACGAATATTTCACCCTTCGATGATTCTTCGGCGACTCGTCGCCGAACTCGGGTGAAAATACATATCGATCGGAAAAGTTCGTGTAAAACTCTCCCGATACGCTTTTCTTTTTGTTCTTTTCGGCTGTTGCGGAGCCGAAAATAAGAACATTTTTTGCTTGGTTGGTCTATTAGACAACAAAAAAACAAAAATTGTGTAACTTTTCGTGTTTTTTTTACCGACCGGGTACACAAAACAGAATGATTATTCATATTGCTTCAAGGTGCGTTTTCATTCAGCGACAACTTTTTCGACAAGTGCCGGACGCACCTTGATGAAGTAATTGCGAAAATCCCCTTCCAGCGCGCCTCTGAAACTTTGGCTGCACGTTCTGTATCTCGGAGGAAGAGTTGTATATATAATTTTTTTTGTTCTGCATAATTAAAAAAGTTTTCATTGCGAAAGTCCAGTATAACCGTCGAAGCGTGAGAAAATGAATATTTAACTACTACCCATAGTTAAAACAATGAATCTTTATAAATTTTTCATTTTATCGAAACATCATTAAAGTATGCAATTGATGGACAGCAATATGAATCTACAATAGGTTTCGAGATTCTTGATTGTATTTTTGCATATATATATATATATAAATGTAATATACACTAAATTTGACGGCCAGCAACGAAGCTCGTCAAATTGGCAATTCCATTGGACGCCGAGGGCACCATAATACTCTCTGTTCTTGTTTCGTACGTAGTAAATCCATGAGAAATGTTTGTCATTGTTGCAAACACCCCCGTCCGCCCCCTTCCCTACGTCCCCTGTTGATACTGCCGCTACTTGGAATCCACCAAATTCTCGACGTGTCAGTGTAATCCCCAAATTGGCTCAACACACATACCCGTTCCGGTTGGCCGCACTATCGTTTATCGAGTGGCTGCGGAAGAGAGAGATCGAGTCACCACAATCGCTTGTTGTGTATCCACGAACCAACCCCTCCCCTCCCCTCCCTTCTCCCCCTCCAAGTGTTCGCGGGCATTTGTTCACTGATTCAACGGCCCGCGAACGTTGAAAAACAAAAACGTACCGCGGTTCTAATCCATCGTAAAATAGCACGTTATCGAACGAAACGCTTTATCAACTTCATACAACCGACGGAATTGTTTCACTAGCGATTTATCGAGCGATAAAACGCGGCGATGCATTAAATCTGAAAATCTAGCATTCTCTTTTGTTAATCGTGTGTGCTGAGTCAATTTTATCGAACACGATGCGATTCTTTTTTTGTTGTTTTTTTCGCGGAAAAAGAATAAAACGGAGTTTAGTTTACTGAAAACAAATCCGGTTGTTTTTGTTTACTTAGTAAACCGGCAGCAACCTTGAAAAATGTTGGTTTTTCCGGATTTTCGGGATTTTTTGATGATTAACTAAACTTTTCAATATCAAAACTTCATGTAAATATAATTTGAAATAGAAATTTTTTTCTCTCTCGTCAAAGAAAATATATTTTAATCTTTCGCTATGAATACTTCGCTACACATACATTTTTAAAGTTTTTTTAGTCCTATTTTCGATGTTATTCGAACTGTTCAAATTAAAGTCGAAAATAGAAAAGAATTACGACGATTTTTTTCCCTCATTTTCGCCCCTTTTATCGATTCTGTTACTCGCTTTCATTCAGCGCTCAAACGTCGCGAATGTTTTAAAGAATATGTTTGATTTATTTGAAATTTTCATTGTACCCGCCAACGTGATAGGTGTCGACATTGGTTATGCAATATTTGAATCGGTATTGTTTCTACAGCACCGAATTGAAATCTTCATTTTTTCTGCCCGTTATGCGATATTCAATTTCAACGCAATATTCAGAAGCTTTCCGCGCGCTGTAAATTGATTCTCTGCGCTCGAATTAATTTTCCATTCATGTCGATAAACTCGTATACACGGCAAAATTTATTAGTTGCAATGTGTTCATTGAACGGAATATTACAGCCGCCCGATGTATATATACACCGAAAGTCGGAGGAAGCGCGAGGTGCGTTTGGACCCGTATTTGGTACCATGGAAAACCGAAACCATTGGTCGGGACGCCGAATCGTAAGCAACCGTTCAAAGAGATTATTTCGCGACCGACAAAGAACTAATTGTCGACTGGCAAAGCTGTGCTTTGCTGCAACGAAACGACGTTGCAATTGGTTACGACGAGTGAATAAAAAAAAAAGCAGAGATATCCTCTGGTAACGTCTCTTTCCGGTTAAAACGATATCCGATAATGAGAAATACTGAAACAAAATCGTTGCATTTCGGGATCGATGTGATGAGCTTACAGTAGATACAGTGTGTTCATCGTGGTGAGATCGTGACAGTTGTGTTAGTCAGCGTCATCGCATAATTTACGGCTTTCACGGTGAGTGTAATAATTTATTTCAAATTCTCGGTACTCGCAACAGGAAACACCGTAAATTATGTGATGGCGCTAAAACACCTGCCGCGATCCTCGTCTCGATCGACAGGCTGTCTCCACTGTATACAGCTATCGCACGGACTCCAAAATTTAACTATTTCTCAAAAGTATTTATCATCATTAGATTACCTCTAAGTCTTTACAAACAAATCTTTTAAAAAATACTGCAATACCAAAAGCATGTTTTTCGTTCGATATTTTGATAGCAAGAAATAATAGCGAAGTAAAAAGTCACAAAAATGTTTTCGTTTAAAGTGCGTAATTAACGCATCTGAAATTTTATGCCACGTCGCCATTTCGAAATTCATTTTCATTGCGTTGTGAAAGCGATATCATAAAATTTCCATTAATACGAAACGATTGGATACGATAGGTCGATTTCGATTTTCGATCAACATGTCCGCAAAAAGGGTATATAAAAGGGAATTACAAAGTCGATAAAAACCCATCACGATTATTGAAAAAAATACTATATGGTTTCATTTTTGTGGAATATGAATTTTCGTTAAAACAGCGGATAAAAGTTGTTGTATCAAAATAATTCAACCTTATAATAGATCTATGGACTATGGAATAATATGTTCGTCATTTTTACGTTTTTTTAATCTTTTCATGAGCTTTGCTTACCCGGCTCCACCGCGAGATCTCGTCCCGCGGCAACATCGCTGTATTTTGCATTAATTTTTCAGTGATTCAGTTTATTATTATTGGGAATAACAACGTCTGGGTACGTCCCCGGGAGCTAAATAGTTTATTGTTTATTCAGAAACTGAATCGTTCGTTTGTTTTAATTGCACGTTATTTTGATGTAATACAACGAGTAAATGCGCGTAAAGACATAAATACAATGGTATTGTAAAACAACGAAAACACGAGATTTTGTAAATACTTTTACATATTTTTGTACATCGAATGTAAATGTATACGCGTTGAACAATGCGTACCAATAAACAACGCGCAACAACTTTACTAAATGTCTTCAGTTTTATTATGATTACGATTAATATGAAAAACCATAATATCGATTGCCAGACTACAATTTTTTTTTAATAAGAATCACTTGACAATTAATCGATTCTCGGCAGGTAAATCGAAGAAAATGCATTTTTTCAAATTATTACTTTTTATTAAAATTTTTAGTCCGTTTAATTTCTCAATTACTCTCTCGAAGTGAAATATTGCGGCTAAAAAAATGGTTTATACTCAATCCAATATTTGTTGCATGAAAAATAATGAAAATTAATTTTTCGATTAAACGAAACCAATTTGTTTACCACTTTTCAATACCCAATTTCATGCATATATAGTATAACATCCGTTTCATAAATCATATATATTTCTTTAACTCCAAAAGACAAGATGAAACTTTGCAAATTGCGCTGTAACAGTGCCAACATGTTATAGTTATATTTATGTTTTTCGGCGAATAGCTCGGAATTCTTCGGCAGATAAAATGATGGCGGTTGGTACGATGAAAAAATACAAAAAAAAAACAAAAAAGCGAATTCAGTGCGAAGTCTTCGGAGAAATCTAGAACACGGCGACAGTGGCTGTGTGATCCGTTCTTCGAACGATCCGCATAACCCGGCCGTCCGACTAAATATAGAAGGAGTCACACACGGCACTTTATATACGAAATTACTATACTATGGTAATCCCAGGCGACGGAATTTCCAAGATGAAAAAAATTAGTCTGTTAATTTTGTGTATTAAATTATCTGAAATTTGAACCGCCAAAAAGTAACTATTTATTTATATGTATATATAAATACATTTTTGAAGATCAAATCTCAAGGTCGCGTAACCGATGACATACGCCTGTCTCCTTCCAGACTATCGATATGTCGACTTTCATCTTTGAAAATATTTCTGAACAATTTTTTTTTAAGATAATTTCTCGAAGTATTTTCTTACTATTAAAAATTAAAAATAACGAAAAAACTATTCTAAAAAAAGATCGATTTCCTCCAAAGGATTAGTTTTTTTCAGCAATCAGATTGTTGTATTTAATGTAATACTATCGTTATGACGAGTTTTCTAATAAATATTCTATTTGCGAACTTTTCATATCTATAACAACGTAAATTCATCACGACCTCTCTAAAGTAAACTCATTAATTGGGACGACAGTGACGCTGTCGTTAAATTTAATGATTGTTAACTTCTCTGTAGTGAAATCCGTAGGTACGTCCTGAGTGTTACGTGTGAGTGACGTACCGAGTCGAGTATTGTGTAGTACTTGATATATTTTTTTTTTTTCGTTTTTTTTTTGTACGGATACCGATACGGCAGGATGTACGCAACATTTTTTAACCCCTATCAGCTTATGAAAAAACGCTTAACGCTAAATCCATTTTTATTCCAACAAAACGTAAAATTCGTGGATATAAGTCAATAACATAAAAAAAAATTTAAATCGCGCGATCTTTTTTTTTTTTTTTTCAAGTACAGATTAACTTACGATGTATCGTAATAATGACGAATGAACCGTTGAAAAAAAATGAATAACAAATGTAAAGAAACTCACCGAGTACGAGTAGTAGCAAAACTTGTTGCGGGAGCCGAGCCACCATTGTGAACTCCTCTCGCACATTTATGTATTTAAATCGAGCACCTCTTCCGTCCCACGATTTCACTATCACTATCACCAGAACCCGGTGCAAACACATTCATTAACCGTTAGCACCTCTATGCCACTCGAGAGTGTTTTTTTCTTCTTCTTCTTCCCTTCTTCTCGCTCTTCGACGTCTTTTTTATTCTTATTAAAAAAAAAAAAAGTAAAATACAAAGTCACTTATTCGCTTACCTACGCGATTCAGGATATAACGAACGAAAAAAAAAGAGGAAAAACGGGAAAAAAAAAAGAAAAACGGAATTATATGCAGTAGAAGGCAAGAAGGGAAATTTCACGGTAGATGGGCTGCGCTCGTACTAAATTGAACGATCAATAAGAATTATCCGTTACTCGCTTCGCCTTTTCCTTCCCAGTAGTTACCGAAATGAGGCTGAAGTTGGCGACCAGAGTTAGCGACCGGAGAGCGGTGTTTTTGGACGGGACTGTACCCGCTATGCACAGCAGCGATATGCAGCAGAATTAAAAATGCACGCATGTACGGATCAGCTTGAAATTTTACATACGATTTCTCGAAGGTCTATGGAATCGATTTGTGAAAGAACATTTGTGGCGACGGCGTGCTGGACTTTGTTATTAATTAACAAAGTCCCCGTTACCGCGCGATCGAAGCAATAAATTCGCGCGACGAGTACACGCATGTCGTCGCCAACAAAATTTCAACGCAGATCGCTTCGTTATAACTTTAACAAGTAATCTGCGTTGAAATTTCGATGGCGACGGCATGCTAGCCTTTGTTATTAATTAACAAAGTCTTCGGTACCGCGCGATCGAAACAACAAATACGCACCACGAGAACACGCATGTCGTCGCCAACAAAATTTCAACGCAGATCGTTTCCTTATACCTTTTACAAGATACCTGCAAAATTTCATCGTGATCAGAGTTTGCGTTTAATTATGACAACCATTTATTTGTTAAAAACGCTGATCTCAGCGTTTCTCGTAAACAAATGACTGTAATAACTAAACGCATACTCTGATCACAATGAAATTTTTATGATATCTTCTCAAAGGTATAACGAAGTGATCTGCGTTGAAATTTCGATGGCGACGGCATGCTAGCCTTTGTTATTAATTAACAAAGTCTTCGGTACCGCGCGATCGAAGCAATAAATACGCACCACGAGAACACGCATGTCGTCGCCAACAAAATTTCAACGCAGATCGCTTCGTTATAACTTTAACAAGTAATCTGCGTTGAAATTTCCATGGCGACGGCATGCTAGCCTTTGTTATTAATTAACAAAGTCTTTGTTGACGCACGATCGGAGCAATAAATACGCACCACGAGAACACGCATGTCGTCGGCAACAAAATTTCAACGCAGATCGCTTCGTTATAACTTTAACAAGTAATCTGCGTTGAAATTTCCATGGCGACGGCATGCTAGCCTTTGTTATTAATTAACAAAGTCTTCGGTACCGCGCGATCGAAGCAACAAATACGGACCACGAGTACACGCATGTCGTCGCCAACAAAATTTCAACGCAGATCGCTTCGTTATAACTTTAACAAGTAATCTGCGTTGGAATTTCGATGGCGACGGCATGCTAACCTTTGTTATTAATTAACAAAGTCTTCGGTACCGCGCGATCGAATCAACAAATGCGCACCACGAGTACACGCATGTCGTCGCCAACAAAATTTCAACGCAGATCGCTTCGTTATAACTTCAACAAGGAATCTGCGTTGGAATTTCGATGGCGACGGCATGCTAGCCTTTGTTATTAATTAACAAAGTCTTCGATACCGCGCGATCGAAGCAACAAATACGCACCACGAGTACACGCATGTCCTCGCCAACAAAATTTCAACGTCGATCGTTTCCTTATACCTTTAACAAGTAATCTGCATTGAAATTTCCATGGCGACGGCATGCTAGCCTTTGTTATTAATTAACAAAGTCTTCGTTGCCGCGCGATCGAAACAACAAATACGCACCACGAGTACACACATGTCGTCGCCAACAAAATTTCAACGCAGATCGTTTCCTTATACCTTTAACAAGATACCTGCAAAATTTCATCGTGATCAGAGTTTGCGTTTAATTATGACAACCATTTATTTGTTAAAAACGCTGATCTCAGCGTTTCTCGTAAACAAATGACTGTAATAACTAAACGCATACTCTGATCACGATGAAATTTTTATGATATCTTCTCAAAGGTATAACGAAGTGATCTGCGTTGAAATTTCGATGGCGACGGCATGCTAGCCTTTGTTATTAATTAACAAAGTCTTCGGTACCGCGCGATCGAAGCAACAAATACGGACCACGAGTACACGCATGTCGTCGCCAACAAAATTTCAACGCAGATCGCTTCGTTATAACTTTAACAAGTAATCTGCGTTGGAATTTCGATGGCGACGGCATGCTAGCCTTTGTTATTAATTAACAAAGTCTCCGGTACCGCGCGATCGAAGCAACAAATACGGACCACGAGTACACGCATGTCGTCGCCAACAAAATTTCAACGCAGATCGCTTCGTTATAACTTTAACAAGTAATCTGTGTTGGAATTTCGATGGCGACGGCATGCTAGCCTTTGTTATTAATTAACAAAGTCTTCGGCACCGCGCGATCGAATCAACAAATGCGCACCACGAGTACACGCATGTCGTCGCCAACAAAATTTCAACGCCGATCGTTTCCTTATACCTTTAACAAGATACCTGCAAAATTTCATCGTGATCAGAGTTTGCGTTTAATTATGACAACCATTTATTTGTTAAAAACGCTGATCTCGGCGTTTCTCGTAAACAAATGTCTGTAATAACTAAACGCATACTCTGATCACGATGAAATTTTTATGATATCTTCTCAAAGGTATAACGAAGTGATCTGCGTTGAAATTTTGTTGGCGACGACATGCGTGTACTCGTGGTGCGCATTTGTTGATTCGATCGCGCGGTGCCGAAGACTTTGTTAATTAATAACAAAGGCTAGCATGCCGTCGCCATCGAAATTCCAACGCAGATCACTTCGTTATACCTTTGAGAAGATATCATAAAAATTTCATCGTGATCAGAGTATGCGTTTAGTTATTACAGATATTTGTTTATGAGAAACGCCGAGATCAGCGTTTTTAACAAATAAATGGGTGTCATAATTAAACGCAAACTCTGATCTCGATGAAATTTTGCAGGTATCTTGTTAAAGGTATAAGGAAACGATCGACGTTGAAATTTTGTTGGCGACGACATGCGTGTACTCGTGGTGCGTATTTGTTGCTTCGATCGCGCGGTATCGAAGACTTTGTTAATTAATAACAAAGGCTAGCATGCCGTCGCCATCGAAATTCCAACGCAGATTCCTTGTTGAAGTTATAACGAAGCGATCTGCGTTGAAATTTTGTTGGCGACGACATGCGTGTACTCGTGGTGCGCATTTGTTGATTCGATCGCGCGGTACCGAAGACTTTGTTAATTAATAACAAAGGTTAGCATGCCGTCGCCATCGAAATTCCAACGCAGATTACTTGTTAAAGTTATAACGAAGCGATCTGCGTTGAAATTTTGTTGGCGACGACATGCGTGTACTCGTGGTCCGTATTTGTTGCTTCGATCGCGCGGTACCGAAGACTTTGTTAATTAATAACAAAGGCTAGCATGCCGTCGCCATCGAAATTCCAATGCAGATCACTTCGTTATACCTTTGAGAAGATATCATAAAAATTTCATCGTGATCAGAGTATGCGTTTAGTTATTACAGTCATTTGTTTACGAGAAACGCTGAGATCAGCGTTTTTAACAAATAAATGGTTGTCATAATTAAACGCAAACTCTGATCACGATGAAATTTTGCAGGTATCTTGTTAAAGGTATAAGGAAACGATCTGCGTTGAAATTTTGTTGGTGACGACATGCGTGTACTCGTGGTGCGTATTTGTTGTTTCGATCGCGTGGTACCGAAGACTTTGTTAATTCATAACAAAGGCTAGCATGCCGTCACCATCGAAATTTCAACGCAGATTACTTGTTAAAGTTATAACGAAGCGATCTGCGTTGAAAATTTGTTGGCGACGACATGCGTGTACTCGTCGCGCGAATTTATTGCTTCGATCGCGCGGTAACGGGGACTTTGTTAATTAATAACAAAGTCCAGCACGCCGTCGCCACAAATGTTCTTTCACAAATTGATTCCATAGACCTTCGAGAAATCGTATGTAAAATTTCAAGCTGATCCGTACATGCGTGCACTTTTAATTCTGCTGCATATCGCTGCTGTGCATAGCGGGTACAGTCCCGTCCAAAAACACCGCTCTCCGGTCGCTAACTCTGGTCGCCAACTTCAGCCTCATGTTACCGAACGTTCTTTCTTTTAGCTTCGTTTTTTTTTTTTTTTTTTTTTATTCTGAGAAGCAACTCAATCTCAGTTCTCGATCGGACACTCGGAAGCCCTCCCCCTGTTCGTGATTTATTTAACTTTTATTCGGTTCTTTTTTTTTCTTTATATACACACGAACGCACACTGCACACGGTATACTCCTCCGCGCTATCCTCGTTAAAGAAGATAGATCGCTCTTCTCTCGTTGAATTTATTTACACAAGTCTCCCACTGCCTCGTTCGACTCTCGTTGATTTTTAAATAAGCCGCACTATCTTCCCCCCGCGATACCTCGCACCGCTGTTTATAAAGGTTAATCAATTTTTTTTTTCTTTTATTACGCGACTTATTGACTTCTTTCGAGCGATTATGACGAGAGTACAAACTGTTTATTTCACATTTTTCACGTCGTACCTCCGTGTCTCGGTTGATGAACACTCACGACGATGGATTGAGACGACGATGTAATAAAAAATTTCCGGAGCATTCCTCACAAGAGTTTTTGTCACCTGTGGATCCCGGAAGAAGCCGACGAAAGATTGATAAAAGAGGAGAAAAAATTTTCGTCAGAAAGCGACATCGCGGCAATTTGAAAAAATTTGGACTTTTCGTTAAAGTTACAAGTTTAACCTTAAAAATGGAATGGGTTCGAAGTGTTGCGATTTTTTTAATAGTAATCAATCGAATTTTGATGAAACAAAAGAGAAAATAACAGAAGAAAAATGTAAAGTAGCGAAATACAATCTGCGATGAGAAAATTCGGGTCTTTTCCACAAACGTGCAATCTATTGGAAAACTATTTGCCGTTAAGATACATCTGGCGACCCGAACGACCTGTCGAATCGAAAGATGACGGGAGAGTTGTGAGTCGAAAAAAAAAATATGAGGAAACTGCGAAAACTGATATAGTTATCGCGAAGCACTTTGCTACGGGCCTTTTCTCTCGCGATTCTAACACCCCTTTTGCTCGTACCATCACCGGTTTTACGCCCAGAAAAGTGTTAAAACGCGGGATAAATCGAAAACCGATAACCCATCGTTCGAGGTGTCGCGGGCGTTATCTCGTTGTCCGCCCGTTTCGTTCGAAAATTACATCTTCATCGTTGCCAATCAATTATTTGAATTGCGCGCTACCGCGTCTAATAATTTGACGAGATTACCGACGTTGTTAGAAAAATATCGCGCGTATCGCGAATAAAATTTTTAATATTTGCAATTAATCGATCGAAATTAATAATAAAAACGATTACTGCTTATCCTTCGTAACTTTTATAATAATTATAATTATTCTTGCGATTTCCATCTTAACATTTGCTTTCAATTTGCTTATTTCCGGTATAAAATCAAATCTGCAAATTCGATAATGTAAATCGTTTATAAGATATCTGTAACTGTAAAATAGCAGATTTGAAAAATCTCTAAATGCGATAATCACGAAAAATAAATAATTTTTGTGTTCATTGCTCCAGCAGCG
Organism: Cryptus viduatorius; assembly: GCA_964006125.1. Taxonomy (NCBI): domain Eukaryota; kingdom Metazoa; phylum Arthropoda; class Insecta; order Hymenoptera; family Ichneumonidae; genus Cryptus; species Cryptus viduatorius. The sequence continues at coordinate 8,932,701 of OZ023220.1, forward strand.
AGTCGTAAATTATCTTCGACAGAAATCGATACATTTGTTAAACGGTTTAAACGAAAGATAAATATAAACTGTAAAACGCAGTACAAACGAAACGGCAGTATTTAACGTCGTACCGTTTTAACAGCTCGAATGTTTTTCTTTTCCCTTATCCGCGCGAAGCAAGGATTTTTTTTTTAATCGCGGCTTTCGCCCAACAGAGAGACAGAGGGGGTTGACCAGAGGGGCTGCGGGGAAAGAGAGACTTTTTTTCCACGGCGACATTCTTTTGTGTTTTAAAATAAAATGCCTGAGCTCGTGCGCGGAAGTCGTTTAGCAAACACAACGCTCGGTGTCAAGTGTACACGCGCCAGCAGCTGTGTCGGAGTAGCGGTGGGTAACAGAAGGGAGGGAGGGGCGGCGGGGTGCGGTGGGCGCGCTAGAAATTAAGGCTTACATGGTACAAAGTAATGTTCACAAACATTTTCCATTTTTTTTTCATGTTTTTTTTCTTGTTTTACCATTTTTATAGACGAAACTGATTATGCGAGAACACGTGTAGTCGAGGCAGTGAATTTTTTTTTTTTTTTGAGAATCTCATCGTGTGGGAAAAAAATTGATGAACGTTTAATACCGCGGCATTCATTAAATTACAGGATAAATAGGGGATGTTTAATCGTTCGCAAAGTACACTCGGGTAAAAAATGAGTTATTAAGGCATTGACGCGGTGCAGCGAGACGCCAAGAAAAAATATTGATCGATCGTCGATATTTATCGATATATACATCGTCGTTACACATCGTCGTTACACATCGTTGTTACACATCGTTAGTTTGAGAGAGTGAACACGAAAACACTCGGACCCTTTTCGCGAGCAGCAATAACGTTTCCCTCCCTTCTGAATCCCAAATATTTTCGTTTCTACTCTTTCTAACTAATGCCGTGTAACGAAAATGCATATATTCTGTTCGCATCTCCCCGCGCCGCGTTTGTACTCCGAAAACTTATTTTGAATCCCAGTGTATTCAACGTTTTATACACGAAGTGAAACCGTTGGGTAAAAATAACTTTTGCGAATCCGTTTATATAAGATTTTTTTTCGTAATGAATTTTTCGCCACGTACAATCGCAATCGCGTATTTGAAATGATTTTCGACGAAAATTGCGATAGTTGAAAGAAAAATTTTAATCAAACGATTCTCGACTGTACTATTTACTTGCTACTGAAAAATCGGAAAAACGTGTTTTTCTATTCGTTTTTTATATATTCACGTTCACTGAGGGAATTCTTTGAGCTCTGTAAATAAATTTTGTGAATTTATGTAAAGGGTAAAAAAATACCTTAGATCGTCGAATACACGCAATTGGAAAAAAAAATGTGCCTAACAGCGCCAAACCGCGGAAAAAGCTTTAAAAAAAATAATTTTTTTGCCATTTTTATACAAAATAGTTAAAAGGGTTAAAAAAGATCGGAAAACATATTTGTTTGCATTTCTGATCATAAATTTTCATAAATCATCGATCGGGATGAAAAATAATGTGAGCCATTTACGATGTATGGGAAAAGTGTTTAAAAAAAGGGTTCGTATCTCCGGCAACCCTGAAATCAGCGTTGAAATAACTGACCGTTCGAATTTCCATCCCCGAAATTATCTTATCATGTCGTCGTATCCGATATTCATGCGAGGCTCTCGAGGCCACTTGGCTGCATGCCGAGATTTTTCGGGTATATTTTTATCACCTCCATGCATCGGCTCTCCAACGTCCCTTCCTCCCAACCGCCTCGCCCTCTCGCGTACACCGGCAATGTTTCGTCCCCACCGATAAATTTGTCGTATCCACCGTACTATATAACCGAGTCGACGAGGCCCGCGGCAAAAAACTTTTAACTATTCGCATGTTACAAATTCTCTTCATCGAGTTACATTCCTCCCGAAGCAAATTAAATTTGAAATTATCGTTCCGACATTTAGTCATCAATGAAAGTTAATTTATTATTTGACGCGCGAACCCTCTGATCGTTTCGTTTCAAATGTTTTTTTTTTTGCAATTATCGCGTTTTATTTTTAATTTCTCGTCGACTCTCCGGAAGTTATAGAAAAGTTCGAAAAATTAGACACAACTACAAAAAAACGTATTTCGTCTCGAAAATATTACAATTTATTAACTTCACACTCCATAATCCTTCTTCACCATCTGTTTTATCTGCTCATTCAAGTGCTCGATAGCAACGAGTATCTTACGAAAATAATACGAATGCAAAATAAAAATATTTTTAAAATTTCGCCCGGACTCTAGAAAATTCTATCAACTGGAAGTGACGAAAAAAAAATCAATATTTTATTGCGAGTTATTAAGACTCATGAAAATCCAACTTTGAGAAGAGAATTTGTGAATTTCGTTCAAAATCTTTGGTAAAGCTTTTTTTTAACGTAATTTCTTATCATAGCAACTCCCCGACACTGTCTTCCATGTTTCGAGAAGTTCAAATTTTATTTCAACACCACTGAATATTAATGTCTCGACTGGCGAGATAAAAAAATATCGTAAAAAACTTTTAATTATTATTACCGGCAATGAACAGAATTTCGTAGAATTTTCTCTTTCATAAACTGACGCACATGAGTGGGAGAAAGAAAAAATCAACCAAAATACTCGTTGAGTTTTCGCAGGCTTAGCGCGCACGAGAGCTCTGCCGTTAGTGATGTGCAGCGCGCGGAGTCCGGCCGCCGACTGAGCTCAGCGAGCACGCGAGCGAGCAATCGCACGCACGGAGAATCCCGTGTGGCCGAGTAGCGCGAACACTCGTATAGTCAGACCACGACGGTTGCCGGCTTCGAGTGAACTCGTTCTCTATCTCTCGCTTCGTCGGCTCTTCTTATTTTGTCTTATTTTGTGGTACTCCCCGCGCACGCCGTGCCCCGAGGCACTTTTCCTGGATTCTGTTTGTGACATCGCGGGCTGCATCTTGCGGCCGATTCTTCGTCTTCTGCACGTGAATGTCAATTTGCCGGGTTCCACCACCGCCCGATGGCGATGCATTTTAGATTTAATCGAGAAAAATAAGTGGACGAAACCGTGACGATTCGCTTTAGATTCAAGCTATTTTGAGGTTATGTAGAAGATTCTGCATCTACCTTGACAACAACACCGACACACGGATTACACGAATAAGGTAAATTGTCGAAATGTTGTATTACTTTGATCGCATGATTTAGATATATGTATCGCATTGTTTGTTAGCGGTGTTATATTATTTCGTCCATTTTGTTCACTCGGTTTATTTCGTAAACGTTTCGTTGAAGCGCTGCACGAGAAACTTTCGTAACGCTGTAAATAGATTGAAAAAAAAAAGATCTTTGAATAATTTGCAGCAATTTGCTCAATATACCCTATAATTTCAGCGAGATTTCTATTCAGTGCAAAAAAATCATAATAATAAGTGACCCAGAAGATTTTCTCGGACTTTTAATCTTTACGTACCATAGCGGCGATAGCGGTCAATTGCATCACCGCTCAACTGTCACCGCGAGTAAATTTTTATTTTTTCCTTTGCTTCGTTAAAATGTTATTTCAGTTAAACTTTTAAAATCAACGTCACGATCTGTACATCTATTGAATGTGTGACACATTTCCCGCCTATTCTAACATTTTGTCTAAAAGACGATGCCGGAAAAAACATAATAATTATTATCATTATTATAGAATGTATATATATTTCGAAATTGAAAAGTTTCGTGCGGCTTAAAACGTCAAGAATTCACTCATCGACGGAAATAACTCATGTAATGTTGTCACAGCGCAGAATTTATAATTCCGTTCGCGAGAATTCTCTTTCCACGTCTTAGCAAAAGTCTTCTTCCGAACATTAACGACGTAACGACCGTCTTGTGATACTCTTTATTCAACATTTAAGCGATGCGCCAAGCTTCCGCAAACTCTTCTCTCAACTACTAATGGATATGGTTCAGTGTAACTTACACCGTCAATATAATTTCTTGAGCTTAGCGCGAGATACGATATCTATGCACTCGCTATTCCCGCTTTTAGAAGTTCGACAGTTTGGATCGTTCTTGCAACCCAACGCTATCGTTAAGAACACGCGGTTCATATAGTTGGTTTACATGAATAAGTGATGAAAAGATAAACGAGAAGTGAAAGGAGTAAATGATTTTGAATTAACTGAATTCGCGATTGCGGATGCCGAAAAAAAATGCAATTAATTGTCATGATGAATAAAGAAATCGTCAATTACGTCCGCCCGTCCGCCCGTTCGATAAACTGAAATATTCATTGCGAGAGACCAAAAATTGTATTCGGCACCCGCAGTTCCAATTTTGGTTGAGTCGAGATTTTTTTTTTATCAAAGATAAAATTGCAGACAGACAGACGGGTCCGAAAAAAAAGAAATATAAAAAAAAATCTAAAAATAAATATGCCAACGCAGACATTGTTCCGTCGAATGAAAGCGAAGAGATAGTAAAGGGAGCGAAAAAGGTGGAAACAAAAGAAAGGAAGGAATACGAGGTCGAAGGACGAGGTAAGATTGAAGGCGGAACGTAAAAACAGAGGAAGAATAATAGAGAAAAGAATTGGAAGTGGAACAGGTAGATTAAGACGAATGCGAGTTAAGAAGAAACGGCGGCGCAGCAAGTCTGGAGAGTGAATTAAAAAAAATAAATAAAAATAAACACAACAAACAGAGTCGTATTAAGAAGAACAACAACAACCACAACAACTTAGGATAAGTTGTTGAACTTATATAAGATATCGTAGCTGTGATTAAGAGCGGAAAGGAAATGTAATGAAAATAAATCGGTCGGAAGAGCAAAAACGACCGAAGGAGAGTCATAACGAATCATTTCAAAATTAGAAAGTCCGTAATAAAATATCAGAGCGGAAAAAAAAATGTTTGTAAAGAAAACAAGAGGGTGGAATGATAAACAGAAGAGAAATAAAGAGAAAAAAAAAATAAACAATAAAAAAAGAACGAAAGGATTAGCAAAATGATGAAAATCAGATTAGCACATCGTTTCCTCATTTTGTTTTTAATGTCATTTACAAATCTACTCTATGACAATAATGTTTCTTAAGCAATTTTAGCTCCCCCCCCTCACCCGCCCCCCGGCGCTCCAGCTGCGGAACCAGCGGTCTCCCGTCCGCAGCCACTTGTAAAGAATGATTCTGAAGCTTTAGATGTTCGATTGTGTCACTCCAACTTCCTTTGTGTGATTTGATTCTCGTTCATTCTATTCGGACGACAAAGCGACATCATCCCGTGGAATTGAAACACACAAACACCCGTCGCTTCAGTTAAACTTCAATAATACGTTGAAAGTTCAAACAAAAACGATAAAACAGTCAAAGTACACAAGAAAACGCGTGTAAAAGTTTGCGTAAAAATACAAAATCGTTGATTATAAAGTCAAATATGTTAAATGAAAATCAAAACGTTATGCAAAATATAAGAGAAAATGAGATTTCTTAATTGCCAAAAATCGGTAACATGAGAAAAAAAAAGAAAAAACAAAAATAGCAGCTGTCGGAGCGAACAATGCGAAGGTTAATATTTCATTAACCCCAAAAGTGAGTTCGTTGTACACACCAAAGCTCCGCAATAACGAACTCGTGTTTTGTTTCAACCCTTTGTATTTTTTTTATTCATTTACATTCCAATGAAGTTCTACCAAAGTTTGAGAATACTAATTCAAACGTCACCGGTAGGAAAATGAGTTATTGTAGAGAACGAGAGCGTATGATATTTGTATTCCCGAACGGCGTAGGCGCACACATACAACCAAACAAACGTATATATCGCAGCGCAATCCACGAGAATCCGTAAATGCAATGGTACTACATTTGTAGTCAGACCGGCAAACCCCGGGCCACGGTATGCCCCGGAGGCGGCGCTCACTGTAACGAGTTTTGCTCTCGGACTGTGTGTTTTTTTTTTCTTTTTATTATTCCTTTTTTTCTACTACACACGATAAGGCGAAGCCATGACCTGTCCAGAGCATAATTTTAAGGTGAAACGGCTGCAATGGATTTTGTATACTAACACGTAAATGTTCAACGAGGAAAGCGTATAGACGTTGCCGGCTTTATGCGTCGTTCAACGGAGACATTTTTTTTTCTATCGTTCAATTTGCAAATACGAAATCCGTGGTGAGGTCGAAGGGAAAGGGCCGTCGTCCAATCTTGACAACTTTAATAAGCAAAACGTCGACTGCAGAACCTCGAGTTCGGATGTCATTTGTCGATGCGAGAAAATTTTCCAACGTAACAATTTTGATATTTTCATAATTCAAAAATCGCTTTCATACCTACGAGGAGCTCGTTGAATCCGCGAAGCTTGTAAAAAGGGAATTTCTATCAGCGCCGGTCTCGTTGACGAAATGTTACGGAATAAAAAAAAAATTATTTTTTCATCTTGTCTTCTTGCGGTTTAGAATTGGTCAGCGCCGTAATTTCTGGTCCGTTCATAAGGGTTCTTTTTTTTTTTTTATTTTTCAATTAGAACAGAGGATTCGACCGGATCTTCAATAAGCTTTATGCAAAGAAGAACTCTTCCATTACAAAAGTCCTTTGATCTTCTCACCAAATGCCTCGGCAACGATGAGAGTGTGCATCGCGATGAGTGCATTTTTTAATCCACATATCCTCATATGCATGAACGTTCCGCCAGTAAAACTCTCCGCTGAGCTTATGTAGTGAAAATAGGGGATTTCCGTTTTTTTTTTTCGGGACTTGGAAATGTGAAAACTGTGTCTGACACCGTTTTCCGCGATGCTCTCTCGCGTGATTCTCACGCTTGGCTGATACGAAAGTAAATTTTTTAAAATATAGACGCTCGCGCTCCACACGTCTCGACCTTAGCTATAAACCTTACTTTCCTACGAGATACTCTCTACCGTAGATTCAGCTTAGTGTACGACTCCAGACAACATACCGGGCATCTCAGCTTTTGGCTGCATGCCTCGAGATTTTCTTTTTTTTTAATTTCTATGCTTTTTTTTAACCATTAGTCCGGTCAGATCGAGAATGATGTATTTCCCTTCAATTCTTCAATTATTCCTTCAATTCCCTTCGATTTTAAATTAATTTGGTCTTTGGCTCCGAGTAATGATACGATGTCGACGAAAAGTTTATCATTACGCATGAATACTACGCGGATAAGAATTTCGATGTATTGGGCAAAATCCGTTTCGATCGATAATCGATTAATAAAATAATGTATTCCTCGTATTTTTCTCCGCATCGGAGGGTTGATATTGCAGCGAAATGCATTAAATTTTCGGCAAAAAGGAAAAGTATAAGAAAATGTGTCGATTCAATTACAGGTATAATTTCATATTCGGGATGAGTATTTCCGGTATTGTAGAATTCGGTTATTAAGTAAATAGAGAAATGTATGTGGATATACTGCGGTATATAGTTATATAGTATTGCAAGTCCGCATTCAGCGCTAACGTCGTTGCGTCACAGTGACGGTGAGTATATGGTTGGGATGCGGTGTGCAATGTATACCTTGCATCATTACCGTGAGCTTCAGTGGGGGAATGGTCTGGTAATAACGTTCGGCTTTCCATGGGAATCAACGAAGCCCGCAGCCACCAAACGGAAGACTTGTATTGGACACTGACGAGGCTTGAGGTTTATTGGTTCAATTACCGCACCACCGCTCGGCACTGTAGTCTTTTACCGTTGAAAAGGTTTGGTTGAGACGCGAGAGGAGTCTCGGGAATTGACGGGCGGACAGGATGCGATGCTCGGAGGATATAATGGCGAACTGATATCCTTGATTTCTGAAGAAATAGATCCAGCATCCAGACAGCGACACTAATGTTCACGCTAGACGACGGTGCCAAAGTCTTTCAAGTATATCACCCGAGCGGCAGACCATCTTTATCGATGTTCATTCATCTCAGGTATTCATTTTAACTCCTCAGCAAAGGGTGTTTAATTCTAACACCTCGAAGACTTAATGGAAAAAAAATAGTAACGACTGTCGAAATTCCGTCGTATTTTGCAATGTCGTTAACTATTCCGTTATTTAGAGAAAATGGAATAGAGAGAGATATATATTCTTCGAAAAACGAAAAAAAAAAAAAATAATCGATGTTTCTCGATCGATGTGTATCTGTCGAAATTTCGACAGATTGAAATGGTTATTAAATCGAGATATCTCTTCGATCGATTTTTACAAAATTCCAGGACAAGATATTGGTCGGCGTCGATAGATTTGCGTAGAATGTTTCAACCTTTCAGCTGAAATTTCGTTCGAAACTATTCCGGTGATGAATCTTAAGTTCCCGATGGACATTCAATGGGGGATTCAAATAAACATCAGCCGATACTTATCAATCACTGCTGGATAAAGAATTCATTTCCCGCCGATGTTTTCGGGTTTCTGTCAATATGATTGAATGAAATACTTCCGGCAGTCGTTACATTATCACCCGGTACATTATAATTTTGTCGTACCCCCTAAAGGAGAATGAGAGTTCTGTGGATAACTGTTTACCGACCATAAATACCCACATACAGTTGATAAGTAGTTTCTGTTGTATCGGCACATGGTACATTTTCCTTTATCGACAATAATTTGGTTCTAATATCCGATATTTCCACGAGAGGGCAAAGTTTCTTATGGAGAAAACATTTCACGATATACGTCCATTTTTAATTGATTTTTTTTTACGAAAATAATTGCTATATTTCCACATGGACTTTGATTCGTAAGTTTAACTATTGGTTGCTAAAATCGAGAAGCCAAGGAATTGAAAAATGGTCCTTAAGGTGATGTGAATAGACTCAGTCGATAACGAAAACTGTAATGAATCCCATTTTGAAACCATCGACATTCGAGAAAAGAGACAAAAAGAGGCTCCCTGCGAAACTAATAGACGCTGAGAATGTTTCGCATCATCTTAATGACAATTAAATAATTGAAGAAGTAAACTTATCGACTAGAAGCAAATTTCGCAAAACGAAAATGGTAATTAATTATCCCAATAAATATTTTTGCAAATTCGATACTTATCGATTTTTTAAATAGCTGGAAACTTCTCGCGGACTGTATGAACCTTTAAAATACGCTGTGCGATATAAAAAAAAGTAGAGGGAAATATATGAAGACACAAAAGTTTTGATCTATGACGTTGTTTATTATATAATTACAATATATTACTAATTATGTAATGATAGATAATTATTAATCATGGCATGCCTAGCATTAACGTTAACGCTTTACGATTGATATGATTTTATTTATACACCGTCAAACATCGCCGAGAACTTTTCGTGCGTCTATTTCATTCTCGACGATTGCGATTTATCTACGGTCCAAAGGGATATCGAAAAAGATTTCTTAACGTTTTATCTCTTCTTCTTCATCTTCTTCGTCTTCTTCCGCCGCTCAATTACTGCCCTCAAAATCTCGGCGCAACATTGGCCGAGTGCTATGCAAGTAGTCTATTCGTTAAATTCTACCGATACGTCGTCGTTACAATTTTATCATTAGTACAAAATATTAGACCATTTTTTTCGAAATATGATTTTGCGTTATTCGCCATTCTCCTCTCTCAACGCGATCGACACCGTTTCTTCGTTTTTCTTTTTTTGTTTCATAGGAACTATCATACCGTGCACTTCCAATTTTTTTTTTTTTTTTTCGTTCTTTGGAAACTCGAAATTATCTCGAATGTCCTCTATACTTTTTTTAACCTTTTAATATCTTTATCCGTTATCTAATGAAAAGACATTCACTCACAATGTGTAACATTATTAATTCATCTTCCTAATACGGATTATACATTGATGGGTTGTTTTTTTATTTTTCAATTTTTTTTTTACGAAAATCGATTCGACAGTCCCAATTTTTTTTTTTTTTTTCGGAAGTATAAGTATTTGTCCGCCACATGTGTTCTGATCTCAAAAAACATTTTTTTTTCTTCTTCTTTAATCTTTGCCTCTTTAATGAGTATATTTATCTACTTGATTATCTCTAATATTTTCGTTCGAGGACATCGAGATGCGACGATTTCCTCGGTATTTATTTTTTTTTTTTTATCGTTAAGTAGTCGGTATACCAGACGTTGATTCATTTATACGGACACCTAGAACTTTGGTATACGAAGTCGCGATTATTTATGCAGTAGTGTTTTTTTTTTTTGCTCGATTAATCAGTCGCTAATTAAAACTATCGTTATGTACAGTGGTAACCCTACGGCAGGACGGTGACAACGGCATTGGCAAATAAATCGAATCACAGACCTTAAACAGCGGTGTAGAACTCTTCTTTCCGCGTAACACTACATATTTTTTTCATCAATTTCAATAATTTTCGCAATTATTTTCGAATAATTGACAATATTATTGAAGCAATAAAAAAAATATATATTTCGTATGTATGCGCGCGTTATGACTTCGCACTGTTATTCTGCGATTGTTCAACGAAAATCAACACCAATAAAATTCAACGAAACTGATAACGATCATTCGATTTAACCCTTCGAGGCACTTGCAGAAATTTCAAGTATTTTTACATTACGCAAGTTGAAAAATCAATGTTACAACAAACCTTTAGAAAAATCGGATAAAATTCACAAAAGTATTTATCGACTCGACGTTGCAGACGTTCAATGAGACACTAAAAAAGATATTGTGCGTTTCGAAGGGTCAAATAACAAGTAAAATCAGATATAATAAATATTCATCCCAAAAAAAATGGTTTCGCGAAACGTAAAAAAAACGAACAGAGGGAAATAAATAAATTGATAAAAACAAAATCAAACATAAATGTCTATGTCATTTTATTTTCAATTAATGAAAGTTAAAATATAATGAAATAATAATATTAATAATAATAATAATAATAATAATGATAATAATAATAATATTAATAATTAATCAATCAAATAATGTATCTATTAACCATAAATTTATGCTGCCGCGACAAACGTAAAATGGGTGGGGGGAGAGGGAGGTTTTTTTTTTTAGGAAAAGTGTTTTCTCAGGGTGGAGGAAAGTTTCACGATACTTGTGTTGTTTTCTTTTCCTTCGTGTCTCTCATCTTGACTCTTTTTTTTTTCCATCAAATTATCTACACAGGACCTCAATCGCAATTTGAATCAAAGAAAAAAGAAAAACCCCGACTCCGCGGTGTTGTTGCGCAGTACGCGCCCCTCATGTTTTTTCTTTCTTGTCTTCTTCTTTTTTTTTTCTTTGTTTATCTATAAATTAACATACTCACAATCTACAGACGCGCACGAGCGGCCAGGTGCGCTTAATTAGGAACTTTTTTTCTGCTTCATTTTTTCTTTTTTTTTTCTTTACTATACTTGGTCCACGTATCTGGAAATCGATTCTCTCTCACATACACACTTTCGTTTTCATTTCAGTAAAAAAAAAAAAATCGAACAAATCCATAATCACACGAAAATTGTAATCATTCCTATGCACTCGAAAAATGTTCTTATTATCATTGTCAGTGATAAAAAATATGTTACAATTTCCAAAAAAGACAAATTTAGGAAAAAATCATCTTTGCTGGTGGGTTTGGATTTGCTCGGTTTTTTTATTTTATTTTTTTCGCGGGACACATTCACGAATACGTTTAATCGACGATAAAGTCTCTCGGGGTAAAAAAAAAACCTCGCAACACACATACAAACACACATATTCTAATTATCTTACGATAATGAATAATAATCGAGAATAATAAAAAGTTGCGCTAATTACGTTCGATTTTCCTTTTTTTCGAACGGTTTCGTTTTTTTTTTTTCCTCTTTGTCCCCCCAAACACTGTCTTTCTATCCGACCATTCATTCTATTTACAATACACATTTATATTTATATATTTATATTGTGAATATATATATATGTCTACCTATACCCTATATGTTTTCTTACGTCGAACCGTCGATACGCGGGGCTTACAACATTATGTGATATATATATATATACTTCCTATTATTCTTTATGTACATTAATGTATAAATTACCTCTTGTACATGTTTGTTGGGGGTTTTGTCTTATTTCGAGTCGAGTTTTGTTTTTCTTTTTTTATTTCTAGCGCAATGAATCGAAATGCCGATTTCGATTACTAGCGAAACAATTGGTCTCTACAGAACGTTTCTCTTGCAATTTTCGGATTTTGCCCGTTGATACTTTTCCGAATAGCCGCAATGTCGAAACTGATTGCAAAGTTTTTTGTTTTTATTTTTTTTTCAGTAAAAGAAATGGACAAATAGATTTTTGTTGGGATCGACATTTTCTGGGAGGAGGCAGTCGATGAGCTAATAAGGTCGTCGAATATCTCTTCCCCTATTCGTTGGGGTGATTTGCGATCAATTCGGAGATCGAATTATCGATTTTTTGTGAATTGCTAGTGGAGTTCGAAGCTTTCAATGTCTTTAAATTGCTTCACCGTGTATTCCCCAAGAAATGTATCGTGAAACTTGAATGCTATTTGCGACCAACTAATTATTTTCTTTTGGAAAACTTCAAATTCAATCGAAGTTCGCAATAAGAATACAATACTGAGGTGGAATATTGCGGAAATGATTGATTAAACTTTCATGAGTCACAGCGCCTGTTTATAAGTTCACTTTAAAAATGCTACGCTGACGGCACTCACCGTTAGTTACTTTCGTTTGGAAAGAATTTTGGGCGTTGTGACTTATGAAGTGTTAAAAATATTCAAATTTGATAATAACCCCCCGTCGATTATTCAATATATCGCAAGTGAAACAAAAATGTATCGCTTATTATACGAAACACCGTAAATTCTTTATCAACAAGACATTGGCTACCAATAAATAATTATCGCAATAACAAAATCATTTAAGATTGTTGAAAATTCATGACCAATCGTTCCGCTCGTGTATCAAAAACTCGCAGCATTGACTCGCTAATTGGTCGCTAAAAAAACTTTCTTACACCCGAAAAAAAAAAAAAAAAAAAACAAAAATGAACAAAAAAAAAAAAACAAGAATCTTTGGGACCTCCATTTTTTAACCTCCGTCGATTCATTATTCGATTCAGGGCTTTTTTTTACAACAATTACATTATAATTACAACCTTTCGCTACCTATGTACATCGTGAATCGTTGAAAACAAAAAAAAAATTCACCGCTACCGAAGAGCCCCAATGGCTCGAAACTTCGAACGAGAGATTTAAACGCTTTTCAAGCGTCAAAATGTCTTCCTCGCAGTTTCAGTCTCAATGTCCCGATAATTAGACAAATTAGAATTGTCAATCAAAATCAAAATATCGAAACACCAATTCGAAAATTTTTTGTTTTCGATACAAATCGCTTTTTTGTTTTCACTTTCGTCTATATCCACTGTTCATTTTTTAAATCCGTTTTCGCGATGCCGTACGAACGGATGAATTCATCTTTCATTCGGCAAATGTTTTACGTTTCGTCGGATTGTCATTCTTACTTTTTTTTTATTATTGACCCGTAACACTGTGATAACGCGGCCGATTATTAGTGATAAAACTCCGATAGATTGCACAATCGTCGCTGATGAAGATGATGCTGTTGTGATGTTTGTTGTTGTTGTTGTAGTTGTTGCTGTTGTTGCTGCTGATGCTGCGGCTGCGACTGCTGTTGCTGCTGCTGCGTTTGTGAATGATGATGATGATGATATAGCGCGTCCCCCGGATGGGTCGCAGGCTGATGTCACTCGTGAGATTTGCTGCTAAGAGTGTGATAATTGCCGCCCGCTGACGCTACCAGCGCTAATGGCAGCGGTGAACCAAGTGGCGCAGGATGCGAGTGCGAATGGCTCATCCCCGACGAATGCGAGGTAAGGGCCAACGGACTGCCGGACATGGAACTCGCGAGTGACGCGAAAACCGAAGGGGCTGGCGATGCCATTGTTGGACTTCCCATTGCCGCCGTTGGGGGGTTTATTCTCTTTTCCTTCTGTCGTCTGTAATAAGAAATCATTAAAAAAATTGTCGTTCAATGAATATCGCGAATTCTCAATGGTTAAATAATCACTTTCAGCAGTATTGAAATTTCAGTAACATACAGCAACGTTTGTCTTTGATTATCTCGCGTTTGAGAAAAAAATTGGCTTTGAGGAAATTTAAACATTTCTTTCGACTTATGTTTCAAATTGACGAATTATCTTGAGAAATGTAAGCTGAAGAGAGTGAAGCAACGCCCCCTGTTTACTTTTCGAAATACAGCGGAATTTATTTTATAATACTGAAATTTGAGTAATTGAAACGCTTCTACAGTGAGAACAGTATCTAAAAAGTGTTTGGATCCCATCAATATTATCCAATGGATAAAGAAAATGATTCGCCGGTTTATGGTACTGACCTGTTGCAAAACCAAACTCTGACGACTTCCTTTTCCATCGCAAGACTGTCGGCGAGTATCGTTATCTCCTCCGACGTTGGTTTTGGATTTTGTACGAATGCTTTCTCGAGCGCAACTCTTACACTCGTCTCTATCGATGTTCTCTTCTTGCGTCGCCTCCCTATCGCTTCCGGCGTCGTCAACGGATTCGACAGGGAGTTTGGATTGTTCAACGAGTTGTCTGCATCCTCGAGCCATTTTTGTAGAAGTGGTTTCAACTTACACATATTCTTGAAGGATAGATTCAGAGCTTCGAACCTGCGGAAGGAAAAGAAATAATTAAAAATTTGCGATACGTTAAAGTATTTTTTTTTGTAATCCTTGAAGACTTAGTTTTTTTTCGTTTCGTACCTTGAGATCGTCGTTTGAGAAAAATCGTTGCCATACAGCTTTCCCATCGCGAGCCCAACGTCGCCTTGCGTAAACCCGAGTTTAATACGCCTCTGTTTGAAAGTCTTCGCAAACTGTTCGAGTTCCTCGAGATCCGTCGTTTCCTCGGGCGATGGTTCCAATCTCGTTGGCGGTGGTTTTACCGCGGGTGGGGTACCAGGTGGCGGCGGTGACCTCTGTTGCGGCACGTTTCTTCCGACCAGTCCACCACCACCCTGAAGCGCTTGTTGCTTCTGAAGGGCTTGAAGCTGCTGAGCAGCTTGCGCAACCGCTTGTTGTACCTGACGAATCGCAAAAAAAAAATCATAATTAAAAAAAATGCACATTTATCTCAATATTTCGATAGTCATAAGTGATTTTAAATCACGAAAAGCACAAAACATGCGATTTATTAGACCAATGCCGTTTTTTTATCGATCTTTTTATTCGCATTTAACGATTGTTGGTCTTTGGTAGATCAGTTTTTTTAAATTTTATTTCGTTTTTCAAGATTGACAAATAAATATAACACTGTTAAACGCAATAGCACTATGCGTATTATTTCGAAAATGCGATATCTCCAAAACGACATGGAGGATTGCGATTGAATTTTTATGAAATTGTTGTAAGGATTCGAGATTTTTTTCAATTTTTTTAAGTCATAATAGCGACGTTTTGCGGGTATTTGACGATCATACCTGCATGGACTGTGAGCGCGGATGACTCGTTCTCTGAGGGTAGCCACCGCTCTGCAACAGCCCCTGCAAGATGTCGACGACATATTTGTTCATTGCCCATCGTCAATTATCGAAACAAATCATATCTTTTCACCCACTAAAACACTTGTCAATCTTTTTTTCGTAACAACAATTGAAATCTATTCAATAAAATCTGAAATATCTATTGATTTCGTGCGATCAAAGTGTCGTGTGCCTTCGAGACTTATTTTTTGTATTTTTTATACACGAAATATTAAACATTTTATTAATTTTTCATACGTTAATTTTTTTATAAATTTCATACTCGGAAACAATGGATATAAATATTTTTCGGTCGTAATAATTATTCAAATATTTTCCATTGCGATTTACGCCCGTAAATCGACGGCAAATGATATCTTTTTATGCACCGACACTCTGTCGTCGCCCCTATTTAGTGTCGACTTTGAATACCGCTAAACGTTTCCAATAGAATAATAACAGTCGCGTGCCTTCGAGGTACCGGAAGAGCAGGTAAGAGAGTCGCGGTCGATGGAGCTACACGCGCGAATCGATTAAATTTCACCCCTTTCTTATGCGAACCTATTTTCCCTACCGTGGCACCCTTCAGCGAGGGGTTACTATATCTTCGCACGATCGCGTGCCTCTTTAATAAAACTTTCAAACCCCTTTTTACATACACTTGACACGGTGTTAAAAGTGTTTCTTCTTTATTTACAAAAGCAGAGAGGGCCCCTACGAGTCTATTATTTTCTCGAGACTACCTGCGCGCCAATCGATTAATAAATCGCACAAAAATCTCAGGGTGTTCTTTATTTTGGGCACTTGAATAACAAACACGTGGCCACCGTCTCGAAATACCCATATCATTGACGTAACGTGAAGAACCCTCGGATTTTCTAACCCTCTTTTTTCGAAAGGGTTGTTCGCGTGGCGAAAGAAAAAAAGTCAGTCAGGAGTAACGCACGCACTTGCCATAGGTTAACCGCGAACAAAAAAATCATCGAAGCTGTAGATTTAAATGTTTATATTTTTTTCGGAAAAAAATTAAATAAAAAAAATATTGAAAAATTAATAAAAATGAATTTTTGTAACGAAATATACTGAAAGTTGTCACGTTTGTTCGCCGCTGATGTTTTTCTGCCGCTACTTGCTGAGCTATTATGCGATTGCAAATAATGGATGTTAATCATCGAGAGTATTCGAACTTATTGAGCACATTAACGGAACGATATCGTGACGATTTTTGTCACTAATTGCGACGTTGTGTAAACGATAAAATTATTTGGTTTTTTTTTTTAGACCATCGATAACGCAGACAGACTGATAAACGGAAACGATTAGATAATAGCTTTAGTCGGCTTCAATCCGAACCGATGAGGTATTTGAATTTTATCAGATTACGAAGTTGCACGTCTTATACCTTCTTTTATAACCCTGACACAGTTTCTCATTTGTGTTATAAAGACTCACGTGAAGATTGTTTTGAAGAAAAAAAAAGTGGTCTCAAAAAAAAAAAAATAATAATAATAATAACTATTCAAATATGCAAAATTAAAAAAATCTGTTTAATTATTAAAATACAAAAATTTCTTTTTTCGTTTATTTTAAATTGTAGAAATTAATTTTATTGAAGTAACAATAAAACGTATTGCAGAAAAAATTACAATTTCCTTCACTTTATAAAATGATTTCTGCTATTATTAAAGCCATTATTATTATGGAAAAAAAAAATTATTTGTAAAAATAAGAATTCCTCCTGAATTTTAAATAAAAAAATTTAGATTCACCATAGAAAAATAAAAAATGTTTTCTTAGGGTTCGAAATATTCCGAAAAATAAAAAAAATTCTGATTATTAAGAAATGCTTGGAAATCGTATCCTTTTGAAATTCTCGTTCTATTATAATCCGTATTATGTCGCTCGTCGACTGAGATCTCTTCGAGATTTCCTTTTATTGATATCTTTGGCGCGTGGCGGAAGGATTGTCACGACAGCGTGATGTTACAATGGTTATGCACACGGTGCGGCTGTCCCCGAGAGAAGGTATACGGAAGGAAAAAAAAGAAAAAATTCAGTGTGTATCGAATGAAGAAATTAAACGTCCGTTCCGGAAGACGCCCCACAGGCGAGGGATTACAATCGAACCCTTTTACGATCGCGTGTCGGAGAGGGTTGAGGCAGGTTTGCCTCTACCGCGTGTCTAAAAAAATCCTCTCCCCCAAAAAAAAAAAAAAAAAAACGAGAAGGGCCTATAAACTCTTTTAGTCGCTTCTATGCGTTGAGAAGCTCGTCGTGTGTCGGACTATTGTTACTTAGATAACAAAATAACGCGTGTAGGGTACTTTGGAGGAAAAAAAAACTTCTTTCACCCCGTCCGCCACGTGTGAGGTAACAAAAGACGAGACCGTGGCAAGGTGCTCCGTACGGCTTCAAAGTTTTCTTTTCAATACCCAGCGGCACGTACAGAAGAAAAAAAAATATCGAACTCTATGAAAAATTTCCATTAATCTGGCTAAGTCTCTTCTCATTCTTTACACATGTTACCCAAAGCTTAGCATAGAAATATGATGTAACAATGAAAGTATTAGAAAAAAAAAATTCATAAATTTCTCGATTTATTTTTTTTCAAATAATAATAGCAATATTATAAATATACTTTCATTTTATTAATGTTTATTTTACATAATAATTGTTTTTTGAATAACAAAACAATTTTTTTTATCATCTTTTCCACCGAACGCAAATTTCAAAAACGTTTTTTCCGCATATCTCCATCGTAAAAGATCGTGTCGATCTCTAAAGGATCTCTTGCTTTTGGGTTCCGTTGCGATTTGGTCAGATAAGCGTTAAGATCTTTGAAACCCGAAAGGACATTTTAATCGTTACCTTTCCTTTCCTAATCCTACTGAGCAATGCGCTCTTTTTCCCTTCCATTTACGAAGAAGAATGGGGGCAAAACAAGAGAGACGAGAAAAGATCGGACTCACCTGATTCTGCAGAAAGAATTGTGCCTGTGCCGGAAGTTGACCGGCGGCCGAAGGATTCGCTTGTTGAAACATGGCGAACTGTTGCAACTGCTGTTGGAGTGACTGTTGCTGTTGCTGAAGTGTCGATGCGAGTGCCTGAATTTCCTGAGGACTCAGCGCGCCCAACGGTCCATGCATAAGAAGCTGCTGACCGACGAGTTGCGCGGCCAATGCTGCTTGCGTACTTCCGGTGTTACCGGCGTGACTTCCGGTCAATTGACTACTCACACCGGAACTCGGTGAAGACGCGCTCCCGCTTGTGCCGCTGCTGCTGTTCCGCTGCGAAACGTCGGTAACCTGAAGGACATTGATTCTTTTTTGTTTTTTTTTTTTTTTTATCGTGCCATCGACGTATCAATACAAGAGATTCAACCGGATGACGTCGTTTGGCGCACATTCTGCTCGAGTATTTATAAATTTTATCGATTATAATCGAATAAGCGTATTATTAAAGGACTCTATAAACTCAACTATACATAAAAAAAAATTCATAATAATAATATGACATAATTTTTTCCAAAAAAAATGGTATCTGCTTAAGCAGTTACCTTTATACAGTTTCCGGGACTGGAATTCAACGCAGAAAAAACGCGCGGAAACATAAAAAATAAAGTGTGTTGAAGGCCTACCATCCCTGCCGCGGGGCCCTAATATCGTAAAGTAAATCCCCGCATCGAACAAAGACAGTGTTTACACTCGGCCAGGTCAGGATATTGGTCACTCGCCTCCCCGAAGCTCCGGACAAGTCGCTTTTGTATTTTATAAAATTCTTAACTCCACCCCCACTCTTCGGCAATGTTCTTCACGGACCCTCGATTTTCTCTTCAACGTGTTCGGAGCCATTCGAATACACCCCCTCCCCCTCCCTCTCCGTCGTTCACCTCTATTTATTTGCCAAATATTGGACTTCGAGTATCTACACGATTCTTTTTTTATTCACTTCTACACACGAGCAAATCCTCGCGAGGGTTGATGCCGAAAAATTCGAAAGCTGGGAAGCGGCAACGCGATGTCTACGTGTGGGTGACGCCGCTACAGGAGTTTTAGGGGAATAGTGACAGATGTTCTTTTGAAGAAAACCGGAGTTTCTCTTTCCAAGTGAAATTCACAGTACCGGTAGTGCCGATTGTGCCGATTTTTTTTTTATTCTTTTCATAATTTGAGAGCTTCGCGCGTTATTTTGCATTTCGTCGAAAATTTCTATAATTCGTTTTATAATTTTTGGTAATCGGACAATTGAGTGCTAATTGGTAGAATTAAGCAATCGTGTCTACGAGCGATTTCTTCGAATTTTTTTTTTTTTTTTCGTTTTTACGTTAGCTATTGTTCCCGAGACACGAATAGCGATTTGGGGGTTTTTTTTTCGTCACAAAAAATTATTTCACCTGTTCGAGTTTTACTGATTGCAATTTGTGATCGTAGCTCTCTCGCGCGGAAAGAAATGCACCTGTAGCGGCGCGCAAGGTAATCTTCGAGTCATTAACGCAGGAGAAATTCGAAAGGATAGAAGATAATTTATTCGGGACAGTGAATTTGAAATTTTGACGACTTACCAGGTTGAGAGCTCCTCCACGATCCGAATCCATGGAGTCGTGATCCAGCATCGCCTCGTTAACATCTTGAACGTCACTCGCGATACTTCTATCGTCACCGCTGAGCTCCGGACCATCGACATCGTCGTGCAAATCGGCATCTGCAAAAAAAAAAAACAATAATAGACTATTAATAAAAAAATTATTAATAATAAAATTTTTATCATTCAAAGTGCTTTAATCATCGATTTCTTTCAATCATCGATGTAAACAACCACTGTTTCCCCTAATATCCTCGTTATCGCGGATATATCGACAATTTAATTCAAATCTAAAAATCACAATTACATATTGGGATTTAATATTCACGACTAAAAATCATTAATTTCTTATAATAGTTGATGCATATCCTTGCATTTGCATAGATAATGGTTTTTCCGCGATCTACACTCGTCATATTGTGTTGTTTAGAGTTTCTCCAATAATCGTCAACAATTTGATAATTTATTACTTATTATTCGCGAACCAAAAATTCCGAATTTATTTCATTCAATCATCGTAATAAAATGTATATTTAATGCAAAGATTTAATGACAAAATCGCGTACAATCGTTGTTGTTTTGGGCTCTGTATTTGTCGTGGCGTCGATGATGATATCTCGTCGGTGTGCTGGTCGGTGTGCTCGTAGCATGTAGTCTCATATCCGCGAAGATCATTCTTGGATCTTCCAAAAATACCATATTTTTAAAATCACTGCACACCCTACTGCTGCCGGGTTCGTCACTGTTCTTCACCGTCACATTTGTCTCTCGTTCCTCGATATCCAGCACGACGAACTTTGAGAACAATTTTTTTTATCGTACACCCCCCTCAAGGAGCGTTTTCCACTTGTCTCGATGTCACCCTTACGCGCACAATCGCTTCGATTCAACCCTTTTTTTTCAATCTTATTAAAAAAAAAAACAACGTTTCTCTGATTCAACGATAAAAGAAAAATATCATTAACACCCGTCACCGTCACGTCAGCAACTCGCGACTGTTATCGTATCAATGACACACGCGAATGATATCACGTATTTTATAGACACGACACATCGAGTGCCCACACACTTCGTGGGCTATCTATATTTTTTTAGGATAATTTTCGATAAGAAAAAAAAAACTTTGCTTTCAAATTCTCTCTAAATACAAAATACTTCGAAATATATATTTTTTTTTTATAATAATGATTGATCTCTCAGTGGTTTATCGTTTCTTTCAAAGATAACGAAGTAATAGAGTATATAAAAACAATTGTTAATTAATTATAAATTCGTGTTGATTTCTGCATATGTGTCCCGTTAAAAAAAATTTGCGTATTCAACGAGGCGGTTACGATCCTCGTCGTAGGACGGCCACTGAGAGAATGTCAGAGTGACGCAACGCCGATGCGCCGAGCCGGTGGTAAGCCCTAAGGGCGAACTTTTATCCCCACTACCGGAGTTAAATGCACGCACATCCAATTGGACGCTGGCGCCGGTATGCTGAATCTCATTGGACGGCCGGGAAACCCTTTGCACAAACGCCCTCTCCCTCCACGTTGGCTCGTGCAACAACCCTTCGCGTGCATCCATCATCGTATCTTATAACGGCCTCCCTCGCCACCCCTTTGCTTCACGATTCTCTTCTTCTCTCCCTCTGGCGAACGCGAACTTCTCGCCTCCTCGCTTCGCAGCGTTGTTTTTCTCCTTTTTTTTTCGTTACGAACTATAATAGGACCCTCGAATAATCGCGCGGAACCGATTTCACGTACGAAACTTTCGCCCGGTTGACGCGCCGGGCTGAGCGCTTCGATGTGTGCGCTCAACGTGCGCGCACGTGAAGCATAACGGTTTTTAAATGTAATTATTTCGATTCGCCACAACTGAGAAATCCCATTCGGCGAAGGGATTTATTGCTCGAATCTTCGTTACTGCCAGTTACAACTTTTTTTTAACTTGGCTGCGTTTTTTAATTTTTATGGTAACCCAAAAGTATTTAGTGCCAGAAGATTCGAAAGGAATGTCCTGGAAGGTTACTGGAGGAGAAAGAAGGCTTAAACAGCGGGAGGCAAAGATTAAAAAAAAATTGATTGATAGAATATTTGATATTTCCGAATCTATTCAATTTAGAAAAGTAATTAACAAGCGATTAACAAGTAATTACCCTTTATGATAGGAATCACCACGAGTGGTCAGCAATATCAATGGTAATAATTTGAAAAAACCGCTACGATGTTTTATGTAATTTTTGCAACGCTCGAAATATGAAGATTAATCTGTTTTTTATAAAATATAAAAAAAAAACGTTGAATGTATTTCGAGGATGCGTGCGAAATGATAAAAATCTTTGGTTCACACGAATAAAAATTGACGTTTTTCAAATGTCCGTTGCTCTGCGACTTGTGGGAAAAGTCGAAATTACATGCACAGACTCCCTCTCTCCCTTCCGTGTCGAGGGTCAGTGTCCGAAAAAAAAACTCGACTATTCACAAAAAAAAACGACGCATTGACATTTTCGTGCGATGATCGTTTGAATATTCCTCCGGTAACATCATCGGACGTTAAAAAAAAACACGGGGATCGAGTCTGCGCACAAAAGTAGAAGACAGGTAGAGAGTATTGCCGCGCACAGGTCGTACTAACCGTAATGCATCGAAAAGAGAGGAAAAATGAGGGATAAAAACTAGTAAAAGAAAAAAAAAAGAAAAAAAAAAACGTTCAAACAGCTCTCAAAGACGCTATTTTTGGGGCCAACGTCCGTTTATAGTAGCGCTATATATCTCTTTCTAAATGTTTTTCTCTCTTCGTCTTTCTTCTCGTATTCACGTTTTTTTTTTCATACCTGACGCGCAGATTCTCCCGAATTGGGTAAAAAAAGCCGGGCGAAGCAGGTAGGCAACATATCCTTCAGGGGTTCGTCGTTGGGAGCTCGGAGATTATATTGGTGAATTCACTATAAAATTTCAGTTACTTCGTGCAATCTGCCTTTACATCCCCTCCCTCAACGTTATACCGAGATGAAGTGCGGGGAGAGGGAGGAAGGCGCTACATCATTTCCAAAGAGAATTTTAAAGGTATCAATAGTTATGGTTCTCCCATATACGCTGCAATCTCTTCCCTTCATTCGAAAATTTGCATCACCATGTGAAGGCTGAGACCTTTTTTTACCCCAAAATTCAAACTTTTTTTCGTGAGAATCAGCGAGAGAGTGGAGAAAAAAAACGAGGGGGACCGCGGATTTAGGAAGAAGGCGCACCTTTCTCAACGTTTTTTTTCCTTTCAATCCCCGTGTCTCGAAGCTCCACGAAAGGGGAATCAAACATTTTTGGCGTATTTTCCACCACTTTTGACTCATCGAACTCTCACGGAACCTACCCGTTTTGGGAAAATAACGGCTAAAACGCGTCAGTTTCATCCCTTTTTTGCTTTGTATAGATTGCGCCACATATACACGTTGCTAAAGTGTAAGTTTCATTTTTTTTTCTTTTTTGTCAGTTTAGTACTTCCAGGTGCACCGTTAAACGTCCACCTTTACAACCTATCGTCGCGATAAGGTGCCAACCGTCACATCGATCGCCGATGCCTATAACTCGCGACCGAAATTTCTCTCTCTTTCTTCTCTTCTACCTTTCCCAAATTTTTACTCCGAAGAACGTGAGAGATCAGGTCGCGGAAAAAAAGTACGTTAATTTCGTTGTTGCAACGGTTTTTTCTTCCGTCTCTTGCGTAAACGATCGAAATTCTTTCGACCTTTTCGCATCCGTTACTTACACAAGAGACGCGGGAAACATCTTTGCCAACGCTTTAGCTCACTTTTTAACGGATTTCTTCTTCGGTCGCGCTGACGCTGTAGCTGATTCGTTGCTCTATTCGTCACTAATACTTCGAAAAGGGCAGACTTTTTTTTTCCGCACGCAGTTTGAAAAAAGGCAGAAAGATGGAGGTAAAAAAGAACTTATTCTTTCATACTCCCGTCTTCGTCGCGGTGTTATACAACCAAATATAATCATTTTTAGATCATTGACAATACAATCGATACGACGGAATTTTATCAATAAGATAAATTATATCATAATTACGACTTCTCAGCTGCACACCCCATTAACTTTACAATTTCCTTGACACCGACAGCGTAAAAGCGTTATTAAAAATAAAAAAAAAAAGAGCAAAAAAAAATCTTTTACTGATGAATACCTATAATAAACAATTCACAGCGATCAGAATGTTTCGTTTGTGTAAAATAGAGCCACGCATACCGTAGAACTTACGGATGAAGATTCGAATATGTGAGATATACGACAAGCGAATACAAAATGGGACAGCCGTGAAATATCGTACGATCGTCGAAGCCTATTTAACGTTTGGACGAGTGACACGGTAACCACCGCGTAGACTATCCATCACCCCCGCATTCACCGATGAATCGTCATCCAATCCACACAGCGGGGCGACGCGAGGGTGTCTGCAGCTGGTTTTGCTGGCCGCTTGCATGTACAGCCGATGATCGCTCAGCCTAAAATTTTTTCGTATTCCCCGTTTGTGCAACGATTCATACGTAACCCAAAAGATAAAGAGTAGGGGAACCGAGAAATAGAGAATTGTGGAGGTTTTTCCTTCGACCCCCGGAAATTCACGGGTCTGACCTTTCACGCCCAAGTGAATGAATGAATTCGAAGACCTTACGGCGAAAGGACACCGAGTTGGCCACACGCGCTCTCAACACATTTTTATATACGAAATTTCTGTATCTATAGATTCGCCCGTCAGGTGATAAAAATTTAACAATGACACCTGAATTACGAACGTCGGAAGAACTTTTTCATTGGATTTTTTGACGTGAGAAAAACCTGCAGTGATCTAATTCGGCGAACTGTTAATAATTAATAGGGATGGTAAAGCGCTGTGCGATCGTTCGATACGGAAGAATGGAAAAATGCATAAAAAATACATCGATACAAACAAAAAGCATATCGATACTATAGGCTACTGTATTTCTGTCTTTTTTTCGGGTATTCATCGGGCGATCATTTTTGGTGTTGAAAAAAAAAAAAAAAAACGCATAACAAATAGGAATTGCAGAGTTCATGCGACTATTCGAGAAATCAATGGCCGTTTGACTTTTCGACAAAACGACCACAAAATTGCCATTAATCGGAACGAATTAGTATGGAAATATTAAATAAAAAAATTAAAAAATTAAATTCTTGGACTCACAGCGGGAAAACTCAAATTTTCGTATTTCAAAGAGTATCGACGCGTTCATGCATCGAGGGAAAAAAAAGCTGAATGATGTTAAGATCTTAATAAAATCGTAAGTCGTTTGACAGCGAACTAGGAATTGAAATTTTACTATAGAAAAAAAACGAAAGACGTCCAGGGGATTCCCCGCAGTGCGCGCCGCCTCGCCCCCGATTTCGCTCATGTCGCTGGTGTGCATAGGGCTTTCCTCCTTCATGGACCTCACAGTTTAGCCGGAGCTCTTTGTTGTTGTCGTCCCTTACGTAAGAGATCTCTAGACGGCGTGCAGCACACAATAATGGCGATTGAGAAGAACGTAAGAAGCAGATGCTACCGTGCGTTTTACACACGACGACGAAGACGGCGACAAGGAAGCGGCCAAACGAACGGCCGAAGACGATGTGGAGGAAGAAAAAGAAGAAGGGAAATCTCTTCACGCTCTCATGCGATCTTCTGCATCTTGGAAATCTGTATACACATTTTTTCACGTATACCTCCCCGTATTCGGTAGCAAACAGTATTGGGAGAGTCCGCCGCCGCTTCTAAATTATTTTTTTCCGCATCTTCAGAATACGCGATTTCTCTTAATTTTTTTTATAAAAAAACTGCACATTTGTCAGTCTTTTTAATAGAAGTTTTATTGTAACAAAAAAATTACCTAATCTTTTGCAATTACGAGTAGAGAAATTTGCAAAAATTTACGGAATTTCAAATAAATTTTGTATAGATATATGTATAAAAAAAAGGATCACTGATATTTTATAATTTACTACTTTTCAAATTTCTTCCCGTCATTTCGTTTTTTTTTTGCTTTTGCCGCCGCATTGTGGATAACTTCGTCATGTCCGCTACAAGACTCTCTGTCTGTTTCTCTCTCTCTCTCGCTTTTGTCAAAGAGACTCGATTCCCCGCGAGTTCGTTTTGTTTTTTTTCTGACCGGATGAGGATATTACCGCAGGAATATTCAAACGACCATTCCGCTAAAATGCCGAAGCATCGTTTTTTTGTGAATAGCCAATTTTTTTTCGAACACTGACCTTCAAAAACGAGAAGAGATTAGGGGAGAACCATGAATGCGATTTCAGCTTTTCCCACAATTCACAGAGCAACGGAGATTCGGAGAACGTCGATTTTTTTTTATGCGAACAAAGAGCTCGTCATTTCGCACGCATCGTCGAATAATTTTTTTTTTTGGTGAATGACAGGATGATATCCAAATTTTTGAGTTATATTAATTTTGAAAAGTGTCGTTGTCATTTTTGATACTTTTCACCACTGTCGTTGCTCTCAACTCGTATATTTCCGAGCTAATTAATCGCTCTTTCCATCTTCATCAATTTTTCTGAATCAATAGAATCTATCGATTTTTTTGTTGAGAAATATTAATTTTTCATTTTTTTTCATTGCACGTTTTGAGTCACGGATTTCCGACCGCGTTTTGGAAATATTTCGAAATATTTTCGTGTAATTTCAAACCGTAAAAAATTCGAAAAATATGGTCTTTCCCTCCCCCTCTCCCACGCTAAATTCTATACAAAAAGGGTTTAAGTGCAATCGTATCGCAAAATAGCATAGTCGAAAAATCATTTTCGTCGAAATGGGTTTGAGTCTCGTGAATGGCTTATTTCCATAATGACGAAGAATCGGGATGAGCCATAACCTCGAGAAGTGAGGAAAGGAAGAAACGTTGAGGAGAAAAGTTAAGGTATATTGGATGAACGCGCAGCGCAGGTCGAGGGTGTGTGCGAGGGATGTGCAACACGAAATCGTTCCGAGGCGTGAAAATAACGATTTCTCTTTGTGGCGCCGATTCGTTAGTTGCGCTCCGACACGCAGGAAGAAGCTGAGAAAGATCGAAAAAAAGAAGTAGGAAACCGAAAGAATCCCCATGACTCGTGGAATTTTCTAGACACGGGTCGAAATCGATATTTTATGTAGATCACGCAAAAGGGAAGCGCGCGGCCTTTGCGAGTTTCTGCATTTCTACAGGTCTTGCATATTCTCGAATACACAAAACGGCGAGATCGTCCATTATATGAATCCCACGGAACGTTGCCGTGCGGCTTCGGCACACGGCTTTTTCTATAGACAGATCAGATCCAATAGTGAAGCGATGCGGAACATTATAAAGTTATTCCAGTAGATAGATAATCGTTTCGAAAAAAAAAAAAAATAAATAAAAACACAGAAAATGGTCGATTTTCTGCATCCATGTGGATCACAAGATTAACTTTTTTTTAATGTCTTCCGTACTTGCAGTTTCATAAAAACATGTATTTTATTTAAACAGTAAAATATGGATTGAGTTTCACTAGTAAATATTAATATTTGAGTTAATTCTGTTCGATAAATAGTGGTCCCTTCAGTCTATCGTGTTTTACGGGGGGAAAGCAACCGCGTTATAGAGAAGTCGGCGGTATTTCGAAATCGGTTTTTCCCAAACGGCCGTTATAGAATGAAGAAGAGGCCCCAAAAATCGTCCCGATGCTCGTTAAAATATTTTTGTCTGAAAGATTTGTCTAAAAACGTAAGTAAAAAAAAATTCTCGACTCCATATCTTCGTATATTTTTTCATCCCAATTGCAAACGAAACCGCCATTATTCCCGAAAATCGACCGCCGCCTTACCGATCATAAAAAAACAATACTTTTTCGAAGTAAAAAAAAGTAACGCCTAAGAAGTTAAAAAAAGGGGTGTAGCAAAGAGAGAACGTTCTAACGAATAGAACGCCGGTATCGCTCAGCCTCGATCTCCCCACAACGTACAACCCGCCACTGTTAGGAAAAAAAAAATGAGAAAAAGTTGCGAAAGTATTGTCCAAAACAGATTCCGGTGCAGTCGTTCGTCGGTTACGAAACGACCCGAGTGCAGTTACGAGAGACGAGGCTGTAGCAAGGGAGAGAGAGAGAGCTTATTGTAAAATCGTAGAACCGCGAATGTAACGAAAGGCAGGGGGTATATCGGTGAGCCAATAGAATAACAGTGTTTCCTCGTATGTTTTGAAGCCGAGGGGGATAACATTGGGCCCCTTTGGCAAGGGGTGACGAAGGGGTGGAACCTGCGGTCCTTTGCCAACGAGAGAAGGAACGAAAAGGACGAGAAGAACCGATGGAGAGATGACGGTACAGTGTAGTGTGTATATGCGAAGGACTGGTTTTGGGACTTTTAGTGGGGTGAGACTAAAACCGTTATGTTAGTCGCGTGCTGCCAGAGGCACGTGGCCCTTCTCGATCCTCTCTGATCCTCACTCTCCTCGTTTCTCCACTGTAGCACATGCACGCGCGAGATATATAACCCCCTTCCCTCTTATTTGATACATAAGAAACATGCCCCCCCCCCGTTCCGATTCTCAAAGTATTGAAAAAGGGCTGTAGAGGCTCTCGCTTTACAGTATACCTAATACAAGGTATGTATACCTAATACTTGCGGCACACAATTCCTTTTTTTTATATGACGAATTTTTTTTTAACCCCTTCTACAACGCGGTACCCCTCGGATATGTACCGTTGCAAACCCCGAAGTCTTTGGGCTCTCGGTACCCCCTCTACTGCCGTTCCTGACGTCATTGCCGAACCACGAAAATAAAAAAATCGCGACGGATAAAATCAAAGAACTGTATAAAAAAAATAAAATGTTGTTTTTTCGAAGTATTGTAAACTTTGTTATCGAAATTCTCGATCAAAGTTTCACAACATATCGGTGTTTATTGTGTTTCTTGTTGATTTATTAATGCGAAATATTGATTTTTATGATTCTGAGAGACCGAGATGACAGAAATTGTTAAATTAAAGATTAAGCTTAATGATCCCCGATCGGATATTATCCAGACACATGGCACACCGTTATCGAACAGTTATGGCAATGGTTCGAAGATATTCATGTCGAGATAGGATAAGATAGGAAATTGTCGAGGGCGGCAGCGGAGCAGAATTTGACCCGAGCAGATGCAGGACACGAGGAACAGTTACGTGGATCACGAGAAACAGTTATAATACGGAAGGCAATCAGGAGGCATCGAAACCAAGAGTCAGAAGCAGAGGCGTCCCAAACGCATGGTATCATCGATGTTCGTGGACTCCGACGCGCCCGGTGCTATATTGCACGCTAATACTATAACTATAATGAAACTTAGACTCCGAGTCCCCGCGCACAATGTGTCTGTCTTAGTTTAGGACACGTGCGCGCAACAGACACACCGTGTGCTCTCCCTAAATACGTAAATAAGTATAGGCGCGCGCCGGTAGAAGAGGCAAGCTGAACGATCATATTAAAGCTTTTTTTTCAGACATATACTTGCGGTGCAGATGTTTCTCAACTCCGGTATATTATAGACTGAATACATATACTGTGCAATCCATACCGCGTATATGTGACTAATGCTATATTAAAAACGGTGGCGTGTTTGACGGTCTTTTAAGAGTTTTCGAGAGAATTTCTTTTTTCAAGAGCGACTGCACGAAAAATTAAAATTAAATTATGTGGACAAAAAATTTCGTAAAATTTTGATTTTTATCTTAATTTTGATGGATATGAATTTTGATCCTTCAGTTTACAGTGAGATACAGGAATTGGTCCAATCGGTGAGCTCTACACAGTTCGAATAATGAGTTCATATGGTACATTAAAAAGTTAATATTAATATTATTATTATTTGAGAAACGAAATTAAGTAAGTAAAGTTAAAACTTTGAAGGGTAATTTCGCTGACGGCAATTAATATCGATAATAAACATTTTAAATCGTTGATAATATACTCAAGCGACACTTTTGATACGACGTTCTATCGATCACAAGCGACGAGAAGTAGGTCTCTATATGTGGACTTTAAAAAAATGATGTTGACGGTCGAACACGCGTGCATAAAGGAAGGAGAGGTCCTTTTTTGTATCGTTTCTATCCGTAAATATTCGATAAGGAAATAAGGCTATGCATATAAAAGAGGGCGTTTCCGTCGGGGGGTTTCATAGTGGCACTTTGGGTCCATTTGGAATTGGCACCCCTATCCAACGTCCGGCTGGTGATGTATGGTCCACGGTGACCGGGCATCCCGCTGACCATCGCTACCGCTGCTGTATTTCTTTAAGGTCTTTCGTTTCAACTACGAAGAATGCATCACTATTCCCTTTTTCGATTTTTTTGTTATAAACATCGCATGTTTGCTTCGAAGTTATCAAAGTTTTAGGGTTTTTATTATTTTATCATAAAGTTATCGAACCTTTGTGTTCATTAACAACATTTTTATGGTTCCAGCAAAATCATATAGAACCTTTAAGGTTATTATTATATTGTTTAAAAAAAAACATCTTCACGACTTAAGTCCAACATTTTTCTATTTATTTACATATTAGAACTCCACTTACTAATTTTTATAAACTCTTTTTTTTTCATTTACTTGACTACATTTCGATCTTTAATATCGCAATAAAACAAAATTTCTATTTGCCGCTTTGATTCGTTTTTTTTTTTTTATTTAATAATTGTTCAGATCATTTTACTTGGTATTAAATAAATTTTGATTCTTTTGCTGATATTTATGCAAAGATTTTAGATATAGAAAACGATTGGATCTCAATTTAAGAATTTTTTTTGAATTTCGTTAATGCGGTTCGACGCTCTCGAAGATTCGATGGAACGCGTATCGAACGATAGAGGGGCAAAAGAGTCGTAGTTGAGAGAGTCGAAAAGCCGTGGATAAGATTATTTGAATATCCCATATTTAAGATTCGTCCGGCGTAGTACCGGAGCAGTGATTGTCAGGTTGGTAGGCGAGTCACGCGGCCGGCACGTCATACACGTCAAAAACCAACCCCGACGGTGGAAGCTAAGGCCGGGACCTCGGGGCTCTCTGGCTCACTGTATGCTTTCATTCGCTATTGCTTCCTGCTTCTGGACGTTACGCTACTCTACTCTGCCTCTGCCACTGACTGCTACCGCTGGCGAGGCGAGGGATCGCTCAGGCCACCCGGTTGGAGGCACTTTACATTCTATTTTCACGCTGTACTGACCCCGATGTATGCGACTTACGCTTTAACATATCCACAAGAGATATTGGCTGCTTCTTGCACGTGTTTTATCCTTCAAGTAGCCGCAGCCAAATCCATATATGCATTGTTTTAGCAAAAAGTTGAACAACGAGAGAATTTCAAATCACTGAAATCGAACTGTTACAACGTCTGTCTTTGCGGATATTCGATGAAAGATCCAATTTACATGGGATGGTTAGTAGGTACACCGCACACTTATGAAAGCGTTTTCAATTTTTTTTTTTATCCTTTCATGATATTGTTAAATTTTTATCGATTTTTAAGTAATTTAATGTTTTTTCAATGACATTGAATAATTATATTTCCGAAACAACCGTATAAAAATTATCAAGTTTAACTGGGACTCTCGGAGAGCTAAAAATGATTTTTTATATTCAACGCCCTCTGTTATGATTAGTTAGACAAAAGAAAAATGAATGAAAAGAAAAACATGAAGTTTCATTTTTTTTTGCGTTTGAGTGACCGCCGAAGGGATTGGATGATGCGACGAGGGCGAAAAGAAATCACATCGCATCATCGCTCCCCACCTAGTGCAGTAGTCCAGTAACGGCAAATGGGGCTGCTGGTTGCTATTTTATGCGTGTCACCGCCTCCGCAGTGTTTTCACGGGACGTCGAGCACCCCCTGGTTTTTTAGCCGAGAGCACCTCGTATAGTCTACAGGAAAAGCAGCGCGTTGGAGAATGCGAAAGGGGGAGGAGAGAGACGGGTGTCGGTGTCGGTAACTGAGTTAAATAACGCTACATTACCACCCTCTCTCCGATACAAGGGTTGTCCGAGTGTGAAATACCCTCCGGCTTATCAAACTCCCGCAGAGCTTTTTTTTTATTATACTCGCATCAAAACCCATATACTCGTTCGCTGTCCCTAGCGTAACTCGCCGACAGTAGAATATCTCCTCCCATTCATCGACGAGACCGCCATTGCGGTCAACGGCAAGCAACCACATCGGTTATTGACTCGCAGATATTTAATTTATTGACTTCTGGGTTATGCGCTTAAGGATCGAACGCATCCATGAATATTGTCTCCAAAGGACGCTTCGTTTTGTTCGAAAAAATATTTCGTCGTGTTGTAAAATGGACCACATAAAAAAAATCAGAAATCGCGTTTTCTCTACAAAAAGAAACCTTATTTTGTTTAAAAAGAAATCTCACCGCGCCTAAAGTCATTTCTCGATCGATTTCGATCTTCGAATTTCGACCACTACGCTACACGAAGACATTTTGCAAAACTGGACCCGTTGATAGGATTGACGTTGCGGACAAAAAATGATTTTATTTCCAATGAGGATGAGGTTGAACCTTAATTAGCTGAGAGGGTTTAATTGATTTAATTATTTGTTGAGGACCTGTTTAGTTCTTGGAGTAGCTAAAGGCACGCTTCGTCGGTCCCAGTGACTGGCGCCTACTTGAGCAAATCAATGGACAAAGCTACCTGCTCATCACCCATTGTCCCTGCGCTGCCACAATTACATCCGTCTAGACTCGGAGGAACGTTAGGTTTCTCGTGAAATGACAATTACATAGGAGCGTCTCTACTCGCGCCTCCCACCTGCGGAGATGGTATTCTGGCTAAGCGTCCTATTCTCTTCCGATTCTTGTACCGTTCGTTTCGTCAGTTCTCTCCCTTCCACCGGTTCCCATTGCGTGTCCATCAGCATTCATAAAAATACGATATGGCGAAAACACCAAACCTTTCATCTTTCTGCACACTATCGTCTGTGGTATCGACGTTTAAACTTTGTCATTTCCGTCGCTAATTTTTACCGCAGAGTATTTCTACCACTGCAGATTTTTTTTTTTTGACATTCAAATAAACTATTATCAGCTGTATTCGTCTGATTCCACAAATCACGAAACCCTAAATTTCGCAGTTTCGAGTTCACTTTCGGAGAAACTTCCCGTTTACAACTGCATTTAGACTATTTTAGGAGAATTCCACTTGTGGTTTTTTTCTTATTTTCTTTTTTAACACTAAAAAAAACCACACGTATTCGTGTAGTTCCTGAATTCATTCGTTGGGGTTGAAATAGATATTTAAAAAAAAACAATGCCTCAAGATGCGTGTAACATATTCGTCAAGGTGGCGTATGGAAATAGCAAATTTAGCAACAACTACTTGTTCGTTCGCTTTTAATGTTTTAAAGTACAAACAAATGAATATAAACACATGGAATATTTATTTCGTTATTAAATACTATTTTATATTTATTTTTTCGATGGTCTGCCTTATTTCCTGTGCTTTATAAAAGGGACTTTGGAAGAGGATTGAAGAAATCTGCTTCCGACTTTCCACGCGAGAAGGGTCAAACTTTGTGATACGGGCTGCGATGTATATACATATATATATAGGTATAGATATACAGGACATAGGGAGGAAATACGAAAAGCGACGACATGGAGGATCTCGCTACTCATCAGCCTGTTGCCGGAGCCCGTGGCCGCCCCTTCGCAGCCCGCTAGTACCACCGATCGGCAGTCTGTATATAAAAAAGAAGAGAAAAGCTCGAGGGTTGCACCCCTATTCGACTAGCCGTTCTTCACTGGTTCCCGCGGGATAGTACAAAGTTACCAACCCCTCAGTAACGCG
The DNA here is from genome assembly GCA_964006125.1 of Cryptus viduatorius. Classification (NCBI taxonomy): domain Eukaryota; kingdom Metazoa; phylum Arthropoda; class Insecta; order Hymenoptera; family Ichneumonidae; genus Cryptus; species Cryptus viduatorius. The sequence continues at coordinate 8,966,600 of OZ023220.1, forward strand.
GCAAGGGAAACAGATATATATATGGCGTGCTATGCTTTTTAGTCTTGCTTCGCGTATTGCGTCGCGTGCTGGTAGATAACGGGGTGCTAATTGATTATAATAAGCGACGAGGGCTAAAACGCGCGGGGGTGGTTGACGACCGGACGACCGGAACTCTCTTATCTGCGCGCAAAGTAAACGGAGGGTTCGAAAAAAAAGATTAACCGCCCGTTGAGCAGTTGAATTGCCACTTCCGGCAAAGCAGTTCATAATTTCTTCCAGAACTCCGAAATTTGTGGGGCCATTTGGGTTTCACACTTTCAACGAGAATTCAAAGCTTCTTTTTATCGAAGTCTGAAATCCTACAATTATTGTTCAAATTTAAAAAAGGAAAAATCTGCATCAATGCACGCTTACACCCGGAAAAACGATTTCTCGAATGTAGAAACTAAATCAACAAAGAAATGAGACGTCACTTCAAAGGGTTGAAATTTCGATGTTGGAAATGAAAGTTGAGTACAAATATTTATATTCCCTGTTGCGACTGTGAAAAGACAATTTTTGTTCGGGAAAAAAATTTTCTCAAATACGCGACGAATTTATTTATTATTGAATACAATTCGAATGATATCAATAAAATGATTAAAAATTGAGGAAAGGAAGATAATAATTGACAATCGACGTCGTACAGACGTTAAAAAAATAGTAATAAAAATTATCGCGCGTGAGAAAAAATTGTCAGTAACGGAGTCTGTTTGAGAAAGAAAAGAATTGTTACAAAAAAAAAAACAAAGAGAAAAGAAGAGAGAATAGGGAATGAAGAATAAATGGAGCCAATGCTCGGATGCTGTACGATGCTCTATATGTACAGTGGGCGTTGGCGCCATCATACTTTGCTAAAAGCGCGGGCGAACGTGCGCGTACAATAAGCCACGACTAGCAATTAACAATTAAACCAATAACTCCTGCAATTGGTGATTCCATCAATGCCGCTCTGGCGTGTGACGTTCCCACAGTGTTGCAGAACAACTAAGCGGAGGGGAAGAAGCCGCTGTTGGATGTTTCGTTTTTGTCGGTTTCTTTTCTCTCTTCCACGGTGTACTTCTCACATCTCATCTCAACAGACTCCTCCTACTTCGTCTTTTGCTTCCTCTGTGTTTGGCAATCCGCGAAGATTCGCGGCACGGAATACGACGAAACGATAAACACATATCTTCGTTCGTTTTTATTATCAAGAATTGACGAATTGGGTACACATCGGAGTGTGAGAAAATAATTGTCATACGAATAAACATTATTGACTTTAGGACAATCGTTAATCCAATCAATTAATAATTAATTATATATCTCTCATTTTTAACAAAACAAGAATTGCGAAACCTTTTTAAAAATATTTGCCGGCAAAAAATTGTTTCGATGTCCTTTTCATAAGTCAATCGAACAAAATTTCGAGTATTGTTTACTTCGGAACGATCCATTGTTTAATTAATCGATAGTGAATTTTTTTTTTAAATCTTGCGAATCATTTTTTTTTTTACCTTTTATAATCCATGGCGCCGGTGAATGGTTAAAGATTTGCGACAGAGCGTGAACCCACGTGTAACGATTAAACATTAATTACGTAATCAATATTTATAAAGTTTATTATCGAACGCAAACGCGAGATCGCGGAGTTATCGGGTTGGCGGGGGGCGCGAGGAGCAACAACAGCGGATAGCAGGGGATTAATTCGATTGTAAGCTTCGCGCGGGCACCGTATATCGCTTAATAGGCGCCGTATTGTTCGTAACGACGCAATAAATATGGACACGAGCAAATGAAGACGATAAATTGTCGAACGCCCCCGCTATGTTGGCAATATCCCTGTGTGTGTGTGTGCGCGCGCGCGTTGCTCTTGTCCTTTACCTCAGTCTTTCCGTTGCACTTTCGCTTTTCATCTCTGCTACTACTCATATTTTATCTTTCTTCATTGCTTCCCCGCTTTCACGTATTGTATTCTGCGCGTTTTATCACCAATCGCCACTTGTCAATAAAACGGTAAAACAGCGAATAAAGTCTTTTCAACTTCGACGCCGTTATCATCGTCACGACTTCTTGTAGTCATTCCGCAACCATCTTTTTTTTTTTTTTCATAATTGGTTATGTTGATGATATCCAAAGATGCCGAAATTCTAGGGAAACAACTATACTTTTAGGGAATTTATTTTGTTTCGCTACCCTTTTGTTCTTCGATTCGACAAAATAAAATGTCGATGAAGTAAATACACTAAAAACAAAAATAGTAAAAAAGCCAACAATTTTAACTACGATCTAAATTCTCTGTGTAGTCCATAAAATGTTGACTTTTTATTTAAAAAAAGTCACTTACGCGCTACCTCTATTTTAAACGATTTAATTGCCATTATTTCTCCATCGAACAATTTCCCACCCCTCTTTTTTGCATCTCCGTAACGACGTCATAGTTCAGACACGTGTTCGGCGAATCGTTGCCGCAAAAGATACGTTCATGTATGCCGTCTAGCCATTTAAAAGTACACACAAGAAGCGTAAAACGGAAGTAAAGTTGCTCATTCGACATTGTATCGCGATCTCGCTCCGGGCAACTCGTCATCGGCTTGTAACACTCTACAAGCCGTGAGAAATATACGAGAGAGATGCCCGGAGGAAAAGACGGATCTTGGAACGTGCGCGACTCTCGAGAGCATTACCCACACACATACACATCTCTCTTCTTTCACTCAGTCTCTGTCAGTCTCTTGTTTCGCATCTTGCGTTCCTCGCTTCTCGTCTCTTCACCGCGAACGCATTCGTCCATCTCCTTCGATCTCTCTATACCTTTGCGCCGTATTCCAAGAAAGAGCCACTACTCGTTTTCATTTCTCCTTACGCTATTAGCCAAAGCCGTCTTTACGTGTCTACGCCAATCTCTCGAAGCATCGAAGGGCCTCAATGCCGATCTCGTAATATTTTGCTCGATTCTCTCCGTCATATATATTACGATATTTCTCCGTCACTCTTATGAATATTGCAGTACATGTAAGTTTTGCCGGAGTCTCAATGCAAGACGAAAGAGTGAGAGAAATTCTACAGGGTTCTTGCGGAACTTTTTGGGACGCGTGAGACGAATGCACGCGCGGAAATTATTGGTAATCGATTGGAATCTTCAATCCACCGGACAAGAATTTATCTTTATCTTCGAATCGTTAAGACTCGCAGAATCATAATAAAGAGTTTCAGCGAGTTTTTTTTTATTACACCGGTATGTGCGCAGCTTCGTCAAAATATGAAAGGATTCGACCGCTCGGCTTCTTCGATCAAAATCGACGACAAGGAGGTTATTATTATAACATTTTTTTTTTGTAGTCATTGAACTCTTTGATAAAGTGTGATTCGCGGTTTGTATATTTCAGAAATCGATTTTCTCCACGCGTTTATTATCAATAGATATTTATACAAATCCGTCGAATGGATTTTTCGATTCCACAAAAGTTGGAGCACAGAATTTGCGTTTTTTTTTTTTTTTTTTCTTGACGTCACATGTGGATTGAGTGAGTTAGAATGGAAAATCGAGGGATTGAAAAGGAGGGTTGTCCGCGCGCGACTCGAAGAAGCGTTTACCCCCGCGGGAGGTATATATGAGGTTCGGTTGGTTACCAGGGCTTTTCGCGGACTATGGACTTCGAAATTTGAATAACAACGTCCTTCTGTGGTCGATGCGAACTCTCGCATCAATGACTCGACCGGGTCCTTCCACTCTGGCGGGTTTTCTGTCCTTTTACATTTCTATGTGAAATTTTGCATTCGAAACGCGACCACGTAGAAGCCGCTACGATTCATGACGATTCGTGACCTCATAAATGGTAAATACCGCCGCAGCTTTATATTTCGAAATGTTCCGATCAATTTCAATGTGATAATCACCGATATGACTCTCCGAGTTAATCCGTTAACGGACACTATAAAAGATTGCTTCATCGACTAAAAAAAGCTTTTCTATTTTATCATTTCCATTTTTTTCGAAAATTTCTTGAACGAAATTGCATTTTTTTTATTATCATTCCGATCTAAAAATTTCGAAAATTTCAAAAGTTTCCAATTAAATGGAGAAAAAAATATATTGAGAAATTCGAAAATAAGATTCCCACAAATGTTTGCCACTAAAAAATATGCATAGATCGATAGCAAGTGAAATCCACTTATACGACATTCCGCGTTGCGACAATCGTCGAATTCCCATATGAAAAAGAATCTTTCGTCGTTCACCCCTGCATATAAAAGCGAACACTTCGTCTTTCATGCACGAACGCGAGCCAAGGGACCTCTGTCTATCTGGCCGCCGCTGCAGATTCATGTAGAGAGAGGAGCTTTAGGGACAATTTTTTTTTCGCGGACAAAAGAAGTTCGAACTTTCCCAGCGGATCTCAAAATTTTGACAGGTGTGACTGCTTCTTCGTGGCGTGAATAAATCATCATAGCGCACCGAAGAAAAAAAAAAAACGAATCGGTTCGATTTTCAACGGATGAATGCAAAAATAAATTTATTCAAATTTATTCAATTAAAAATAAAAAAAAAATCAATAATAATAATAATCCGTTAATGAATAAACAATGTTTATTAAGTAATTTAGTAATTTATAGTTATTCCAATTTTTTTCTTTTTTCGATATAAAAAAAAAATGTTTCGATCTCTGCAGAAATAAGTTTGAATCAGATTTCGTCGGAACGTCGCGCCCTAAATGCGAATACAAACTCCTATGAGAATATAAGAATTAGGGAGATATAACAATTTTTACCTTACGCGGTCATTCGGTATTTTCGCGATGGAAACAACTGCTGTAGAGGGGGCGATGGGGAGGGGAGATGGTGGCGCTAGTCGATCGGAAGTGTGTCAAATTACAGAGTTCCATGGTATTAATGACTCCTAATGACATGCCCCCTCTTCTACTCTTCCACCTCCGCTGGAATTTTTCATCGCACTCTCTGTTGCCTCCTCTCGTTGCTCCTTTGACTGACGCCCTTACTCGTTGCTCGTTGAAAGGATATTCCTTTCTTTCTCTCTCGCACATGGGCTGAGGGCCTCGTAGGAACTAAGCTAAAAGTAGTGCTCCAAGGTTGGTGGCCTTTCTCGCCTCGAGAGCGAAAGAGATGCATCGCAAAGTCTCCGGACTCTTCGTTTCTCCAACGAACAGAAACGAAGAAGATCGGCAGAGAGGAAGAGAGAGAAAAGAGTGAGAGGAAGAAAGTGCCGAGGCACCGGCCGATTCACGGAATCCACATTAAAATAAAATTACTAATTGACGAAGGCTAATAGCAATAAGACAAACAACGGGGCTAAATGCTATAAAGTAAAACACAGGTTCGCAATACTCGGGTATCGTCCGTCTCACTTTCGTCTTCTCTCTTCCTTCCTTACCATCGCTTCTGGCCCTTTCGTGGTTTTCTATATTCCTTTTTTTTCGTTCCACCGCGAGAAGCTTTTTCTTTTTCTTTCGCTCATTCTGGATAGAGGCGATTCACTAGTAAGCAGATATATCGACGCTCCAATCGTACTCTCGAAGCTCCGCGATCGCTTGTTGAGCGAAACAAGCGTAGAGATTTTTTTTTTCTGTTCTCTTTTTTACTTCACCAATGTGTAGACAAAGGGCGAGGGGGAGGAAGAAAATGAGACGGTCCTCGCGAACGGTAACGAGAGGGACGAAACAATTTACGTCGGTAAAGTAGTTTTGCGTTGCGTGAACCGCAGTTGCTTGACGTTTTTGCGAGTTTCAATGATGCTGATCGAACGCGGAGAAAAAACGAAATGAACCTAAAAAAGATTTTTTTTTTTCAAGCCGATTAAAGGTTCCGAAAAGTATGGAATTATATTTTTTTGTAACCTTCCTCTCTGTTGTAATGCGCAGGATTAATATTTTCAACGTTTTCGTAATGAAATCGATACGCCAGAATGTGAAGAGAGTGTGAGGCGAAGTTTTACGCGGATTGGGCGAATATGATAACAATGACGGGCTCTCGAAACCAAACGACAGAGTATGAAATTGACGATACATCGAAGAAATCGTTATAACAAAAGTCGTCTGTGCAGCAAGACCTAGTAGGATGTCAAGTACGGTGACGTCCGAGACGCCCTCTCGATCGTTCCTCTCGATCTATAGACACGCGGTAAGACACGTACGTCTCTATTGGAACCCTCGTAAAAAAAACGACACAAAACGGGGGCACATCGTCCCCGGATGAGTTTAAGGACGTTAAAATCAGCAAAAAATCTTCGGAAACTCCGATAAAAACTTCGGAACATTGATGAGATTCGATTCGCCTTGTCTAAAGCATCATATTTCGGATTGGAAAAAAACACACTCGCCCTTTGAACATTATGCGTTTCAACTTTGGAACTTTAAGATTCAATATTTCATGTACGCTGTCTAAAAAATTGTTCACTTTAATAATATTTTCTTAAAAATCCATTAAATCGTCGAACAATTTATTTTCATTCAAAGAATCGACACGAACCGTTATTTTTTTTAAATTTGTCATGAAGTCGAAATCATAATAAAAATGGTGTCAAGGAACGCGAAACTCGAAGAAGAAATATCTAAGTTGTGCACTTCCATCGGATCCAGCGAAAGCCTAAAGGCGTTTTTTTTGTCAGCGTTTTGTTTAAAATTGCTGCGAATTATCGTTCTCGCGTCTGGGGGGGGGGGGGGGGGGGCTAAGTCACCCTGGATATACGTCCCGTTTACGAGCTTTCGTTCGCTCTGATAGGTGAATTTTCGGCGAGTTACTACGAACCAAGTATAATCCTACGTATAACTAATAATAGTACAAATACGACCTCTGCCGGGGGTTGAGTGGAAATTTCAACGGTTTCTGTACACCTTCGAAAATCCCCAATGGTCTTTGCAAAATGTCCTTTTTTTTTTGTTTCTTTTTCGAGGCTGCATTTCGCTTCGTATATCCCTCCCAATCTCGTTCGGGAGCAAATGACAAACCCGCGTGCCGTATAGCGAGGAGCAACAGTGTAATTGGCTTTATGACATAGTTTACGTGGAAGAAAAAATTAGCGAAGCGATAAAAAGAACGAACAGGACGAGGAGGAGGGTGAGGGCAGAGCTGTAAATCGTCAACACAGTTGCCGCAGGAATTCGCGGTAAATTTATATACTTATACGCCGACTGAAGTATGGGAAGAGCATTTTTTTAATATCCTCGTATTTTTCATTTTTTCGACCTTGAAGATTATTTCTGTTACTCCCGTATATGGCAATTTAGCTGAACATTTGATTGAGTTTTGTTCAGAAACGTTTATTAATTCCAGAAAAAAATATAAAAATGTTTGCACCCTTATTTTCAATCAGGTATTACTTCGTCGGGAACAAACAGTTTTAAGCTTTTTAATAGTAAATTCGATACGGCAGAATGTGAACAACATGTTTATCGATAAATCGCAGAAATTCGATTAATATTACAAAAATTACCGGGCAAAAACTAAACACCCATCAGAATTCTTGTCCGATTTCAGATTAATAATTTCTTCGAAGTTTTTTCGAAATTCAAAAAAATGCACTCACCTTGCATAGATTCTGGAGATGCCGGCTCCGTGTCGATCCTTCCGAGCGCATCGCTCGCTGTAACAAAAAAAAAATTATTTTAATAATCAATCGTTAGTGATTTTTTTCTTGACCTCATAGTAAAAAAAAACGACCAATCCAAGTAATCTATGCTCCACTTAATTTTTATGTATCGGATATTTTTTACATTCGAGAAAAATGAATATCGCGCGAAAAATTAGCGCCCAGCGTGGGACAACGAGAAGAAACGAATGTGGAATGCGCAGGAGGGTGAATATTTTTTCTCGACAAAACGAGATACTTATCGACGTAAACCCTCGATGGGAATTATGCTAAAGTGGATCCAATCAATGGGGACACATGGCCTTTATTTCGTAGCATCTATCGTGAAGTTTTATTTCCGATAGTTTCAATCAAGTATTCCGAAAAAAAGGGTCGATGTCACCCCAAAAGCTTTGTGTGCTCCGAATGGACGCACTTCTAGGATCAATATTCAAATAATCTATTCTACCGATTGAGAGAAAGAACGAGGATAGGAAAAGCGTGCGAAAGTGGAGAAGGAGTGTGGCGCTGGAGAGACTGTTGAGAGGGGATGATGGTGATTCCGCGAAGAGATGACCACCATACGTCACCGGGAAGGGATAGTATGACCATAGGGGGTAAGGTAGAACCACCTACTGGCCCCTGGGGGCTCGCAACTCACCCCGAAACGACGACTGTATTCAGATAATCCTACCTCCGCCCTCCTACACGACGGCGATCCCGACATTTCAATACGTCCGCCATATAGACTCCTTTATACGGCTTTAGAAAAAAAAAAGATACTGTATATGTCGGATGCGGATACTTTACCACAGATTCCGAAGATCTAAACAATATATCTGACAAGATGCCAATGTATTCACTTTTAATAATATCCAAATTTCTACGCCGCCAAACCAAACACTCTGCTTTAGTCGAATCGATCTGTAGCTTCGCTCCGATCGTCTGTAAGCGCTGTTCTAAATTGTGTTACGCGATAAGTTTAACTCATGCGAAACTCTACTCTATCCCCGTTTGAGAATCGAGAGCGTTAGTGTCGGTGGCCAGAGTCGCGATGCCAGTCAACAGACTGACCTTTATGAATACTAAGGAGAGAATACAAGACCTGCGCGCCTGCATTGTGCTGCACCGCAGTCACGCGATTCGCGGTTGTCAGAAAAAAAAAAAAAAAAACTCGACGATACGTTGCGAGTAACGTATAAACCCAACAGTATGAATAATCCAATCGAATATCCATCATCGCTGGTATATTACATCAGTCTCGTCAATTTCTAGCAGAACCAACTTCTCGGTATTCCAATATCAAAGTCAATCATTTATTTGTTACGTTCGATCTATGCCACGGCTATCCTGTGTGTACATAGAATATGTATGGTCTTTGAAACATTCGCCAGACAATAATTAAGGTTCGACGAGGTCGCACGACACAAAACTCGTGAAATATGAAAAACGACTTCACTGTATATATACCTTTTTTTTCCCACTGCATAAACGCATATATCTGCGGCTTTGCGGAAATGACCGACGTCTGGACACGTGAATAAGTCGTATGTACGTACACCTTATTCCCGCTCGTCCCGCTGACATTAAACACGTCGTATAAGGATATTCGTGCAGCGAAGAAATGGTTCCGTGCGAGGAAAAGGTACACAGGGAGATAAGGACGGCTTGTACATCTTCACGTTCAGCTATATCCACTTTACGACACTCCGGAGGATTCTCCTACAGCGCAATAATCTATCGATTGGAACCTTACGTTTTTTCTTTTTTTTTTTCTTTTTTTTTATCCATAAAATATTTTACTAGCCGAGACAGTCTCTCTATCGGGTAGAGAACCGTGTCTTCGTATAGCTTCGTATAGCTTCGGAAAAATATAATAGAACCCTTTTTTTCAAATAATTGTATGATCGACATGGTTTTTTCCTAAAAAAAATAGTTCCGAAAAAAAAATCGCTGTTCAGACAATTGAAATTTATTAGCTGCACTGTGCATCAGTTGCAAGGACCGCGAAGTGTGTTTATAATCGATTCTTTTCTATATCGTTAAAGAAACAAAACTTTAAGGTCCTTATATGCATTTTTTAAAAATCGCATTTCATTACTACTGGAATTGTAAATTGTTCGTAAATTCGTGAAAAGTCTCGTAAATTTTTAGTCGTCTTATTGATCTTAATACGCAGATACGTGTATCTATAATACATTTTTCCTTTCATCGCGTAGTAACTAAACGTCTTTAAAGTCTTTTCATTCGTGTATAAAGCCGGACGGAAGTTATCGAAGCATTCGCACAGTAACTTATTGTAATAATATAGGCTCGATCGACGGAGGGTCGATTCCAGTATATATTCCAATGTGCATGTTTCGGTCGTCTTCTTCTATACCTCTCACCATGAATACGAGATGCGGGCTTTGAATCTGGTTTGCGTGGTAAGAGGCACGGTGCGCGGCCGGTCATCAATTTTTAAAAACCACCCATATGGAAACCACGTTTCGACTACGTAGCCACCCCCTCCCCTTACTGCCCAACGGTCTTCTTACCATACGAAACACACGAGCGAAGAATCATTCCATACGAAATACGCGTGAATATTAATAAAAAGATAGTATCGTCTGTTCGTTTTTCACTACAGTGAGATGCACGGAATTGCCTCCATCGTCTTGCATTCGCAATTCGAAATCGTTGCAGGCATCGATTTCGTAAACTAAAACTTATTAAGATTCGTAACAAATTTTTTTAATGTAAACCAACGATATTTGCAACAATTGCATTTGTTTTCGCCGTGAACAATATTTCTAATCGTTTGGCGATGTATTTCAAGATGAAAATTTATCAGATTGTTGTTCAATGTTGTTGTTTTAAAAATTCAGCGACAAATATCCCGACAAAGATACCCAAATGTCCATAAAGATAAAGAATTGTGTAATATTCGGGGAATGGATACTGCAGAGGGGTTGATAATGGCGGCCGTTATGAACAAAATCAAGGCATGTGCCCGTAACGCCACCCCCTTCGGCACCGCCTCCCTCATCTGGCGTTACCATAGTGATCGCCTTGTTCGCGAAAGAGAATTCCATCTGCCAAGTTGTAGTTTTGCAAAGTCTTTCGCCTCAGTCTCTTTATCAAGAGGGTGAAAGGGTTATTTTTTCTTTTCTAAAAGTTCACCTTGCCGATTGAAGTCCCTTATTTCCACTTCTGACATTATATAGCAGTGGAAATACTCCATTTTTATTTATCATAAAGAAAACACCGATTTACCTAAATCGATAGTAATTTCCGTCGTTGAATTTTTTTTCACGCACAGAAAGAAAAAAGCATTTAATCCAATTAGGAAAATTTTGCACAATAGGAAAAAACAGGCAGGAAAAATATAGTGAAAAAGAAACGGGCATATCGTGATCGATCGATCGATCATGCGTTTCCTATACGTCGTGTGTTGAGAAGCAAAAAAAAAAGGCTGATGGATTTCAAAATAATTGCTGTCCGACATCGTCACAACGGACACAGACCAACTATCGCTAATATGTCGCTGAGTAAGGGATGTTTCATCCGTGTCGTCGGCGCGATCACGCCCTTTCGCAGATGGCAAACTACGTTTACATTCTCCCTCATTCCTGTCGTTTCATATCGAAAAGCGTGAACCGGGGTGTCTCGACGAAATTCGTAGCGAATATTGAGGAGACCGGGGGGGGGGGGGGGGGGGGGGGGGGGGAAGAGGGTATATAGATATACAGAGAATAAAAATGGTCGTTTAGGCGCTATGACAAAAATTATTGGAAATTGATGAGACTGTGGAACGCGTGCGCGCTGAATACATATATGGAAGTACTACGAAAATTTTATTATTATATCGCAGTAGTAGCATGTAGAAACGTTATATGCAGAAGGGTTGGGGGGCAATCGGACGCGTGCCGTGCGCGTGATGTTCAAGGAAAAGGGTCGAAGCCCTCTCAGCCCTTTTATTGGTATCGAGGACTACTGCGCGCGAATAAAAAAAACACCCCGGTTTATATCGTATACCACTGACGTCTCAGACCTCTCATCTGAAAAAATGTTACTATTTTATTTAGCATGGAATTACAGAGAATTTAAATGAAAAATGGCGTTTACCAAAATTTTTTTTTTACATATCCATCGAATTAAAAATTTAATCTTTATTGCCATTGTAGCACTTCTACTACTTCCAGAAAATCCCAATTTTTCCAAAATTGTATATAAAAAAAAAATACGGAAAATAATTTCATTATTTATTCTTTAGTACCTTTTTGCCGAAAAATGATGCAATTTGTGTTGAAAGAAAAAAAAATTCCATACGTATTCGGTGACGAATTTTAACCTCTCCAAGTGCACTAAGTTATTCAATGGCATTTAATGTACGTAAGAGGTATATTGCATTTGGTCTCAACTCAAGCCGTATATGCGAAGAGACCGCCAACATCATAAATGAACTCGCGGCAATGAACTTACCGATTTGAGTTCTATTCTACGAAATCCCCCCACTAAGAATTCGCGCACCGCCCAACGAGCATTCTCCCTCCCGCCGCCAGCCAAGAGAAGAGACTTACCAAGAAACGTAATTTTCGAATTGAATTACTTCTCTCGCAGCGTAGAACAGGAACGCAGAACCCGAGAGAGGCCGCGCGCCCAGAGAGCGTCGGCCAGAGTGGAAAGCATTCTCGGGGAACTTTATCGTCTTTGGCCCGTTGGACGGTATATACCGACGCACGATTCTCTCGTTCTCTTCGTTAAGTCACCGTGAAACTGTGCAGGCATCGTCGTTGCGACTGCTACTATAAAATATACGTGCGAAACGAGTTTCCACACGGATGCTAAGGCTAAGGGTATATATCGCATCCGTTGAAACTGTAGTGGGGGTTATGGATGTTTTATGCTTATGCCGGGTTACAGAGTCTGCAACGGTGAAATCGACTGAATTTGTGCAGTGAATGCCAGTAAATTTGCAGCCAAAACCTTAGTAAACTTTGCGGTGCAAAATTTCTGTAACCTTTCTAAGGTTAACACAGTTTCGCGTGTTGCCGAATAGTATTCGGCAACTCAGCTATATAACGTTATTGGTACATGAGCAATTTACGGGTGTCTCATGGCCCCTTAACCTCTCTAATTCCTTTTTCTTTGAGGGTTTTTTTTTTTCAATTAATTTAGCTTATCGTGAATTATTTTATTTAAAAAATGGTAAATTTTCTGCCATTTTTTTTTAAAGTACCTACTTGCAGTTCGAAGAAACCGACAAGTGTATAATGCGAGCGAAGTATTTTGCACGCTGGGATGGTGAATCTTGAAAGGCCGAGAAAGAAAAGAGGGAAGCGGTAGAGGGAAAGGGGGGGGGGGGAGGGGTAAAATGGACGAGGGTGGCAAAGCATAAGTGCTTCACGCAGCGAAGTAATGGAGTCGAGTTTCGTTAGAGAAACTCTTTATGTCTCTCTCCGCCATGCGCGATTTTTCTCTCACACTCTTTTTTTCTTCCCTCTTGAAATGTAATCCAATACCGTGGCTACGGTAAAAGTAGCAGACGCACTCGGATAAACTCACTGCAGGATATTACTCGACATTGCACTTTGACTATTCACACATTTACTGTACTACTGCGCCATCGCTGCACACAATGATTTTGGCCGGAATTTTCAAGACGGACGCATGGACCGATCCGCGATGAATTTAAACCTTAATGAAACATATTGATTTGCCTGGGCGTGGGGATCGATTAAAAACAGATTTATGAGTAGAGGAATGTGCAATGAATCATGTAGATGATCGAAACGCAAATGATTTCAACATCAAAGGGATGTGTGGACTGAAGCGCGATCGATTTCGGGTAAAGTGCAGCGAGCCGATAAATAAATGGAAAAAATCGCCTTCGCACAAACGTCTGAGGCGTAATTGTTAATTATGGTTAGAACTTGTAACCGAGAAGATAAGAATGAGAAATGCAACGAGTCCATGAAATTCTGCGGTCTTCATAACAATATCAGTGTTTCGATAGAGTGGGTTGGATACGCGTTTGTATTGCAGAATAAATGCATCAACGTAACAACTTCTACAAGTTGTATGAAATATTTATGAAAAATGCAAATAGATTGGGTGTATTTATCATTAAAAAATAATAACAGATATTTCGTGTTAATTGGAACAATGGGGATACCGACGTGCTTCAAGTTTGTAGTATAACGCCGATTGAGAGCGGAGTGGGAGGAGAAAAAGGAGAGATAAAGAGATGCCGGTAACCCCGGGAGAGTCCTGACAATTAAACTTGATACGCCGCGGAGATCCTGATGCATACCATAAACAAGAGTTCTACAGTCGAGCCGCATTCGAACCCCTCTTTTCCCTGTGTCGACGCCACGACGATGCCGAAGTGTGCGTTGAGATACAGAGCCGCTGCTCATAATTACGCGGTAATTAGAGAGGTTTGTCGGCAATTAACTTCGTGAATATCATGGCGAGGCTCGTGTCGCATCAACCATTCTGCTTTGATCGTAACTGTGGTAGTATAGCCGTAAGCGTTATATAGATCGCACTCGATCGAGATTAGGAAAGCCGCGTGTTTTTACGATGCAACCCTATTACAAAAACATTAAAAAAAAGGATTTTTTTCTGTAGATTGCACACTTTCTTTTCCTATCGTGTCAGCAATAGCAATAAATTGTTTTCTTCGCATGTAATACAAGTATAATAATATTAATATTGTACTAAATTATCATTTTACATTTTATTGCATGAAGCATTGTAAAAGAAATTCATAACAGCAAAAAAAGTATAAATACATTTTAGAAATGGGTGAAAATCGTAATATTGACAATTTTTCGATGTGCTGCGGGCCGATAAATTTCAAGTCGGTAGGGGTGTTCTCTGAACACAACACCTAAAGATACAGCCACAGCGGCTTATTAAGGAAACGAAATGAAAATTTGATACCCAATAGAACTTCTCTGCACATTTAAAATTATCAAATTAAATGTGAACGATGATAAAAAAATAAGTTATTGCTTATTGGATCGACTAGAAAAAGTTACGAGAAAATGTTGCAAAACGGCGTCTCTTGAAGCAAAAATGGGAAAACTTCGTCTCGAAGCGAACCTAAGTAAGAGAAAAAAAAGAAAAATGGTATATTGCTTCGGATTTTTCGCGTTTTCCCTTAGACTTCGTACTATGCCGTTAGCAGTTATCGCGCGTCTGTAGCTACAGATAATTCCCCGGGCTGGCAAAAAGTTTCTAATGACGGAAAATCTAATATATATACCGGTCGGAGAAAGGAAGAAGAATGAGGGAATGGGCTTTCGTTGCTTACTCGGGCCGCTCTGTTCGTTCGCTCGCCGCTTTTCTTGTAATTAAGTTATAACGCGGCGGGTACCCGGGGGGTGGGGGAGGAGGGTATCAGAGCGGCACCAGAGGTAGAGGCCTGGCAAAAGCGAGAAAACGAGAAGACAGAGACAAGCATCGAGGCGCCAAACAAGGAGAAACAGAAATAAGAGAAACAGAACAGAGAAACAGACGGAGAAGTGGGGGCCGGCATTCGCGAGGAGTGGAAAACAATAAGGGTCTCTACTAATCCGGACGATATATTATATCCGACGTGAGTGGTTCTGGCAGGAGGTGAGGGGGTTGCAGAATGGGGATGGTAGTAAGTTGATGTGGGGGGACCATCGTCCAGCGGGCCAACCGCGGGGGTGAGTTTTTCCGCAGTAGACGATTGGTTAATGTCGCAAATGGCAAAGGAAAATAGAAAGAGCTTTTCTGCCAATGCTTTGGCGGATGTGGAAACGCTAGCAATAGCATCGGGATTCGTTTTCTCTTGGTCATTGGCACATTCGTGTGACATCGATAAATTGAGACGCAGAGAAGCGTTTGTTGATTTGGGAGACCGGGGCTATCTAACACATTTCGCTATTATACTATTTCATTTTTTTCTCCACATTTTCATGTGACAAGCAATATTTCCTTTGATGGGAGTCTCACGATGTTCGTTTGTTCATTAATAAAATCATTACATCAATGTTAATTCCATTTTTCACTTCTCACAGACGATATCACAAATTTTACTTTGTAAAGTTAATCGAATTTCCTTCAATTTAGATTTTGATTTCCATTTGAGACTAAAAAAACATTTTTTAATTTGTCCTTCGATACAAAATCACAGCTGAATGTTATCTGCTTTAAAAAAAATCATGAAACCTTCTTTTGCACATTTTTTTTCGTAATTTAAGTCTGCATGACTCAAACATCGCATGCAAGGATTACACGAACTTTCGCTCCGGCATTTATCAAGACGTGATTATCAACAATCTTTGAAAAAAACCGCCACACCTCTCATCAATGCCATTACTTAATTACAGCCTGAAATCTTACAAAACATTGTGTTACAAATAGCCCTGGTGTTCGGTATATTAGATCCCAATAAGCTTCGCAATGCCCTCCCCAATATAAAAGAGTCCGCAAAACATTGCTAATTTCGCGTCTATATCACACACAGTGAAAGATGTTCGAGCTTACGAAAGTCTCGAGTTTGCCCGGGAGAAAAGCTCGTTTGGTACTCCTGTCGATAATTATCGTAGCGTGCAAATATCGATATTAACTTCCCCCTCCCCCCACCCCTTTTCCAGCACTCGCGCGCGCGAGAGGCAACGCTTATTGTGATGGAGAATGAGAGAAAAACGAGCGAACGAATCGAAGAAATGAACGGGGAAAAAAAAAGGAAAGCGGCGAGAGAGTCTCGATTGCTTGCGAAGTCTGGGCGAGGCGTGTGTGTCGATGGGAAGAGTGAGAGAGCCCACCACGGCGCGTTGCCTGATGCCGTCGGACGAACAACTCAATTGCGCGAAATCGAATTGGCAACGGCCCTGGGAGTAGGATGCAATTAATTAGTTCGGTGCGAGCCGCCATTTTGCTTCTGACGCACGGGAGAAGAAAGATGCCGAGAAATATTATTTTCTTGATAAAGGTGAACTATATGTACTATTATTGCCAGCCAGACGGGAGAAACGGGCGGAAAGCTCACTGGTTCGCTGGTACTTCCTCTTGTAATAGCGTCCGAAGAAGTAAAACGTCTGTCTGTCCGTCTCTTTGCTACTTCCGGTCAATAATTCTTCACAATAATCATTTCCTCGGTGCTCTTTGCGTTCTACTTGCTTTCTAATAAATATTAACGCTATGTGCACTTGTAAATTTCTTGATTTCGTAATTTAATATAATTCAACCATTCGGAATGTATTTAATTGCTCTCTGTGAGAGGGCTTTGTTAAAATTTCCGTCGGCTAACAAATTAATTAACTTTGTCAATTTCCTTGAACGCGGTGATAGGAAGTTGAAGTTTGTATGTGTAGTAGGAAATACAGAAACTCGAAACATTGCGAAATTTTTATTTAATTCATAGCTCGGTTACCGAAATTATGATTTTCAACATTCATTATTATTATTTCACGTCGCTTCGGAAAACAGAAGAAATGCGAATGATTTCAACGTTGTGATAAAAATTTACGAAAAGGTAAAAAAAAATATAAATGCAATGTTGAAATATTGTACTAGATATCTAAAATGGAACCGTGGATAGGGGTAAAGAATTTTTTTTTTATTTAAGTAATATAGAGATCCGGTTAACGAGGCTAGCCAACTCATAACGCTTAATTAAGGCGCTGTATCGAAGTAGGAGGGGTACAACGCTGCCGGAGGTATGAAACGCTTGTGCCTCGATGTCGAGGCAAGAGGACTTCGTATCGAAAGGGTGTGTGGGGGGTCTTGTGGGGGTCACCGTGCACGCGATCGTGACCAGGCAGCGGTTAAAAGAGGCCCCAGGAACGCGGCCAGATCTCACGATAACGATATTCGATAAGACCTGCCGCCCTCCCAAGATCGCGGTCCCGCACAAATGAGCGTAAGAATGTAAGAGCAACAAAAATAAATAAAATAAAAAATTCAACCAATTTTTACCAACGAAAAAAAATCATTTCATTTTGCGTTCGGCGATAGAAATGGTGATAAGATATAATAGAAAAATGATTCGTTTTTTATTAGCAGACATACTATCCGTCCGGCAATTTTTGCTTTCAAAACCCGAATTTCAAGATCGATGTATTTTTTTTTTTTGCAAAATATGAAATCGACTGAAAATTTAATGTTACGAGACACGTCAATGTTGTTCAATGCTATTTATTAGTCTTAATGCGGTTATAAAATCGAATGTTAAAAATCTCATGATTCTCAAGCCCTGGGAACCGAGCATTACGTGCCACAAGCTGCATAATAAACACACGCAAAAGCACAAGCTATCCCTTTAAGAAATTCCGGGGTTTCGCCTTGAATATTAATGCTTCGGGGTGGTTGGTCCAACACATAGAGAGTACACAGTGGGTTATGTCGAAGAAGTTGGAATGTATGGAGGAAATATGCGAAGACGAAAGCAGAGTTCAATCGAAGTTTTCGAATTTCAAGCCATTTCATACGTTTATGTTTTTTATTGCTGGACATAGATAGTTAACTGGTCAAGATTACTCGTTGCGCGATATGCGCCGATTGTGTCGTTACACTATATTGAAATTTTCAAAATTTGAAATGATCGTTGTATTCATTTTTTAAATTTTCTAACCTCAAAACTATACCTTGCGACTCGCGTTTTTTTGGTCGAAAAATTCGAAGGAATTGACCGATTAAATTCTTAATAAGGGAACTCTTTCGCACGCGCTAAAGAACATTGACTTAACCTATGGCAATCTTCGTCACTGATAACATTACATTTAATTGTCGATAAAAAAAAAATTTCCGTGCGGTTTATAGAGAAAGTATGAATTATTATTTGTTTATTTTTTTATTTTATAATAATGTGTATCGATTAAAGTTCGAACAGTTTCACAAATATTTCACCTGTTTAAAGCCGTTTTGGGTCGCTTCGGGTTCAGGAGTTACAATAATTCGGACGTATTGAAACGCGTGAATTACGCGAAATGAAAAGTCCGAACGAGTCGGCAACTCTGTATAGCCTCATACATTCGAGGTATCCGAGTAATCCACGAAAGATCGACGGACGAGAGCTGGCAAAGTAAATCCATCGATAACGCTGAGCTAAAGTGACATGCGAACCCATCGGCGATAATCCTTTTAAACTATCGTTATAAGCCTACGTGGAAACACCGCAAGTGCAAACGAATAGAATATGCTTCACGGGCATTGAATAATTTTGAATTTATAAAATTCATGAAATTTCATTAGCATATTCGCCGAACAACGAATCCGATACTGTGAACATTTTTATCTAAGATTATCGTCATTGTGGATTTTTTCGTCCGTCTGATCTAATCAGGAATTATAAGATTAGGATGTAAGAACAATGAGACCAAAAGAGATTATCGGGACCATTGATGTGGTAAAATTTTTCGCAGTATTATAACTGTTGAAATCGCCATTTTTATTAAATGTATTGTATCGATAGAAATTCGCTGCAGTTGTAAGTAAATGAAACAATAGGTACCATTAGTTGTGAATAACTTACTAAAATAAAATAAAGGTCTATCGAAATTTATCTCGATTTAAATCATTCAAAATTATTCTCGTTAGCGAAAAAAAAAAAAAAGATGGTGAATCAAGTACCACGGACCGGCGATCCGCGAGGGAGAGATGTAAGCAGACATAAAGGCGATGTTGAATTGCTCACCCCAAACGCAAATCCAATCGCGCGTGGCGTGTTCATCTGATTCAAAGAAAGGGGGGTTGGTTTTGCATTTTAAAACGCCCCGAGTGTACAGCGACCGTCTGCCCGACACGCGCAAAATTCTCCCCTTTCTCATTGGTAATACTCAGCCCGTCCAATCATTCGTCCGCATTAAAGCCGCAATGGAGACAATTGTATAAACGATGAACGAGAAAAAAAATTTTTATTCGGTGAAATAATTTTTTTTTTTTTTTTTCGTAAATTAAAAAATTAAAATAAATTCGTTAGTAAATAATAGTATGCAGAGAATTGAACGATTACGATCGCCAGACTCTCAGACACGAGGGTAATGTGTGACATGAGGGTTTAAGAAAATACAGAGAATCAACCACCATCATGTGGGTTAGCATTGCGTATAATGGCGGGATACATATATATTAAATAGAAGGAAGAGATCACGCAAGAACGATTAAATTTCGGTTAAAAGTTGGGTAGAGATATATATACGTGTAATAACGTTAAAACGGTGGAACCGGAATGTGAATTCGATTGGGAGAAAAGCACGTTGCGCCATGCGGGAGGGAATTTTTTTCACCCTCAATTGAGAGAAAATTATATTCGGTGTGTTAGTCGAACACGTGACACTTTGACGTATGCTGGTTCTGCATCGCCAAACATTTTCGTGAATGAATGATCGAACACCTCGCAAGTTGTATATTATTGTTCATTACTATTGTTGAATTGCATTATATAGAATACATTTAAAAGGTGAAAGTATACGTTATTATAACGGGATAAATATTCAAATGTAATTTTAAAATATTTAATATAAGACGAATTCATTAAAAACGTCGTGAAAAAAAAATTTTAAATTGATTAAATCATTGAAAAAATGCATTACTTTATTGACACAAACAAAACTTTTTTGTGTGAAAAAGGGTATATTTTTTTTTCTTTGGGAAGAATTTTTATAAATATATCGAAGAAAATAAACATTATGGTAACGGTGCACCGAAGATTCAGAACGACCGATCAATGAGTTAAATCTGTAATCATGCAAAACTTACGTATACGAAATCTCAATTTCGTGTCGGCGTGCATCCTCTTCTTGCTTCTGAAGTGACAAATGCCTACAACCATTTGCAGACCTTATTT
This sequence comes from Cryptus viduatorius, assembly GCA_964006125.1. NCBI lineage: Eukaryota > Metazoa > Arthropoda > Insecta > Hymenoptera > Ichneumonidae > Cryptus > Cryptus viduatorius. The sequence goes on from OZ023220.1 coordinate 8,986,993, forward strand.
TTTTCCTTTTGAATAAAAAGAAAAATTCCAATCGATTGTTTCTGCAGTTTTTACTGTTTCACTTGCAATTGTCTAATTAGCACTGTATCACTAAAGATCGCACTACTTATTTTTAAAATTAATATAAACTGTTATCCAACGAAACATTCTACAGATATTTCCGATGAGGTCAATGGTTGAAATTTGCCTAACGAGTCATTTAGACGAGTGAAACTAAACCAATGAAAGAGAGTGATAAACGAGACGGAAAAGTCCGATAACGCGTTACGTCTATTGCTTCAAGTTCGCCAGACGGGGGCAACTTGTCTACTGCTCGAGCAAAGAGCTGTCCGTTCGCGTTGGTCAGCACTGCCCCTCTTCTCAGCTGGCCTGGCTGGCTGCGGCTCCTGCTTCTGTCCTGCTGCTCTTAGATTCTTCACTCCCTTGTAGAGTCCCGTCAGTGCGCACCCCCGCGTTTCCACCACCGCGTCCGTCTCGACGTCCAGCGCACGAGGGTACATACATTATCCACCCCCTCTCATCCTCTATCCGTCTTCCTCGATCGCTTTTCTCCCTTTGCCCATAGGCTTTACCCATACTACGATCCGATTTTCCTAGGTAGCCCTTCGCGTATCAACTGTATATCTATATATAGGCGTCTCTGTTGAATTATAGAAACATCGCTACTCTCGATGTGCCCGGCTAGAAGTGGCCTTTTCATTTTGCTATGGGTGTAAAACTTTACTCGTTCCTCTTGACCCTTCAAGCTTCATTTTTTTTTCCTTGCTGTTCCAGTTTTCAGCTTTTTTTTTAGGATGGTATAAAAAGCAATTTTCAACAACGATAACGTATTTTTGACAATAGTGACTCAATATCTAGTTGTATTTAGACATTTTTTTACCTATTGTTAATTATACAAGTAATTCCATCTATGGGTGTGGTGCCTGTGCCCCGAAATATTTTCCAGGAAGGAAAATTATTAAATAACATCCCAAGAAAGTGTGTAAAGTGTAGGTACGAGAAAAAAAAAAAATAAAAAAATTGGGAAACGCCAAGGATGCGCGTGATTATCCCCATGGAATTTTGACGACAGGCCCTTTTGCCGCGCTGTTGTCCCGGCGGGCGCACAAGTTGTTAAGTCGTAAACACGCGGCAAGAGACTTATGAGAAAAAAAATCTGAGAAATTTCACCAACTTTTTTTTTTACTTCGGAGGCGCACGGGTGTGTAAAAACGTACCCGGGGTCATATATTTTTGCAACCAGGTATAAGGTGTACGGACTCGGAGTGCTTCGACAATTAACAGGAAAGTCCTAAATTTATAACAGTACGAAAAAAAATTTCTGAAGATTGTTCGATAAATATATTTTTTGGTTTTATTTAATTTTTATTTTAGACAGAAAATGAGAAGTTCAAACATCGGTTAGTTTTTTTTTTTTTTTTTTTTTTTTCGATGACTAAGCGCGATTATTCGATAGCGATAATAAATTGTGGATGCTGATTGGCCAATTGACTAGAAAATTGGATGCCCCGTTGAACAACACAACACGTCGCCCTATTACTTTACACCCAGATCGATCCGCAGATTATCTAATTTATTTAATTAATCAATTGCCGTAATTATCGGTGAGCCCGCACCGCTCGTGTATATACCGAGACGGGCTGAAATAGTACTCCCGACAATCGTTACCAATATGGTTCTCACAGCCGCATGCAGCTTTGCCATCAATAATCGAGTTTGATGCCGTTTTACATCCAGCATAACTCCTCATTGCCACCAATCGAGCTATTAATTGCTTCGGTAATCATCGCCATTTTAACTAAATGGGAATTGTACGGATAATTAACAATAGCCGGGAAATGACTTTCGCTTAGCCGCACAGTGTTTTATTGTTTTTTTTTCAATATAATAGCAATTAATATCAACGAAAATATCGTTGTATCTCGATGTATGTGTACTATATTTTGACATAAAAAAATCGAACCCCTTTGTGATAAACGATTACAAAAAAAAAAATGAAAAAAAAATTGATTAAAATTATTGGGACTTGAAACACGATACAAATATTGCAATGATTTCGTTAGGGAATTTTACCTCTGTATCTTCATTTTATTTTTGGATTTTCATTGAAAATAGACAAATACTATTTATTACTAACCGATAAAAATCACAAAAAAGCTTTTCAAACACCCAAATACTTCGTGACTAAAATGAGAAGGAGATTTGGACGGTGTATGGAAGATAGACTTCTTCAATTGTAGTCACGATATATTCGAAAAAATAACGAAATGAAATAAAAACAGCTCCCAAAATATCGTTTTCGATTTAGTGATAAATGTGAATTTTCTAATGATTCATTAAGTCACTTAAAGACGTACAATAGTAACCAAACATTAAGAATCTCACAAAAGTGAACGATGGCTTTACGGTTTTTCGTTTAGTATAATTATTTCAATTTAACAGAGACTTGAGCATTTCTGTCTGAAGGTGGATGGAACGTATTATGTTGTTCTGCGCATAGTAGGTTACAGGATTGCAGCGTTTGATCGGAGCAGACTGTAGCGAAAGGAGATCGAGACTGGCCGGCTGTGCCAGTTTCCCTGTTTGTACAATTCACCCTCTCGCACCTTCCATTCTTTCTTCTCGCTCTGCCGTGTTCAGTCCCCTCCCCCCATTTTCTGTACACCCTCCGCACGCGCTCTGCCACCCTCATCATCATCGGCGTTCGGACCTATGCCAGGCCTGTCTTTCGTTGGCGATCCATCTCGATCTCTGCGCCCATTTCTGTCTTTTTCTGGGACATCGAATTTCTCACTTCCTCTCACCCACGTCGAAATATTCGTAGCAAGTACAGTCGTCCGTCCATTATTTTTCTAGACAAGGCAATGTTAAAGGCTTCGAATCCCATTGTACTTTTTCACGAACAAAAGTTTCATTACCGAAAATCTCCGAAATAACGATTTTAATAAATGTAAGTCAAACACCTGCGGAAATCATCTGTTTTTGAATAGTTCATCTGTTAAGAAAGATAGTAAAAAAAATTCGGAAAAAATGGGTAAAAGAATCTTAAAGCGATAGTTTCTTTGATATCAATAGCCAAAAAAAAGATATCAGTATCATCGCTTGTGCTAAAAAAAACACTGCCAGGTTTGCTTTAAGCAAATTTATAAAAACTCTGTTTCAATTAAACAGTAATTAAACCAAGAAAACAAAAAGATCGCAATCTTCTCAGAAGGTATGAAAAAAATCGCTAAAAATTTGAATTGATCCGCATCAAGAGAAGTCAAACGCGAAATTTGCTTCTGTAGCTGTTGATCTTGAGGACCAGCACACCCACGCTAGTATTCGAAAAGTGAGGGGAGGTTAGGTTAGGAGTCAGCCGGCAATCCCTGGTATTTTTCAACCTCCCTGCATTTGACCATAGCATTGTCCAGTGGGAATGGTCCATTGTCGGATTGAATCATCGACGTGGGTTGCAAAGAGAGAGGGGTGGCGGCGAGAGAAATATATTCAGGGATGGCCAATGGTCAGTGTTGCCATTATTGTAACTCATAGAGAGAACCAAAGCCGCTGATGCTTCTAGTTCACCCCCGACATTTCGAACAATTTCCTTCTGTCCCCAGAAACGGGCGAAGTTGCGCTCGCCATCAAATCACCGGCGCGTTGTCCACTCGAAAAATGTGGAGCGTGGATTTTTCCTGCTGCCACGAAGGACAAACGCGGCATGCGCGTGTCTTCTCTATGACCGTGTGCCGATGCATCGCTGGAGATCGTATAAGCCGAATGAATTATTGGCTTAATTCTACACGAAGTTTAATGTCCTGACTTCGACAAATTTGCGGGCGGGAAAAATCAGAATTTTTCCTTTGTATCCCTTGACGATACTACGACACGGCACGTGATCTGCACGACTTACGGAAGTTTGAAAATTTGAAGGCCGCACTGATTTAATCCGATGCCGTGCGCACACAGTAGTTTTGACGATATTGTTTCATCGCTTTCTTTCGTGGGAAAACTGTACTGTTACTCACGCAAAACATCGCGTCAATTTCCACAAAAGAAAAGAAATCATTTCGCCAATTGGGAACGTCTCGCCTATTTCAGTGAACATTTAAGCCGTTTTTAGTTACGTTTTGGCTAATTGTGGCAGCTGTCGATCCGATCATTTGATAAAACAATTTCGGTATAAAGTGAGGCTGGAATTGTTACTCAAGTTGACAACGATCGAAAAAGTGGTCGAGGAAAAATGATGAAATCATATGAATCACGAATCAATAGAAACAGCGCTACCGTAGCTGTATTGTACAGCGTGCATGAAGAATGTAGACGGGGATCAACGTATGGGCGAAGCGAAATTGCCGAAAACTGGTCCGTTTTCAGGTGAGGACATATTTTTCCATGGGGCAAGCGTTCATTGTTCGTCACAAAAGTATGGCAACCAGGGGTCAAGCAGGATTTGTTCGGGGTGCACTGGACGCTCAATACACTGCGCGTCATTGTTCGTTGTATAATAATGAGCGTTGTGGGTCGCGTGTCCTGCATCATAGATCCCCATTTTAGGGTCAGAGGTCGTGATCTCGATTATTCTTTGGGTCGTACGTACCGTTCCATCATGTTATACTTAAAATATTTAAAGATTCCCCTTCAAACTCAGCGAATACGTCCCAAAAATTTACTATTTTTCCAAATACTCGATGTATCAGAAATTTGATAAAACGATTTTTTTTTAATTGTTTTTTCATTGAAATTTTCTTTATCTAATGGATTTACAGTCTGATTTACTGTTTATTCATTGCTTCATCAATTAATCCGGAATTTTTATTTATCATTCGAAATTCTATGATTATAATTTTTTATTTTTGTACTTTCATCCATTTATAGTCCTTTTCAAAGAGTTAAAATTGCAGAAAATCGTCTAAAATGAAGATTCAAACAATGCGCCGAGCTGCAGTAGTTTGAATACAAAAATGCGTAATGAGTTGAAGAATCGTCTACCTGCGAAAGCGGCCCAAAATACCTGACAGCCGATAGACGAGGTTCAAGAGAACGAGAGGCCTAATGGGGAGAAGCGTTACAGCCACGAGTCCGCCGCATTCTATATCTTCGCACTGACATGCTAATGTTCCTGCCGACCGAGACCTCACACAAAATAACACTAAGACTCTCATTACGATCGTAACCACGTTCGCGAAACGTGACATCACGTTCCTTCGATCTGAAAAATCAAATTATTCCACAAAGTCTCCACCTGAATCGCAAAACCGACAAGTCAGAAAATTCGGAAACGAAAAATTTACATAACTTTTACGCTTTACAAATATAGAAATTTATGCAGTTCTGCAACAGGTAGATGAATGCAGTGTAAAAATAAATTTTACATAAACGCGAATAACTGTTACAAATAATGATCAATGATCGCAACGGCCCGAAATGCTACAATAGCAAAATCGAAAAAGTTAGGATGCACTTACTGTAACAGTTCGATAAGTAACCGGTGAAAATGGATTTTTTCTACACGCAAAAAGAATTTGAAAATAGTAATCGATTGTCGAGGCCGACAAACATGGTACATTTAGTGGAACAAATGAGTCGAAAAGGCTAATTTGCAAATGATGTCGGAACATTTTACGGACGTTCGAGTGGTTTAAAGGCAAAGGGCCGGTAGAAGTGGATTCTTTGGTGCGGTCTTCCATATGCTCATCGTTGGGTCGGGATCCAGCAACACCCATCGGCAGCAGGGCCCTCCCGTGATGCAGGAAGTGGCTAGTAATTTGGAAACAAGGCTGAAATTAGCAGGCAAAACGGTCGGAAAGATGATTTTCCAAAATAATACCGCCGCCGCTGGTTGTTCGGGTTGCCTATGTTAAAGTGTAGGAGAGAGAATAATACAATGGCAAGGGGCCAATTTTCCCGAGCACCAGCTGCCGCCACCTCTATCTGATTTATCATCTCGCCTTTCTGCGCGCCCTGCGTTCATCTTCTTGGTCTCTTTCTCACCCTGGACATGGCGCTTCTCCACCCACCCAAAATCATTCTCCACTCTCCAGTTCGGCGCGAACTTAGATCTTCACAAAAAAAATGGCAGGACGATCTCCGCCTATTTTGAGCGGCATAATTGTTACAGATTGGAAAATTTTACACGGAAGATCATTGACTATGAACATCCTTCGTGGTCAAAATACATATGTAATTTCGTTTTTTTTAGCATCTTATGAATTTCTAAAAATTCTTAAATGAAGCAAAACTAGAAGTTCCGCGTTTTTTTATAAAAAAAAAAAAAAGTATTGTCCATCATTCATCGGTAAACTGACTAAAATTTATCAAAAAGTCGCACTTTATTGCGTCTCGGAAATTTCGTAATCTCGCATTGAAGTTAGCGAAACTCCGCTATTCTTCACCCTCTTAGAGATCGATTATCGAAAAGTCCGTTCTTAGTAAATACTGGCGTCGTGAAAGCAATATGCTCCGCGAATCTCCTGTCCAGGGGTTTAGGCTACGCGGTGATAAGTCAGTCAGTCAGTCAGGACTTTTGTTTTTATATATAAAGATTCAGATATCGATTAATCAAGGGGCCGTTTGACAATATTTACCCCCACCCTCTTCGAACTTTATGCATTCTATTGAACCTCTACTGTCCCGAAGAATTTCTGTCGCGTGCGGGGGTGTGGTGTTTTAGTAAACGACGCATTTGAAGGCAACCGACTATGCAGTGTCTGCATGTGAGTCGGCCATGGAGCGTGGAATTGTTTGGCCGTTAGATCTCAGGAATAGGTAGAGACGTTTGAGCAGATGGAGGGTGGGTGAAGAGAGTAAAGTTGGGTATAGATAGGAAATGAGTGAGAAAGAGAAGTTAGGAATGGGTGGGTTGATGGTGGCTGTGGCAGGGGGTCGTTCAATCGGTTATTGATTGGAAATGTAAGCCGGCAAGCAGGGGGATGGGAGAAGGATGGAAGAAAACGGGGGTAGCCGATGTCCAGGAGAGTCCAAGCTCGTGCGCGAAAGGGGGTGGAGGTCAGTTCTATCGCTTCGACGACCCGACAGATGGCCACTGGTCAGCACACCTCGACGATTCGCAGACCCGGGAAAAATTTAGCTTTCACCAAAGATATTCATAGAAATAATATAAACATAAATTAACGTTAATGTCAATTGCTGTTATTCACTAAGACTTTTGACGTTATTTTATATTTATAATTTTTAGTGTAATTTTGCAATATTCAAATATATCGATTTATCACAAATAATCACGCGATTTTTTTTTTATTCATAGAAGCACCCAATAGATATTTTTATATGATAGCGCGGAAAAAATGCATAACAATCATAATGATTCTTGTAGTAGTTGAATCAAAGTCACGTCTTCCGCCTTACGAATTTCATTCGCGAATATTTTTTTAATCGATGTTTTCCGATGGCCCGTTCGGCCGAATGTAAATGATATAAAATATGTATATATTCTGATACCACCGATGCGATTATAATTTCGTAACTAGATTCGATGTGCCAGAAACGCAACGGCGTGGTATTTATATACTACACAAACCTCCCGTAACGCTATTAATCGATGCACGCGATCGTCTTTACGGCATCATAAACGGTTTCACGAGACGTTAATTGCACCTTGTGCGGACTACCGTGACAAGCTCACTACAGGTACGTCGAGTCGGTAGGTAGGGTAACATCAACCGAGGGAACAAGAAGGGTAGAAGGTAAGGGGACGTGAAGAGAATCCCGCGCGATGTAACCTTCGAGATAAGATTTGCTTCAGCGTACCTCTGCTTAATCCGTATTAAACACTGATCCCTCCGGCACAGACTAATACCTACGCCAGTGTATTATATAGTAAAGAGACTAGACGCAGTGTATATAAAAGTGAAGAATTCAAGTGAAAAAAAAAAAAAAAAAAAAGAGCTGTTGCCTCGTTCACAAGCGAGCATAATATGCGCGAGTTCGAAGCTCCTTCGGCAACATACTAGTTGGGATGCGAACGAATAGGCACGGACTTTGATAGCACTTAAGTGGATCTCGATTTAAAAGCGTGAGCCATGCAACCGCGAGGAGCACCAAGTCCGGGGGAGAAAGAAGAAGGTGGAGTATAGGAAAAAAAAAGAAGCGAAGGAAAGTAAAGGACCAAAGGACCAGGTCGAAGAAGGAAGAGGAAGCCAGCACAAGCGTGCACGGTTGAACGTTTGCGCGGGTCGAATAACCAAGAGAGGGAGACAGCGCGAGAGGAAGAAGGGGAGGCGGAGGAAAAGAGTGGGGGTGAGCTCCCTTGCATCCCTCGGGCAATCTTTTCAATTTAAAGTCAAGTATTATCGCTCAAATTGCATTACGGTTTCCTTTCCCCACCGCGAAAGAAGGGAAGAAGCCGAAGAGTGGTAGGAAAGTTGGGTATATGGTAGTGGGTTGTATATAGAAACGACGGGAAGGGCGGCTCCTTGTAAGCAAGACTCAATCACGCCGCTTAACCTCTGACTCCGAAACCACCGCGCTCGCGCACGCATACTATTGCCGTTGTGTACTGTAAAGCGTCGAGTTCAACATAACTATAGCAGCCGTGTGTTAGCTTGTCCTGGAGGATGAAAACGAACGCACTTGCGGCTGTCGTTTTCTGGATACATGTTTGCGCTACCCACTTACAGTAGACCTCGCTATGTTCGGCTTCAAGACGAGAAATATGAAGGTGGGCGCGAGATGGGCGAGATTATTAGCGCTAAAAAGCTGTTGCGCAGATATCAACGTGTCTCGATTGTTTATGAGAGCTCGAGAAAGAAAAAGAAAAGAGTTGACTTTCGCGGAACCAGGAAAAACAAGAAAGCTTGACTTTTACTCAGCACATTCATGCAATAAAAATTTTATTTGTGTTAATGTACTCGTTATTCGAAAAAATGATTTTTGCTCCTCAACTTTGATACGATATTAATACAAATCCACGTATTTTAGAAACGCAGAAATATGCGGGAAAAAATCAAAGACGCCATAGCTTTTCGATGCCAAATAGTTATAAATTTCTTTTAAAGGTCGTGTGAAGCTACGATGCTTAGATAAAAGATTGAAATAGAAACTAAAGTGATCTAAGTAACGGTGACCCCGACCTTAAAACAAAGCGAAAAAAGAAAATCCAACACAGATATAGGAAGAGGAATTGAGATGAAGCAGATATCCACCCGTTCCGAAGACTCGTGACGTTAATAACGCGTTCCACGCACAGCCTGTTTATGACCGCGCGTAAGTTCACCAGATACCTGGAAGACGTGCCGTAGCCTTTTAGTTCTTTTTTTTGTTCGTTTCATAACCATGTAATTCCTTTTTTTATCCTATTACCTTATCGGCAATGGCGTAGGGCAGTGTGTGCGATACACGCAGCCGAGTTTCACGCGGCGTGACGCGTCGACGTGTACAAGTTCACGAATAACCTGCAACCTGCATGTACGGAGCTCCGGACCAACGCCATTACATTCTTCTTGAACGAAGAATATTCTTCACCAATACTCGTCACTAATGCACACCATCATTTTCAAAGATCTGGATGTATACGTAGCCCTGTTGCGTTATAGTTGCAACGGATAAAACGACGTAAAGCAGCCAGTTATTTCGCAGCATGGAGGGATAAAGAAAAGAAGTTAAGAAGAGAAATGATGAAAGCGAGTGGAGGGAAGAAGGAAGAAAGAGTATACGAGAAGCTGTACCGATACTACTACTACTACTACGGCGTAACTGACTTCTTCGCTGGCGCATATTACCGGGCTGTTAAAGGGCGGAGTCGGCTGATGAGATAGCAACGTATTGACTTTATAATAATCACGTTAGAAGAGAAGACTCGAACGAGATGAAAAGAGATGGAAAGTGATGGAGGCTTTGGGTATTACGCGAGGGCGAGAGAATTCGCATCCAACGGGTGTCGATAACGAGCTTCGCTCTCTACTTTAACCGCACATTCTATCCATTCTACTAGAACTCCGATGAAATTTTTTTTTCCAACTCTGAATTGAACGCGACTGCGTTACTAAAAGGTTAAGAACAAATATTCTTTTTTTCGATCGGTACGGAAGTTTTTTTCGTTACCCGTAATTTTTTTTTTTTTTTAATCGAAATGTAATGGTTTTTGTTTTGGTTCATTTGTTTGACGAGATAGTTGTTATTTTCGCAAGACCCGGTAGATAATGTGGCGGACAAAGCTCCGAACGGTTGGCAGAATCATGACCTCCAATCTCACCTCAATTTGCCTACACCCTGGCATTCACGGGAGCATCGGACAATGCGCGAGGCAACCAACATCGGAGAGGCAGAGCGAAAGAGAACCTTATAGACAGCGCACGGGTTGCGCACGGATCCGACTATCTAAAATTATGATCTCAAAAAATGCTATATACTCTTCGAACCCTCTCTCGCGCTTTACCACGCTACGCTTGCGCGGTAACGAGAGGCTTCATTCGATTAAACGTGCAAATTTTATTTATTATTAAGTAAGGTTAAGCACGAGGTAGAAGCGGATTTTCATTCGCGTACCGATTAAACATATAAGTTTGAGAAGTTTTCTTGGGAAATGAAATTTATTATTATTATTTTAATTTCATCCGTCGTATCAGCCGATTATTATACCCTATTTATGTTTACGTTATAGACTGCTGAAGAATAAAAAATAAAGTAAAGGAAACAAAATTTGATAGGAATCCATGTAAGAGAAAGTGGGGTAAAATGGACCAACGGTAAAACAGACTACCGTACAAAAAAAAGACAATCGAATGTTTTTTTTTATCTAAAATATGAAACAAGTCATTGTATCTCTTTAACTTCACAGATGAGTATTTTTGACAAATCCGAATTTTTCGGTTTGAAAAAAAGAAAAAAAAACGCCAAAAATCGTAAAACGGCAAACGGTAATCGGTGAAATCAAAACGCCAACAGGTACGCAATAGTTCCATTGCAACACTATGTTAATATGGTAAATATCGTAGAATTTACAAACTTTCGAAAAAAAAAATGAAAATAATCGTATTGTTAAAGGTTTACGGGAGACTAGAAGTGTTTTTTGAAGCGAGGAGTTTGTTTATTTTGCAATGATTCATTTCACGCTCATTTTCGCCGGCTATTCGTTATTTGAAAAAAAATTACGCGACGTCCATACATTTTTAACGACAGTTCTTCATAAATCAATAAATAACGATATATTTGATAAATATTGCCAAACGATATGCATCGAGATTGCCGTTTGCCAGCAGCAATAAATACTTCAGAACTACGCGGTGAATTTATATACCAAATAATAATTCACGAAGAGGAAGAAGAAGATATGAAGAAGAGGCGTAAAAAAAAGAAAAGATTCAATACAAAAGTCTGTTGCACAATATATCGGGATGTAGTCAACGAGTCGCGAGAATACAGTTCGGTTTTGGCGTCGCTGCAATTCTCGATGAAGTAAATCAGAATTCAATTTGGAACGCGGGCGAAAGATCGGTGCACGAGATATCGAGATTGAGAGCCTCGCCTATCGCATCTCCATCACTGTACGCATACTGCGCTACCAAACGACCATTGAATACATGTTTTCCGCGTCTTTATGTGCACATTTAAAGACAATTTTCTTGAATGGGAGACATCAGGCAAAATTGCTAAGATTGAGCGATTTTTTTTTTTTTTTTTCATAGACGTAATAGTTTATTAATATCATGTTAACATTTTATCTATTTTCCACTCACCGTTAAAAACGATTTCTTAAATAAATTCATAAATATTAAAATTAAAAAAAAAATTAATTCTTGAAAAAATGTTACGAAATGTACGAAAAAAAAAGCGATTGAAACTCCTATATAGTCCACTAGAGTTGACTGCAGAAGGTATTTATTTTGGTGCCGCCACCCGGCGCGGGTTAGAAAGAAGGGAGCTGCTGGCCGAGTTGTCCCGATCGATTTGGCGCCAAATGTCGTCGTGTTTTACACTCGGCAATAATAGTTGAAATCTATGTAGCCAATATTTCAAGTCACCCCTTCGCGCGTCTAGCCGATTCTCAATTCCCCCGTTCGCTCCCTACACTCGTACGAAAATGTAATAGTATGATATATCCAAAAAAAAAAAAAATCCCTTTCGGACGAGAAAATCTACTACTGCACTGTATCATACGGCGTTCGGACATACTGGTTATTGATGAAATCGGAATCGAACTACATTTTGATATTCTCGGCACATATAATACACATTTTTCCGTCATAAAAAAAAAGAATGTGATATGAAAAAAAATCCTACGAGAACTTGACTACCCGATGCGGGCTGTGTATACCGGACATTTATTTCTCGATAAATCCTCTCAGAACTCGGATTTTTCATGTTTCACATATATATAGACCTTGTAATGGTCAAAAAAATGACCAATTTTGTGACGAAGGACTTTGAAATATTTTCGTGTTTCAAGTATCTCTCTGTCAAGTGGAGTTGTCTGAAAAGTCGTTTATTCACGCCGTCGCGCGAAAAACACGTGTTATCCGTCCAGTTGGTGCTGCGGCTACTTTTAGGCGCAGAGAAGGTCGTCGATAGAAGACAAAAGATACTGCAGAGACGCGGGATAGTGGATTCCCGAGGGATTCGGGGTCCACTTCGCTCCTTATTGATATACCGAATAAACACACTATAGTCCGCTACTTTCCGTGAACCCGATGGCTTTACGAGGCAAATAAGCCGTAGTGGAGAGTCTTTCGACGCTCCTATACTCGACATACGTATAAACATAGAAGCATAAAAAAAATCGCGGCGACTGGTCAAACACCGGAAAAATGGCCTCAAACTTCTACCCTCCCGGCAATGGTTCAAATAATATCAATGATTGTACATTTTCGTCTTTATCATTGGAAAAACACGTCGAATGGATTTTGCAATTAAATTTTTTTCGTGTTATCATCATATCTTATCCTCCAATAACACATTTACCGAACGTCTCATTTCCGGCGTTTAATAAAGATGGGTACTTTCATCCCCATTCAGTAACCTGACGTTGAAATATTCTTGCGACTTTTTTTATTCTTTTTTCGGTTGCAGCACAAGGTAACTATACATATGAATGTCCACGTTGAGATAAGTTCGTATACGGGGTAAACTATGCTGGGTATATAAACCACAGAGGTCGAAGACGAGGCGAGACGAGAGAAGGGGTGGCAGCGAGAACGGTTTTAAATTTCTCGAGTCAAAGCGATGTTTGACATGGAAATGTTGAACGATGCATTAAACATTCCGAAGCGGAGTGCTTCGTATTCGGAGAGCTCGGACCACCCCGCCTGCCTCCCCCATTCTCGCTCGGCTTTTCCTCCTCGTTCTTCCCTTCTTTCTCGTCCTTAGCAAGCGATTTTCATCCTCGTCTTCGATGAAGAAATACGAACAGTCGCGACGGTTACGAATGGAGCGCTACCGCGAGGCTTTTCTTTTTTGTCTTTTTTTTTTTCATCCCTCTTACTTACCATGTCCTAGTAGAACCCCATCATCCAGTTCCCGGCCCATTGTCCGAGTAATGTTTATTTAAGCAAACGAACGGCGAGCCCTACTACCCCTTACGGTTTCTAAGATTCAATGCTAACCGAATTCTGGAGATCGATAAGTGAGAACTGCGACAAAAGGAGAAGGGAGAATTTCGCAAAACCAGAGAAAAAATTCTTTTTCTAATCTGTTTTTTCGTAATCGTGCAATTTTCTTAAAAATTGATACTTATTCCGCTCGTTCGTAAGTAAAATCGATAAGGCGGATTGTGAACAATTTCGTCGAGGTGGCATTTCGAGGTGGCAGTTTAATAGCCTTTCATTCGCAACAATCGCTAATCCGAAGAAAAAAAAAATCTTCCGGAAACAATATTCTTCAAAATAAAAAAAATATGTCGTCACTGTTTACGACCCTTGGTACGAAAAAATGAATAGACTTTTTTATGCGCCGCGAAAGAAAAGTTGCGCGAGGAGAAGAGGGAGTTTCGATAAAAGGCATCCGGACTCTTAACCCTCATTGTCCGGCAAATGAAATAAGGCTTATTGCATTATTTAAAGAGCCACTTTAAAACCTTCTTCCAGCGAGGGCATCCCTCGGTTGAGACGAGGAGGATTGAAGTTCTTTCGAGAGGGGGACTAACACGGTGGTTTTTGCACACCGACGAAAAATCTAGGGGAGTCGGCCGGGCAGCGTTGTACGTGTGAAACGATTTTAAGGGTCGTTGAATTTAGAGTGTCGCGAGGATGTTTCGAATCTTCAACTTGATCCCGAAGCTTATTGATTTTTTATAACGCATCATTGCGTTATTGACAATAAAAAAAAATTATTTTCCTGAAACTTTTTAAGATTTTGAACTCAAGTTGTGCCTTACCTGGTGAGATGCCTTGTTTTGCTTGCAGTGTAGCGGCGTTTCTGTAATCGGGGGTGGTAACGGGGGCGGCAATGGATGGCGACATGTGGGGATGCGCCGGAGCCCCGCCACCTGTCGCCACCGTCGTACCGATGCTCGTCGGTGGCGTTGTCGTCGTTGCACACGACACATTGAGGGGCGAGGTCCTCTTGAAAGACTGTTCCGTTCGCCACGCGACCTCGCTGTCGCCTCTCCACACTTTACCTGCATCAAAAACGGATACGGTATTCTTTAAATCAATTTATGATCGTTTAAAACAATTTTAAACCGGTTTGAAACGGTTCGTATAGTTTGCTAGTGGATTCTGTTTTACTTAAGTTGATCGGAAAAAGTAAATGGTTGATTGGAGTAAGTAGTTGATTGGATAAAGTAAAAAATCGATTATTTACATCGATTTATTGCTAATCACGAGTAAAACTTCTTTAAATTAGACGCTTCTATTTTTTCTATTTTTTTTTAACTTCAACGAGTCTTTCTATTGATGCCTTTTGCGTTAACGATTTCGATTTAACCGCAAATTTTTTTTTTCCTCATATTACGACATTTCGAGCTCAATTTTCGATGCCGAGATGAAAATATGCTGGAAATGAATTTCGGAGGTAATAACGCGCAGGCATATAGGACCTTATGGCAGAAAAGAAACTAAGAGATAAGTGTGTGCGTGCGTAGGGGTTTTGCAGAAATGGCTTCTCTCCCCTCGTAAATAGGTCCTGAGCCCGAGCGCGTAATTAGCAAGCGGCATGAACGGCAGGAACAACCCCTGAGTGTGTCTGCATCCCTCCGTGTCTCGATCTTCGCCACGTACACACATATACACTACTCAGATGCATTTTCCCTCGACGTTTTCCTTTTTCCCTCGTTTCCCTTAATTTCTGGGAACAATGCCACGGGTCGATGTTGTTCCAGGCAGACTGCAGCAGTGTCTAATTACACGAAGGGGGACCGAACGCCCTCGAGTAGTAACCCTCGCCGCTTCAGATATGCTCTCCCGTTTATAGATCTCGCTAAGCAATACTACCCAAATGTTCACGAAAATTATTCCGTTCCGGCAGAATTTATCAGAAAATTCGTAAGATTTCTGATTTTTTCTTTTAAACGAATTCCTAACCTCTAAACTGACTATCCTTCCCCTTTATCAACGATGCTTTTGAGAACCAATCTTATATTACAAAAAATAAAAAAAAATGACTATTTCATTTATGTTTCCATGTTGTATTATTTTTTGTAACAAAGACGCGAAAATTCTAAAATTTGCAAGCTATTTAAAAAAACGACTCTTCTAGTTCACTTATCGAATTTTTTTTAAATCCGAAGAATCAAGTAACGTAGACGTATTTTCATTAAAAAAATGAGATCTAATGTGAAATTCATCAATCATTTTCGGTTAATTTTTATAATGAACTTCATTAATTTGATTAATCTTGCAATACAGTTCCTTAACATCATTTATGATCTATGCTTCCTCAAGGTATTTATGTTATTAGCGCAAGAATTGTAGCAACCACCGCGAGCACCCTGTATAATTTATCCTGTTATTATGAAGAACAGGCAATGGGTGAATTCGTGAGATGTGAGTCAGCCGCTGTATTATTTGCTTGATGAATGATTTATCTTGAGAGCTTCGCTCTCCCTCTCCCACCCTCCATCCCTTCCACCGCCATCATTCCCCGGGTTGCTACGCACATCTTATTCCAAGCGTGATCGCGGAGGACGAGCGAGCGAATTACAAAAGCGGGGGAAAGAAATGGAGGGTGTTCTTAGGCAGGGGTGGAAGTAGTAACTAAAGTCCGGTACGCTGTGCGGCAGATCGTGCGGCGAGAAAAGAAACGCGCAAGAGGGACACCGCGAGAGTCGAGGCGAGGCGAGAAAGAGAAGAGAAGAAAAAAAAAAGTGCGAGAGAAAGAAAGAAGGAGAGGGGAAAAAGAAAGTGTGGCTGCTGCGGCTGGCGCTAACTAAGGGCGTCGGCTAATCAATATCATCGGCGAATGGCCACGGGCCTTCTCCAGTTTCTCTACTCAGCATCAAACGAACTTTCATAAAATCTCTTTTCACCTCAAAATTAACTGTACCCCAAGAAATAATCGAAATAAGAATAATATAATGCAAAATGAAAGCAATAAAAAGGAACAACGACAATTTCTAAAAATTCCATAATTACGTTTAAAGACAATTGAAGATTTTCACAAATTTCGGTAAATTTTTTTCGTCGTGTCATGGAGGACGTCTCGATTTGATAATTCGAAAATATCTCGTACTTGTAATACATTTTTGAGATATTAGAAAGGTCGACCGTTCAATTGGAGAACGAGAAAAGTTCTCGACAAAAGCCTCGCGGGCGTATCCGGAGGTCCTGCGGACGAGAGTATAGAGACGAAAGATCCCCCCGCTAACCATGGACCAGCGGTTCCTTTAATCTCGTGGTGTTTGCATGCTTTGGCCCGCAGCTCTCTGTATCGACGAGTAACCTACCCCCGTCGTATGTCCTTCACGAGTGAAAATGCGATGGAAAGCAAAGAAGGGACGTATATGGAACTTCTCATGCGTGTATAAACCGCCCGAACGCCGCAGACAATCGAATTACTTTGAACAAACTAGAATTTCATTTTTTTTAATCTCCGTAAAGATCAATTAAAAGTGCAGAGAATCAGAAGATTACTTTATCGGCAACAAAATTAAATTTTCATGCATTAAAAGCGTTTAAATTAAATTCATCAATAAACGATTAAAATTCTTTTTCACCTATCCGAAGCAATATATATGATTTTTTTTCAACGATTTCCATCCAATTTTAACGAACAAAATCATTCTTTGAAGTACGAAAAAAAAAAAGAAGAATTCAGTATTTCATTAGACTCCTGAATCAGGTGTTCGATTTCTGTTGAATTTTGAATGTATTTCGCGATCTAATTACGTTGCAACTTGTTCTGAACAATTTCCTTTTGAATTCACTTTTACGAACGGAAGTTGATACTTTCCAAAAAATCTTTATTACAATGCCGACTCTCTTTGCATTTCCCCGGTTCTTTCCTTTTTTCCTTTCTCAATGATGGTCGCACCCACCCGCGAACTCCATTCACGGGTTTATCACTGTCCAGATAACAACGATTTACCTACACGCGAAGCTGTAGGGTGGGTTCTCGACTTAGGGACTTGATGAAGAGTCCGTCCGGTTGACTGTATACGAACGCAGTGAGAAAAAGTACGAATGCGAGAACTACAAGGAATAGGACGATGGGAATATATACAATCGCACACATACGACCAACGCGTACACATATGTGTGGGGTACACATAGAAAAAAAATGCCAAGTCCGGCAGCCACCTTGCATTCAGAAGTATTTCACTTTAACGGCACCCCGGGGGATTGGCTGACCCGTGGACCGAAGACCCTTCACCGTTTCAGCATAATGGACCTCTACATTACTTATTCGAGTTGGCCAATGCCCGACATCGGAGGGGGTGCTGCTATATGCGGATGCTTTTCGTTTGGCGAAAACTGCGGTTCCGCAGATCACCCGGTCAACGTTAAAAATCTAATCTATTTTCGGTTAATTCGAGGATTGCGAAAAGTTGATTTTTTTATTAAAAAATTAATCAAGAAATAGCGATGATTTAATTTAAAAATATTGTATACCTCAATTAGATTAATGTTCGGCAATTGACGAGGGTATAAAAAAAAATTTAATCGGCGCAAAAAAATTAGTTTTTTTTTGTTGTTTTTCGTAGCAAATTCTGAACGGGAAACCAACTTCAACATCGAACTAAAGTAAAATATGATTTTACTAATTGGTAAAAACTATTTTTTTTTTAATCTTCAATGCCGGTTCGGTTTGTTTGAAGATTTTAGAGAGGAAATAGAAAATTGAAAGTTCTTCCTCGCGGGCCAAAGATTCGATGGATGGTGGGAGGCCGAGGAAGGGTCGCGAACGGTGGTCGGTTGGACAGTCGAGAGGAAGACGAAAAAAAAAAGAGTGAACCCACGGTGCGGATAAAATGTTCGATATAAGATTAATAGTAGAGGCCTGAACCGGTCCGCCGTCGCCGGCTACCAGCGTCGTCTTCGAGGGGTGGGTTTGCCGTCGATGGTGATTCTTCTTTGAAGGTGGACCCAAGGGTAGTCACCAAATTGAATCCTGTTTAGGACGGAGTGAGCGACCTGCGACGAAGATGGCGAAAGGGGAAAAACTTTCGATCGAAAGTAGAAGACAAATTCTCGAATTCCTTTTTTTATATCGGCGAGTTACAACATTCTTGAATGTAAACGCATTCGTCTTTATATCGAAAAAAAAAAAAAAAAAAAAAAAACATTTTTTGAAATCTCGAAAAAAAGTCACGTTTTGCAAAAATTAAGATGCACGTTTTGTAATAAAAATAAAAATTGAAATACAATTGTTCGCGACAAAATGTAAAGGAGAAAGATGAAAATATTTTTGATTCGGCGTTTAGCTGCGTTGTTTTTTACCTTTGAGAAACGTGAATAACGCGCCGCTTCTAATTTATGACGAGGGATCAACTGCGCGCGGCATCGGCATCGCTTTTTTTATGTATACAATCGTTCGTTTGATTGATAGCTATTTAGCTCGAGATTCGATATGATGCATGCATGCATACGCAACGTGGTACGAAATAACGGTATTATTATTATATATTAGTATAGAATTCTGAGCATATTGTATATAGATATATATATACGTTTATACGGCACGAGGACGGATGTCGGCTCTTTCGAGATCTGTAAACAGAGGCGCGGAAGATAATACATATGAAAAGCGATAGCCCACTTTGCTTATCGATTATCAATACCATTGATCGTGTAGTCGAGTTTACGTGTACCGCCTCACGTTTCGATGGAAATCATAATGTAAATCTGTTGTCAACACTTCGTGAAATTTGCATTAAAAAAGACGGAGGTCTCGTGAATGCCGAAAAAAAAAATCGTAAATTATTAATAATGTGTAATTGTTTATGACAAAAATTGCGAAAAGAAATTAATGCAAAGTTTTTCGTAGAAAATTCATAGAAAGCTTTTTCGCCTGCGAAATGGCTTATTCCCTTTAACAGAAGCTGCTGATGGAGAAATATGGAGAAATACGAGTGTTAATTGATAACAATTGTTCCAAATGCGACAAATTCCGTACTGATTTTTTTGGGAGCACGTGCGACTACTTCGGAGCCTATACTTTTTTCTATCTTATACTTTGAGTGCGCTGGTCGCTCGGTAGTGGTCTCGTGCTTTTGTCGCGTTGCCAATCGATAGCAGCCTCCTTTGACCCCGAATGACCGTCCACGGATTACTTTGGTACTAAAAGCGTCTTTATCTCGATCAATCGATTCCAATAACGGAATTGAATTGTTTTTACTTCGAATATACCCATTTTTTTTTTAATGACAGAAAATTAAAATGTCAAAATTACTCGAATATAACGTGAATTCGGATATCGTCGTTCTAAAAAGGTTACTTTTTCGTGTGCAGTTCCAAGTCCGCCATTATGGTAATGTCGCAGTCTACCTGGCATGCGCGGACCTATAAAACGTGAATAATAAAAAAGTTTTTTTTTAAGTTAGGGAGGGGAGTAGAAGGCTCGCGAATAGACGCGGATACGACGGGAAGGAAGGGTTGTAGCGCAAGCGCGAACCGCCCCTCATCGACGTACACAGGGGTTGTCAGCATCCACCTCCTCCATCGTGAAAACGTAACGCGCGCATAGGGGTGTCCGGAGTGTAAACCAATCTGCATGTTAGACTCGCGTCTGTACTGGATATCCGCCATTTTTTATATTTTAAACTCGCAGGGGTTGAACATCCCTTTGACACTTTCTCGGCATGTAAATGGCGGTAAGACCTTTACGTATCGTTCTTATCTTTCGTATCTTTTCGAAAGTCTAATGTAATTCGGTAAAAGTCATGCAAGTGACTCTTATCGGAATAATGATTCATTGATTCTGCTCTGAGAAGCAAAACATATTCCGAGTATCAAATTATATTATCGTTTATCGATGTGGGTCATCGGAACTGGCAGACTCTTGCATCGACGAGATAAAATACGTAACTCGGAAAACGTATTTTGCAATTTTAGCAGCTACAGTTTCGGATTGTTCAGCTTCAACTTCAAATTGTTTTTAATAATTAAAATAATAGATTTAATATACGTATTTTTCTAATTCCGTTGAATTTTTCGGTCTCATATGTCCCGTTACTCACGTCGCGAGTGCCGAAATAGAAGGGATGGAAAACAGCAAACCAGAAAATCCGCCTAAGCGAGACTAACCGAGTCAAGGGGTAGAAAGGAGAGAGAAGGGGCGGGGGAAGGAGGGATGGTGATTCGAAGGTTTTTTTTTCCTGAATTTAAAATCACAATGGCAGACACACGTCGCCGGCAACAACCCATCCATTTCCATGAGCCATGTCCACGTTCGTTCGTGCGCCACAGCTTCTGCTGGTAGAGTAGCCAAGCATCTGCGTCTGTACCGCCGCGTGTACACAAGCGTGCCACCGAGATTTTCCTTCTCTTTTTTTTTAACTCGGTTCTCTCTCTGTCTCTCTCCCATTTTTCTACAAACCGTTTTACAGTCTCCGCTCAAACTCGTACGAACACACATTGTCCCGTTTAGGGGGTCGGACTATTTCGTGTTTTACTGCTACGCGTCGCTCGAGAGAAAGAGTGAGGACGCCGAAGCGAGTTTAGAGTGCACGCACGGGGCACGAACCGAGCACACGTCCTCGCTACCCCCGTAACGTCCCGTAGAAAAATCCGTACTGAGAGGGAGAGAAGCGGTCCCCGCAAAACCCACCGGCAGGCACCTTCGCATTCAGCCCTTCTCTCTTTAATTCATCGTTCGCGCTTACTCAGGGGGTTTTTTTTTTCATTCTTCCTTTGCCTCGTGCCACCCTTCTTCAAACATTTTAAAATTTTCGACGCTAGGAGACAGACGTTTTACGCGATAGCCGAAGAGCTTGGATATAGATTTTAGGATTGATGCAGTTTTTTTGGAGGGTTCAACGGAGAACGAGGGGGGGTCATATGCGCCACGAAATTAATGTTCTGCGGGTTGAAAATTGCAACGGACGATTCGAAAAGTACGTATTGTATTTTTGTGCAATGAGGGATTTATTATTATAGTTGCAACTGTTATTCGAATTGAAAAAAAGAGTTTTAACATGCAGAGCTCCGTTTGCGATTATTTTGAACTGCGAAAAGCATCCGACGAAATGTACTTTCAGAATTCAATTTTAGTGTCAAATTGTTCATTTCGATCGAAAAACGAAAAAAACGGGCTTTGATTTTTTCGAGGACAGTGTTGGATTTTAATTCGTGGGGTGGAGCGCTGTTTCTTGTAAATGACTCGATGAATTATCAAAAAAATTGTGTAACATCTTTAGCCGTTTAATAGACACGACTATACTTTTTTCAAACATTTTTTCCCATTTTTTTAATTGTTTTTATCATCGGACATTTTTTTTTAGAAGTTATATTCATTAAAACGATATGTAAATTCCGTGTTTATTTTTTTAATTGCTTTTACAAAGGTAAAAATTATACCTTAAGCACAAAAATGTGAAAAGAAATTCAAGTCAGGATTGCAGCAAGCCTGCGCTTGGAAAAACGTAGAGGGCAAAAGAATGAAAAAGACAAGTATCACCGCATCACAACCAATACTACGTTGTGCCGGAGCGTCGGGGAAAACCAATGCCCAACAAAGGGCTCACTACCGTTACGCATTTTTTTGTCATTTCCGTGCGACAGCCGCGCGCGTACACGTCCCGTTTCTGTACATCTACTTCTTTAGAGACGCATACACATACACGAAAAATGCTTCACCCCCTTTTGTTGACGTTAGGGGTGAAAGTTACTCAACCGTTCCAACTGATTTCGTAGATTACGATTTCAATTTTTTTAATATTACCTGATTAAAGTTTTCGACTTTGCCGCGTAAAAAAAATTTTTTTAAATTTGAAAAACTTAAAAAAGGGTTTTCGTCATATCAAAATGCCTGAAAAATGAATAAATTTTGTACCATTTTTAACAATTACGCTGAATTAAAATATTGTATGCGTTATACATGAAAAAAATTTGAAAATTTATTCGAGTAAAATATGATATTTAAAAAAAGCCGATCTAATAACTCGCAAAATATGGTATATAGCGCAGTGAACGGTTAAAGTAATAATTCGAAAATGAGTCTTTGAGGAACAGACGCATAGCTAGCAGCGTGTTAATCTCGAACATCGGAAGATCTTTTTCAGTTGGGGGAAAGATTAATAAA
Organism: Cryptus viduatorius; assembly: GCA_964006125.1. NCBI lineage: Eukaryota > Metazoa > Arthropoda > Insecta > Hymenoptera > Ichneumonidae > Cryptus > Cryptus viduatorius. The sequence goes on from OZ023220.1 coordinate 9,009,607, forward strand.
AAAAAAATGTTCCCATCTGCAAAGTAAACTCGCGCAATAACGATAATTGAAGGGAGTAAAGCAAAGGATGCAAAGGATTAATCAACCTCGTGGGAGAATTGATAATCCGTCTAAGAAATGTCGATTTTATTATAATTATCCGACACGCTTACATTGTTGCAAACAATATAAAAAAAGCCATAATTATAATTTCTCATCGCATTGCGGCTGAATAATTCATCGCAATTTCATTTTCTGTTCTTTAATATATTAAACAAATAATAAATGCAGAATAGATGCAGTTGCATATCGTGCAAAGAGTGGCGTTATCTGTCGATTTTTTCTCGAGGCTCTCTCATTTACTCCTCGCGCGTAATTCTTAGGAAACGCAACGCAAAACAATCGTAACAATCATCGTAATGTATTTCCGAACAGCCAACTAAGAAGAAGCGCGCAGAAAGGTATTTGCATTGATGAGTAAATTCCCGCGAGTGGATCCCATGTGCAAACACCGGCTTCACTAATTAAAATTAGACGTTGGCAGAACACTCGATGCTCTTTTTTTTTCTACTCTCCGCTTTTGTGCTCCGCAACAACCAAGTTAACGAGCAATCAGTCATGGTGATTGTTTTACGATGATATTAATTTGCTACGTTTGCTTATTTGCTCGCGGGATCCTCGAAGTATTTCTATCTCTGCGGTCTCTGGAGATGAGGGCAAAATGCGAGCAATAAAGTAGCAAAGAAAAAATAGACACCGCGATTGTATTTGCAGTTATAATTCGAATTCTCGAGACTTCGGGCGCAACACGCACAAAGCCCAAAGATCGGCTGGGATCAAAATTGCAACGTCGAGACTTGCGTTATGTGCATTGAATGCATGTATATGCATAAGGCAGACGCATGCAGATAGACGGCATTGCCGACCGAGTCTATGTTGCTTGGCAGCTTTTCTATTTCTTAGGGAATTAAAACTCACCGACGTATCTTTGCCCCGCCGAGAGAGCGTGCATAGAGTTGTAGAATTGTTTGCAGAGAGCGCGAGACGAGACCGTGGGAATACAACGGCGTGCGAGGCGTTACATTAAATTATACACCATTTTTTTTTCTTTCTGCCTATTCATTCGTATTCATCTCTTTCTCTTTCTATCGAGGCGAGGGAGAGAGCGCCGCTGCGTCGAGGACTAATTAATCCGCGAGGTGCGAGGGAGGGGAATTTCTTACCGCAAGCGAAAGATATACTATACTACTTGCGCTTTCCCAACGCGATGAACGTTTTCCCGCGCGCGGGCGTCTCGGAGCATCAATTATACACGTTTACATGGCAAGAATTTTATTGCACCTCGAATACCTTATAGCATGTGATTTATAGACTCCAGTTTAGCTTCGATAAATAAACGACTTACGATTGGATATGTAATTAGCGTAACGAATTGATTTGAAGGGTCCGAAGTGAAATATAGAGAAATTTCGTGAAAATTCAGCTTACAACTTATCGCGATTCTGATAATGGATTAGGATTGATTACATGTACGAGGATTCGTTTTTTTGCAGATGACGAAAGATCGGCTCTCCGTTCGACCGAAAGGATAAATTAATTAAAAATATTACAAATAGATACAGAAATTAGAGAACGAAAGGTAGAAAATAACTTTTCGATGCATCGTACATTGAAAATTGGGAGAATTTATCAAGAAGTGGAATAATTTATTGGTGCTGAGATTTTTTTTATTGATTATCGCATAATAATAACAACAAAAAAGTTAGGATATAAGTCTCAATTGATCGAAACAAGCATATTATTCCGTGTCTACCTTCTCAACAAAGTTCAGTAACTTTTAATCTTCTAGATGAAACATCGTAAAATCCATACGATATTCTCACAACCTTTGCTTCGTTATTCGACAATTTCCTTTTTTCATTTTTTTTTTTTCTCACATAATTTTAAAACATATTTTCTCATTGTTTGCATAATGGAAAATTATAATTAAAATCCATAAAAAAGAAAAAAAAAAAGTTCCTCGTAGTGTTGAATAATAGAAGAAAAAACCTCGTCAAAACCCACGCCATAAAAAAAAATGCAACTCCGAATTGCTCACAATGATGAGACCCATAAATTTAGTTGAAAAAAAAATTCATCTCGATTTCGCATAAAAGAAAAAAAAATCGGAAATTTCTTTTCGCCTCCCTTCGCTCGTTCCCTTCGCGCAACCGGCAAACTGAAAAATCCATCGGTCCGGAATGAAAAAAAAAAAAAAAAATCAACACTCAATAACGGGGGACGAAAAAGAACTTAAAAATCTTAAAAGTAAACGACCATTTCTCATCGTGACTAACGTTTGTAACAAACGCGCACGAGTGCGTGACATGGATCGGTATGAAGAGAGGGGGTTGAATTTGTCGATGGTATATAAGTAGAGTCCGATTGGGTCGCCTTCTCGTCCAATGCGTTGGCCCCGTTGGCTTTGCGCAATAACGCCAACATTCTCGTTACATTAGTGTGAGTAAGGAGAAAACTCGTGAGTTTATCGATGCACTTCAATGGCATTCGGCCGTCTGCCCTACGTTTATTCGTGTCTCTACCTTGGATCCAACGCACCGGATGTGCCAACGCAACAAAACGCACACAGAAAAGACAGACTCAATACACATAGGAGAATGAACTGCTCACGCGGAGAGACGCTCTTTCTGCGTCTTCTTCGCGCTCGAAGAGATGCCGAAGAGATGATGCTCCCGTGTGCGCAGGTTAGTTCAATTCTCATTCGATTGCCGCCAGTGGAACGGAGAAGAACAAGAAGAAGAAGAAGACGAAGAGCATCTACGACGATGCGTCCGCGGGAGAGTCGTTGCATGCGTAATGCATTATATCGACGGGAGGACAGTCGATGATCGCGGCTGTACAGCCGCCGTCGACGTTGGAATAAACGAAGAACGGCGAAACCGCGAGAAAAACTGGTAGAACCCGAGGACGAGAGGTAGTCGCGCGAACGACGTCTTTTCTCCTCTGTGATCGAGGCAGAGGAGAGGAGAAAGAAGACACTCTTCCACCGACGTTGCTGTCGGAGAAGCTGAAGCTGTTCCTGTTTCGAAGTCATACGGGCAATCGGCATTGCCATTGCGGGTGTGCGGACCTTGCGATTCCGAATGTGTTGTCCACAGACAGACACACAGACGGACAGAGCAACGAGAGATACAGCACGAGACTTGTGGATATACCAGTATTCTGGCGTAGACGCGAGAGCGTAGAGTTAATATACCGGAGGATATGAGGAGATAGATCTCGAGAGACAGACGAGCTAAATGTCCCGAGTTGGATTTTTTTTTTTTTTTTTTTTTTATGTAAAAAGCTATTTGCGTTCGTTTTTTTTAAGGAGAAAAAAATATTAAATTTCCATTGGATATAGTAACTACATTCATATTTAAAATACATTTTTTCTGCTTATCACAATAAAAATTGGATTATCTACTTCTCTACTTTTTTCGAGATTTTTTTCAGAATATTCGGTTAATATTCAAAATTCCCGAATTCTGAAGACCGCAAGATTCTATTTTCAGGTTTTCTGGGAAAAAGTTAATTTTTTGGCGAAAAATATTGCCAAAATAAAGGATAATTCAGTGACAATTTACTGTCCTGCAGATCCTTAAACGGTTTAATCAATTTCTCCGAACGCGTCGCATTACTGCGAACAGCAGAGAACTAAACAAAAAGTTACTGCAACGTATTTATCACCGTTGCTACCGTTGCAACTCGCGTGGAAAAGAGAAAAAAAAACGTATCATCATCGCTATTAAGTCTGAACCGCTCGAGACTCGATACCAGTACTGCAAGACTTGCGGATGTCTGAACTACTCGTCTAGGACTCTCGAGAATAATCGATAGGCCGTTTCGAGCAAAGCGAAGTCGGATAATTTAACGGAAACGACGATCACTGTACTTTCAATGTAGAGATAAAATTAAGTTTCTTTTTTTTCTCAGTAATTTTTTTCCAGTTTCATAATTTCTCACGGAGAAAAATACGTCTGCTTACCGATGCCGGTATCTATTTAACTATGCGATATATACGTAAAAATAAAAGTGCCGGGTCTTGCAGAAAGAATGTCTACCGGGATAGCTTCCCAACCAGCCACCAGATCAAGGGACTCGTCACATTTTTCTCGATTTTTTTTTTTTTTCCTTAAACTCGGCAGCGCCGTTGAGAGTCGCGAGCGTAGCGCGATCGAGGGAAAGATACCGGCCAGGTGAGTTTGTATCTCCATTCCTGTCGACGGGATCCCGCCTGACGTACATCGTTTTCTATCTTTCGTTCCCAGAGAGAGGAGAGTGCGAGAGAGAGAGAAAGAGCGATAAATAAATATATGTAAAGAAAAAAAAACGGAGAAAGAGAAATAGTACGAAGATGGACGTAATCAGACATGTAAGTAGTTGGCGGGTTGCTTGAACTTTCCACCGTTTCTTTCAATCGCAAACAAATAAAGCTTATCTCCCGTGGAATATTTTTCCATCGTTTCTTCGGAGAGGGAACTTCTTTTTTCCTCCTTATCGTTCGATTTTCTTCAATTTTTTTTTCCATATTTATAACATTTTTTGGGCCTCGAAATTTCATATGTTTTTAAACGGTACCTATATATTGTGGCTGTTGAAGCGTTAAAGATGTTCCAGAGATCATCAAGAAATTGTTAAAATTCAAAGCAGTAGAAACTAAAAAACAGAACATTACAGTAAGGTGCGTCCTGCAAGAAAATATGAATAACAGACCTTTTAGTTTTAAAACTTCGAAGCCATTATTAAAAATCGAAAAAAAAGGTCTTTATAGGTTATCTTTTAACGGTATCATTCAAATTTATAAAGGGTATTGCGAAAACCGTAAACATAATGATAACTCAAAATTTCTTTTTTTGTTCATAAACGTGCGATCATCAGTTACAAGACCAGCCGTTAAATCGAGGTTATCGATCGTATTATTGTTATCGATTGTATAAACTTTGAGTGAATTTACCGACTCTCTCTCGGACGCTCCGGTGGATTGTTTGATTTATTCGACATATTCAACACGGCGGATAATCTTATTGACTCTTAAACATGTAAAATCGAGGCGCACCCATCGCGGTTATCGCGGCTCTATACTATATATGTATACATATGTATAGTGCATACCTCGTGAAGTACATACGCGGGTGTGCGCCATTCTATGGCCCCAATAAGTCTTTGTTTGCCCTCGTAGATTATATTATATTTCTCATTTCGAAATTCCACGACCGATGCACAAACAATTGTACTTACGCGACGTTGTTACAAGTACCCAACGTCGTTATTCGATCATTTTCACATTTAAAACAAATTAATTCGCACAAATGCCTCTAATCACGAATAACACAACGCCCTCTTTGAAGAAAAAATTAAAAAAATAAAAAACCAGAAAATAATATAAAAATTCATTTCTTTAAAGAAGCATTAAAAAATTTGTTTATAAATTACGAAATACTTCAGAATAAATAGCCTAATCTCAAATTTGATGTTTTGTAATAAATAAAAAATATATATTTTACTCATCGAACGAAAAAAAACGAATTCTTACACGAATTCAAAATAATTTGTTGCCTTGTTAAACAATGCGAAATAATAATTGATTTTAGTTTAATAAAAAAATTGTTTCGCGAAAGAAAAAGTTTGTTTAGATGTTTAAAAATGCTGGTGACGATAGTACGCTTTGCAAATATAAAGATTGCGGTTTACGCTGGCCGACCATCCGAGATGGTTAGAAAAAATATCCGCGTGTCTCATGCAGCGTCTAAACAACGTTACAGGGCAAACGCAGCAGCAGTAGCGGCAGCCAGTCGAAAGAATAACGTGAGTCGAATACTTAATTAACAACCGGGTGAGACAGAAAGCGGTTAAGTATCTTTTCACTCGCGTTAGAACAGAAAGACCCAAACGCTAATTACGAATATATGCAGAGGAGGGAAGGGAGCGCTCGGGTGGTTGCGTGCGCGAGCATACGTAGGAAAATCCATGCGAGAGTACCTGATGCTTCGGCCGTTTGTCAGCCGGTTGGCAAACACGAAGAAACCGCGAGCTCAGTTCTATATGCATTGCTTTTTTTTCTTCGTTTTTACACTTATTCTCCCTTATCCACCTCGACGTAACAAGACGTCACGCCAATTACTCTCCACTGTGGCGGCAACCGCTCGACTATGGGGCGACAACGAGTTTCCGTTTTCCGGAAAACAACTGCGAAATATATGTAACTCACTGTGATGCTTCGCGTTCTCGTTTGACAATTAATGAGAGAGATTATTGTAATGCATAATTTTGTGTTTACGATTACAGTGAACGGATTGAGGTTAATTAAGATATAAGGGAAAATCTCGTATTCTGACGATAGAATTTATAAAAATGATGAATTTATACAATGATACATTGGACGGCAGGCAAAGGCGACTATTGGTGATTGCTGCAAAATACGAGTCAGTAATTGGGACAACTTCACTAATTTTGTTGGTTACGTTAATCAGTGAATATGACTCTCCGAAGAATCATTAAATACGAAGATTTAATGGAAACTTTCTATTCAACTAATGAAATAATCGCTAGTTGAAAAGTACTCAAATTTCTCAATGTCTATCGAACTCCAAAATCGCGAATCTTCGGTTACGAGGATTGAAAAAAAAATCGATGTCAGCCACGGACGATTGGGCGAATAAGCACCCATTTCTATACAACGCGGGATCATCGCTATAGAGGGCTTGAATTTCAATCGAATTGCTAATTTCGACGGAGTAGAGAGAACGGGAAAACGCGGGACCGCAGTTCGTTCCCCACGATCACGATATCAATCAATCCCCAAAAGTGGTTATCCGCCCGCCGCCCATACATGTGAAACTTTTTTTTTATTCCTTTGTCGCGAACGATTCCATTGGGTCGTATTCCTGATGGATATCTGCTAGTCAGACCAATCCTCTCTCTTCGCGACACTTTTCATTAGGGTTTCCACTGAAATCTTCCCTTCGCATCTCACATGGGAATTAATCTTTTTTGAATTTTTTAATTCAAATCTTTTTAAATTTTATCTTTCGATACGCGGCCGAGAGATCGTAACATTTCGAAAATACAAAAAATTACTGATTTCGAACTTTTTTTTAATAAAATTGCAGAAAAAAAAAAGAAAATGAAAACTTTTTTTTACTTTTGGAATTTTTATATTCTATTATACGACCAATTTAATATTGAAGAATCCTTTCTGTAGGGAGAAATACATAAAAAAATATTCGCACACTAATACAACGAGTAAATGCGTCTCGGTGAGTCGAAGCTATGAGAATTTTCGTTAAATTTTGTGTGCCGCCCTAAAAAAAAATCCACAAAATCCGTAGTTCAGTAGGTCTTGGGGTTTCCCGCGGCTCCATAATTCTGAACGCGGCTCGCGACTCTGTCCCCTTTTTTTAGCTCAAACTGCCTAAAAACTGTGTGAAAAAGCGTTATTTTGGGGTGAAATTCGACGCCGCGAGAGTTTTTTTACGACAGCGTTTCGACCCCATCGATGTATGTGAGGCACCGAAGTACGGGGGGTGCGTCAGAGAGGAACAACGAAATGGCGCTCGGATGCAGGTAAATTTAGTGATTTTTCTGGAAGAACGTCGAACTCATATGTACCGATCGTGAAGCGCCTAATAAAAGGGGGTAGCGCATCCTGCATATTCACTCAGTTTTTTTCCGTAAATCGAAAGATTCGCTAGAGAGAAAGAGGGAAAGAGCTAAAGAATTTTCTAAGCTCCGCTGGGGTTGAAAAAAAAAGAAAAAAAACGTATTCTATTCAATCGAGTATCGAAACAGAGAAGGGTCCCGTGGAAACGGGTGAAATGTCTGTTTTTCAACACAAATCCTCGAACGCTTCTTTAGATTTCGGCAATATATATTTTTTTTATTCTGGATCACATGGGAATTTGTATAGGTAGATGCGAGAGAAGAAGGCATGGGAATCGAATTTTGTCCCGATCGTGGAAACGGATTTTTTTCCTTTGTACCTGCAATAAATTTCTCGACCTACATCTCTGCCTTTTCATCTTCTTATAATCATTTTTTTTACGGCCATCCGTCAAAAATCATGTATAACGCTCTTTTTTTTTACGAATAACGAATAAAAAAATGTGTGCAGACAGTCGAAGAATTTGCGCCGGAGAGTGATGAGATTATTGAGATAAATAAACAATTAAAGTAAATCGGGTTTTCGCGATCTCTGTTTGAATTAAACAGCCTGCGCGCGGGTTAATTACAATGCTACACCAACCGCGATTCCTACCTCTTGGCCGCATATGAGTCTCGTCCACGCAACTCTATTCCGTGTAACGAGTATTCTGGTGATGGACACCTCTCGAAAAAAGAAAAAGACTTCTTTTTTTTAACGATATTTATATTTTCGTAAAGTACAATTTTTTTTTTTTTTTAATCTTGCAACAGTGATGACTTGTTTCCTTTGGACCAACATTATACCACGATGTGGCATGAAGCATCGGGAGATTGGGGAAAAAAGGTCTCTAATCCTCGTTGTTGCGTCGAATGCAATAGTCTCCTTATAAAAGTATCTTGGATCTCAAATCCAAGGCTCCGTATGATTCTGGCATTTTGCTTCTTAGCTATCCAACGAAACCACGAAGGAGAACGAACCTCAGTCATGTGACGCGGGGGAGCGATACGAATTAGGGGTGGTTTATTTATTTTTTTTGTAATGCAAGGTCACTCCGCTATGCCGGGCCACTTCTCTATAAAGAACTCAATGCGAAAGACAGAGATGGAAAGCGATGAGCTAAGAAAAAAAAAAACGGGCAGTAGGGGATGATGAGTGAATGACAGGACAATGAGTCTGGTCTGATGCACGCGAATGCTTTATGACGATTCAATATGTCAGCCGCGGTGCCCGGCAATGCTCTCTCGGCTGCACTGATCTCAATGCAACCGAATTTGTGGCTCGAATTTCTTCGTACGGAAAAGAAAAAATCTGAAGAAAGTCCTTGTAGAAGGTAGGAGTTGAACGAACGGGGGAGACGCGGGAAAATTGAAGAAAAGAGGAAGGAAAAAAAGGGGTTGCGTCGTGAAGAGGGTGGAGGGAGAAGGTATTAGAAGATTTTTTTTTATCGGGAAGCGGAAAGTAAAAGAGTTCCGATTTTAGACCTGACCTTTCGTATGATATGTAACTATAGTTACGAAAAGCGTCGACGATGGCGCCAGACATCAGTATACAGAGGCAATAGAAATCGAATTTACAGAATTTCGGTTGTTAGAAGTTCAATTTATTTTATTTTTTAAGTTAAAACAATTATTGTTTGATGTTTCGAAGTTTTTTTTTTCGACGACTAAAGGCACTTTTATTGCAACTATAAAGACGATTAATAAAAGGATTTCGGAATAAATAAATAAACGCGGCCGAAAAAAGGTAAGTTGATTATGTCATAAGTGGTTATGAATTCGGAAATAAATTATTAAAAATCATTAAATTCATATATTTTAATGATTCAATAAGGAAAAGAATCTATTTGAATGAAAAATGTCTAAAAAACATAAAATAATTTCGAGGCTTATAAAATACATATAACATATAGGTGTCTACCTCTTCATTGCACATCATTGATCAATCACAGAATACCCGTTTCACCTTATCGGTCATATTCGCAATATCGCTACATCTTTATCAGGTATCGATTCTCTTCGAAGAATCGATGATCTATAATTAAGATCATTGTTTAGTAACCGGATAACATTTGTTAGCGCAAGTAACATTCCGCAGTTTATTTTTTTGCCGATAAATTGATTTTGTTTAATCATTAAATTAATAAATTTTATAAAAAAGTTCGAGAAAAGTTAACACGCAAAGTAATTTATCGGATATTCGTTAAGTTAGTGAGGTTAAAGCTGCCGAAGGCTTTTAGTCGCACGAAGGCCAATTCTTCGATAAGATTTGTAACAATAAAATATCAAACAATGATAATGACAACATGGAAACAGTAGTTGCCAACTGTCGCGCCAACTTCCGCGTTCCCTCGACGCTTCGTCAACATATTTCATCCATATCCTTGTCTTTTTATTTATCTCGTCATATAATAAACATCTACTGATTAAAAAAAAAAGGAAAAAAAATCCTTGCAAAATCCCGCCGGACTCTATTCTCACGAAGTGACGAAGGAAATGCTTTTTAATTGACGTTGAATTCCATCGGTTGTTTATACCGTTTCACGTATATGGAGAACCGCATATTTTTTTTCGTAGCCATTACCACAAACATATATTTCATGGAACGCGAATTAATCAACGCATCTGTCGTCATTGGGGAAAACCTACCATTGAATAATCAATGAATCTCATTGTTATTCGGAAAAGATATTGTTTCATTATACAATTTTTTTTACATATCTTTTACCGTCTATTTTTCTTCCATCTTTGATAAAAGGCACATTAATGGCTGAGATATGCACGCATTTCCGAAATTTCGTATTACGAACAATTTTTAATTTACGTAATGTTTATTATCCTTGCTTACTGCTTGATTTCTGCCGTATAAATTAAAAAAAAAAAAAAAAAGTAAATTCAATCCCAGCGAAGTGAGGGGTGGAAAAATATGTCTGGTCGTCCAGAGTTAACGGAACGATGAGCATTTGTAGGTTTTTTTTTAAATCGTAACTTCTAGCGACTTTGAAAAAAGTGTACGTAGGGTGAATTTACAATGACTGGTAGAATGATTCACGAGTAGCAAGGGGCCCAGTCATCGAACGGGCAAGTGATCTACGGAGAGCGCAGCTGCTCGATCATTACCGCGGAGCGGTAACTCGTGCGATATATGCGATATATAGCGATGAGCAGAAGCCAACACACAGATAAAAGGAATGGGGAAAAACGTGTTTTAACGCATAGGGCATAATCGAGGGGGATGGCTGCGTGAACGCGAAGGATATGCGTGCCGGTTTCTGTGGACTCGATGCCGGGCCCCGCGCGCGCACGGGTAAAGATCATTCGTACGTTCGATCTTCGAGTACATAATTATCGAGACCGGGGAGATATTGCGAGAGCACCAACCAAGCGACTACCGCTAACGAATAGCTCGTCGTCACGTGAGTGCCCTGAGACACGCAACGAGATATTCCAATTTTTATAAACTTCCCCCTCGCCGCCCTGAACGGCTTCGAGAGCAACTATGTATCGGTACGTCGTGTAGTAATTATGTAACGAAAAAATAAATAAAAATAAACAACAAAAAGCTGTACATGTCAATTTGACTAATTTGTAGCTGGAGTTACTTTTCATTAAAGTGGTAAAATCGGGGTTACGTGAGGTGTGTTAAGAAAGTCAGTCATCTTATTTTTCGATTTTCCATACGATGTTTTATTTTTATTCTGACTCGACGAGTCAATTTGACACGCAACGCGAGAAGATCTTTATTTTTTTAGAAAAATAAAATTACGATATTTTTAGCCATTCGGTGATACAGTTACGGAAATAATTGAAAAATTGGAGAATCTCGTTTTGGTATTTGACGGTAACAAATCACTTAACGATCGTATTTAAGGAGCGACAAGTGCGTGAATGAATATGTTGTTCGGACGGAATAGGCGTAACGCGGTATTCTGCGCGGGTCAGGAACGTCGTACGGCCATTGGGAACGAGACAATAAGCCTATAAGAAGAGAGAAACAGGGTGCTTGTGCAGCTTCGGTATAGTAATATTAGCAGAAGCAGTGCGAACTCTCGCCGGTAGAGTAGCCGGCGACCATAGCTCCGCGAAGCCGGTCTTGTAATCTAATAAAGGGGTTGCCAACGCCCCCGTAACCCTCGACATCGACGTTCCTTTTCGTTATTTCTTTTCAGATGAATGCTTTTCGCTGTCTCTGCCCCACGTATAAAAAAACAATCCATAAATTATACATAAACTATGTACAATTTTTATGTAAAACTGTACATGAAACGCCTGTTTATAAAAATTACATGAATTTCATGTACGGTATTTTTTTTTAAATGGTTTTTAATAGTTGGAGGAATTATTAATGATTGGGGTGAAACATTATATGATCGGCATGAAGTTGAGTTCGTAAATAAACTGTAATTTCAGCAACTTATTCGCTTAAACTTCGATTTTTTTTTCTGTCACAGCTACGCGAGTATTTTCGTTGAATGACTCTTTTTAAATCCTCTCACACGCCCAGTCGGCATCATCGGGACACAAGTCGACAAAGTGCAGACCGGCTGCGCGAGACTGGCTGAGATGGCAACGTTGTGGATAGGTCCGAGGTTAGTATATACAAATATATATATAGAAAGATGTGGAAGTAGGAACAGCACCAGCAACAGCAGTACCAAACGGTACAACACTCTCGATTCCCGCAACAACCCTGGCGGGGTTCAACCCCCGCAATGCCCGTTTCGCGATGTGTAATTGAATTGGCTACCGCCTTTCCTGGCATCATCGGCCGCCCCGCACCCCCAGCGGCCAAGCAAACAACGACCGCTGTCTTCCTTTTTGCCTCTACTCTTTATTTTATTTCATTCTTTTCCGCCCTCCAAATCCCACCCCACTTCCGTTCAAACTTTCTTGCACTAATACAGAGTTATATAGAAAAATTTCATACAAGAATCCATATTTACTCGAGAGAGTTAACTTTTTTTTTGTATTAATCGAGGCGGAGCGGTTTATCAAAAATTGGTTGAGTTTTCAAATATTTCAAGTATTTTTTTCTTTTCGAAGTTTCAACCGAAAAAAAAAAAAAATTTTTTTACTGCTTAATGAGTAAAATAAAATTGTTGGAAAGTATATAATATATATGTTGGAAAATAATATATATAAATGGAAAATAGAGACTTTTTAAAGATTTTCCAGTTATTAGTGGTTTTGATGAATGAGAATGATTTTTTTATTGTTTTTTTTTTTGTAATAATATCGATACGACAGGATTTCGTATCTTTAAGATTATTTTTACTTTAATAGTAAAATTCTCAAGTGATTGTATCAAATGTTGTAACGAACAAATCCTCAGTTTAAAATATTGAACTTAATCGAGGAACTTCGAAATTTAACTCGTCGATTTGTTCGAAAAACCGTGGAGTTACGATTGGAAGTATTAAAGTGAAGAGGAAAGGGCTATTTGCGAGTTGAATGGAAAGAGGGTCCTCCGTTCCTCGATGGAGAAACTTCACCTCCCACCCACTCGCGTTTCCCTCTTAAGTCTGACCCTTCGGCTGCTTCTCTCATTTTCCTTTTCCTGCACTCTCTATTTTAACCTCCCCTTTGCACTCGAACCTTGGTCTCCCGCTATATTGACCGCACCACATAGCGCAGCTCTTTCTCTCGCCTTTTTTCTCTTCTCGATTCCGCATTTTAAAGGGAAAATTTCCGTTTGTTCGCGGCGCTCGCGTTTTTCCTTTCCTCTCGTTTCCCGCCTCCAAGTTCCCCGATTTCCTTTGGATTATTCTACGTCTCGGCGCGTGCACCAGCTCGGACGGAAAATAACCCCGAAACGCTTTGCTGCTGGCAGTTCCCTTCTATCAGAACACACGAATGCCCCGCTCACCGTGGAATTTCTTTTCCTTTGCCAATTGCCAACAAGTATACGCCGTACCCACTAACCCTCCACCGTACGGTGTTGAATGAATCTACTTGAAGGAATTCGAAATGACCGACTACGAAAACACGCTTGAATTTATTTTTCTATCGATTTTTTTTTCACCAGCAAAACGTTACTTAACATATATTGATTTGCAAATGATAATTATTATTATCGTCATTTTTTATCAAATTAAGTTTCCTTCTGTTAAACATCGACATATGTTCATTACCACCCCTGCAAAAAAATTATCCCATATAAATTCCATAATTCGTCTGTAAAAATGGTACTTCAGAAGTCTGAAGTCCTTCTATCCGCAATTGATAAAAATGTCTATAAGCGTTCAAACGCCCAACAAACGGATTCAACTTATCGGCTTTTTTCGGAGTCCCGACTCCGAACAAACGATTCGTCTTCAATCAGACATCAAATTCCGTATTTGTTTGCTGTTCTCGAATCCGGCAAGGGCTACAAACGGGAAAAAGAGAAAACAGACACAATCTTCGACGGGAAGGAAACAGGAGGATTTGCAGTCCGCAGGGTCGAGCACGTGACTTTCTGTCGCGTTCCATTTTACTTATTCTTCGCTATTCCATCCCTCGCTCTATCTCTTGTTTGTTCTACTCATTTCATTGCATGCTCCACGAAACGGCAACAAGACAGTGCAAACTTCCGACCCCTAACCCCACCCCCGGTGGATTCCACGAGAAAATTTCCTCAACTCATCAACCAGCTGAAGATTTGATTTTTCACCTCGATACCAAAAGTTTCATGCATTAAAAAAGAAACTCTACTCCTCAATCTTCCATTCACGAATTTACGAAAGAAGCAAAAAAAAATTAATTAGCGTAAAAAACAAAAAAAATGTCCCATTCGTAATACCGAAAGATTGAATTTCGCAATCTCGCATTTCACGGTATGGCGTTCTCGTTTGTGTTCTTCACCTGCCAAAGTTCATGCACGCGATCTTCGTGCGCGTCGAGGTGTTAATTATTGCGTTGTCGAGTAATTGTCTTGCCGCCTCTCCTCCCTTTTTTCGTTTCGTATGCGAAGAAAATTGCTCATCTCTCTCCCCCTATACTCTTCGACTCTCCATCCATGGCATGGACTCTATGGACTCGTTCTCGGTCGTTTTGCCGCGGTCCCTTCGGACAGCTTCGCCAAGCCGATAGCGTGTTACCATCAACGTCTAGATTTATGACATTCTCATTATCCTACGAAGCCAGCCGTGTACACGTAATTACCATTTACCGATTATAAAATATTCCAAGAAAAATATCCATCCGGAGTCCATTGAACTTCAAACCGTATCATCAAAATTTCTCTTCACGACGTTCCCCATCCGCCGTTTCGATCCGAAGATGTCCAATTGCGTTCCCCAATCGCGATCGGCGGAAGGAGAAGGAGGGGCGGAGATCAAAATAAAATTCAAAAAGAAATTCAACGAAACACTCGACCAATTACTTATACAATCGAATATGGAACTCGGGTATAAGATATCAATGACGGTAAATTTATTTCGGGTATGTGCACGAAAAGTTGATTCCATTGGGAGGTATGTACGAAGAGATATGAGAAGACGTCAGTGCACCATGGGACGATGCAACAGGGATTCTTTTTTTATTCTATTCAAACCGAATCAAAAAAACACATAAAGAGAGGTACGGTCGTATGGATTGTCGTAAATATATGGACCAAAGTGGCCATTGACCACCCGCGTAAGGAGAATCGTCCATGTCGACGTCAGCGATAAGATACGCGGGAGTTTTTCCTTCGGAGATAGAGAGAATGGTGAGGTACGACTGGGAATCAACTCGATACACCCATAATCCATGGACGGCAAGGTTACACCGTACCCCGAAGAGATCGCGTCGTTCATGGACGCGAAGAGTATCTTCTTCTTCTTCTTCTTCTTCTTCTAGCAGGAGAAGGCGCGAGCGCGCTTCCTTCTGGTACCGTATGACGAGAGACCCGCAAGGATATCATGGGAACGCGGTAGTCACGCCGTCCGGATCGCGGACCTTACGGTGTTGCTGCTTGCCCCGTCATCCCGTAATGGAGGTTGCAAAAAGTTTCTCTCTGCTCGTAACTCCTCGGCGTGAAAGGGATGCGAGTAGGAGATATCTTGTCCTTTATTTTCTTCTTCTTTGTCTCGAACAGCTCCAACATCTTTGGAAAGAGATGGTACGGAGATGAAACGAAGGAGGCGCGAAGCACTGGTCATATCATTCAGGGGAAATGCGAACAATAAAGCAAAGCTGCCGTTTCGTTTCATCTGTTTCTTATTTCGCTTTCTTTTACAATATTTCTATGGTTTTCTGTGTTTCCGTTGGTAGAATGGAGAAATCGAAATAGATTAGATGAGGACGACATATCAAAGGTGAACCAAAGTATTCGCTTTCTGTTTTATCCATCACGAGTCGATTGGCAGGTCTGCCGGCACAACCTCTGTCTATCTTTCCGTACGGTTTATCACCCGACCATCACGAATTGGTCGCCTACCGTGGCTTATGTTTGACAAACAAGAACCTACAATGGTTGAAACAATTCCATCATGCCTTATTCTTATTCTTTCATGGATAGAATCATAAATGGAATTGTATGGAGGTTATGTCAAATTTCCTGTGCAGGGTTTTTGATTTGTCTTAAAGCGTTTACGCTCTCATTCAAATGGCATTCTTCAATCTTTTCAACGTCATCGGAATCTGTGATTAGTTTTCCATTAGTAGACTTCAGTCATTGGACTTAAGCTTCGATTTTCGACTATGAGATTTCAGTTATGAGACTTCACACTTCAGACGTCAGTTATTAGACAAAAACTTCGATTTTCGACTATGAGATTTCAGTTATGAGACTTCACAATTCAGACGTCAGTCATTAGACAAAAACTTCGATTTTCCACTATGAAATTTCAGTTATGAGACTTCACACTTCAGACGTCAGTTATTAGACAAAAACTTCGATTTTCGACTACGAGATTTCAGTTATGAGACTTCACAATTCAGATCTCAGTCATTAGACAAAAACTTCGATTTTTGACTATGAGATTTCAGTTATGAGACTTCAGACTTCAGACGTCAGTCATGAGGTATAAACTTCGATTTTCAGCTGAAATTTCAGTTATGAGAGTTCACACTTCAGACGTAAGTCAACAGACTCTCCCATCCACATTGCAGATTTCAGTTTCTGAATTTCAGTAATCAGACTTCACACTTCAAAAATCTTCCAATTCATTTGGTAAGCATGCAACGCGAGTCACTTCGAAGTCTGTAACTCTTCTTCTTCTTCTTCTTCTTCACGGGGCAAAAGAAAGAAAAGGGACAGAGAGTTCGAGGTTCATTGTTAGTCACGCCGCGGTCATGAGAATAATATTTCAAGCGGTAGTTTGCCAGAGAAGATGGTTATATGGCTTGCCGCCTTCAACTTCGCCACTCGTTGTATCTTCCTTGTCTTCTCGGGTTCTCGCCACGAATCTCGTATGCGTACGAGATGCTCTATCCTCGCACCCGGACGTCTCAATAATACAGCTACGTACTGCGGGGTTAATACTTATGGTTGTATACGAATGCCAGTATCGCATGCACACGTTTGCAAACCAACACAAGTGAAGAAGTGCTGGTGATGCCAAGGGCCCTTGTAATATATGGCCCTTAAATCATCGAGGAGAAGTGGATTGTGGACCCTCACCTGAACGGCCGCGGCGATGCGGAGGCGCGCGGTAACCGCCCCGCAAACATATCAATCAGTCGGCCCTCTATTCTCCCTCTCGCACTCTTAAATATCCACCTATTCTACCACATTCGTTAATGACGCGACTCGAGTGCAGTACGCCGCACGAACGAGCTTCAACAAGTACTTTACAGTCCTAGAAGTGTCTCCCAGTGTACCGAAAGTGCTTGTAAGTATTCATCACTTACACTGTACTCGATGATTTCCTATCCTGAGAGATTTCTTAACGAGTTCTTCACGATTGGAAGGTTAAACACTTGTTGACGACCAAAGAACGTGTTTATCCTTCAATTAAAACATCGAATCTCATGAAGCAAACGATACAGATGTCTCAGAATCATTGGAATGAAGGAAGTGTGATCGAGACGAAGGAAGTCACCGATGATTTTTGCTCACTCGTGTCTTCAAGGCTTCACAATGGATAGTCATCCGTAAGACATGATAAATGCGAGCAAATTGTGCAACGATAAGGATCATCGATTCGCAATAGATTGTTATTTACCAAAAACGACTTACGCAAAAAGCTTAAAATGAGCAAAAAAAAATGACAATATAAACCATAACTTGGATATGCAAAAATGATCAATGAAACCGTAAAAACTGATTGAACCAAATAAAACATACGCAATGGCGTCAACTATGAATCCGTTTCTGGAAGAATGATGCGCAGTTATTGCAACATTACATCGAAGAAAAAGTTGTAAGCCAAGAAGGATTGGTGCGGCTGTTTTCTGTGTTGGTGGTATTACTTTATGGGGACAATATATCGCGATCTACAGAGGCAGACATAGAATATACATACATATGTATATGTGCAATTTACTACATAGCTATAGAGACACCGTTGGTTTTATTGCTCGGATGGTTCGTGCCATGCGAATCAATTAGCGAAATAGCATAAACAGTCCGGCAATCCGTTCCTCTTCGTTACATCTTCTACATCCACCGTTCTTCCAACATCCAAAATCCCCCTTTTTTTCTTCTTGTTTTCATCATCTTCCGGCGTAACATTAAATAAACATCAACGCAGTTTTCAGTTCGTTCAAGCAAAGTTCCGAGGCACGCAATTATTCGCAAATTAGATTTGAAAAAAAATGCTTCCTTACTTTGTAGCAAAGATATTCATTTCGTGAAACGAGCGAATGAGCGAATAACAGACAACGGTCCTGGGTTCACGTGTTAGTTCGTAACTGTACAATGGGTCATTTGTGACACGCGATTGAACGATACCAGCCGAAGATCCGGCATGTGGATGTTGAATGATACAACAACAAAAAATAAAATGAAAGATTCAGTTCGAGGGGAACGAAATAAAGAAAAGATTGAGAAAGGAAGAACGGGAACTCAGGGCCTTCGGGGAGATCATTAGCGCGACTCATCTTTCGGTTTTTAAGGGTGTCTGTGTCCTGTTCTCTTTTTTTTTACTTCGTTCTTTTCCATTTCGGGACATACCAAGTGATATCAGACCGATTGACGATACCATGCTTGATATCTTTTGATAATTCTGATAGCAGCGACCCATAAACATCACTGTGAAGATAAAATAATGCGACAGATTCGTCTATATTCAGTATGACGTTTTTTTTTTTTTTTTTTTTTTGGATAAGGTTGACAGAAGTCACATCGTTGAAAGTTGGCCATGAGAATCTGTCTTCAACCTGAACAACTTTCGAGGTTTTTTTTTCTTCATTTCTTGTGAGACTCTACATTGTTCGATGGAGAATGCAACAACTCGCCGAGAGCCACGAATGTTTAGCGGTACGATTAAAACGTTTCCTGCACCAAAAACGCATCGAGATACGAATACCGATCGATCCTGGATCCCGGAGGGAATGCCGGGGGCTCTCGTTTGATTTATGCCGCTCTCATCTCGGTCGAGCGGGCAAGAAAGAGACCGAGTCTCCAATGATCAAGAGAGCGAGGGGTAGAGGAGGGAACGAGCTAAAAAATGAACTGAAAATCATGAGGAGGTCTCAAGGGAAGAACTCGCAGGGATAAATCGAACCAGCAATCGTCGTTTTTTCACCACAATTTCTTCATTGATTTGCTCAAGTCTTAAAATCCCCATCGAACAACCATCATAATCTCAAAATGTTACAAAAATAATCATCAAAACCAAATATTAAATAAAAATAAATGTTTGTGCGATAAAATTTAAGCTGTCGATTGAATATTTCGTGTAAATGTACCATTCTCCCGTCATGCTGATTAAAAAAAAAATGCTTCGTATAGTTGCATGATAAATAAAATGATCAACTTTTAAGCGTATGTCGAAAAATCATCGTAAAATTGACCAAAAGCGTGAATTGAAATAAAATTATAATTAAAAATAAATTAAAATGTTTGTAAGACGAAATATGATTTGCAGATAATTCGATGGGTGATAGAAAAACTCAGTGCGAACGCAAAATTGTAACGTAATGCATGTTGATAATTATCTACACGTGTTTAACTGATTCGGGATCACATCGTAGAAGTACGAAAAAAAATGACTGCAATTCGGGTTTATATGCTATAACGCATATCGAGTCTACGATTCATTATATCGTATATAGTTGGGTGCTACACTTTGTCTCTCACTCTATTCTTGCCCCCCCCATCGTCCTCCACGTGTGGGAACCCCATCGTATCCTCGTTTGCTACGACGGGTCTTCTTCCTCTCTTTTGTCCCCTTCATCTTCTCTTCTTATTTTATTTTCTCATCTCTTTCTTCGTCTTAATCTTCACAGAACTGTGCGTTTCTCAATTTTACGTACCAAGAAGCACTATTTACGGTCTATGAGTAAATTACAGCCTTGGACTTTTGAATATGCTGATTTCACTCACGATATTTGCAATCGTGATTCAGAGGATTTTTGTGTAACGGGCTTTCGCTGTATGGATCAAAGGTATACGAGGATTTAATTGGCTTCGCGGTACATACAACACGGACACGAGAAAACGTGATCTAATCCACGTACCAACTCGCCGGTCCTTTCGCACACGGAATGGACGAATAAATTTTTTTTTTGTATGAGACAGAAATATTAAAAATTGATCGACTCGCGAGAAGCAGAAGGGCTCAACTTCCATAATTGGAACTAAAACGATATTCAAATTCAGATTCAGGCCAAACGTTACTTCCTTCTATTTTTCCGCGTAATTCAATATTTCGTATGAAAGTTGGTGTCAAAATGTTTGTTTTCGTTCTTATATTCATCTTTTATCGTTTTATCGTTCGTGATATTCAAATAACACAGTTTTAATACCATTGAATATTTTTAATTAAAAAAAGATAGAAACGCCGATTGCTCGATCGATTTTTGAGACGCAATTTAAAATAACGCATCGACGCCCCAATTTATCGATGTATTTTTTTCGCGTTGAGCTTAAATTTCGTAATAATATATCTGCCGAATCTTCTCGCAAATGTTGACACATAAAATCATCGTGAAATTCAAACGATAAGCGAAGATGCAGAGGCTTCGCGAGATCGAAGGCTGCAAGCGAATCTCAATGAGAATCGAAAGCGAAATCCGTTGGGGGATGAAAGTTGCGATGGGAGGCGACGTATCCACAAAAAAAATTTGCATATAGCAAGAGAGCGTGACTTACAACAGCGCACGCCTCTCATCTGAATAAATATCGTATTATAATTAAAAGGAATCGTTCGATTCATAAATCAATGAATCTCGGTTTATATATCAAGAGCTGCTTATATTCTATAATGTGTAGCATGCGGTTCTTCGACCGCGAGCCAAACCTTACGATCTCTCACTCTACATCGTTTCTCTCTCTATCTTCTTCGTCGTCTCTTTCTTTTCATTCTCGAGTCCAGCGGAGTTTCGCGATCGCCGTGGGGGGTCTTACTATGCTAATGGTGCCCTCGCACGAAGTTTACTTCTCTTTCTCTTCGGACAGCATATATATCCGCAGCAGGAGCAAAAGTATCATCTTGAGTATTCGTTTCATACAGTATATAAACTCGATATACAAACTTAGTACAGTAGAATCTGTCACATCGTGTTCACAGAGTGGGGGAGAAGGAGTGCCTACTAACTTCAGATAAAAATAGAAATTAATCGATTTTTGACCCGAAAACCAAAATAAACCTATAAAAAAACCCCGTCGCCATTGAATGGTCGGAACACAATATATTCACAAAGTATCTCTTTTTATTAACATTTTTTGTAAAAAAAAAAAAAGGGAACCCCTTCACTGAAATTTGTTATATTGGGATCCGCGATTTTCTTTGAACTATTGGAACACCGTTCCGAACGATCAACATAGGGGATGTTTTTTCTAAATTTTTCTATTGCAAGGAAGACAAGAAAAAATCTTTTTTCTTTCTGACGTATATCTTTCTCTCGGCTTAATGTATCAAGTAAAAAACTTATGCGAAGAGCCTATTACGTTTATGAAGAAGTAACGCCATCCCTTGCGTAACGCGCAGAATCAGATAGTCCCCTCCACTTGTCTTCGTAAGATAAGCGAATGCAGAGCTGCGAGGGATTCGACTGTATACAAAACTCTATCGACTGTTAAGAAACATATGAGCGTATCTCATATAGGTTTGTACATTAAACCATATCGAATAGATCCTTCTGTCTTTAAGTCATCCTTTTACGTTTGCGCAGTACTGACCTGCCAGAGATTCTTCTTGGCAAACCGACGTACGACTCTCGTCGCTCGGCTCGTTCATTCGTTCACTTCGATATTTCTTTCCTCTTTACCTCTATTCGCCGTTCTCATTCGTTTCAACTCGCGAAAGAGAGAGAGAGAGAGAAGGAGAACGCATTCGAGCTCTCGTTTCTCTCTGATCTCGCCGACCGCGGGTAACGCTTATCAATTTGTTACGGATACTGTTTGTTAAATCAAATCAAAAGGCTGCGCGGGGGGCTATAAATAATGCTGTTTAATATGTGACTCTCATCTCTCGGTGCGCAAAGCTTCTTCGTGATTCTCTTCTGTTGTATATACCCTTCGTCTTGTCTCATACAAGAGGGAGATAAGGTGTTTTCTCCTGTTCTTATCCCCCACGGTGAGCGAACCGAGTAAGCGAGAGTACACGCGTTTTCAAGCGTGCGTTATTGATCTATCGATCACGATGTATTTAATATCGATTCGAGCGTCGATTTGCGATCGTCGAGAGATCCACGAAAGCAAAGAGTCGAGAGGCTGTGGGGAATCTTGTAACTATAGTGTTGCGCGTGGGCATACGAGCTGCTGCTGGGTCTTTCGCTGCTCTACGCGAGGGCTTTTGCTTCAGCGTTAATTTTACTTTATGTACTGTGTCCGCCGGTGTTGCTCGGAGAAACTTGCTTTATGGATGTAGAAAGATTGAAAAAATTGTATCGACACTTGTGTGGCGGGGATGGTACAGTGCTGATGTTGGATCAATGATCCGTAAGCTTCGAGAAGAAGGACACGGAGCGTAATTTTTTTTTTCATCGTCCAGGGTAACCAATGAATGTGGAACTTTGGCAATTTTCGTCAACTTTTTCCTACCGTTTGTTCTAAAAAAAAAGCTTTTGACTTCGAAGTCATTTTTTTAACATGACTGACGAATCTTAACCCTCAAATGATCCTTCTTTTGACTTAAAAAAAATAATGTAACGATGTAATACACATCGCAACAAAGCTTACAGTCACAGATAAAAATGGTTGTTAGACTCGAGCGATAGACAAAAGTTCTACCGCGAGATACTTCAACGGTAGTTTATTTCATCGAAGCGTTACAGTTGGGTATATAATAAGACGCATACGCGCGTGTGTTCAAAAGCCGCGAAAGTATGTATCCCCAGCCGCGCGCCTCGACAAATTAACATGGGGGCCGTGCCGCGCGATTAACAAAGGACGATACAAATTAGATTAAATCGCCGGAGGGGTCGGCATCGGTGCCTCGGTATAAAGCGGGCGAATGATGATACAACTTGATTAATCGACGAACAACATGCGATGCTTAAACGGAGTCCGTCTCGCAAATAGGACGTGGCTGGCCTCTACTCGATCACTCAACAAGAGCCCAGCCGACGTTTTATGTACCTTCTATCATAACGTTATACCAAGTACCTACCTAATGTACGCGTTAGCCGAAGGTCGAAACTCCACTCCGTCGTGTACGGGCCCTTTGTATGGCTTCATTAGCATTTTTAACCCCGGAAAATCACCCCATTGAAATCTGGTAGATTTCAGAAATCTTAAGAAATTTGTTACGTTTTTTTTTACGACAATATCGTTTTTTAACGAAGCAATAGCCACAAAGACGCGGCATTTAAGGCTTCACGTTTTAACTGGATGCAATTTTATTTTACTGAGAGAAGATTAGAGGTTTTTATATTTTTCTCAAACGTGGTGAAAGCGAATTGGATCGAGCAATTATACGATGAAGTTAAGCCGCGCGGACATCACAAGGGATGAAGAAACCCACCCACGTCTGTGAAAAATAAGCAACATCGGCCTCTTCGTTATTTCTTTGTTTTCGGGAGTATATAAACGGACATAAATCTCGACCGCGCGCCATTCAACGCTATCATTACGTGTCTCACTGACGATAGAGAACCGACGCCGAAAATTTAATGAATTCTTGGTAGTAAATAGCCGTGACTGCTGGACGGCGATCAGCTCTATAGATTTTTTTTTTCGACCTACTGAGCTATTTTTAGCGGCATTGATTTGTATCTTGGCTTCCTCTTTCGATTCATATTTATCACTTCCGATTCACGAGAATTCATTGTGTTTTTTGGGCGCCGGGAATTTGGGGATATCAGGGAAAAAAGCGTATTTTTTTCGGTGAAAAAAAAAAAAAAAAAAAAAAAAAAACGAGTGCTTTTCTGCACTAAATTCGCCGTTTCGTCGTTCTTCGACGTTTTACCGACTGAGATCAACGAACGTTAGTAATTAATTTTTTTTTTTTTCATTATTTGAATTGCGCGGAATGATGGAAAGCAATACAGCGAGTGCGTTGTAGAATAAGTTTCAAGAGAGAGAGAGGAAGTTTCAAAGGGGACGCGTCGAGGACAAGAGATCGACGTGGAGGAGAGTCGACTGGTCTGACAATAAAAAAGGTTCGAGGTTCCACTGACCGGGTATCCGTAAGTTGCCAGAGGGGAAAAGTCCCGCAGTTCGACCAATATTTAATTACAGATAATTACCGGTTATAATGCGAGCGCGCGAGAGATCGTGCGAGAGCAGCGGATCGGCGGCCTGCCGTTTAATTGATCGGCTTCGCGAGTCTGATTTGTGTATCTGTTGTTCGAATACGAGTTCTCCGATCTCGAAGTTTTCTGAGTTACAATTGCTTCTCTACAATTCTAGAGTTAACATCAACGATGTTTTCATTCAATAATAATTAATCGATAAAGATTAGTTGATTTATAACTGATTTTTTTTTTTTTTAATTCTAATTTTTATTTCTTTTATTTTTCGACGAAACTAATCGCCCTTTGGCACACACTTAGGGATCGACTTTAGTCACCGATGAAAAAAATCTCAAGACCGTCAGCCTATTTGCTTTATTAATATGGGTCTTTAACACCGACACTTCCTCGAGTAATCCACTTCTCGTTTGCTCGCTCGCTATGCTTTGCTCCTCTTTGAGAATCACTGCCTCAATAAATAACACGTACACCCCCATCGTTGCAAACGTTATTTCGAAGGCAAAGAATGAAGGCTAAAGAATACGAATAAAAAGAACCGAAAAAAGAAGAAAGATTGGTAGGGCGTTCGAGAGTGAGAGATCGCGAGTTCGATCGTCTATTACGTTATTACTACGTTTTATTGAGACGTGCGCCGTGACTCCTCGGCACGTTCGGATCTCCGTATTAAAATCCACTACTCCTCTCGATTTTGTTTTTCTTTTCATTTTTTTTAATCCCTTGTACACTTATATGCCCTGCATGGGCTGTTCATATCCCGAAGCCACTGTTCCTTTTCATTTCTTCTCGTGTTACTTGTAGTTACAACACGTATTTCCGATTCATCCTCACGAAATTGTTGCACTTTCGCCTCGCATCCTTCCTCCGGTCATCGGCTTGTAAACTCCGAACCAACCGCTGACCGAACGCGAAATGCAGATCACCGACACGAAAATATTATTAATAGTCGTTTGCCGGATCACTGGTTCGGGTAATCGAGTTTCGAGCTGCGGTTCGATCGCCCCCCCCCCCCCCCTATTCTCTCCCCCCTCAGGTCTTCAAAACCGCAGCATGCTCTCTCTCGATGTAATAATTGAAAAATGTCGTTGAATTATCTTCTCACTTGTTCCTTTCCACTTTTCGCATTTTACGTGTTTTTTTTTTTTTTTCGATTTTCGTGTTCATCGTTTTCTTTTGTCGACCGGATAAGTGACGAACGAAAGAACAACGAAGCGATGGATTATGTAGGAAGTTTGGGTAAAGAAGAGTCGTTATAACTTATAACTCAATGGATAGGTGGGAATACAAAAGGGGTTAAATGGATGGAAGGAGGGAGCGTATAAAGCGTCAAGTTCACCGAGAGAAGAAGCGGCAAAACTGCACGCTCGAGAAATCAATTAAGGGCCATTCGCAGCTTCGTATGGCGCGGAGCGTTGTAGAGGGTACTTTTTGCACACTAGAATTTAATAAGGGTGCGACGAGCCTCAGCAAGAAGGTTCTTCACGAGCAGAAGAGCAGACGAAATTCAAGTAGAACGGCAGAGTGTTGGCGAGGGTGTTACATATGAGGTGAACAGGTGAACGTAACTAAAGCAGGTAAATGAATTGAGAGGAGAGGAAGCCGGCAAACTAAAAAACAAAAATCAATTGTTAAGTTTGCTTCCTTACAATCAATTGAGGTGATTATTGGCAATTTGTTTATTTGCCGATAATCGGAATCTGATGAATACGATCGATGATCGGATCAATTAACGTAATAAATGGGGAAACTTTTGTTCGAAAAAATTATCCGAGATTTTATTCGTGGATTGGCTGTAGATGGTACATTCCATCCATGAAGACTTATAAAGGGTTAAAACAGGAGGTTTTGATACGAGTGAAGACTCGTTTCGACAATGACGCTGCGACCAGCACTCTTGGCTATTTGGAGCAGTCAGAGTATCAACAGCAGTAGCAACAGAGTTAGATGGTACCCGTGAGGAGAGCATTGAGAAACCACAACGTCGCCGATGCCGCGCGGTCCGCCTCTGCATCGTCATCGTCCATCCGGCGCGCGTATACAAAGACAACGCCGCCATCGGATGAGGACGAGAGGGAAGGTTGGGAGGTGGGGACGAGTGGGGCGGGCGAAGCTGAAAAAGTGGCTATGCTAAATAATAGGGTTGTGATGGTACTGTGGCGGCGGCGGCAGCGGCGGCGGCAACAACCGACCGGGATTCTCTTCACAGTCGCTTCTCTCCGGCTTTCGTCTTCTCGCATAGTTCATTCATGATTCCGGATTCAGTATTCCTTTAACGGATGAGCAACACAGCAGTGCGATGCAACAGCAGTCGATGTCTGATGGCGAGTTTCCTAAACGCCCAGAGGAGAGGAACGAGCTATCGATGTATGGACGAACGAGTGCAGGAACTTGTTTTGAGATTTTTGTCTCCTTGCAACAAACACGAAATCCTTGATACCGCGACGATACAATGTCCATCGCATGCTTTCACATTTCCCACGATTTCATAAGATGTGATTTTGTCAGTGAGAGAGTCGCATGATTGAGTCCGAAAGGAATAAAAAAAATCTGCGAGATATCCTGAAGCTATTATGCAGAAAAAAAAATCGTAATCTGCCGTGAGAATCTCGGAATCATATCGTATGATCGTATTGCATAATCTTTTGAGATTCTCTGATACGAGACGATAAGATCGAAAGTGAAGATGTAAAATGAGAAACTCTCGTATTACATCGTGCGATTTGCCAATTTTCTATCATACACTCACGTACGACGATGATATTGGAAGCCATGACAAAAAAATTATAATATAGCAATTTCGTTGCTTTTTTCATTTTCAAAATTGTGCGAAAAAAAAAACATTGCCCCGTCGTGTCATCGCCGAAGAATCCATCAATCACATCACAACATATCGCGTGACTAAAATCAAAAGGGCGTATTTACCTCGCATAATCATACGAAATGAGTTCATACCGGTTTTTAGTCACGCGATATGATTTTCTAATCTTTGATGATTCAAAAAAGATGATACCGAGAAAAAAAATATATATATTGAAAAGGTGAAGCGTCAAAGCGAAGAAGAAAGGAACCTCGAAATTACTCAAAAAACTCGATTTCCCCCGAACACACTCGCGTACCTGGGATTCGTCCGTCAGTCGAGAGGTATACTACAGTTATACAGTGTTCAGAGAAATGGACATCGTCGTGAGTCGTGTCCGTCCCGAGACCCACGAATTTGCGTAGGACCCTAAAATTATTACCGAAGGCATGGGATGCCGCTCCGTAGAATGCGCCAGGAAGAACAAGAGTGGAAAAAGAAGAACCGAGAAACCGAGTGAGAGAAGAACAGGTAGCGTAGACTGTGTTTTTTTACCAGCGTTCCTTTCCGTTTTTTTGGTAAAGTCTTGCCGTCGGTGAATGCGCGCGTAGGGATGGCCCTTAATGGGCGAAGGACTGAATGGCACCATTACCCCTGCCACCCTACAGCGGTGCCTCTCCCATTCTCGTAGTCGACGTCGTTGGGGGGCGGAAGAGACCGTCAGGATACCCATGTCTATCCTACATAGCTGCCTACCAGGTAGTAGAAAAGAATCCCCACCCCGTTACTAAACGGCGCGACACATTTTCAACTTTAACGGCCGAGTCGTTGGCCTACCGTCGCACTTACCGGCTTCGATCGTGCGGATAAGACGGATGAAGCCGTCTCATTTTTGCGAGCGTAAACATAGAACCCAAGAATTTACGCTAAGCTTGATCCCTCTACTGTCGTGCTTCAGACGCAAAAAGAACGCGATAAAGTGGCCTCGAAATTTGTTCTAAGGTCAGTCTCGTGACCCGGTCAATTGGTGACGCATTAATAATAAATCCTAACCGATACAAGTGGATTTTCGATCATGAATCGAACCGAATTCGATAAATACGAATCTCAGCACGATACTTGCTAATCAAAGCAATTTGGATAATCATGAATTCAGCCAGCGGATTTGATAATCTTCATGTCAGATTCAAGATTCAAGATTCACGTTAAGGATTCTGGATCCTTGCGCGTTTATGGCACTTCGAGTGTTCAAAAAAAGCTCCTCGTACGCCTGAGGATGATGTGCGCTTAATACAGCAGTATTCTGTACGGAATATTCGACGGGATTTATTTTTCTACTTGCCGTTTTCATATTGCGTAGAACATAACTTGGAAAGTCATAGCATCGCGTATCTGATGATGTGAAGAATCTTTAAAGACATCACGAAGGGCATTGGACTCTGGAGGAACTTCTCTGCAGTGGATACCTGTACGTCGCCTGGGACGACACTGGCGTTAAGGTTTTTTTCCTCCCCGTTGGACGACGAGATACGCCGATCCCCATCAGACGTGTTTCAGATGCCGGACAGACGAGAGTTCTCCGAAGCGTCCACCAGGACAAGTGAAAGAATGAGCAAGTCGGTGAGTACGAGAAGAAGAAATTGTAACGGGCAGCGAGCAAACTGCGACTACAAGTGCAACATACGAGTCTCGCATCGAGTAGCGGTGAAGCAGAAGCAGAACGACATCCAACTCAAACGTTTAGCTCCATCATGCGACGAGAATCTCCCACCATAGGACACACGATATACGCGTATCGATCTTCGATGTAAAATGCGGTAATCTAATCGACTCTTTGAAGAGCAAAGGAAGCAATGAAGAGACGCGAATGGAAAAACCTTAAAGATAGAAAACGAAAAAAAAAAGAAAACAACGGAAAAGTAGAAACTCAATGGACGCGGATTCTCGCGATCAAAGTTATCGATAGTTCTAGTCTGTGCTGTATACATTGAAGGCAAAAGGATAAACTTCTTTAGCATTGAAAAAGACCGTTATCGTCTTCCGGGAATCACTTGAGACTCGCCAATGGAAGTCGCACGGGCACGCTATACGCGTACTAAACAGTGATGGCCACTTGATGACTGTTGTGACGAGAAATCGATGGGACGACAACAAATCAACCGGATCCGTCATTGAAATCAAAATAAAATGTATTAAAGTTTAATGCAAACATGATTACCCGCGACTTGGTGGAATGGGATGAGGCTTCTGATTCGAACCACCATTTGACGATTGTCCGACTAAAAATATGCCAAGGACGAAGCCCCAGCAAATTATCCCACGAATTCTGACCCGGATTCGTATTTTTCTCATTCTCACACGCACACCATGGCTCTTATTACGATCGGTCGATCCCCTCTGTCCACCTTTTTTTTTCATCTCGGTTCTTGGACTTAGGCTCGGATGAGTCAAAGAGCCTCACAGAGTGGTCTGCATAGATAATGAGCTCGCGGCCGAACGAAACCGCGGCATTAGAATCATCTAGGAGCAGCAGCAAAAAGTGGCTAAATCGTGAGCGATCTATGCTATGTCTACCACGAAATGCCACGAACGTTTCAGAGTTGGAAGAGTTTCTACCTTAGCGGTCTTCGGTTATATTTCTCCACTCTGATCGCCATCTGCCACCGCACCATTTCCTGCTGCTCAAAAATGCCTCCCCCCCGGCTGATCATTATTATTCCCCGGGACGAAGAGAGCCCGCGGGGCCCTTGATTCGTACCCCCGGTACCCCCACTGGGACCTCGAAACCTGCCGAGGGTCTAATCGTAGCCTCTAGTTTTTTTTACACTGTTCTATCACAGTCACCAAAAAGATCTATTCCGGTTATAGCTCATAAAAAAAATGGGCATTCAGGAATCGTGATGCAACAAAAATCATAGCTACCGCATTTCAAAACTGCAAGATTGGCTCATGGGAAAGTAGAGGTCAGTACGGTCAGTGGAGTGTCAAATGGGTGTTGCACTTCGTTATAACAGACCCGCAAGTGTCCAGCCATGAGTATTATCTGAGTAGCGCTATTTTGGATGTTCAGAAATGAGAATTTGGTAAAAATTGATGTTTTTGTAATAAGCAAACGAAGATCCTAACTTGTGTCTTTTTCGGCTTATTAAACATAGCAGGTACCTCGGGTTTTCCAGAATCCCATTATAATGCATTAAAAGAACTATTTAAAACTCCGAAAAATCTCAATTAATCGCATAATAGTTCGGACAACGACGTTTCGTTGCTCATCATTTCGTAGCTGTATCTCATGATTTTTCTGCTAGCTATTCATGAGTCTGCCGATTACTTTGCTCCCAACATTAACATTTGATACGAATATCCGCGTCAGAAGTAAAGATATATATTTTTGCTGAGGATTGCAATCTCCAATACCGCGCTGATGACTAATGGATTCAAACTATTCATACATAAACGGTTCATTACTAATGCGCAATTCGAAAATAATCATTATATAATGGGTAAATCCTGATGACACTTAAGTTGTATAATAAACTTTTTTTTTTCATCTCCATATCCAAAGTATCCCATCGCATATTCTTACAGCGTTAAAATTGATCCAATAATCACAAAACGATACGAGGTACTATAAAATGATGGTAAAGTACCCATATGATGAAGGTGATCGGATAGCGTTGTACAGGTGTGAACGGACGCCACTTCCTCTAATTTCGTGAGGGATACGTCGTGAATGCGAAGTGACCGGCAAGGCCGTAATTCGTGAGTGAGCGAGATGAAACAAACAGGGATAGAACTCGAGGCAAGCACTCTTCTCTTTCTTCGTCCGAAGAGAGCCTGAGCCATACCCACTTGGCAGGTAGTCATGCGAGGGAGAAGAAGAGTTGCCGTTTGCCTGCCCACGAGTGAGCGAGTTGGATGTTTAACAGCTGAGAAAGAAGAGAAGATGAAGAAAACGAGGATAAAGAAGAGGGAAGAGACAAGGAGTCAGAGAAAAATATAGTAACGCCGTAGTAGAGTGAAAGAGATAGGATTTCAGGAGCGGTAAGCGGGAAACGGTGGAAGGGGAGAGTAAAGGCCCCGGGCGAGGTCACCTACCGCCCCCGCCCTCTTGGGCCCCCTCGTCCCACACCCTGATTACCCGCCGCCGGGGGCGGGACACACTGTAATGAGCATCGAAGAGGTGCTCAACTTCGACACGCCAAATCTCATGTTCAGCTATTTATCCCAGTGCTAAGATCACAGGGCACGCGTCCCTATCGCATGTACTCGTCTAAACCGTTGCTCCATTTTTAGTAACTTGATCATCGAAATGTGTTATCGTTTAAATGGAAATAATCATAACCAACCGATTGAATAAAGTTTCACTGTCAAGAATTGATCACATTACACTCCAAACTTTATTTTGCCATTTTGTGTTCATGTTTTTGTTTTTATTAATCAAAAAAATGTAAACAATCCTTTAAAAAAAAATGATTTTCGTCGATTAGATTCATTCAAGGGTCTATGATTTTCTTTTTTTAATTAATCAGGGATTTGATCTGAACCTCGGATATCAATTTCACGATCGTTGTAGTCATTTTAAGGAAGTATATAAAAATGAAAAGATTGGTGGGATGATTTGACCCGCTGAGATGTTACAACGGGTGTCGAAAGGAGAAACAGTGAAGGGAAGCCCGTGCGGTCGTCAGGTTAAATCGAGGGCGCCATGGGGGAAAGGGAACACAACACAGGGAATACGAAAGTAGGCTATTGGCTGTCGTCGCGAAGACACCCCGGATGATCGAACGATGTTATTTTAAGTTTTCCGCTGGGGGCTGCCGTCGACTGCTTACATGTTTCCCCCCCTTCTCCATCTTGTCCCTAATCGGCTGTCAGAGGGACTTGGCCCAGGATCGGCCACCCCCGTGTGTCGCTTGATATACACGAAACCGTGTGGGAGGGTGGAAGGGTGAAAAGCATCCTGCGTGCATCAACCAACGCTTGTATTCGGTCCATACCCTCGACCGGCAAAGCAGGAGTCACAATTCGACCCCCTGCAGACACCAAAGCGTCTGACGGAAGGGAAGGATGGAATATATATGAAAATGGTTAAGTACGAGAGAGGAAAGAAGTTTTAGGCATCCCCTTGATACAAGATGCGCGGATTCAACCCCCGCAAGGATTTCGTACACCCCCTCGATAGGGTGAGGACGGATTCAAAACGCTTTACACTCTCATAACCTGCGAGGACCTGTTGATCCTGACTACACTTCAGGGCATTTTACGTATACTGTGTTGTGTTTTATGTATAGTTCCCCCTTCAAAATCTTGAATCACTCGGGCTAACTGAGCGGTGAGGCGATTGAGACCACCGTGGAAGAAAAAAAATGTATATTTGACAGTCATGACTGGTGAAAATTTGGAGCGCACGGTATTCTCGATATGATCGATTGCTTTGTAGAATTTGGAAGAGGAAGACGTCGTAAATGTATATCTCAGTAATAAAGGGCTGGCAAATCGACTTTAACAGAAGTCGCGTCTATTTTGTATAGTTCATATAATGGTCTTCGATGAACCAATAATGATTCGAACTCAATAGTTTTACCCGCTTTAAAGTGACAAGCAGAAAACAACTTAGAACATGTTTTTAGTTGTCCTTAGCGGCCAAAACCAACAACTAAATGGCCACACAAAAGGCACTCCGATTTGTTACAACTATTACCTAATCCTAGATGTGTCCTAACGATTCGAATCCCTTCAGACGTTTAAAGATGATCCCTGCAAAACTCTTCAGAATATGTCTGTCCGTACGAAATGGCATCATAGTTACACTTCACTGGACCATAGTTATGACTGTACATGTTGGGAATTAACCATTGCAATTTTGTTTTTTTTTTTGTTTTTTCTAGTGCATGAGTAGCTCTTTCCGCCTG
This sequence comes from Cryptus viduatorius, assembly GCA_964006125.1. Taxonomy (NCBI): domain Eukaryota; kingdom Metazoa; phylum Arthropoda; class Insecta; order Hymenoptera; family Ichneumonidae; genus Cryptus; species Cryptus viduatorius. The sequence continues at coordinate 9,042,739 of OZ023220.1, forward strand.
AAAATTTGCGGTTCGTTTGATCACCCGCGCGAACAGGAACCCGGCTAGTTGTTCTTCGTGGATTTCCGGAGGATGATCGTTTAGGCCATCAGCACGAGTTTTCGGTAGAACGCATTATATAACGTGTACCTGCGTGGTCCCGTGAGCTCGGAAGCGGGTAGGGTGGTCCCCTGTACCACATCGCTCTCGACTCGCGCGGCTTATTGCGTGATATTAGCCACGGCTGATGCGTCTCGCTCGCTCTCATCGCGGGTTACCTTCGTCTCACCGACGGGTAATCATAATCCCAAGGGACAAAACACAGTCCCCGAATAATGCATAACGTTGAAAATTTTACGACTTTGCCACTCGGCGAACAATGTGTGAGAGAGACGAAAAAAATAAATAGGAAAAACGAAGAAGTGAGAAGGAGTGAGAGAAATTCCATGACCGCCGGATGCAACGTGACTTTTTGCAACGACGGGTCGTGCACTCATAATTGGCGTCGACCCCCGATGAAGATGAATTGCTTCTGCACTCCCGAGGATACGCTATCGCGAAAATTTGACAAAGATGATAAAAAAAAAACAGCCCGCAGCGTTTTTAAATCCGAACGACGAATATTTTTGTGGACAGTAATGAGAAAAATCGAGTTTAACGGGAAGGGGAAATAAAGAGAGAAGAAAAAAAAGCGTAAATTTGCTTGGCACCGAGATCAATTCCGAGGGAACGAATCACAACGAGCGTGTTTTTTGAGATCAAAGCCGTTTTGCCACGATTCCCTCGGCTGTGAACATAACTTCATAGAAGGATCGTAAATAAGGAGACGAGGAAACAAAAGAGACACCGACACTTTTTGCCATCAGCATCAAACCAGACCATCGAGAGACGTCCACGATACACTCTTCGTCTCGTGTTCTCTACGGGCAGTAGCCGAGCGAGTCAGCGTGTTCAAGGATATGAGAACGTTTCGTAACAGAGTACAGGCTGAGGACTGTATTGAAGAAATCGCGAACGTTATTAAAATCAACGCTCGGCAAGGAATGTCATGAAATTATTTTATGCATTACAGCATTCGGGTTTTGGCATTAAACATTTCCGAGAATTTATATTTTTCGATGAAAAAAAAAAAGATACCGGAATTATTGCCGATCAACATCGAGCATCGAAAGTTAAAAAATTTCACTTCAAAATCGTAATTTATGCGATTTTTTTTTTTTCAAATTAGTTATGTTTGCACTTTTACATGCATTTTTTGACTGAATAATCATAGAAATGATAACTCACCGTATGTTCGTTCCGCTACGTTTTCGCTCGAATCTGTAACACACGGAATATTCAACAATGAGATTATTGAAACTCAAACCGAAGCTAATTTAGCTCCTTCGCTTCGTGCTATCGCTATATTTATATGTGTATATATATAAACACCACCTACAAAATCCATGCTACTTTCGCTTCGTTCTACAATAGACCTATAAGGCTTAAAGAGAAAACTAACCGTTGAATGAACTCTCGCGATCACGATGAATAAACGTGATATTAATGAGTGATTTATAATGTTCAGCTGCTTTTGCGAAGCATGGTATCGCTAAAATTGGGCAATTATTAAAAAAAAAAACCCAACAAAAACGATATTCAAGTCGTTTTCATTTTTTTTTTAACTAAAATGAATACGTGATGATAATCAAGAAGGCGATGATATAGGAAGTGATATAATTCGCATTCGAGGCATAAAGAAGTCCAAATCTCATGCGATCTTTGGCTCAAAATGAAATGCGGGTACCTCCGGGGCACGGATGCACCTGAGCCGTTAGCTCCGAACGATCGGAATATAGTTAAACCAGAGGTGCCTAGTAATGTCTTACTCGGTAGAAGTTTTAACGTACGCGAAGAAGCACGCAAAGGTATTGGGTCATTGAGTGTCATAAACGTTCGTGGAAGTCAACGCCGTACGAGTTGAATGCTAATGTCTTCATTAGAAAATCACGATATTGATTTAATGCTCGGAGAGTTTGAAAACAGTTTTAAACACACAATTCTGAACTCTCATTTCGATTTAAACGACACGCTAATCGATGTTTTTTATTCGTCTTAACCTCAAAAATAAATCCTACGAATGTAATCCTTCAATACGCTTCAATACTCTTCAATACTCTTGAATAACGACCAAATAATTTCCTAAACCACCAATTACATCGGATTATATTTTTTGACCTTCAAGTGAGTGAATGATTACAGTTGAAAAAAAAAGGAAAAGTATCGTTTCTGAGACAATGATTTTAACATCTTCATTAAATCGCCCGTCGTTTCGATTGCCATCGATTTAATGGTCATTTGTATTTTTAACACCAAATTGGATAAATGCCTGCAAAGATCGACAGGATGCGCTGCGGTGTCGAGAGATTGGACGATGAGATTAGGAAGGACGAAAAATTCCAGCATCTTGTATTCCGTTTGACTATCGGTGTTCTTCTCCGTGTCCCTGTGAATGAGGGAGCAAAGGACGCACACAACAGGTTGTACGCGTGTCTCGACGTTCATCGATACTTATCTGTCAATCGGCATCGCTCGGAGGAGTCAAACACAGTTAAACAAACATTCAGAATCACAGTCCTCCTTTGCCTTTTTGCCTTCTCGTCGACTGTCGTCGTCGTCGTCGTATTCAAATATTTTCCATTGAATTCCATCGTTCCTGCGGCGAATCCTAATGAAACTAATACCGGGATGCGTAAGAGAGGTGTATGAATGGAGGCCAACGATAGACAGTAAATATTAAACGACTTTCAACCCGGTCTCATCGTTCTCATGCGCGCGCATAAGGTGGGCTTACAACGCTTCTCTTATCTTTCTTTCGTTTCCTTTCTCTTTTCATTACTCTCACTACGACATTTCGAACATCGAGGCGTCGAGAGTCTTATGCGCAGGTGCGCCGACACACGCAGCAATGAATCTCTATCTCTTTTTCACTCTGCATGCGAGAGGATGCAAGCGGAATTGCTGAATGTTGACGTCGCCGAAGCGTGACAAGTGTTAAGTAATTGTATTTTGCTCGTTTGGCTCCTCTGCCACGTGGAATTATTGTATGTGTGCACAGGGGAGAGGCGGAGACTAACGAGACACGTGCTGTGTTGCGAATTAATCATTAAAGGGTCGGATGAAAAGGTTCCCGAAAAAACTCGTCGGAATTATCGAAGATAAAACCGGTGTAATTAGTCAAAGGAAAAAAAAATGGCGAGAACATTTTCCCAAATTCCACATGTCATCGTCGATTCAATGAGCATATCATGTATATTTCGGAATAGTTCGTTATACAGATTGCAAAGTATATGAAAAAAATATTTTTCATCATTTTTCCACCATTTTTTTTGAGAAAAAAATGTTTTTTTCATAAAGAAAGAAAGGATCGTAAAATATCGTGCATCAAAACCGCAAATACGAAAAAAAAAAGAATCATCCCGACAACTTGTTTTTTTCGTTCGCCGCTATTAAAAATTCTCGATTCTCACATCACTCTCGCTATCATAATTACATGCAATGTAGATCTAGGAAGTGTATAATTAGCATGAAACAACGAAATCAGTCTAATATCTCGGGTATACGCACGTTTCGTATTAATCGATTACAGTGTTTCAATCGATCGTCGAGAGATACAGAGAGAGGTAAGCGAGGAGTTTCTCGGTGGGAAGGAGCGTTGTTAATCATCATCGAAGGTTCCGTCGAACGCTCTCGGGAACCCCGCTATCTCTTTGGCTTCTCGTATATAGTACGTTATTCCTTTCTAGATGCTGCGAGAGAGCTTCGAGAGAGATATAGAGTTCAGAGTACCTTGTGCTCTCGTGGTTCGCAAAGAAGTAGCATTCGTATACACATCCACTCACAGACACACCCCTACATGCGCACCGTGTGGCCGAAGCCTCGAGCGATAGGCGCTAACTACCTTCGAGGTTCGAGTGAAGAGAGAGAGATAGAGAGAGCGGAGCAGAGAGAAGTCGGCGGCATTGTGTGACGCACAAACAACGAACGTTCGATAGGCTACGTCGTATCGATTTATCGGTTGTCACGAGAAGCCGGTTTTAGTGACTGGCTGCTGTTACTTCGAGACTGACTCCTTCATTCTTTATTACTGTAAAAATCTCGAAGCGCGTGCTATGAATAAATACCTGGATTACCCATTCGAAGATGCTAATGAGGATAACAATAAAGAACAATTGTATTGACTATTTTCGTATTCTATTGCGTTATGTCAAAATCGAGCATTCAGAAATTATTATTCTATATTTAAGACGAGTTTCTCGTTTATTAGAGAAAATAAGGAATAGAGCAACTTTTTCAAATAGTCCGACTTTTTTATCGATATATATATATCGATTTTCGAAATCGTTTTTTAAATTTATTTTTGTTGTTATAATTGTTATTCTTCGTAATCTTATTGATTCGGAAAATTTACGAGAAATTTATAGAAGTGCATTTTTATTATTGTTTTGAAGAACGAAGTCAATTTTTTCAAACTTGCGACTGTTATTTTTCGATCATTAAATAAAAAAAAATCGTTACTTTGACCAACGATCGTGAAATGCATTTATTATAAACTTCTGTAGTGTTTGTAAAAACAAAAAAAAAATCAAAACACTCGTAAAGGATGAAGAAAAAAACATCGTCAGTGTTTCACATGAGTCTAATCTGATTCATTAATTCAAAGAGCCGCGGCAGCAGCGATTAAGCGACTTTCGTTTCATGAGCCGATCGTTCGGTTTGTCTGTCGGTCAGTTGAATAGTTATTCGGCTCTGGTGGTCGTTCATTTTTCAGTATCGAGATCCCGACGCTTCATGATGATTCGACATAACGTCAAAATTCGAATTAGACATTGTTACCGCGACCTCCTGTGTGCGTACAGCTCGATAAATAGACCGCTGAGAAACGGAAGGGCGTATTTAAAAATCATTTCACATTTATATCAGTGGAAAAAACACCCCTCTGTTTCTCAGTAATCAATACACTACATTTCTTATCATATCTACGAATCTTTTACGCATCAAAGTTCCGTATTAAAAAAAATAGAGTCCCGAAATTCCTGAGGAGGTATCTGTAATTTTTGGGTACACGAGAGATAAATAAAAAAAGAATGAAACAGTTTAACAATTTTTTTTATTTCTATGCTATTCGATGTTTTTCAATTTTTTTATTGGGCTAAAAAAATTTTTAAAAAATCGATATTTAGAAACTTTTTTCTCGCGAAGTTGAAAGAAATGTGAAACTTAGTTCATATTACAACAAACATAAATGTATTGAGAGTCTCGATGTAACGTCATCAGTCATACGCGTACTTTATTGCCGTTCTTCTCGCTCGAGTGCTCCGGTGAACCTGAGCATCGTCGCGGAAGCTACAACGACGGTTGCTCTCTTAAGGGGAGGGGAGAACGAACGAGCGTGCGGACGGGTGAGTCACTTTCCGCGTGGAATGTGTGGGACGCCAGATGAGATTTAATATGTATGCGTGTTGGCGCTGGCCGGTGTGTTGACCGGCCGGGTCGGTCGAGAAGCGTATAGAAAGAGAGCGAACGAGAGGAAGAAATAGAAAGTAAAGGAACGAAACATGGTAAGACGAAACGGGAAGTACTCAAAGTAGGTGGTCACAAATTACTAATATAGTTGCACTGGTAAAAATGATTTATTTCGATCTAAATAAATTAAATCAATTTAAAGAGAGTTCCATTTCGACAGGTATTTAATATCCGATTTAATCAATTTTATTAATTTATAATTGCAATAATAAATTAATTGTTTATTTTTTATTAGAATTATTAAATAATTAATAAAAATCTAAAAATTTCGATCGATAATAAAGCTCTTGTTATCGCGAATAGCGTAATTAAGAAAAGTGCAAATGAACCATTAAATTGAGAAACAGAAGGGCGTATCAACCATCCCATTGCATGTTGAATGGTCTAAGATACGTCCTTTTGTTTCTCACCAGTAGAAAAACCGCTCGCGGCAAAGTGAAACGAGTGTTCAACAACGTTTTCCGTAATTGTGCGATATGCTCTTTGGTCTTCGACGGCAATGCGATTCGCCAAGGAGAAAAAAGTCGGATGGGAAAGAACCAAAGAGAACTCTCGGTGTCAATATACTTACGGTTTTCTTCTTGGCGACTCATGCACTCCGTTGCATATTGCACCGTGCACTCTGCTCGTTTCATTGGTAGTTGAAGAAAAAATAAAAATCTATCGAGTCATGAAAATTACTTCACCGGGTAAGAATTGTGGTCATCGAGACTCTCTCGGGGAGATACTTCACGCTTCGTCTTAATTCAATCCAATCGTCGACCGTTGAAAAATCATTGAGATCGTTACGAGAAAAGTTTCACCGAGTTACACCGACTCTTTTATTTCGTCATTCGATAACGTTGTCCAAACGGCATGTACGATAGGTTCATTGACACCTCGTCGGGTTGTCGTAGAAAAAAATAAATAAATTTCAATAAATACTCGTAAAAGAAAGTTGTATGTTATCTACAATCACAAAAACGTTTTTTTTTTTTTCATTCAACTTCCTCGAGATTTTCTTTTAATTTAAATTATTGTTAATTGCAGCCATTGAAAATTATTTAAAAATTTTTTCGTAAATAAAAAATAAAAAACGTAATTTCGATTTTTTTTTTTTTTATATAAAAAGGGCTGAAATTTATCGAGTTGTTTGTTTAATGAAATTTGGGCTCTCAGTTTGTCAAATTTTATTATTTTGGATACGAAAAAATGGGAATATAAAAACTATCTAAAAAAAATGAAGGACCTCTCTTCTCGTTCGTACTTAATTAAGGTATTATCGAAACTTCGTAAATTCTTCATTGTTTTCTTGCGTAACGCTAAAACATCGGCGTCATAACCGCAGCCTAACGGAGATTTCGCTCTTAGTAAGTGCCGCAAATTCGTGGAACGGCAGAAAGCATACTGTGTCGGTGTTACACACTCGCGGCGGCGGATATTAGAATACCAACGACGAATCAAATTCGCCCATTAAGGCAGCAGCAGAAATACAGCAACAGCGATGGAAGTACCAACCTCGACTGCGGCAACGCTTCTATAATTCTATGTATATTTTTATAGCAAACAGCAACGGCGAGCGACCGAAGGCAGCGCGCGCGTTATGCGTTCGCGCGAAATCGCGGAAAACGTGAAACAGACAAGATTGTGAGTGAGCTAAAGAAAACAGAGGCGAGCATTAGTGTGGCACTGCCACCGGGGTACACGGAGTCCCGCCGTTGCTGTGCTCGCCGCCGCCGTGAGAGTTTCTTCGAGACTTGCGACATCGAGACTCTCGCACTTTTCTACGAGCAGAATAAATTATAGAGCTCTCTGTGAGAGAGTGCAATACGTCTCGTTGCAACGACGCGTTGTGGCGCTTTCCCCTCGCCGTTTATTTCACTTTTTTTCGGCAAAAGTCGACACCGCGCCATAAAAAATTTAACCGGAAATTAAATACTGTTTCGATATAAATATTTTTTTTTTCAACAATCATTGCACAAAATTTACGGAGATTGAGTGAATCGTTCGATTTTTCATATTCATCGAATCGTTCGATAAAAATATTTTAAATTTTAGCCTCGAAACTACGTAACTAATACTTCCCTTACATTGAATATATCAAGTCTCCTGCAATTAACCAATTAATTAATTATTAAAAAGTAAAGAAAATTGAAATGCGCGGATAAAGAATTTCGACAATCAGAAAAATGTTCAGTTATGACGTTATGAAGCAAATAAGGGCTGCGATACCACCAACTTAATTGATAATACCTTTTATTACAAGTTACATGCGACAAAATGCCCGAAAAACAAGTTTGATGATCGACAAATTTTCCCACCCTCACTGCGCGGCGTAACAAACAGTTTCCATGAATCGGAAATCTCCGAAACCCTCTTTCATTCGTACATATATAGGATATCCCATTCATAATCGAGAAGGAACCCCACTTTACCCAATAAACGTCATAGGGATCGCAGAATGAAAATTCAACCCTTTTGGTCCATATTGCAGCTGATCCGTTGTCAACAACATCCCCCCACCGAATATCCGTGTATACGAAAACTTCAATCATATTTTTCCGAACGGTTCGTACGTTGTACGGGAGACGAACGGTGACAAATAATCCGCGACGTCATTGCTCGGTTCATGCATTTATTATCGTGGATTTTCGAATCATCGGAGTACAGCTTCGAGTGTAAATAATCGATAGCAGTCTTCGAAATTACGAGAATTGACCCATATGGCGTAAAAGCAGACCATTCGATGATAATGCAGTTTGATAATAGAAAAAAAATCAATTCTAACGTTAGGTACAAACATTTTTGCATAAAAGTTGAATGCAGAAACCGCAGAAATACCGTGCAGAATAGTCTGGTATGGTAATGATAATAATACGAATAATAATAGTTCGAGTACAGATTACGGTAGGGGGGAAAATTATGCATAGCAAAATGATTGAAGTATAAACGTGCAGAGTATTACGAGAATGCATCGCGCGCGGACTGCAACCGCGTGTGTGTTTCTAGTCGGCGAATTGGAGAGCTCTCGTGTGTAGTTCACGCGGCAACTTTACCCGCGAGTGCTCACACATGTATACACAAGTATTATCGTTTCCCGGATCTCAAACGGAAGCAGAGCTCGATACGCGGAGCTCGCGAGTTCGCCGCATATTTGCATGCCGGAGGAAGGAATAATAGAATTTCCATGATTTGCCGGAAATGAATCAGATAAGAGGTTCTCTCGCGTTTGAAACAGTATTGCCAGTTTATATGTGACGTTTTGCATCGGTAAAGATGAGGATTGTTGAGGTTCCGATCGATTTTTGATGAATCCTTTTTTTTTTATTTTTTAAAAACCGAACTTGCGAATTTCGAAATAAAATTATATTATCATTACAATTTCTCGAATCACATTCAAATTTTGGGAATTGTTGGTTACCCCTCCGGTTGGAAAAAAAATCGTCATTGCAATAATTATCGATAATAATTCAGTATGTGAAAAATTTATAAAAAATTGCGAAGGTAACGCGGAAAAATTGATTCAATCTTTTAGGTCTGTTCCATGATAACTGAATACGAAAAAAGTGTAAAAGGCAATGCATAGAACTGTTTTAAATATTTTATAACGAGTGTCTGTCTAATAAAACAATATAAAAAAATACGTTCGTCTATGTTATTACTTTTTTTCTACAATCTCTGAGTACTTCGAAGTGTTATCTATTTCCACTACTCGTCTACTGTTGGAATTGCGTGACGCAAATAACGACAATGTCTCGCGGCAACGGCGAAGGAGTTATGTCTGCAGTAGTTTAGGAGAATGTTTTGGTAGCGCGTGACCCGGAATTGAAAGACAGTATATCGAAGACTTTGATCGATGATTCGGGCCAATTGAGTCCGACTGGAAGGTCAACATTTATTTCGTCTACAGAATACTACGTTTGTCTATAGATATACACCAACACATCATGAGTAGTAGTATTTCGAATATTATTATTGTAATTAAGTAATTCTCGTTAGCCAATCCATGAATTAACTTCGTAGAATTATTGCATAATATTTATTTTCTACTTAAAGCAAAATTTCAATGATTAATCATTTTTTTTTAATTCCACCGTTCATGAATTCTCAAAACTTTAAAAATAAAATACGTTTTAATTTCCCGAAAATTTCGTTTCGAACGATTGTCTTCCATATAACGTTACTTCGGTAAAATTTTTTTTTATTTGTCGAAAAAATAAAAATCAACAAGTCGAAGTGTGATTTCGAATTGTGCCGGTTCGCTGCTATCGCGATATCTTAATAACTCAAAAACCAGCAATCACTAAAATTCAGACACTTTGAAAAGATTCAATAACAGACGAGAATAAATTTAAAAAAAATTAAAAAAAAACCGTTAAGTACAAAAAACCTTTAGTTCGCGCAAATTCAACGCATAATTAACCAACGGTTGAACACATTCATGCCGGAAAAAGAAAAGTAAGGTGCTCACGCGTTATAATCGTTCCGCAAGACTGTAGTATAGTCGTCGGCAAATTTTTCGCGTGCAATCCACGAACAGACGGATGAAACAAGGAACAGTGTAGCGAGTCCCATAATCCACTCGGAGCAACACAATTTTAACATTATTAAACCTATGTATTTATATATATGTATACATCGTATACAAATCTCCACCTAAGAATCATAAGAGCGTATCTCACGCCATATATCACTCAAAACTATAGACGATACGCCCTTCTGCCTCTCAGCAGCCGATATATAGCTGTGAGTGTCTGTGCGCAGAATGAGAAGGCATATTACACTTTGCTTTATCAAAACCGCTCATCGTGCGCCGTCGGCCAGTCGCATCCGGATTCAAATTACGCCTTCTCGAGTATTGCGCTCTTATGTTTATTTATCCAGTTATTAAAATTACATTAAGGCCGCCACAGCGCGCCGGTTACAGAACTGAGCATATATATACTATATGCCTTAATTATGCGGCGATCTGGAGCACGCATGGGTCGGGGGAAGCGTCGAGCTTCTATATACACAAGGGCCCTCGGAAGTTAGAGAGACGAAGACGAAGATTCGCGGTGAGCACAGAAATTACTCCAAAGTGCTCTACGTATGGTAAAAGTAAAGACGAGAAGTGAATTATTATGTATATATCGACGACCGAGAGGCGGCGCGTCGTAACTCGCGTAGTTTTACATGTTGAATTGTTGGACTTACGCCCTTCTTTTTTTTTGGAGTCGATCTATTAGTAACGAAATACGAAAAGAAAAAAAGAACGCTTACGTTACTCACAACGATTGTATTTTATATCGATAATGTACCGACTGTTAAGAAACAGAACGGCGCATGTCATGTAATTTCAATATGTTGGATAGTGGGAGTTGTCGCTTTTTTCTTCTTGGCAGACGATATGTATACATATAATAAATGTATATACCGTTCTCCGGATGACTGTATTAAAGCCAAACGGCGAGACGCTCGGCAGACCGCGAGAGGACAGGGAAAGTGATATCCGGAACGGAGTACGACTCTATAAATTAATATTCGTCGGCTCGCTAAGCCTCTCTCACTCCGACCTTATAACGTCGACTAAAGTGATTTTAAATTTTACCTGAGATAAAGCGCGTAACAACGCGGTAACTCTCGGCGTATATATATATATATGTCTGCGTATACAGACGTACGTACGTACAATTGCTAGACGGAGACTTCTTAACGAGAACTTAATCGTCGCGTGACACAAAATTCAATCTACCGACCGATTACCGCTGGAAAATTGTTCAGCTATAAATATGGCTAATGCGCTTTGTTTTGCAGAAGGTTTTTATATGAATCGTGGATACTTCCCGATAATGGTCGTACGTTGATAGTTTTTTTTTTAGGGAAATTCCGACGCGAATTTGTTATAGTCACAATTTTTATTCGGCTAACAATACTTAATGCGGTGAGTCGGAGAAACTTTTTTTTTTACATAACCCAATTTTTTTTATTTAACTTGTTTATTTCCGTATAGCCGTCAAGCGTCAACGTTATATTTTTTTTATACCTCCGTGTAATCATGGAATGTTGTGATTTTTTTTGTTTTTTTTTTCACGGGAGAGCTTCGTGAGGCATTTTTGATAAATAATTAAAATAAATGTTAGAGGTTTTTTTTTGTTTAAAAAAACGTGTAAGCGATAATCGATGAAGTTTTGAATTGCATGAACGCGTGTAAATTAATTTCCATACTCCTCGAGGTATTTAGCGAGGGTTTGCGCAGTAGTGGAGCTCGCGACTGCGCAATGGCGTGTGACGCACGTGTTAGTTGCGCGTACACCTACATATTTGTATCGCGCACGACTACGAAACCCATCGCGAGAGCTGATTCATAAGCGCGAAATTTGGCGCATACAACCTCTCGCGCGATCTCGGAGTTCCTTCATTAAGCTTCGTCATCGTTGGGATCGTTACGCAAGCTGTTGCCGCTGCTCCGAGCGTCCCGTTAACCCGTATAGCTCTCTGACTTGACAGATCTCTATGATATGCTCCCTCGGAATGATACGGAATAAAAATGTTAAGGTTGCCGTGTTAATTGAAAATCGTTGGTTATTAACATTCACGTTGGTAATGATATTTTGTTGGCATCAATACAGATAAAAATGTTTGATGAGTGACGACTACAATTCGTCGTTGCGAATAAAATGATTATTATTGAAATTTGGTGATAAAATTTTATCAATTTTTTTTTTATTCGATGCTAACGGCAATCGATTCAAAAAAGTAAACATTTTTCTCGAATATATCGAAAACTTCGAAAAAATTCTAACTGCTTTATGAAAAACGAGGATCGCTGAAACATTTCTGTGTAACATACGGCACTCGAAGCCAATTCTCGCCCATTATCCAGTTAAAATGAGTGGAAAAAATTAAATATAAAAAAAAAACAAATTTTATAAGAATTCATTGTATAGATGACCACATTTGAGTATAATATGTCGGTCGCGGTTAAGCAGGATTTGCATAGCGGGACATGTGGCATGCGACGAATGATCTTGAGTTCCGGACGCGCACGCGTCACGTGCGAAAGGAAACTCTCGCACGCACACAGGACGCCGCGGTGGCGACCGTAAAGACCGCAACGATATTTAACATAAGCCAGGCGCGCGTTTGAACGATCCGCGGAGACTCTTCCGTTCGGAGAGAGCTTTGTTCACGCGCGTCAAAACTTCCTTGTATTTTCATAGTCACGCCAAATATTCTCAGACGTTTACGCATAGAAAATTCCAGCATTCCGTGACGTTGCGCAAATTATTCTCGAATTCAATTCTTCCCATCTTAAGAAGACTCTGAGAATTGAGTAAAAAATTGTAATCGATATTTTTAGATTCATAAATTCATTTGAAAAAAAAAAAAATTGACGCGTATTGTTGTTGAATTAAAAAAAATTAAAAGAAAAAACAATAATGGGTAAAAGTTGATTATTCAATTCGTGAAGAGAAAATAATTAAATATCCCCGTCATTGTTTTAGCTGAAAGACAGCAGCGAGGTTCACCGTCGGTCAGAAGAACGACAAAAAAAAGGTTATTCGGTACATTGGGATTGTATAAGAACGCGAAGTTAAAATATAGGAAAGGGGCACCTCGACCGGGTCGATTAACCTGTGAGCTCCCGAAATCTCGGGAGCCCGAGCAACCGAGATACAAAATGACCCAAAGAAAAAAAAACTGAGAATAAAAAAAAATTGCAAAATGGCACAACGAGCGCGTTGGAGCAGCTACCGCTCACAGCGGGCCGTCGTCGCCACTTGCTTCGATCTCTCTCTTTCTCTGCACGCCTTTAGCCTCAAGGCTCATCCGCGTGTATGTAAGCCTTTCGTTCTCTCTCTCGCAAAGAGCTCATTAAGACTGGCGTTGGATTGTCTACGGCTCTAACAATGTGAATGAAAGAAAGGATCAAAAGTAATAATGGAAAAAAAAGCATGAAAAATTACGAGGCAACGGCATAATATATGAAACGCAGAGACTTCGACGAAGGATTTGCACGTAATAATCACGAATCCCCTCCAGCGCCCTCTCCTTCTTTATCTTTCTTATAGTTACATAGATTTACATTCTTTTCTGCTTCCGTCATCGTTTGACGTAGATACGAATATAATTTCGCTATTTCGCAATGGAATCATTGCGAATTAGTGGCCACCAATTATTTCTGTACAGATTTAATCTTCGTACGTACGGCTGAATCCCGGAGAAGATTTTTTTCTATTCAAATATATTTCCGAATGATTATTTAAATAAATATCATCCAATTAATCGAAAGTTGTATGGATCGGAAACGAATTGGAATGATAATGAGGAAAATGTTTATTAACGAATTGTTTGGTCATTTCCATTGGCCAATCATTGAAAAGTGGTCAATCACTGATCTATCACCGTCACTCTGTACATAATCAGCATCTGTCGACTTTGTACTGCAAGCGCAATTCCGTTTCACGCGCAACTACAGACATTTCTGTCGTGTATTAAATGCCAGAACTATCCGTATTACGCTCGAGGCATCGTGCGACAGTCCGCAATAGAAAAATTCGCATCGATCGAAAGATACTGCTGGCAGACTCATTAATTGCTCAAGAGAAACTGGAAAACGATGCAAAAAAAATGCGACCCCTTCCCTCCGTATGCTCGTTCGTCTGATGAACTTTTTCTCATATCTCTTTTACATTCCTAATATTTTTTTACTAAAATGTATAGCGTGGTGCAATCACTTTTAGTTGCAACATGTTGCTTCGTTGGATTGAAAAGAAAAAACTTTTTTTTTTCGCGATGATCTTCGAAAAAAAAAAAAAATGTTGCACTCGGCATTGAATCATCTCGGCAAAGTTGCAAGATTCCCGATCGTTTCTTCAATCTCTCAGGGTTGATTCTCACGCATTGCTGCCTCCATAAAGTGCCCGTATAAAATAATAAATCTAAATAGTATTCTCGCACAGCAGTCTCCGTACACGAAGATCGGAGTGTAAGGATTAGCATATTGATATCCAAATAAGGCGACCGGGACAAGTGAGCGCGGATCTCATCCGTATACTTTGTAACAGGCGGCAATGCAACAATGCAACGATTATGGTGATTTTCATCATCTATCCGGTTCGCGAGAGTTCTCGTACCTTCACGGTCCTTGAAATACGAGATTTACGCGTGTCGATACCGATTGACTAACAAACATTGTGTATATCATCGGAGCGATTGATACTTTGATATTTCAAAAAAAAAAAAAAAAAATTCGCTGGAATTTTAGGGATTTTTTTTTTCACACGGGATAATGGATCGCATCTCGATGTGTGAAAAATTTCAAATTTATTCGTTTTTTATAATAGCGGAATTAAAATTATATTAAAAATCGACGAAATGCACAAACGAAAGTCAATTTTTTATCCAAACTTTCCGTACATTCGTCATTGGGCTATTTACGATTGCACACACGGTCGCACTTTTGTTTGGAATTGTTCCATTAAATTCTACTCCATCTTCATTACATGCTTTATTATTAGAACTACATTTCCATCGTGTCTGCTAGTAGCGACAAGGCCACTCTCGTACGATATTTCTTTTCATCTCTGGCATTACTATCTTCATCTCCATTCTCATCGGCGCTTCAAGGTTTCCCGTATAATATGGATTGTCTCCTCTTTTGCGGCAAAAGTGACGCACCACAAGGGAACTCTCTAACAAGTTACAGTATATATAAATCGCGAATAAAAAAAAATCTTTGAATAAAATCCCGCAAGACAACAATTCCTCTAAAAAAGCCTCTAAAAAAATGCCCTGATTTTTTTTATTATTCGATGTGTGAAAAAAAAGCGTATAAAACAATCCCCTCTTAAATATGTTAAATAGTGATAACAGTTATAATTTTTTATATTAAAAAAAATAATATACAAATAATTTAAACTTTTTTTATAACTGGAGATATTCGAAATTAGAGACTTTTTCAACATTATCAGAATGCCGTAAGGGATAATCAACTGGGAGGGTGTTTTAGATAGCATTTTTTTCAACGATAAACAACCTAAATGAATACTTTTTTTTTATAAAATTTTTGGGAATCTTCGGAAAAGTTTTTAGCACCGATGAAACATCGATCGCAGTTGACAATAAGACTTCTCATTTCGCTGTTTGTGTGACGCGTGTCCTCACCTCGAGCTAACAAACGTTTGAGACGACAAACCGAGAGACAGAGAGAGGTAGGATAGCAAAGAGTCGAAGCCACAAGCAAAGGAAACAAGAGATCTCTCAACCCTTCTCGATGGCGTTTCACCGTTTTCGGGGGTTCCACCGGGCGGGCGCGTGTGTGCGCGTCGGTCTGAATGTTTAAAGAAAAGAGCCGAAGCAAAGTTCGGTCGCGTGTCGCGTTCCGACGCGGTGATTTGTCGGCTTTGTGTGTTGCAGGCACGAAGGTGGGTCCATACGCGTATCAAGAACCCACAACAGCTCAGGAGCGAGAATCATCCGAAGGAGAAAGGAAGAAGAAGCTTCAAGAGGGAGAAACAGAGTTCTGAGACTACCTGCCGTCCCTCGCTGAGATCCCCGACACAGACTCCTGACGAGAGGGTTCTGTTA
Source organism: Cryptus viduatorius (assembly GCA_964006125.1). Classification (NCBI taxonomy): domain Eukaryota; kingdom Metazoa; phylum Arthropoda; class Insecta; order Hymenoptera; family Ichneumonidae; genus Cryptus; species Cryptus viduatorius. The sequence continues at coordinate 9,058,834 of OZ023220.1, forward strand.
CTTCGCACTAGCAGATTTTATCCATTTGAATTCGAACGTCACTGCAAGTTACAACCTCCGTTGATACTACGAGTCGCAATCATCTGGATGGCAGAATTTACACTGGCGAAGCAAAGCGAAGGGCATTCAAAGATTCGAAATTTCGCCCCGGGAAACCACGCAAAGATTTGAAAAGATAAAGAACGCGAGAATGGTCAAGTCAACGAAAAAATGTATGAGATAAGAAAAAGGGGCAAAGAAGTCCTCGGAGCGCTAAAGCATAAAGTTCGAGTCGCGAAGATCGCCGAAGAAAGTGTTAGAGAAATGAAGGGAATCGGCTAAATGGGGAGTCGCGAAGAAGCAAAAAGGAAGAAAAGAGAGAAGAAAGTCTGGACCACGTGAGAGAGTTTGTGGGGATGTTTGCTGCGATAAACATAGCGCAGGGTAAAAGGCCTTCCAGGTTGCTCTGGAGTTCCTTATTGGAATCCTTGAACAACCTGACCTATTCAAGGTGAGATTTAGCCGGCGGCTCCACTTGCCGTCGGATACTTTCTTTATTTAACTCTTTTTACATTCTTTTTTTTCTTTGTTCTGTCAATTGGTGCGGTTTCTAAGGAGAGCAAGCCGAGTAGAGTTGCGCTCTTTTGTTGCGCGCTTGTAAAAAAATTACCTTTCGATTCAAGTAAATTCGGGAAGTCGATAGCCTGATAACTTCATTGGTGAAATAACGTCTGATAATAATGAACATTAATGTCACAAGTTCATCGGTCAGATTCGACACGAATGCTGACCGGTGAAACTTTAGCCAGAGCCATCTGTACCAATCGGCGGAGGTCAGCGCGGGTCATGTAGCCGGCGGCGTTTTGAATGGTCGGCTAGACACGTATAACAGGTGAGATTTTGGGGAAGGATCAAGTCAGGAGTGCGCGGGTTTCTCGTAAACAGGTTTCCGGAGCGATTCTCGTGATCCTCGCGCGTAGGAGGACGCGAGATGAGTTGATGAACGGGACTTTATTCAGGATTCTCAAGGCCGTGAATACACGAAACGCGATGTTTTCTTAAATCCTTATAGCAAATTTGCACCCGTTAAATTTTGCAATGATGTAATATCAGGTATATAAATTTCTAATACCGAAAGGGTGGCATTGATTATTCTAAATTCATAGAATCGGCCATTTTTACGATGCCAGGCGAATCCGGACAATTGTTCGAACGATTAAATGGTTTAAAATAAATATCGTGTTGTGCAATGCACAAACTTTCTCTTGCATGTTATTTTATACGGGTTTTTTAAAATTATTTTACTAATGAAGACTGCTTGAGACGTAATAGGGTACGAAGTCTTATTCTGTTGAAGATAAAACCGCTCGAATTATTTTCTTATAATTAGCGTTAAATCAGTATATGAAGGGAAGGGAATTCTACATTTCGAGAATTCTCGTATAAAATTTTTGATTATGATGATAAGTACACAGACGTTGAGGGTCGTGATAGGACGGCGGGGAAACTTGATTATAGACTTGATTAATCAGTGTGTTGGCCTTCTCGTGGCGAAAGGAACTAATCATCTCTTTTACTTGACCCACCGCTCATCGTGTGTCATGCCATGCGCATCGAAGTCTCATTCGACGGAAGCATCGCATCAACTTCAATTATTTTCTATCCAATATTTCGGAGACAGACTACACTTCATGACGTTACTCGTTTATATTCTCTACTTTACGTATAATTTGTGTAATAAATTGCGTACAATCAGAAAACCGCAGATAATCCTCTCAAAATTTAAAAAATAATAAAAAAATATATATTATCAAATATTTTGTTAATAATAAATTTGAATAATTTATTTCGAACGTCTATTTCTAAAAAAAAAAAAATTGATCAATGATAATAGATAGAATAATCAGAATCGACTACGATGAGACACGATTGTAATCTCGTAGCGTCCGATCACGTATATCCAAATAAGCGACGATTATTCATCGCGCATACTTCAAGATTCTCCCGGTATTCAAAAAGAGCGTATATCGTGACTTATCTCTGTTTCTTATGTATACCTGGTATATATTACGTGTCGGGGTTTTAGTGAGTGCTGAACGAGCTTCGACACCTTCAGCGATATCGTTTCCGGCCGTCTCTTAGCCTCGAGTCTCGAGACACCTTTACACGTTTTTTTTTATCTCTAAAAACGACGAGGATGATAGATGAAAGCGACGATGTTCGCGTTAAACGTGTGAGCCAAGCCTTGATTTTTCGACTGACGTACCGCGTGTCGTATACTATACAATTGGTGCATACGACACATCGGAGGAATTCTCTTACTGAACTGCCTATACCAGTCTTCGGGTCAATAAAGAACTCGCCTCGCCCCAATGAAGATCAAACAGAAAAAAAGAAACCGTGACGAGAGTGACAAGATCAGAGTGATCAAACATTAGGATGACTAAGGGTACTTGACGATAAGGTAATAGACACCTCGGTGAATCCTCGTGTACAAATTTCTACGTATTTTTACCGATATGCCAAAGAAAAAAAAAATTACCGGTAAAATCTAAAAAATATAAATATTTAATCGATTATAAAGAAAATTCATCGTGATAAAATTTTAACCATTATCGATATTTTATCGTGCGACATGACGGTGAGTAATCATTATCGGACAGTTATGACTGCAGATAATCTCATCATGATACGATGACGGCTCATACCCGTAATCGTAATAATGTAGGTACGAGTAACTTAGAAAAAAAAAAAACGTATATCGATGATTAGTTTTATCGTCAATGTATTTCCTATCAGGAAAAAGTCATTATACCAGATAATGCTGCAGCAAATGGAAAGGCATTTCTATCGTGACTGACGGCAATATCCGGTTATGAGAATTCGGAACCAATTATACGAAGACACGCTATTTTTTTTATCAGTTTCGATCGTCATCGAAAATTAATTTGGCAATTAATCGTAAAAAAAGCCGGTCGTTGAGAATACTTATTATCGTCGCCGATAGTACAAATCAGATCGATCGCTTGTTTATCTTCGAACGATCGTATGACTTTCGAAGAACTTTCGTAGACCATGTGTCGTTTCGGTTTAGTTGAGTAATGAAATTGATTCCGGCTTATCGGTACATTAACCAGAAATTCATAAAATATTTCCATTAAATCTCCGTGAACAGCCGACGTGAATATATTCGAAATCCTGGAGTAGTTAAAAGATAATACATCGAAATAAAAATATTTGTTACGTCTATGTAAATCTTGGATACGGAATATTTTTATTGAATTAATCAATTAGCTGTCATAGCTGTCATATATATTACATGATATATATATATATTTTCCATGAAAAAAATTATATATTATTCATAGAGATATTGTCGAAAAACATTATTTCAAAATCGTCTCTCAAAAATTGATTCCCAAATTTCGGAAAAATTTTACTTCGATAAAAAAAACCTTTTTCGACAAAAAATTTATTTGAAAAAATAATTAATTTCGATGTAAATATATTAAAATCTGTGTTTTCCAAAGCCAACATTTAACACTTTGTTTCGAAAAGAAATCTCGAGAAATTGTGAAAAAATGATTATTATTCTTTTTTTTTTAAGCGGAAGATGCTTGCCATTCAAAAAATAAAAAAACCAAATCTGTATCGCAAATTTTTAATTCTCGGTTGTTCGAAGATACCCGTAAGTTTTCAACACGGTTCATCCAATCACGTCCCGAACAATGTGTGCTATACACCTGTCCGTTAAATAACATAGAATCAAGCATAGGTATCGAGTTACTCGCCAATAAAACCAACACTCACACACATAGAATACGCTGTATATACTTGATATACGTAACGAACAGTTCGACCATCTGGTATCAGTGTGTGAGTGAAGAAGAGAGCAAAGAGGTAACACGTAATCGCCTATCTTTTCGATCGAAATTCTCTTACCGCCACAACAGCCATAGCTGTTGTTTTTTCTTTCTCTCGTCTTCAAGTTCGTGTGTAACGATACATACAAGTTTGAATTATACGTGTATAGAGTGTTCACTACTCGTGTCGACGCACTTGACTCGAAACAATAACCGGAAGTGTCGATCCGCGTCCGGAGAAATTTTAAACACGCCGAAAAAAAAATAAAAATCGTCGCTTGATTTTAACGTAGGGGACAGGTGTGTTTTAACGGTGGGGATTTTTTCCCCTTGGATCAATTTGTTGATGCCCAACAGGCCGCTTAATAATACCTTCTCGTCCCTTCGCTATCATCATCATCGTCGTCACGAGGCGTTGAGGAATTATTAAATAAACAAAGCAAACCGTATTGAACGCAATTCAACGATAATTCGCAACGACGATCGAACGAGGCAGTGGATTTCTTATCAATTCACTGATATCCTATCGATATTTGCAATTGCATATTTTTCTCTTTTTTTTTTCTTTCAGTTTTTATTTTATTAGTAAGATTAGCTATGTAGATACTTGCGAAGTGAACGAAGAAAAAAATCCGGACTCTTGGAAATGAAGTGTTGACGATGTTTAATGTTCGTATCGACTTATTGTGAGAATTGATATGTTTCGAAGGAGAAATAGTTTACGTAGATTATATTTGTCGCAGCGTGCGGCGAATGTCAGAGTGAATTTGCTGATAACAGTATGAAATCTGAGTAATTCGTTTGACTTATCGATAGATCGAAAATGTGAATGTATGACGATGTAATCATCAATTTTCCCGTCTGTACAGATGCTATCGGGAGCGTGCGTTTCGGTTGACTGAGTCACACCGGATTATGTGGCATGACTCAATTTTTTTAGGTGTATCGTGATATACTTGGTATTATTTACTTGTTTATTTCAGCGATGAGATTTAATTAAAATCGGACTGAATTTGGAAAAAAAAAGTTTGACGTTTCATACTCCGAAATTAACGAAAGTTTCGTAATTCTGATAAATACAAAGTGGAGGAACAAATTTTGAATAGGTCACTGATACATGCATATTTCGCGAAATAACTGAATATAAAATAAAATCGGAGGTAACCAGTACTCTACCAGTTACTAAGATTTTATCGTAAAAAAATAATCAAACGCGAGTATCGATTTACTACAAGATAAAGCATTAAGTTATGAATTGTTTGTTAGCACGCGTTGAATTCTTCATCATCGTAAAAATTTTGAAATTATTTTATTTCCAATTGTCGAAAAACAGACTATCAGACTATTAGAAATTGATCAAAGTTCCTAATCTCGTCGAAAGAAGAGGAAAAAAGAGTGGAGAACATCATAATGGAATCCCGCTTAGCACAGACATTCTGTCTCTAAAAACGTCAGGTGTAGCAAAGCGCAAAGGAGAAGGAGTACGTTGTATCCGTGCCTCACACGCACAGACCGTGAAATCGTTTATCAGCGTTAGCGCGAGGTGGATACTGCTACCTTCCAATCGAGTGCGGAGGGAAAATCTCGACCGGGTGAGAAGTTGATTAATATTTAAAGTCGCTTAGCAAATTTGCACCTAATTCATAACAGCAAATGTGACAGGTGCTAATATTATTATATATCCTTACTGGGATCGAGGCTCGTCTAGCGAGCTAAATTATAGCTGCTATTTATGAATAAATTTACACCTAATCGGGCAGTAAATTGAATAGAACGAGAGAAGTTCATTTATGAAATAATTTTTCGCTTCACCGTTTAAAATGCACGTGCAAATTAATTACGAGGTATCCGCGGCGGTATATTCTCCGAAGTACCTTTCACCTCCAACGATTTTCTACTGAATTCATTCTTAGAAAAATATTCTCCCGACCATCGTACCAAACTTCGAAGCCGTATTACGAAAATTCGTGCCACGAATATACATTTCATTTTTCAATCCGAGATGAAAAACGTAATGGTACAGCTTTCCTATAGCATTGAGGCTAAATCAACGATAAGTTTGAACCGTGGAAATGTTGCCTCGAGCGAATGATGAAAAAAGGTTCGCAGGTAAATCGTCGTCGAATTCACGAGAAATAGTATCTTAGAACACAATGGGCGATAGCTCGACAATGCGTCTGCTGTGGATGCGGACAATGCTCGCTTCGGAACATTGCTTCTTGCGGGGGTGTCGACCTCCAAGGGTAGTTTTGCGCTACGCTGACAGCTGACACACCCCACACTCACACATATATATATTGGATAATAGATCCTCCACGTGAGTGATCTTATTTCATGGTGCATTCGGTATGCAGCGATACTGCAATTCGAAAGAAAAAAATACGAATTTTTTCCGTCCAGAAATAAATAAAAGAAGAAAACGAATCGGACAATACGATGAAAAATGTTTGCCATTAAAAGTTTATTATCGTGGGACTATCGCACTTGAGGTTCAGGTCGCATAAATGATTTCTGGAAGATAGTTGAGGCCTATTGTCTAATATCCCGCGTGAGTCATTCATATAGTACGCGATCGAGGAAAGACACGCGGAAAAAATCCGTAGCCGATACGACTGATTAGGTTTCGATGTTTTCCTAATTGACAATCGAGACCTATCGCTGTAATTATCTGATTCTAAGATTTATGAACACATAGTAGACATTCGAGGTCCGATTTCTATGGTCCTAAGTCATACGAAAGCAAAATTGGATATCTGTGTAATGACGATTTAAAATTGGATGACTCTTGTCGGCCGTTCAAGTCGATTTGTTGGCTTTGAATTGTTCGTTCGCTTCTTTTCATGGGTGTTAATATCTTAGAGGTATCAGAAATTACCATAACTACCATGACAATCTTTAATAACCTAACTACCGAGTCACCCATATGCTAATCCAAACTTAACCGCGTTACGAAGGTAAAAAGCTGCGAAACTCATGTAACATACCAATCAACGTTTTTACAAACATTTACATTGATTATTTCACAAATTGTATCTTTAAGGTTTCAATTTGCATTCTTGTTATCTGAGAAACACTGACTCACCGTTTTCTGCACCTCGAAGTGGTCCTGACGGACTTCCACCGGTAGAAACTCCTTCGTCCTCGCTTCCAGTTGTGCTCGCTTCGCTAGCAGGACTGTAGCTTCTTCTACTGGAAGCACCACGTCCAATTCCACCGTCGCTGTGAGCCACTTTCCTCGCTCGTTCACTCATTCCATTGTTGTTATCGTGAATCCGACTCTGTTGCTGAAGTCTCTCGTGCATCGATCTCACTCGCGAATGAAGCCTCTGTTGCTGAAGTGAACCCACAGAAAAGTCGAGAGGCTGATCAATATCCGATTGAACCTGCTGTGCACCTTGCGCCTGTTGCACTTGCTGAACCTGTCCTTGCTGTTGATGTCTGGACACCTGACATCCGGTAACCAAATTCTGTATCTGGACGCTTGGCTGGGCGATCGGAGAAGTTTCTCTCTGTTGCTGTTGCTGGGTTTCCCGATGTACGCTACTCGGTGGACTCCACCATTGATGTCCACTGACATTGCCGATACCGGTACCACCTTGCATGGATCTCCAAGCCTCAATCGTATTGTTGTTCGTTGGACTTGCAGTCTGCTTCGCTTTGTGATGGAGCTGTGCCAATGGCTCTCTTTGCTGCTGCACTTGCGACTGATGATTGTGCTGCTGTTGTTGATGCGACTGTTGTTGAGCGGCCATTGCAGCCTCCACCAAATTATTGTTCTCCAACAGATGCATACTCGGCGTTTGCGTCATTGACGTTGGAAGGATAAACGAAGATCCGAGAAGATGCTGCTGACGACGACCCGACGAATGATTCTGTTGATGCTGATGATGGGGCTGATGCTGTTGCGACTGTTGGCCGACTTGGGACTGTTGAGTTTGGTGGTGATGATGATGGATCTGATGATGCTGAGAGCTCGTAGGTACTATAACCGGCGGTGGTATCTGCCGGACGGTACGGGCAGCCTCGGCTACCCACCGTCTAACCGCCTCGCTGTCAAGGCCCGCCAGCCCTGCGGACTTGGTTTTTGACTGTCCACCAGGCGATGACAATCCTTTGTCGGATATCAGACCACCGCCGCCGCCGCCGGGAAGCGCCGCGAGGACCCCGGTGCCCGCCACCGCGACGATCCTGGGTCCCGACGATACGCCCCCGTAACCGCTCACTCCCGCCCCGAGATCCAACGTGTTTACCCTTAAAACTTTGCACAAATTAGTGCGTTCTTTTATTTCAAAACCGAACTTTGTCTTTATTCGGATTAAAATGTCAATACATTCGATAACAAGTGTTCCCGGATGTCATGTGACGAAACAGTTGACGTCACACTTGATCACTGAACGACACTGCACAATCGTAACTAAATAATTTGACAATTCGAGAAAATTTTGGATATCAAGTTCCACATCTACAAATTTTGAACTATCGCAGGTAAGATTTGGAATATCGCACAAAATTCATATCACTGTTTCCGTATTATGGTAAAGCCCATGTGGTCACACACCAAATTCCCGGCTTTACTGCTGTTCCTGTCGTCCCCTCGTCATATCCCTTCGGGACGAACAAGCGTGGAGGATGAAGAAGAGGAGAAAGAAGAAGAATACGAGACCTGCCGAGACGTCAACGCCACCGATAGTACTGTGGCTACCGCTACCATCAATCCCACCGAAGGCTCCTGGCCGACAGCCAATGAGACGTATAACGAAGAACGCGTGGCCCAAAGTACCCCGGCTATTGTGGCGCTCACTCCCTTTTACCACCTCTCTCTCTATCTGTCACACCGCACAATTTGGTAAACTGTCACTAAAGCCTTGTCTGATCCTTAAACACTGTCACCACTGTTTTCCAGTTCTGTCACTTGTTCCGGACGTTTTTGGCACTAAACAAAACCACTTATTTATCGTTTATTTCACGGCGATGATAAATAGATATAACCGTTTGATCCAGAAGAATAATGTTTTATCACTTGAAATCTCGAACTATTGTGTACTGGTTACACTTTTCGAAAACATGAATAATAATACGTGTATGCGTTATTTATTCAAGTGATAAGGATTATTTAATGCCAGGCTCGCGTCGTAAGAACGGGGCACAGGCGGGACGCGCGTAGGGGCCGTAGAGCGTGGTGCAGCCCGTGGTACGTGGTGGCAGTCACTGAGGCCTCGAGGCGCTCCGTTATTATCGCAATCGGAAGGAAGCAGCGGCAGCAGCGGGGCCGTCCCCGTGGTGGCCGAGCCGCGAGGAGAGCACGAGCGTGGTGGAGGAGAGTGAGAGGCAAGCGCGAGAGCCTAAGCGTAGTAGAAGGAGGAGTAGGAGGGTCAGATAGATGGCTCGGTTGTCGTTGTGGGGTAAGCGCGGCGTGCGATGCATGCATGTGTAAGCGGACTTCACCTACACTGCACCGCAACACCAGTGTGAAGCATTACGGTATGAGTGGTGTGTTTGTGTATGCGTGTGTATAATTCTGGTATCCCCGCCGTGAGACCACTACACTCCCGTGATGCCGGGGTGCTCCTGGCCTGACGCACACAAACGAAGAAATCCCCGGTGGGGGAGTCGTTAGGTACCACGGCGGAGCGGGACCGAGCTGCAAAGGGAAGACTGAAACGAGCGCAGAGAAGACCGAAGGAACGACAAAGATGGGAAACAGCACGGTCCAGGAGGGAGCGAGATGAGAGGAAAGAAGAAAAAAAGGCGAGAAAGAGAGAAGAGAGCAAATGCGTCCCGGCAGCAGGAGCAGGAGCAACATCGCACAGCATCCGAACGCCACAGTGTAACAGACCAGGCTTTGCCGTGGTAGTTGTGCGCGGGTGCGTCGATCGGGCGTCCGCCTGGTAGCGGCGGGCGCGTCCACGCGGCTTTGTAGTCGATAGTGGGGATTCTGGACGCTACTTGGCTTCAGTGGGGAAACGTCAGCCAATCGTTGTATCTTAAGGTCTTCGGGCTGCTCCGCCCCCGCAGCGGTTGGGAACACGCGCTTTCGCGATACTCGCTCGCCGCGCTGCTCTATCGCAACTATCCTGCTCCAGGCTCTGGGTAACTTCTCAAGAGTCGTCGTCGTCTTTTTGCTCCATGTGGGTCTTAGGCCGAAAGCAGTGAAAGATGAAGCGAAAAGGCCGGTGATGACGTTGTTCAGGTCTGTGGGAGAATTCATCGTCTTTGATCCTTCACTTGTTTCCCTTCCACCTGCGAGACCTGTTTTGCATATCGATAGACTCGACAGAGGTGCATTTCGTGAGGTGGTTGTCGTTGTCTCCTTCGCTCTTTTGAAATCGAATAAAGAGATCCTGCGGCCGTCTTCCTCATTCGCGAGATGTGGAACGACGGCCAATCCGCATTTACGACCGACAGGCAGGCTGGACTGGAAGTCTCCGCGCGAGTCTCATGACCGGCCGAGGAGGAGGTGTACGCCCAGTTAGCAGCGTTGGATACTCTCGTAACCGAGGCACCGAGCCTCCCTGGTTTCCCTCCACTGCCTGTCATCGATTAATTATGCGCCGCGGTCTCCATTCTACCAGCCGGCACAGGTGGAGAACAGCAAGTGGGAGCGAGACGAGCCGCGGTAGAAACGGGAGAGTGGGTGGAGCGAGGGGTCGACACAAGAATTGAGAAGTGTTGTACCGCTGTACATACAATCGAGAAGGGACACCTCGCATGTATTTGTTCGCCAGTGTAACGTCCCTCTCAAACTGTCGTCAAGTTGGCGATGCAAGATCGGAAGAAACAGGGGAGGAGGGAAGTGGAAAAGACGGAGGCTGATCAATGTGCAAGGTCGACGGATGATCAATGAGCGCCTTGAATTAAGTGGGCCTCTCCGTTTATGCGTTATGATCTTTCCTGTGAGACATTATTCTTTGGTTCACTGTTCTGTGAATTCATTATTAACTGAGAATCTAGAACGCTCGGGGTCTTGTGTAGCGGTTGAAGATTTCTACCAGATTCCACGGTACGACTGTCATCCGTTTCCTTAGAAGATTACGACGGTCATTGAATACCGTAGACGGACCAATGAATGCGGTAAACGGTGCTTTTCGGGCTTATAGACATTCGAAGAATACAAGACCCCTTGGAAAGTCGTTTAGGTAACGAGAAATTTGTTTGATCTTGTTGAGCTTCAGTCGATAGAGCATCGAGTCGAGTTGGCGCTAAAGATTGAAAGGTCAGGAATAGAACAAGTACAGGAGTGCAGTAGTCTACAAAAGGACCGTCCACTCCAGCTAATACCGTCGTACTTTATCTTCACGACTGCTTCGCTCTTCGAGCGAGAAAAGTAAGGTGTCGGTAATCTTTCAACGAGGAGGCGAGTCTACAAAAGTATTGGAAACAGAAAAACTGGTCGAAGAGCTTGTATAACGAGATTTATCAAAGCTCAGCTAAATGGATCCTTAGAAAGGGGCATCCTTTGATCCTAAGGCTCGATCGAGAAGCTGATAAACGGCCAAACCATCAATTATTTTTTTACCTTTTCCCCTTTATACCGAATCGTCTAATATGCATAATAGATCGTGAACAACGAAGGGTCATTGAAGTTTGTGACTAAGAAGGACACAATTTACTTTAAGAACGGCGGCCATACCTGTTTTTGGGCATTAGGTGCCTCAACCTATCATATTTCCATACGCACCCCTGATCTCTCACTCAGCCACCCCTTCGCGCCTCTCCCTCAGTCTCAACCGGGACGTACCGCACTCTCCCCCACCATCATTTGAATTGAGTCATGCGCACTGTTCGGACGAATAAAGACGATAAAAAAAGAAGCGAAAGAAAAACGCGAACACACACATACCTTCGAGGTTTAAACTGGTTCTTATTGGCTACGGAAGCCGGTGGAGGCACCTTCCTACCCGCTATAGGAGGTGCACCCCCGTCGACAACGCTCGTAGGAAACCTCCGACTTTTCTACTCGAGCTTTCCTATCGCTATACATATATACATATAAATATATATCGATGGTACCCACCTACTACTATCCTCGGCCCTCTTCGCTCTCGTTTTATCGACGCGCTATCATATTTCCATACAGTGGGGGAGAGGACGAGACTCCCCTCCACTTTCCATCCAAGAGTGGAAAGTCCACCCTCTCCATATCCCTTCTCACCTTTTTTCATACATTTAAATTCGCCATGCGCAGATCGAACGCCGCCGAACGTGTGAGAAAAAAAAGGTGCGAATAACGAAAACAAAAGTGTCAGAGGGACGCCTATTGGTGTGATATTTTTTTCCCCCTCCTGCGACTTTCGCATTGAATTTCAAACATGTTAAACGAAACAAATATAATTCAACTGGCCGAACGAATGGGAAGTGCAATTTTGACGAAAAAATTTCAATGTTTATTTAATATTTTTCATTTTCCTCGGTGTCCTAACAAGCAAATTTTTTTGGACACCTTTTTCTTTCCAATGATAAGATGCTTCGGTTTTTCAAAGCTGTCGTTTCTTGCCATAAACTTGGCGAAATCTCCCCCACTACTTCGGAGCCCCACCGAGGGTCTCGAGCGCGTCTTTCACGGAGTGGGGAACAACCCCTCGCGCGCCTCCACAACCCACACCGCGCGACTGCCGCGAGTGAGAAAGAATGATTGAGTGGGGAAAATGGTAAAAGGAGAACGAGGAGGCGCGGAACGCGTATTGATTTTAATGACGATCCCCACCACGACCGACGACTAGTATGCAATGGGTATGTATGTACAGCATCGCAGAAGCGAGCCCCGGTACTATCAATATGTATTTATATAAAATTTTCATGGAACAATAAGCATCGGGAACCGGAACAATATCGAAATTATATACGAAAAATTGGACTATTTTGAAATTATGAATTGAAAAAAAAAAACAAAGGATAATATTATTACGTATTGCGCGGAAAATTAAATTTTGATATCATTATTCTCAGATAAATTTCGATTTGCGATTTTTTTCGCAAACATTTTTATGTTTACATTTTGTTTAATTTATATACATTTCCGCGGTGAAAGAAGAGAAAATGGCCAAATCAGGGTAATCAGACAAATTTTCATGACACGACAAAGCAAAAATTACAATATCGTTCGATAAAATTCCATGGTTTATCAAACAGTGGCATCTGCACGGACACTTGATCGTTCCGCGATCCCAGCAATTATCTAAAACACTTGTCACATCGTACCCTTTTTTTTTTAAACGATATCATTATTATGCACCCTTACAACAGGTGGCGTCGATCACCATGCATAAAATAACCCCTCGAGTCCTCCCAATGTATCTCTTGGTTTCACCCTATACACCTATGAGGGTGAAAATAAAAAAGGGTTGAGAAACCGAAGGGACACCTGCGGCGTTACAGTACGACGCCCTTCGCCATGCAAATACCTGCTTTCTTGTTGCACAACTAACACGAGTCAAATGAATAAAAAAGAGGGAAGGGTGAACGGATCACGCGTGTCGGTAAAGGGCTCTACTATATTCAGATTAGGGCGAACCCTTCCTTCACGCTTTACAGCGTAGTATATATTTGAATAGCTCTCAGATACAGAGCCACTTGAACCCTCAAATTCCAAAGGGCAAGTGCCTCTTTGCCCCTTCGGTCTGTGTAACGATACCACCCGGTTTATGAACCCTTTTGACCTTTCAATTTAATGTTATGTAATATTTGACAGACATATATGGTAATAATAGGTTCTCGTATATCACGAGAAACTTTTTTTTTTTATCGAAGCATTACATCAATCAAATTTGATTTATCGGCATATATAAGGGTTTTTGTTTGTTCTAAACAGAAAAATGGATGCAATCTGAATTTATAAATTAATAAAATAATAAAAATATACATTTTCGAAAGAAAATTTAAGTACAGACCATTTCGTTGATTTTGGATTAGAAAAATAATACTATTTTTTGGAATAGAAAAATCGTTAAATAATTACATTTTTTTTTCAGAATCGAAAATTATTCATATGTTTTACAGTTATTATTTTTTAATTGTTTGCAGAAATTGGGGAACTCATTTTGCCGAATTACAGTTCTTATTTCGGTAGAATTCCGAGATTTGCAGTTCTGTGAGTTCACCCCGAATCGGAGAACGTGGAACCGTCCCTATGCCTTGTGACCCGATGACCCTCTCACAGAGAGAGAGAGAGAGAGAGAGACAGAGAGCGAGCGAGCAGATTGCGAACGACCTGTCTACCCAGCAGTCGACCGTATGCGAATAGTAAAAGAGTGGCTACTACGCGGGGCCACCTGCGGCTCGATTCTAACATCTCAACCAGCGGAGGACAGTAGTCACAAATGACAATAGAATCCCCAAAAAAAAAAGCGTGTCGAAAAAATTATTGCCGACAGACCTCGACGTTATCATATTCCGCTCTTTTCATCACCAACATATCAACAACACACCCAAAAAAAATATCCATGAAAAAAAAAAGCAATTTCACAGTAAAAATGAAATTTTTTTACAAAAAAAAAAAAAATCCAAAAAAAAAAAAAACGTAAATGCCATAAGAAACGAATTGAGAAAGTTTCTCTGATCGCGTGTAACTGATATAAAATTTTGCAACTCGGTAAATAGCCTCTCAAGTTTTAGCTGACTTTTCTCTGCGCTGAAATGTTGTTCGGTGGACTTTTGCCACTATTGAATTATTTCGCAAATCGCGAGGCAGCGTCCAACCGTTCTTAACTGTTACATATCTAGGAACCGACAATCGATCGTTGAAAAAAAAGAAATAAAAACACCGATATAAATATTATGACAAGTCTTGATCGACAGCGGCGCGGTGTTATATTTACGGCGGTTTGTAAGCACGCGGTGCCTGCGACCTACATTTTATTCTCGAAAGTACCGTACGCGCTATGCACTCGGTACTTTACCGGAACAGTAAAGGAAAAGAGAATAATGAAAAAAAAAACCTTTCGACTAGCATTTTGGCTGCGATCGATCCGCCTATAGTTCAGTTTTCACAATAGTGAAATGCGAACGAACATTATGCCGATACGAGAGAGAGAAAGCGAGAGAGCGAGAAGGAGAGACAGTGTCCCCGAAACGAATAGAAATGTTCTCGTTTCTCTTTTTCCCCACATTGAAGTTTTTCCTGCAAGAAGACGAGTGTTTTGTACCGTTAAGGCACTTTCCGAATCTCGAGAGTTATTTCGAGTAAATATGGTCCTCTCCTCGTCTCTTCTGTGATTTCAAGATTCATCTCGTTTTTCCAACGACGGGAAAAAAACGACGAAATAAGGGAGAAAATAAGGTAGAAGCCATGGCAACCCTCCGAGCACCGGCTCTCTCTATGCATCAATAAAGACGCACCCCCATTATGCACGAAATTAGAGGTTTGAAGCCCTTCAAGTATGCGAAAAAAAATCTATTCTGTATCGTAGAAAAAAAAAACGATTTCGGGGCATTTTTTACCACATGCTTCACAGTGGGATCGCCGACTGCATCCAGCTGCGATTTCTAACGTTATAGAAAATTTGGGTCACCAAAAAACATTGTTCCGTTCGAGACTCGCGCTTTGAAGTTTTTTTTTTTCGTCAAATTACGAATTCTGGAGCTTCAGACTAGTTTTCGCCTCCTGAATGTAAGACGAAAAAAAATTATGCTTAGTGCCATTTTCGGTTTCGTTTTTTATACTGAATGAACGGAAAAATGTTTCTTTTTTCTGTTTTTTTTTTTTCGAAAAAAAAAAGTGCAAACTAATACAATTGGTAAGTAGTGTTCTCAAAGATTTACTGGAGATCGTTAAGGGCTCGAAGAGGGGGACAAGAGGCTTAAAGAAAAAAAAAAAGAAAAGATGTCGAAGGTTCGCGACTTCAATTTTTTTTACTTAATATTCGCTGCGGGGCTGTTTTGTTTATGATTATAGGTGCACAGCGCTCCGCTCTACCGTTATTCGATATTTCTTTTTGTTTTCGCCTAACGGTGACTAAAATTTGTGTATACTGGAGAAAACACGGGTCTTTTACAGTTGGAATTTAGTGAGGCTACAAACCATCGATGTTTAGTTCATTGAGCTCTCGGATACGCATTGTACCGTTTTATTGTACGTTACGGTTTCATTGATTTACGAGGTGCACCAGTGCTTCGAGACTCTATTTTTTTCCTTCTTTTTTAATCGGTCGTTTAGCTCAGGTAGTTCGAGAGAAATTATTACTTTACGAGTTGACAAAATTCGTTGAAGTTTTCGCGTATCGTATAATTCTTGCCGCGTAGATTACGCCTAATGTTTTATTTTTTTTTGGAACGGCGATGAAGCTGAAAATTGTTTAACACAATTTTTCTCATAAAAGAAATATAAAAATGGAAAGAAAATCATCTATTTTACAGTAGTTAGGTGAACTCAGTGTGAAGAAAATGAAACTTAATTTTTTTTTTTTTTTTTTTTTTTTCGAACTCCGCGAATATAAACTATGTGATGGTATGAGAAATAGTGCGGTTAATAGCTTGCAGCGTATCATTAGCCGATGCACAATGTTCTACACCTGTGAAATCGTTTTCCCAACGCCGACGTTGATGCCGCGCCACCGGATAGCAGGTAGAGGAGCTTCTTCGGTATTGGATGGATCTTCGACTCATGGCAGACATAATGAGGTTTTGGTTTCCGATCGGCGAGACCGAGGAGAGGGAGGGGGCTATTCGAGGATCAAAGAGACCGACGCGGGTGGAGAGCAGCGCGTTCAAACCGACGGAACAGAGAAAACCTGAGCTTCTATCGCAATTTCAGGCTCACTTGTCCCGAGACACTGTTTGGAACACCTCACGATGACCTCGCGCTATATCCTTCCATTTTCCGGGCGTTCTATCTTTCACCCTCTAACCAACTTTGTAATTTTTTGCTTCCTCATAGAAGAGGAAACTTTGTTTTCATTGAAAAAAAATTCTATATGCATTTTCGATTTTTAGTGTTGAAAACGGCCGATATCGACATATAAAGAATTTCAAAAAATTGACTTACCTTTGTAGTCAATTGTTCGCTCTCTCCGTCGTTCTGCATTGTCTCGAAAAACGTTTCTGTAACTTTCCTAAACATCTTTGTAGATTTTTGTATTTCTTCCTCCGTGAAACACGATAGACGCTTTGCCTTTCACGACTTCCCATTGGGAAGCCAATTAGAAATAACGGCTGTAACAAAATACCAAAAATCGTTACTTTTCACGGAATGTTTCGCGTAAATAAAAGATATTGTCATTACTTATTTCCGCAGACGAAGCATTCGCTACGCATTTTACTTTCAGCTCAATTATTGATATAAAAAAATCGCGTCAAAATATTAACAAAATTCGTAGTTTTCGTGAAAAAAAAAAACAATTATTGTGAAAAAAAAATTAATATTACCAATTCGTTTGTTGCAAAATGGCAACGAATAATACAAAAATTGAAAGTGTTCTAAGAGTTTTCGATCGATTCGATATATTGAAATGCTATTTCTGTCAGTTTCTTCATCGTTTCACATAGTCGACATTACAAAAACTTTTGTAATTTTAATTATGAATAATTGATGCGAATACCGCGGAAAAAGCTTTTATCTTTCACATGACAAAATTCTTCACAATCCGCAACTCATACATCAAGTCCCTAAGAAAATAATACACGACTTGCCATGCTGTTTATAAAATAAGCGCGGTTCCCCTTTGACGTAATTAGACTATATATCGCATAATACAAAAGCCCCGGATTCGTCTCTTTCTTCTCGGCTCGGTTAACGATAATTCCGTCAGCGACGACGCGGCCGTACCTACGAGATCAAAGGACACAACATAAGCCGTCTCGTATTACGAATAAAGATTCCTCACAATTGGATACGTTACATCCAATTGCTTTTGCCACGAGAAGATAGCTGCATGCATAATTACTTGACACGCGGCGCCGGCTTTACTTCACTAGCAGTTTACGTAATTAAACAAATACACGAATAAAGGTACAAGGTCTGTCAGCTTTACGATTTCCCGATAATATTATCTCTTACGTGGAAAAAAAAAAGGTTTAAGTTTATATTACCCTAAAGACGATACAAATTAATCAAAATGCGGTTAAATTTTTTTTTTAATTTACGATCGTACGCAGCTGAGTCCGAGGAATTATTAATTATCAATATTCATATCGTTACGGAAAATGCAAAAAAAAGCGATCACAGTAGCCACATAGAGTAATATAATTTTTTTTTTTTTCAAAGTTTCTTAGTATCTCGAGATCCGATATCTCGTCGAGGATATTTTTGCATACCGTCGCTGTATTCTTGAACTCCAAGTGCCAATTCATCCGGCAAAACATAGCTGAATTGGGTAATGAGTCGTAACATTCCACGCATACGTAAATTTTCCTCGCATCTGTCAGGCATATCTCGAGGATGGAAGATTGTAAGGAAGTCGTGCACAGCGTTTACGTACAATACAGTGTATTCTGTGTACGTGACGATTTCTCAGCGCTCTTTGGCATCTCCGTTTCGCGGCCTCGATCCCTCAGACCCTCTCCCGTTTCATAGTCGCGCGCGCGCTCGCTCGCGCGGCACTTTGCTCGGCCTTTTTCTCGCTTCAATTCATACATGAAGTGAATCCACTCGGCCGCGTTGGCTCTTTTATAAAACGGAATATTCACTGGATTAAGGTAATTGGTCGATTACGCGGGGTTACGCGAGGACGATCGTTGCGTGTGTGCCGCGATCATTCTCGCGTATTCTAACGGCCACTGCGTGTATCGCTACGTGAACGCGCCTGAGAAGAATCGACCGTGCCAACTCGCCCACTACCTCCGTTTTTTTTTTTTTTTTTAATATTTTTTACTTTTGTTTTTATCATTTTCATCGATTACAGAAATGTTATTGTTGAATAAATAATGAAGTGTTTTAACGATTCGGATACTCGCCGATCGCTGTTCATAGCTCTTCGATATAATCTGTGATTCACGATCATTTTTGTCGAATGAAAATGCAGTCTGAAATATTCTAAAAAATTTGAAAAGAAAAAATCTCTCAGAATTGAAAAAAAAAAAATGCGAAAAATATTGAAAAAAAAATTGTCAGCCATGTGAGACCCCTATCGAGGCCTTTGAAAGGTATCATTGCATTAATAGGATTATAGATCTTCGGGTGTCGCGTGAAAAAAAATGATTCTTGCATTGCTTTCAATATTTTCTTCACAAGAGAAAAATCCATCTAAATCAGCAACGATATGCCGTCCATAATTTTCATTACATCATTCAGAAACTCGTTCCAATTCATTCTCCAGCCGAAGGCATTTATGGTACAGAAAATCGAGATTTACTTGACTGCGACCGCTTGTCCTCCTTCTTATTATCATTAGCACAGAGGATAATTAAAACGATGCTGGAAAGCCATAGAGTGCGTTGTTGTCGTGCTGTGGTCGACGTAACAGCAACGGCATTGCTCTCCTGCCCGCGTCTAAACTTCTTGCTCGTCATGGTAACGACGCGTTCGTGGAAGAAATGGCAAATGTTGCCGATGGTCTTCTCGGCATCCCATACTTCGTGAGTTTTGCTGCACACCAGCCTCTCACACTGCGCAACTCTTCTCTATAGTATGCAAGAAGCTCGTCGCGAAATTACACACTGCAGCGATCTCTACATCCATATATATCGACCCTAAGAAACAGAAGAGCGTATCTTGTGTCGTTTAACATGTTAAGTCGTCTGAAAATACGCCCTTCTGTTGTTCATTGGACCATATATGTGTGTATATATATATATACTTGAAGAGATATACATGTATACAGTCGAGTTGGACACTGTTGCTGAGTTATTTCGCGAGGGAACCCGCGAGTAGATAAACGCGTTCACGAGAGTCACGTATGAGGATCGGGGCTATGAGACGACGCAAGACTCAAGTGCGGGCACGAGGCGCGGCTATCATCAAAGCGCCGGGCCTAGTTGAGCCACTTAACGTCCGCACGAGTTTTCACATTTGCGAGGCAAAAGTCAGGAGTGCCTTTATTTTCCCCCTCCTAAACCGCCATCTTCGTCATTTCCCTTCTCGTTCTACTTCTCACTCCGACACGAATTATCTTCCTCTCTCTCCGTCTGTTGTATGGATTTTAAAAGATTCGACGTTTACTCGATCTCTCGGTGGAAAAAAAACCAAATGAAAGCGGAAATGAAACAACGCCTACTTCGCTGTAATCGTATTTGATGTACGAAACGGAGATAATAAGTTTTGAGGAAAAACGTCAAGGTATTTTTTATTTTTACGTTCGGATGATTACGAATGTCGAATTATCTTTGGAATCACATTAACGCCGTATCTTTGGATCTTCGGAATTAAAAATGACGCATACAGAATTTATAAAAAAAAAAATATATTTCTTTGCCCTTAATTCTTAATAATAATTTAATAACCATTATTCGTAATATTCTTTTTTTTAGATCCATTTTTATTTTTTCTAACTTCAATCGCCTCGAGCTCAAGTAACCGGAAGTTCATGTTCGAATCTTCTGATAGTTTTCAGACACGAATAACAATATGAAAACCATGACTTACCGACATTGCTCTCGCAACTCGTGTATTTAAACCTCATAAAATTATTGTTTCGTACCGTCGGGCCTCAACGATTTTTCATTCCCGGTCGACTCGCCACGCCGCTTAACAAGACGTAGCAGAAAGGGTGAATAAAAAAAAGAACAGTACCGCGCGACTACCACTTTCCTTCGAATTCGCTGCTGCATTCGTGATCCCTGCCGCAGTCGGTCTCAAGCAAATGAATAAACGAATATAAATTTCTCCGGTGCGGCGCGCGTTTTATCGACACGAGAAGCGGCGAAACGCCTTTTCCGTGAAGTCTGGTAATCGACAGATCGAATATATAAAAAAAAAAAAAAAAATTTCGAGTGGCAACGAGCGAACAAACTCCGTGTGGAATATAATAAGAGAAACAGAGAATAGAGCTCATAACCATTCGACCCTTAAAGTTCGCGTGACGTGGACGCATTAAAGCCCAAGAGATCGGACAGCGGGCAGTGAAGGGGCGGAGGGCGGTGGGGGGCAACAGCCGTGTAGCTGCCGCTGCTGTTGACTCGCAGAGATAAAATAATGCATTCTACTAACAGAGATGCTTGTGGTATACCACCGAGCATTGTGATACATAAGAGAGAAGTGTAAGCCGCAACGTTTGCTAAGTTCCGAGTAAAATAATTACAATTATATTTCTTTTCTCCGGACCCTTTATTGTAACAAAGTCGGCCAACCGAACGCCCGCGCGAGTCTATTGTCACTACAGTATTTTATCGCCTTCTAAGAAGCATAAAGGCGCAGTTCCGCATCGTTTTTCACGTTAACTAGTGTGAGATACGCCCGTATATTCCTAAGTAGACGATATTATAGTCGACAGATAACCGAAGAGAATTGAAAGAGTCGCCTGATGCTGATTGGAAGCGCTATAAACAGTCGCGCGGCGTCCACGTTGAATTTTCCGGTCGCTGTTTAAACCGCGAAAATGATCGTAACTGCGAAATCAGTGAATCGGAAGAGAAATTACGAAAGCCACGGAAAAAGGCCATCAATTGCGAAACGCTCTATTATCTTATTTAATGTGTTATTTGTTTCGTAGTAAAATACACTTTTCGAACGATACGATGTTAGAAAGGAGAGGGTAATCAGAGGAGCGAAGATTATTACTCGAAGAAAAATTATCCTCGTCATTTAAAAATTTTAATAAATATTGAATTCTATTAAAAAAAAACCACAAGTTACATTAAATTCGATATCAAGTTGGATTTTTATTTTTTTTTTTTATAAATGAATCTAATTTATTTCGCAAAAATAATTTTTACGAAATTTTCTTATCAAAAACACTATTTATTATCTTCTTTATTTCATATCTGTTGTATGGAAACTTACGTATGGAAAATCAAGTGAACTTGTGGCTAATTACTGCAATTAATTAACCGTTTCTATAAAATTGAAAAAATGTTTTATCAAGTAATCCGCGGTGGCCGATTGTACCGGATGAGAGTGTTTTCACCAATGACATTTTCCAAGACGGAGCCTCGAGGTTTGATCCGTTCTACAGCGGCACGAAGTCGTTTCAGAGTCACAATACCATTAAGAAAGGCATTATAGCTTCGTTCTCATTGTATTCAGATCCCAGATGCGCGGTACGCGCACGCAGCCTCCCCTCATAGGTTTCTCAATGCTTGTGCACGAGCTCAGCAAACCGCTTTGCGGTGTAACTTGCCAGCGTGTAATAGAAGTCGTATTTGCCATTCATAGATCCTCGGTAAAGAAAAAGACCGACGACTGTGGAAAGGGGGGAGGGAAAGGGAGGGTACATTACACCCACACGACGAATATGCGGGCTTCAAGCAATTTCAATGGGTGACACGGAGGAAAGAGGAGAGGTTGTGCGACGTTTTGATCTGTGAAATGATTTACCGCTTAGCTATATATAGGTGAGGTCGATGGTTCCGCATGGGATTTACCTTCCGCGTATCGAAATGCAATCGCTGCTAACTCTTTTCTTGATGAATCTTTTATGTTTTTTTTTTATTAAAAATTTTGTATGATTAATCATCGGGATTATCCGAATCTCAGATGGATAATCTTTGAATGATATCGAAAATGGGAACAACTGAAACGCGCAAAAAAATTCGTACAATCGACGGTCAACTATGTACTTCTGTATTACTGGTTGACGGTCGTTTACGAACGGAATTATTTCATTCAGTATTCTGGAAATTACGGGTCAGGGAAGCCACGACGCCCTTCGCCAACTGTTTCTCAATCGAAATGGGGATTCTGGCAAAAAAAAGGAGCCCATGATACTAAAAGAGACAAAAAACGGTGGCCACCCTACGCGTGTCACTATTGTACTACTCACGCGTATGCAGATGTCACCGATAAAGAGGGGGATGCATTTTTTTTTTTTTTTTTTTCGGTGCCTTTTTTGACTCCGTGACGGGAAGATTAATATTACTAATAATATTTGCATGCGGAGATATTGCCAGGAGATTCAAGAACCCGTAACGAATTCTCATGGGAAGGGACTTTTTGCATGACTATAAAACACCTACGTGCTTTACGGTCGATAAGTTTTATGACACGAAAGGGCGTGATGCTTTTTTTGTGCGTTTTTTTTTTATCTCGTGGGCAAAACTATACGCGTTTTCCTGTGAACGGTTTCGCCACATTTATCGATATTCGTGGCTGCGAATTTCGGGACGTTTTCGGAAGGTGAAAAACAGTTGATGTTTTTTGAGGTTTTAGTATCTTTGAAAATTCATTGTTAATTTGACTCGTGAATTTTCGATTCAATACACTCGCTATAAATTCGTTTAATCGAAAAATTAAAAAAAAGATTTCAAATCGAACAAAACAAATCGGCTGTTATGAATCCACGCGTTTATGAATTCGGTCTTTTAACTTCGAGTCACCAACTTTGGTAAACAGTTTTTCGTGTTCACACATAAAATATGACTGTACCTATCGGTAAATTAACACAAAAATTATTATAGAGAATTTAAATATAAGCTGCAGTTGTGTTTATGACTGTAGCAATCACTGCGTTTCTCGATCGATCGAGTGATTCGAGTCAAATGCACTTTTTCATATCGACTGTTTTACCATTTATCGAAGTATTTATTGATTGTTATATCTCCATGTTTGTTACCAAACAGAAAGTTTCTGGTAAAGAATCGCGCGGATTAAATGAATTTTTAAAAAAATAATAACAGCAACGGATTTACAACCGAAAGATTTGATCTTTCCCCGTATTTATCCAAAAAACGAAATGATTGATGCCTATCAGATATAGTGTGACCCAAGGACACGATTCGATGTCTCGCACGCGTTCCCGATGGTTAACCACATTTTCCTCTTCGGTACCCTACGCATTGCATTGCTTTTGCTTCGACTTTTTTTTTCTTATCTCCGAGAAACTTAATGATCCTTAGGCGTTCTGGAATGATTAATATCCAAATTAGAGGCAAAAAACGCTTTCGAGGGATGGTGGCGAAACGTTTACAAGAGTTTGGCGTGAGGCAACGGTGGAAGTTGCCACGAACAGGGGTGAGGATATAAGGGGGGTGGTAGTTGTTCGTCGGCACGGACAAGAGGGTGGCCGGAACTTTCAGCCATAAAGAGTCGACCCGGTCAATTCATCTTTTCTATACTGTACTATATATATTCCACGTCAAAATATTGCGATAAATCATCGGAGTGGCAACGAATGAGCGGAAAGCATGATAGAAAGAGAGGGAGAGAGAGAAAGAGAGAGAGAGAAAACGATCTCGCGCCGGACGACTTGATCCCGTCGAGTCAGTTGAGAGACGGATAGTCGCGCCATCCTCCACGTTTCTCATAAAGAAACGAATATTAATCTTGATTTTATTAACTTCCAGGGACAAAAAAACATTCTTACGATACACAACGAAAAAAAAAATTGTCTGTCGGAGTTCAAGGTTTATTTTCGGTACACTAAGAGAAAAAAGAAAATGTGCGTTTCATTAAAAAAATTTAAATTCCTCAAAGATGTCTCCACCATTTTTCAACGACGTTGAACGCCTAATTGTTATCCAAAATATAGTAATTATGCTGCTATGTGAAATATCGTTATAATTGCGTTCTTTTATTAACGTGACGATTACATCACTTTTTTTAATTCGTTACTGATTTCTAAGGTACGATCCATGATAAAAATAATAAAAAATAAATACGGATGAAAAAAAAAAAATTAAAAACATCGATCTATTATAGCAAATTGTCGCCTGAACTCTGTATCGAAGTATCTACTTACAAATTATTTCTACCATATCTACGACTATGAACGTAACACGCCGGCAACTACTGCCACTTTTTTGTCCCATCAACGACTCTGCAACGACTCTGTATGTATAGAACCGTAGGAAAGTTATAGTATGTTCTATGGCCGGGATGCATGCCGCACGATTATATGCAAATGAAGATGCGTAATCGCGGTCGCTATGAATACGTTGATGAAGGTACGTGTCTATGCACCGCTCGGCCACACGCAGTACCACGAGCCGCATCGTCGCAACTTTATTGGCGGCAAAGAAGCCACTGTGCATAAACGATTAGCCGACGCCGACACTCTCCGTACACCTGCTACGCTTCCGTGAACACACGCGGTTGTTGCTCATAGTCGGCATCATTCGTATCCCCCTTTGCCCCGTCTGTCGTTGGCAGGAAATCGTCGCTCCTTCACTCGTCTTTGAATGACGGAAAAGTTGGATCTCGTAGAATTATCGGAGATTTAAAAATAGCGATCTCGATATCCGGTACAATTCAAAATCTTTTTCTTTAATGCTTTTTTCCATAAATTTGCTTACTTTTAAAAATTATATTGTATTTTTTTTTGCGATTTTTGTAGCGAAACAAAATGCACCATTTTTCAAATAATTTTTTTTAGTTTGAACGTAGAAGCGTTTCGGATGCACCGCAATAATCTCTACAGCATCTAAGCGTTCGCTTGCACGCTAACGTGGACAGGACGCCGGGCGGGATCGCCGATGGCATCACTGCCCGGTAGACACGATAACCGGAAGTCGACACACGAACATGAAGCGTGTATATCCTTGCGCTTTCCGTGAATAATACTCATACATACTATAAATATACATATATATTTATATTTACAATGCAGTGCAGTAAAAAAAATGGAAGCCCGGGGTCACTCGACACTTTGCGTAATGTTACAATTCAACTTCGCTTTCTGTTATCGTTCAAAGAATCAATTTGCAGTTTTTTTTTTATTTTAGATTTTCCGAGACTTTCAGCTAATTTAATTTTTTAATACAACTGCGCAAAGTTGTAAATTTAAAAGATGCAAAAAAGTTGTCTGTACCATTTTAGTATTTTTTCATTATAATTTGTGTTTATATTATCGCAATATGAAATAAGTTTTCTGAAGATAATCTTCATCTCTGCTTTGAAAGAAATATTGTAGTCTCCGTCTTATTCAATTTTTTTTTCGCGCGCCCGCAACGTTGCACGACGGACTGTTGTGTTAAGTAACCCCGGTCTCCTACCTGCGATATTTGCCTGTTCGCGGCTAACTTTCATATGGAGATATACCTACTACGTTGTATACACACTCAAGAGCTGCGCTACTTCCTGTGACAATCTCATTGTCACAATACGCACGGTGATTATGACAATTAGTATGGTAATTAAGGAAATTGCCATTCGCCTCTCGTGACTGGATTTCCATGTTTTGGACACCTGCTTTGTCACTATGTTGGGTTCATCCATTCAATTAAAATTAATTGGATCTCTACTGGTTATTTTTTTTTCTATTTCTCTATCTTCTGTTTCAACTTTTAACGGTTCGTTGCTCACTATACTTGCGCGTTTTACTTCGTGCAAACATTGTTAGTCGTTTTAAAAACATCGAAAATTAAACATTTTTTGCAAAAAAGTCATTTTTAGTTTATATTTCAGGATAAAAATTGTAAATATGATGACGCAATGGGCAATAGTCACGTAAAATTTCGATTTATATAGTAAGCGAAAGACCCCACGCGCACTGTCCACTGTCAGGTCGAAGATATGATTTATGGAAATCGTTGTGCTGAAAGCGCGTGTGACAAAGTAAGCAATTTACGATTTATCGTCGGGAAGAAATTTCGTTGGTCCGAGTTTTCTCATATTTTTTTCCGTCTTTCGTCACGACACATGGAACACCTGTAAGGTTCACGCAAGTCCGGCACGAATAATCGCGGAAGAATGAGTTATTATCTTTCGGTTTCTATATACCGTGCTGTCGGACGCGAAGCTTCGAGGATGCAAAAAAAATGCTGTTTTTCTTTCTAAGATCGATTTTGGTTTTTCTTTTGTCAGATGTTTCACGCGATTGATTCTAATCCTTTTAATATCAAAGAAAATTGTTTTTTTTTTGTTTGTTTCTTTTTTTATCAGATGTCAGGTTTTTGTTTGGTTAGGTTCGCGATCGATAGACACAAATTTCTTTTATAACCATTTTTTTGTGGATAACTTTTTTTTTTCGTAGAAGAAATGTCTCGCGAAGTTAAAGAATCTCTTCTGTACGATTACAATTATAATCTCTTCGTGGCGAAGACTATGCTACCAAATATGCGGAGCAGTGAAGGTGAGTTTGCAAAAAAAAAAGGTTTTTTGCTTCAAAAATCACCAAATTGTTTGGTAACTCTTTATTTTCTTACGTCAGACAGGCAAAATGTCGTGAAATGGTTGAGATTTTTGAAGAACAGTGCTAGAACGATCGATGAGCTGAAATTGCGGAATGATTTTATGTATTATATCGTATTGGGGGTTCAGGAAGATTCGTTGAAACCTCCTTTCGATAAATCTCCACCGAACATGCCGCTCATGTCAATGGCGAGTCTTTTGGTAAATAGAAAACGATATATTTAACCAAATTTAATCACAGGATAAGCCGATCTGCATAAACTAAACTGTAACGAGGGAAAGTTCAACAACTAATTTATAAAAAAAATTGATTTGTTTTTTTTCATCTATGAAAAAAGATCGTATCGAAAAAGTCTCTTATGATTGATTTTTCGCAAACATATTCTGATAATGTTCAAAGGAATCCCATATTCGAATATTAAACAAATTGTAAAAGATATGCAATTTTTTTAAATATAAAATAACAATTTTTAATCGATCGAAATCATATGTATTGCGATAATAGCCTGTCGAGGATACCGAGGATCAAGATTTTTGGACCGCAAGTTCCCGTCTTACGCCCACTGCCGGTGCAGACGTACCAACAAGAAAACCGGAAATCATTCGTCGTTCGCCAGACGGGGGTGAATTTTTGGCTACACAGCCAATACCAGCAGTCGGTGCATTTTGTTATCTCGCCGTTGTTACCAAAAAGCGAAATTGATCGATTTTCAAAAATAAAAACGCCGACATTAAACTCAGAATAACTTGGAAAAAAGATGTTACAATTTTGTAGCCCGTTACAAAAACATAAAAAAAATGCTCCAAATTTTTCTCCTGATTATTAGGTTTCATCATTTCAGGGCGAACCAAAAAACGGAGTACTATAATTTCTGTCCTAATTTTTCTTAATATTTGATTGAAAAAAAAAAATTCTCGCTGGATTAGCGTAAAATTAACTCCGTTGAAGTTTAAAGTTTTTTTTCAACTCTAAGCGACTGAACTTGAAACTGAATAGTTTGATGCTTGGCTGGGAGGGCCCTTGTTTCACACACTTGACGTCACATATAACCCTTCGGACTTTATGATTCATTAAAATACCATTTCTTATGCAGCGCAACTAATTACCGGTAAAAAAATATCGCACCCATCTTCTCTCTCTTCTCTCTCTTTCACCACACATATATCTTTATGCTTCAAGACTTTCCTTTTACGAACCGATCACATTATGGACATTATGGTAATACGCTTGGCCGCTCGGAGAAGCAGTTCGACGTCCACACACGGCGCGATACCATCGATAGGATACCATCGGGTGTTAGCATTTTTTCTTTACTACCGAAACATCTATTTGCTTGAACCTCAATGCAAATAAAAATTAACACTCATTTTCTAATCGATTAATTTGAATAATTGTTGAGCACTGGCTGTGCATCGCCTACGCAGGTCACGTGCCGATATGCGAACCTTAATTTCGTCTCAGCTCTCTAAATGAAATGAAATCTTTTTTCTCAACTTTCTAAACGAAAATTAAAATATATTTTATAATTGCCGTTGTAATGTGACAAATAAACTCTTAGGTACCCATAATGTGAACGTCGCATTATGCTTACAAAAAAAAATTGGTCACCAATCTCATTTCTTCTAATTAACTTAACCGAAGCATGTCGCAGATTTTTTTTTTTTGCAAGTTATATTTTTTATCTCAAGTATCGTATTGATGAATCCGTTAGCCTTTTTGCATGTATTGAAAAATGGTCCCTATCTACTTATTAAAAAATTCCGCGGTCTCTGGTCAATTTCATGTCTTCATTTAAGGTTAAAGCGTTAAACGAACGAGTGTGTCAGATAGCCCCGGTCTCCTCTGTGCAGAATTAAAACGAAAGCCGAAACGAACCGCCGGGCTACAACAATAACATCAATAACGACCGGTACATAACTTGCAAATTCAGAGGATATACTAAGGGATAATCGTATTTCACAATATTTTAGTTCCTAAGGGAAGTCTTGAAGAAGCAGCAACCGGCAATACGTATAGTTTTCTCATGACGTGTCGAGTATAAGAGGCTCAACGGTGGCTGTTGCATCGTTCGCTTCTGGTACCGGCGTACGGTGGTATATGGGCCTCGTAACCATATCTCATTTCATACCTCAACAGTCGAGTCGAGTGTAGAGGATGAGCGTGAACGAGAGTAGGAAAGTGCGAGCGAAAATCGGTAAGACGAGAAAAGAAGAGATGACGAAGAAGAAGAAGAAGAAGAGCGGTGCGTTGAAACCGATGCGTGGCAGATTTGGTTCTCCAATCTTCGAACAACAGTCTCTCTCACTCTGTGAGGAGAGACCTTTGCCGACGCCGACGCAGCAGCCGCGCATCGAACTGTCCGTGCAAATTTCAATTTTAACTGCTAATCTGCCAGCTAATAGACCCCCACCTCCCTTTTCTACCGCGTCGACTTCGTAATCACTCTTCTTTTCGAAGTTACGTATAGCGTATACACTGCTTATACTATACTGCTATATATGACCTTCCAGTATCGCTCTCACGTGCCTGCGCTGGTACTCGTCTTCTTTTCCTTCACCATTGTCACGGTCTATCTTTCTATCTATGCTGTTCGTGTATCGTACTTCATCCAGTAAACTTCGCGCCGAGTTCTTTAGCTTCTATCGGCTGTTCGCTTTTTTTTTTGTGCCTCGAAGTCGATTCAATCGACGTAATCCGCGGCTTATCCTCTTCGATCGTACAAAAAAACTCAATTTAAACTCTTTTTCATACCCCTTCGACCCTATAGGCGTATTTTATACAATCGCACGTGCGAAATGATGGAAACGATAAAATATAATGAGGTCATTATAACGACAAATCGTAATAAGGATGCGCAGGTGTCTGGCGAAAAATGGCATATGAACAATTCGAAGTTTAAAAAAAAAACAATTTCTACTGAAAAAAATAATCGATATCAGTGATTCCATGGAATCTCTGTAAAACGATTATTTCAATGATTTTTGCCGATTTCTGTAGACCGCGTCACACGATGTTCCGCATAACGTTTTTCTCGTTCTTTTTACGAATAAATATTATAACACCGAAGAATGGGACTCGCGAATCATGTCTCGTATTAACTCGCACCGTCATTTCCCTCGGAGATAAGTCGACCGCCGAGATCTTCGCTCGGCGATAAGAAAAATAAGAAATTCCCGGAATGCTTGTTGCATGCAAAGACGGTATATATATATAGCCGACTCTCAATCTATTCGTCTTCGTCGGAAAGTCGAGCCGCGAAGTGAACTCGCGGCAACTGTGAGAAGTGTACGGTGGAGGATAGAAGCACCGAGTTGGGCAATTTGTGTTTAATTATTTAAATAAACGTAAGCCGTGACGGGGACGTTCGTTACCAGGCAAATGAGCGAAACTGTAACACGCAACCGCGAACGAACGCGCGGGCGCTTTACGTGTAGCAGGCAAAGACCTCAACCGAGCGCCTTTTTTTCTTCTTCTTCTTCTCGCTAACGCTCTTTCTCGCTCTCACTTTGTATTGCAGTAAGAAAAGGATATTACGCGTTGAGGTACGAGACCGCGCTTTGTATAATAATATAAGGCGGCTCCCATTAGCATCGCTCACGATCCAAACGATAGCAACGTTTTCTCGGAAATACACGTTTCTCGCCCTGCGCCCGTACACCACCGGGTACTCCTGTGATTGTACAGTGCACGCTTCGTAGGTATCGGTATAACACACGTTAGGCTTCTCGTAACCCTCTCGAATTTCCTTAGTCGAGAGGGTTCCCCCCTCCCTTCGTCGCCTCGAGGGAAAAATCTCTCGCTGACGAGACTTCGAGTCCTACATCATCGTTAAAGGGAAAAACACCGCATTGGAACTCTGAGAAATTGTTATTATTATCGAAATTATCTCTCGTTCCCATGGATTGCCTAACTGCCGAAAAATCCAATGACTGTGAATGTTCAAAAAATAAATGTATATCTTCGGTGTGGAAGAAATTTCTTACGCTTTTTTCGAATAGATTATAGACGAAATTTTTTTTTTTTTTTTTTATGTAGCGAATGTCCGCTTGAAACGTTTCCGTGACTCGATAGCTAAATGGTCAATATGTATTCAATTCGATCTGAGAAAATAAATTTTGACGATTTTTCGATACGATCGGCGAATCGAATTGTTTGGCTACAGTTGCTTTTTTTTTAACTGTGAAAGTTTGTTTAGTCTCGTCGAGGAGACATTTTCACCGTTGGTTTTCGTACGCTTTCGGGCAGACGAATGTTTTGATTAGACTAGATGCAAACCTCATGTTTAATGCGAGTCGTGCGCGACATTCCGAACTGTCTTTTCCTATAATGTTAACTGGTCTTCCGTACCCTGTACAAGGTAAGCTAATAAGAATAATAATAACAGAGAATGTTCGGAACCTCTGCTGTTTACTTCGAACTGACGCAATGATCAATATGCAACGCTGGAGGTTCGATACGCAAATGTCCGCGCCACCCATCGCGTGAGATATAGAAATCGAAATCACATTTAGAGTCTCGACGCTCGATACGTGATCCCATAGTTTCGTTCGATGGAATTTTTTTTTTTTTTTTTTTTTTACGAAAGTACTCGAGATGTTCGACTCGCATCACATCTAAACAGCTCATTGATGTATTTATGAAGAAATGTACGAAGAAAGACGGAAAGAAAAAGAAATGATAGAAAAGAAAGCGGAGACTACTTTGAAGATAAAAGTAGATATTCGATCGACGAAGGACTACCGAAGGAGAAAAGGAGAATGAGAAGAAAAGAAGTAAGAGAGGCAGGTATCGGTGGAGGCGTCCGAGTGGCCGGAGGCGTCGCGGCACCGGCGTCGGGAGCGCCCGCACGAATAAAACCATATTATTAGACGTCTACCGGTCGCGCGGGTGTCTATACCACCCGCAACCGGCACCCAGAGCCCCTCGAATCTTTGCTTGTGAATGTGACTTCCTGACAGATTAAACTCTCTCTTTCTCTCTCTCTCTCTCTCTCTCTCTCTCTCTCGATTAATGAAAAACTGGGAGAATTCATAGTGATATGGACGTTCGGGTGACGCGGTGCATGTCGTTATAATTTTGTCTGTTTTCGCACTTTTGAGTTTATAAAACTAAAATGAAATTTCAACTCGGCCCGTCACCCACCATTTAAAAAAAATTAATACTAACTAATATAGAAATAGAAAATAATAGAAAATATTTCTTTCGGATTTTTTTTTTTTTTTCAATATTTACGTATTTTTTACTCGGAACATTGAATATGGCGTCACGTTTTTTAATGATTGTATATATCGTTTTTAATATTGAAAATAATGGTATCGATATCATCCCGACCTTATCCTGTTAGTTCTTCCCTTACGAAACTTCTGTATTAAATCTGTTTTGACGCTATCGACGATTTATAGTGCACATGGAAGGACTACATGTATCTTGCTATCCGCGTTAAATCGGCAAGACTAGACGAAGGAATTTATCTCATAGACCTACGGGGATATATTATTAAACGCGTATCAATCAGCAGTGGATGACCGAAAGGGGCAACCGGGCCTGTGATGATGGGTTTTTAAATGCTCCATCGCGAATGTTCCCTCTCTCTACCAATTTGACCTCTCCGGCTTATTAGCACATGCCGACCAATTTTTTTTTTTTTTTTCATTCTACTGCATAATCTCGTACTTTGCGTCCGAAAAAAAAAAAAAATTCAAATCATAATGCGCCAAAAAAAAAAACGGATTTTGCCATGAAAAATATTAAGTCATAAGTAAAAATATGCAGTTTCGGACTTTTGATATTTCCAAACTAATCTTGTCGTTGCTTTCCGATATTTTTCGCGATCGAAAGCGAATCCGACATATGATTTTTTGCGTTTCGTAATAAATATGGACGCTGGTGCCTCGAATAAAAGAATATTTTGTATTAAAGTTTATTGTTGAAACGGCGCGTATCCAAGGGGATTACAGGGCGAGAAACAAACGTTGTGTGTGCTAATTCGCATCCACAGCACGGTTACTGCGAGGGGTCAGCACCGGTGGACAAGCGCAGAAGCAAAGAGCGCGCACGTTGCATTCGCCGGTTACCTGTAATTACCCAATGAGTCGTCGTAGTGGTCGTTGTCCTAGTCGTCGATCGCGTATGTACACTCTGAACGCGCTACGGCTCTATCGCGCACGTACATCGCGTCACGAATCTTGCTTCCACGATCGGCGATCGTGTAGTCATCGGTTAGTGTGCACACGAACGATCGATTAATTAAGAGTAGGTATCAATCTTGTGTAGAGAGGCCTACCTTCGCCCCCTCCCCTCCCATCTTCATTATATAATGTTTCTCTTCTTTGATCATCAGCTATGAAACAAACTTCTTTAGCTCATTGTGCCTTATAATTTATAATTTATAATGATACAGAAAATAAATGAGTTATAAAAGAAAAACTTACTGTCCCTCAGCTGTCTATCTATTCTCTTCTATTTCGATCTAAAGATATAAATCTCTATAGATCGCTATAAATCTTTTGTAAGTCGACTTTTATAAGTCGCTCTCATTGTAGATCTATCGATCTCAAGATTAAAATATATCTATAGATTTCCATAGAGATCTATAGATCCATAGATCTATCAACGGAGTTACTGTTGGGATCGAATTTATAATCACGTGCATGAAATTCAAATGAAACTGCTATCGCAACGCGAGTTGATATAGAATGTATCAATTTGATGATAATTTCTAATAAAATTGCTAATTAAACTATAGAGTACACAAATAAGATCTAATACGATCGTCCGCACTGGGCTTTGGAACGCTCCCATATAATAATAGCCTGAATACCTCACGTGCACCTGCAGCCCCGACCGACCGCTGCCCCCTTCATTGTGCCTCCAGCAAAATAGTTACTCTATTCTGCCCACATGGGTGCACCTACAATGACCTACACAAGTCCAACTCGCTACGGATAGAGTAACCAAAGTCTCGATAAGAGAGCCCTTCGCGAGTGTGTCGTTTGCTGCTGGTGCTGCTGCTGCTGCCGCCGGGACAGAGAATAAAAGGCGCGTCGTCGTGTGGACAAAGCGTTATCAGATTCGATGCAGTTTCCTGATAGTTAATTAACGAGTTCATTATGCACCCTTCGGGCCACGGGGGTCCCTTTCGCACTCTTTCTCTACATATTCCCCTCTCGTTCTCTTGGTGCTTCTGCTGCTTTTGCTGCAGAGAACCTGTGAGAGGACCAGGGATACCCCGTGAAGGATCTCGAGTAAAGTGAGGCATTGCGGAGATCCCTGGAACGATAACGACGGCCCGGTGGGTGGCGCCATTTTATTGCATCACGACTCTCCTTCCGAAGAGAAACGTTCTCTCTCCTCTTTCTTTCTCCTTTTCGCTGCTCTATCTCGAGTTCTCGGGCGAGTGAGAGGGAAAGGATAAAAAGAGTTTTCTTCCTTCCTCGTTGGTTACTGAATAACTGCCTTACGTGCGTCTTTGTTTTATATACTCCTGTTGGACCTCACTTGCCCGTGGGAGTCCACGGAAGACTTTCGAAAACTTTTGAAAACGTCCGGTGACGCCGGATATAAAGTTCTAACGAGACTTCCATCCTTTTCCGGCTGTAGGGATGGTTTTATATATACACGGAACGGCTGGGGTGCGCGGTCTCAAAAAAAATCATTATGGTGCAAAATTTTTGAAATGCGGACCGCACGAAGTTAATATAGAATCCGCGACTTGATCGAGTTATTGTAATCGTAAATCGTACATTTCAGTCGATTCGTAATAATCAGTGAACAAGGGTTACATTTATTTTTTTTTCGTTTTACTTTCAAAATCGATGGCTATAGCATATTTATCCGTAGGATTTTGAAAGAACTGTCGAATATCGATGGATTTTCATGAAATCATTTTTTTTTTTTGCAAAATTGACTGGTAAAGAAGAAAAAGGCATATTGCACACCGTTTGCGATGCTTGAACTGTAACGCGATGCGAACTATAGTTCGGTTTATGTATGAAACTGTAGCATCTTTCGTCAATGCTCGCCGCTATTTAATTTCCTGGAAAACCACAAGCAACGGGCGCTCTCTTGTTCGATATTTTCGAACGGCGCTCATCAATCAACCGATCCTGACATGGAAGCTGTAATTTGGCTAACCCTTGAACACAACATCGGTCCTCTTACGTTCGCACCCCCTCTCTCCCTCATAGAGATATCTCGCACACATCAACTTTTCTCGGAGGCCCTTGTTTCGTCTTTTATAACCTCTAGAAACAACCGCCATATAAATATACCTGTATAATGTAACGTATACTACATATACGTTGCTACTATATAGAGAAAATACGCTCTGCAGCGAATTTAGCTTACGCTATTCGAAATCGTTTACGACCCCAGTTGCCCGAAAAACCTGCATAATCGCCCAAACTCGAGACCAGTCTACCTGCCACCTACTCCGACGCGCGGTACCTTATGGTAAAAAATTTGCCATCATTCGGATGAGTTACTGTTCGAGGCTTTCGTACGAAACGATGAATAATTATTAGGGGTGCATGAAAAATACGAACAGTTTAGAGAAATTAGATGAAATTTTGTTTAAAAAATATTTAAGTTTATTTCTATATTTATTTATTTTTTATATCTCTAATAAATTTCTAAAAAAAAAAATTCTAAAAATAAAATTTTCAATTTAATTCTAAAAGTTCTTGAAAAAATGAAACAATGGTAATGTGTCTAAAGGGAAATTGGTCAAACAAAATTATATAATTTGTATTTTGTTTGATTTAAAAATGTAAAAACTGTATTTTCAAACGAGACATTTTGTAAAAAATATTGATACAGAAAATTATCGAATACCTGAAAATTTTTTTTTTCAACAGATAAGAATTGAATAATTTGAAATGGGAAAACATTTTTCTTTCGATGTTAATAATTTTTTTCGCTTCTACTTAAGTCGTCACCTGCCATTCATTGTTCAATTTCCGTTCCGTTCATCATATCCCTTTACATCGTAACGTCGATTCAGAGATAAGCACAGTATTCCGATTGGAATGAGTAGAAAGAGTTATTCGCAACAACAAAGAACAACAGCAAAACAAAAAGAACGTAAGAAAGACCCGTGGAGATCGAGAGAAGGGTCAACGTTGTGAATTTTGAGCTGATCTTCGCTCTCACAGAGCGTTAAGAGAGGATTCACAAGCCGAAGAGAATTGAGAACGAGTGATTATAGGGGTGGCGCTAGAACTTTGGATGATTTACATCCGCGGTTGCCGAGACGTACCGAAATTTCGTCCGTGAAAAGAAGAGAGAGTGAAGGTAGAATGAAACGAAGAAAGAGAGAGTGTGTGTGTAAGGCGTCGCAGATCTCCATTCTCTAGTTCTAAATCTCTCTCGAGTTAAATATTAGCGGCGGAAAGGGAGAGAGGGAAAGGAACGAAAGGTAGGAGATTATAGCACGGGGCTAGACGCGGTCCGTCCCTTCTGGCAACATTCAAATGTTACGGGGCATTCATAAATTCATCAGCGAGAAGAGAGCGAGTACCTTTACGCCCGAAATTACAGCATGTACCGACCCTCTTGCCAGCCACCATCTCCAGACGCGAACTATTTGGTCCACACTAACGCGATGTATTCAAAGCTCGGAGATCTTAGCTATTTTAGGGGAGAGTCGAACTTAACCCGTTTTGGAAGGCAAGAATCTTAATATTGAAGACATCAAATGTAGTTTCGATAAAAAAAATAATTTACCGAATAACATCGAGATTCTGGCCGACCGGCCAGCAAAATTGTCTTTGTAGGTTCTTTTTTGCGTCGCGAAATGCGCGAGCTCCAGTTTCTAAAAGCTCGTGAAAGATCTTGCGAGATTTCAAACAGCCGAGATCTTTCACACTGTAAACTGACAGAACCGATGCTACTCTGTGATTGCGTATAGGGAAGCGTAATCTAAAATCTCGGCGAATGCTGCGAAGATGGCGCGGTAGGCCGGTGCAAAAGCGCGATAGGTATAGTCAGTCGGAAGGTTGGTTAGAGTTTTGCTCGTCGTAGTCAGAGATTCCGATATCAGGCCCCATTATCAGAAGGAACGGGGGGGTTCGCGATACCCGCGGAGAGAGCTCCCAACGACTTGGGATAAACGGATAAAATCGCTTGCGCTTACATCAAGATAACGTAGCATCACCACCTTCGAACTTATTACCGGACTTGTGCGCGCGCCCCGTTACGACGGTAAGCCTTTTCTCACATGCTTTCACGCTGTTTCCTCCCGACTACACTGACGCGATGGATATATACCTTGATAGATAGAACGAATGACGATTACAATCGATCGATTGCGACCGGCATCTATCAAATCATAAATCACAATTACTCGAGAAAACCCACAAAGACGAGTTCAGAAAGTAGTCGTTTCATATGCAAACCAAACGCGTATTTTTATCATTTCAACTACAACAATGCGTCTTTTTATTTATTTTATGACTTTCTTTTCAAAAACAATAATTGTCATTGGTGCAATTCCAATAAAAAATCAATACACTTTTTATTTTTATTTTTTCAAGAACATCGCGAGCTTCGAGATCCCATCAATGATCCCTCCTATGATTTCTACCCCAAGGCTTTCAATATTCGATCATTGCTCGCAAGATCAACGACGCACCGTTCGATTCTTCCTCCAATATCGCAGATCAAAGAGAATCATAGTAGCCATATTAATTGAGTTATCGTTCAAACAATTTTCTGGATCTCATGGTTGTACCGCAAGCGCACACAGCATATATATAACTTGATTTATAATGTACTGCGCTATAGTTCATATATCGTAAAACGTGTTTTCTTCCTCTCGATCAAAGAGATCCAGAGATCGGATACAGGTGTCTTACCGGTCCGTCGAATGAGCCCAAGCATTCGCAGTACTAATGGATCGGCTCGTTTCGAAGCGTGTACAACCCCGTCGTACATACTTGGCGTTTTATTCGTGCGGCTATAGCTCGGGAACGTTGTAATTTACGTTCGAACGATGAATCCCTGCTCCCTCGCAACGGAAGTGGGGAGAAAACGGCCAAGAGATGCGATAGAGGGCGATTGGGTGTATATAACGTGTATAAAGATATATACTTGACTCAGCGAGGCTTGTGTTGCCTCTCGCTTCGCTTGCGAATATGTAATTTGCACCTAATAAAGCAGTGTGTACCCACGCGCTAACGAGGGATTGGCCAATTTGCGATTTGCCGTTTTCGGCTCTCACAAGCGAAACTCCGCGCGCTCTCGTATTCGCTCTTTTATTCTGCATTGCGAGAGTATCGCGTGATCATCAGCATGTTGTACTTAACTTGTACCTTCATACTCTAGTACACCACTATTATTACTCGTGGTTGAACGATTACTAAATTGACGATGCAACGCGAAGAATACTATGTGTTTGCATAAATAATCGATGAAGATGTAGAATAATTATTATAGCATGTAATTTGTATAATATTTTCTTCATCGTTATAAGAAATCTTGTAGACACTTTATCTGAATTCTGGATTTATCAATTTCGATACCAAAAAAAAAAATTTTTTTTTTTTTCGCAATAAAATTTTTCTTTTAATGGTTTTAGAGCTTTGAATCCGAAATTTTTTATTTTTATATTCATTGATCCAGTAGTATCGATCTTAACACACATGCTGTTTATAGGCTAACGTATCGGCTTTACTTGCGATAAGACGAAGAAATATTCAATTTCGGCATAATCACATGGCGCCACCGGCGGAAGTTGCCAGAATATGTTTATTTCTCATGATTAATGGCTTTCGACAGCTTCGATTAAATGTTTTTCCAACGCGATATGAATAATTATTGATATATTGCCGATCGTCCGACTGTTATACACTTTACCGGTGATAGCGAACGCGCTGACCTATGGCGATGG
Source organism: Cryptus viduatorius (assembly GCA_964006125.1). Lineage (NCBI taxonomy): Eukaryota > Metazoa > Arthropoda > Insecta > Hymenoptera > Ichneumonidae > Cryptus > Cryptus viduatorius. The sequence goes on from OZ023220.1 coordinate 9,097,716, forward strand.
TATATCTACCGGTTAGTTTTTCATCTCCCGCACATTGGTCCGTTGCTCCTGCGCTGCTTCTCTTCTGCTGTTACTCGTTCGTGGACGCGCTGGACGAGCACATGGAGTAATGCAATAATAGGTGTATACTAATGATACAGGGGGGGCCCTGTTTCGCGAAGAGACGAACGGGGGCGCGCGGGGGGCGGTTTAGCCCGGTGGATTCAGTCACGTAGTTGCATTAAACTTAATATAAATAATAGCGGTTTGTGGAGCGCCGGACGGCCGGGGGTTTCTCGCCACAGACTGGCCATATACCCACCTATCTCCATCTTCTCCGCAACAACATCGAGAGGACCATAATACACCATCCGTTCGTTCGTTCGTTCCATCTTTCGTTCGTTCGTGGCACGGTCATCCGTATACTGTATACGCGATATATACGCCCCGCACTCGACTCCACTTAATAAGCAGGATCATCTCTGGATCCTGAATCACTGGCAGAGGCGCGCGCGCGTCCGAAGAACGGCCTCAACGAATATCCAAGCGCACACACCGGTCACCATCAGCCAAGAGGATTATCCAGCTAGTCTCAGTTTTTTTTCTCTCTCTCTCTTTTTATATGATCGCAGAGATGATCAAGATCATTGGATTTTTTTTTTTTTTTTTCAAAATTAAAAAAAGCGTCAGCGAATTAAATATCGAAAGAATAATTTCATTTTTCAATCAGTCAACGATGTTTGTCTTTGCATAGTTGAAGTCTTAGAATGGGAAAATCTTTCATTGTAATTTTTTTACGGTTCGATATTTTCGTAGTTTTTTTTCACCGTCAAAAAAAAATAGATTTTTTTTGCTTGTTATGTCAAAACGGCTCCTAACTAAATTGAATCGGAAAAAAAAAAATTCTAAAAAAAATGGTATTGGGGAAAAAATCTTTTTAGCGCCACTGCTCGCCGCTCACACTAAGATTTTTGAGATAAAAAAAAACTAAAGTTCAGAGGTCTCGTTTGCTCCGAGGGTCCGACGAATACGCGTTTCATTATTATGCGAAAATTGCACCACAAGGATAACCATACCTGGAGTCGATAATTCCGAAAAGAAATAACAACGATCGTCGAAACGATTTGGCGCGCGTGCCACAGGAATAATTACTGTAATGCTTTGAGCCTTTGCCTCTAATACATTACCGCGTTGGCCTTAAAAGCCACGAATCATCGATCTGCGTTAATTACAATTTTTGTATTAGAGGGTCTTCCACTCTCTAATTCTCTAAACCCCAAGGTTTTTCGCATCGTTTAACCTGCCTTAACTCGTCTCGCGCTCGGTTTTTTTTATTTTTTTTTTTTTTTTTTAGCACCGACTCGCGCGCGGACTTTTATAGTTCTCGAGATGCTTTCTGATTTGCGTATAAGTATAGACTCGAATGATTTGTATACACACGCACACCGCGTCGAGGAGACACGGACTACTAAAAGGATGAACTTAACAACTACGGGGTCTGCCTATGATTTTTTTTTACAGATAACTACATGCCCCGTACGAATCATTGCCTCTCTTTTGCACAATTCCTGCGCAAGCCGCGCTAAAGCTACTCTTTCGAATAGTTCGAACTGCATACAGCCGAAAAAAAAAAAACGAAATAGATAAATTTTGAAGGCTTCCGCTGATGTGGCTCGCATTACCCCCTCGAGGCTGCAAAATAGGATCATTATAATTGCCACGCTTGCCGTTCGAATCATCATAATTGCCGCTGGCCGTCTAACACGATAATTATGCCGCGAAAAACATAAACGGCACACCACACCGGTGCGAGAGAGGGAAAGAGGACAGAGATTTCTTCGTCCTAATCGCTTAGGCGCGAAAGATGCCCCTTTTGTTAAAAAATTTTGTTTGGCTAAATCATTTTTCACCGAGGAGTATAGTTGTGGCTCGCCACGCGTGCTAATAGCAGTTATTTCGATTGCCCACGGTTATTATCGAGAACCAGACTTTTATATACCCCTTTCTCTTGCGTTGAGGCTAAACGGTTTTGGTATATAAATTTATAAACGTCAGAATAATTTCTTTGTTAGTTGAGAATTGATGAGCGTCTCGCAACTCTGGACTAGTGGCGGAGGAGGGGTAAATAATCGCCAGGGGATTTCTCTGTTCCAATGTAATTTTGATCAATGGTTTTCTTTCGCGGATGAGTAAAAGATTAATAAACGAAAAAATAAAAACCACATCGTCTGTGAAATTATTTATTTCCCGGTAATTTAAATAGTTGTTGATTTGAAAAATTTGTATGTATCCGTTCATTGGATAGAGCAGATCGATGTTACTTCATGGGTTTTATTATTTTGTATTACAATTTTTATTTACATCGCTGATCAATGAAAAAAAATTACGATGTACGGTACAAAATTGAAAATTGGTATTCTTTTTGTCGATAAAAAAAGGGCGGCCTGCAGCTACTTCCGTTTCATAATACGCCCCTCAAACATCGAAAGATTGAGTTAAAGGGAAACTTCTGTTTAGCATTTTTTTTTTTTTTTTTTCAAATTTCAAATTATTTAATTTTTATTTCTACTATTGTGCAAAAGTTCAACTTGTCATTTCGCACAGACGTCAAGAGATAATTTGTATCTGCGTATAAGAAAAAAAAAAAAACCCTCCACAGCGTTTGTCGACGCAATACAACTAAAAAATAAAGATAGTTAAAGAAAATTGGGATGAAGTGAAAACTGTTTATAAGAGTTGAATTCCGTATTCTCATTTAAAAAATCGAACATCGGGCACCTTTCCTAAAATAATAGCCCACCTATCAGCAAATTCACTTCAAAATCTCTTATCGCGAACTTATACCATTGTAATCTCGAGACCGCTTAACGCAATGGATTCATTCTTCAATGCCACACGTTAATATTCTTGGTATTCATACCCAGTTAAATATTAATGTAACTCGTCAACATTGTTAATAGACCTCAATCGGCGAACAGTGCAACAATTATAAATGTTAATTCGGCATACATACACGCCGCTGAATTCTCGAATAATCTTGCTAACGAGAACTAATAATCGCGTGATATTTTCTTTTTTTTTTCTTTTATTTTCCTACCCATTCGTCGACTTTATTCACGAGTTTCCATATTTTATTGGATTCCACGAAGCTCCGGGCAATTAGATGCGATATATTAACCACAGTGTGTATCAGCCGTTGTTTCACGACGTTCTATGAGAGCGAGTAAAAAATTTTCCACGTTCGTGTTTCACGATGAGATATGTTTATATTCTCGTTCTCTCGTCTCTCAGATATCCTTGCTGCTCACCTCTCGTCGAGAATCTCTATATCCGTCTTAAACACACTTGTGCGTTATATATCTTTTTCACATTTAGGTTCGTGACCGTACCGTTACATAAATCCTGAGCTCTCGGGCCCGTCGTTTGCCTTGTAATACGTCTCTCGTGCATCCTCTTCGAATTTCAACCTTTTCCCCTCTCATCTTCTTAACTACTTCATTCCCGCGTCAATCTACTGGCTAAAGATTGTCCCTGATTCACTTGTTTATGCCGTCGTCTTCATGTCTCGTTCGTTTCTGCTCGGTGTCTCTCATAATTAAACCTCATTTCTCACCTTGTGTCTACTTTTCTATCGCGCCCTTCGCTTTCTTTGCTTCAGCTTTGTTGCTTCTTCTTCTTCATCTTCTCCCTCCTTTTCTTCTTCTTCGTCTGAGACCAGACGTTATTCCGCGCTCCGGCAGAGACCGCGCGTGACGCGCAAACGGGATTCGCCGCTCGTGTTTTACTCCCAGCGATCCTTCATTTATATTTCGCTGATTGCCGTTATTTCTTTCGTTTCATTAACTCAACTCCCCCAACCCGAGCCATCTCGGCCCTTACTTCGGTTATCTCATTGCTCAGCGGCACGTTGCCATTGCCTTATCGCTAAGGACGTAGAGATGCTGTGTAAAAAGCTTTCCATGAAACTTCCCTTAGACGGGGGTAACGGAATCTCGTGATCACAGCTCCTTTAGCCTCCGGGGCTCGAAGTTCAATGGGTAATGGACACAGGTCTATTGTCGTAATATTGAAAAATTGACGTACTTAATGAGAAGAAATAAAAGCAATTTTTCGTTGCCTCTTCATATCACCATATTAATAGGATTTGGTGAAGTAGAATATTTTTCAAAGATGGCGTAATACGCTTTTACTTAATTTTTGAGCATTTTTACGATTATTTAAAATCAAAAAAGATTTAATTATGAATTTATTGGATTACAATTGAATTTTCTTTTTTTCGCAGTTAACCTCGTCGAATATCCTATTTCGAATAATTTCGAAAACACCGGAGAATTTAAGATACAGATTTAGGGAGACGATTTTTTGTTGAGATTTTGAGATATACGACTGCGGATTTAAAGCTACGAGACGCGCTCGATAGACGGCGCGCGCGCAAACTACACTCATTCGTTATTTGATCTAAAAATCGTCCTTAACCGGCAAACTACGCGCTCTAATCGATTTTTCCAGAAGGCAGTTTCTTCGGTTTACGATCTCCTATTACAAGTATAATCCTACTTCACGGCGTCAATGTTTGTTTGCTTATTGTAAAAAAGAAAAAAAAAAACATTGTTACATTAGAGAAACGGAAAGATGCGAGAATAAAATGATTTGCCGCTAAGATTTCGTGTCGAGCTTTCCTTTCTGCATTGGTTCGTATTTATTCAACGACTAAGTAAAGTCCCAGACACGAACGTACGAGGGGTATGCGCATGTTGCAGTTTGAACTTTACGATCACCCTGTACAGTCGATATTACGTTCGTTGCCCGTCGCTCTTGGAAACATTTTACAGTCTCTCTCTCACCCTTTCTCTCGTGTCTCGACAGGGTCGCGGAACGCGCGCGCGCACGCGGAGGCGGTCTCGAAGGGTTTTAGTTGGTTGGGTATATCCGTTGGGTAAAGGCGAAATGCTTTATATATGCGATGCTTATCTCTCTCTCAGCACCACCAGAACCAGAAGGTGTATAGGCATCGAGGCAGTACAGACTTCGAGAACGTAACGCCGTACCATGTCAACGGCAATATCGTTTCCCTTTTATTTCACTTATTTATCGTGATATAAACGCGCTCGCGGGGCACACGGGATATATATACCGAAGACTATGGGCCAGCGATAGGATGACTTCTACCGTTGTTTGCGCTCCTGTTCGAGTACGAAGCCCGCGAAGGGACTCCGCGAGAACTCCTCACGTCTCGTCGTGTCCTATGCGATCCGTTACAAACCGATCGAAACATCGACAACTTCTTGTATGCCTTTCTTAACCTTCTGGACAATAAACTGAATTCCTTTCAGCCGAAGGTCGCGGCTTACCGTAAAAAAAACAGCTATTTATGACGTACGGAATTACTTTAGATGCGAAAAAAATTATATCATTTTTTATCGGAAAAAAAGTTGAATATTTAATTTTCATACAATTTCTAGTAAACGATAAAAAATATGTGTAGTTATTATGATTTTTTACATTTTTTACTAATTTTATTATTAACTTTTTTTAGAAACGGTGCAATCTATCGAACGTCATCGATTAATCGAATTTGTCAAAATTGCAGATATTTGATAGTTTTTTTTTCATCGTTTCTCTGAGAGTATTGCCGTTCAAAATTATTTTTTACTTAAATAGCGCGATGTAGTGACAAAAAATATTTGGTTTAATCATTGTTTACGGATGTTGATTGATTTTTCTCGTTAAACATTAGTAGCTCTCGATATCGGGGGAAAAATCGCCAATACAAAAATCAAACAAATAAAAGGGTTTTGATAAAAACGAGGTTGGCAGAAGCGCCAAAGAGGAAGGGCGAAGGGGATAGCAGCGAGGGGCTGGAGGGTGGAGGTAGAGAATGGCGTCGATTAATAACCGCGCGGCAAAAGCAACGCGCGAGTTGCGAAACTACGAGAAATTTTCCAGTCACGTTCTGCCGGGTTGGGAGTTAATTTACGAAATAAATAATATCTTCTTCCAGAGGCGCGTCGGTGTTCACGGGGGAGGAAGGTTGGTTTGTTGGGCAGAGCGCGAGAGAAAGAGAGATATCGGACAGTGGAAATAATAGGCAAGGAGAAAGGACAGCGAGAGAAAGAGAGAAACGATCGGTGAAAAGCTAAGGGCGAACGGAGGATAGAGGGCGAAGACTCATAAAGCTGCCTACGTGTCGAGCGTAATGAGAACCGGTGATTTTTCTTTCCTTGCATTCTAGCGCTCTTGGAAGAATGGTGCAAAAGAAAAATTTCTGGATGAAAAGGAGGGGAGGGGGGGGGGGGGGGGCGGAGGGGGAAAGAAAGGCTACGAGAAAATTTTTACGTTAAATCGGATAGCCCCGCGTTCAAAGATCCAGAAAGAAGTTTGATAACATTATCGGCTATCTATTCGGTTGGTAAAAATTCTCACAGAATCCCTACTTTTTAAATCGCTCCCTTCGGCTATTAATAATTTCATTTTATCGAAAACCTTTCGACTTTTTTTTTATTTCGATTGTTTTAATAAAATTTAAAAAAATTTCGTCGATGGTTTAAAATTTTCTCGGCGAAATGAAAAGTGGTGGTAAAAACATACCGACGAAAATATCGTGCTAAAACGAATTATCTATCCCCTTCTTCATTAAAAACCTCAAAGTCCCCCTACGTATCGCTTCCAAGGCGATGTATTTATATTTAATTGAATAATAACTGGGATTCCTCGAGATTGATCGTCACACGGATAAGAAATAATAGCGATGTTTGTAACGCGGAAGATAACTGTCCAACAATGTCTCTCACATTCTTTCGCCACTACTGTATAATACAATAACTCTAGATCCGTCGGAGCGATAAGCCCAAAATTTCTTTCTCGGAAACACTTCCTATTTTTTCCCATTTATTAAATAATTCGTATAAAAAAGTAAACCGAATAAAAATGGAATTACATCTATTTCGTGTCTAGCGGTACATTTTTTGATTTTTTTTTTTTTCATTCCTCGGATGAATTTTTTTCGTTTTCTTTTTCAATTTTTTTTTAATACGTAGACTACGAGACAAAGCGTTAGAAGCTGCAAAGAAGAAATATTCGTTTGCCAAACAGCACAAAAAAATGGAGAAAGAGAAAACAAAAAAACCAAAAGCTATATGGAAGCCGGGAGCGATGGTCAAACCCATTGAGACAGAGATATAACCAGCAGGAAAATGTAATACCCGTGGCATATACACGGGCATCATTTTTATAGCGGCAATTTCATTTGAGCCTCGACTTCATGCAGTGCTTTCTGATGAGCGTGAGCGCTCCGAGGCTCGCGAAGGTAGAATCCCCCAGTACTGCACATACATACATACACATAGTGCAGAGAAGGAAGCGCGTGCGTCCTGCTCCATCGTCACGATCGTTCATCTTTCTTGCTCGGCAGAGGCCAGCATCGATATAGTTATACAAACAGTGGCATCGCCAACGAGTAGCAAATGTAGTAGCGCACCTCAGCCACGGAGTTTGCCCTGCGGAGCAGCCCCGGCATCCATCCCTTGCATCCTGTCGCCATCTTTTCATTAAAACAGTTGGCTCACGCTCCGCTCGGAGGCGCTGGACCATTCGTGGATTTTTCTGCTTGCCAAAGAGGAAGAGAAAGAGGAAAATCGGTAGGTAAGACAGTACTTGCTGAGGAGGGAGAAGAAAGTTAAAGGGGTTGGGTGGGGTAGGCGCGGCGTTGAAGCCACAAGAATATACGGAAGTGGGAGGAAGAGAGGAACAACGAGAGCAAAAAGAGGGGGGGTAGAGAAAAGAGAGATGTCCGTTAAGTTTTCCACCGTTTCATATCTCACCCACTGTCGTTCAGCGCCGCTTTTCTTTTTTCGGCCGGGTCGCCTCTACCACCTCTATCGAAGTTGGGAGAGGTTCCACTACCCTCGACAACCATCCCTTAGTCTTTCTGATTAATGCCTCAGCTAATAACGTCTTTTCCCGTGGGGAAGGCGGTTGGTTGGAAGTAAGAGATGCGAAAAGCAAAAGGCATAAGGGATATAGCTGTATGTAATTATCGAGCGAGAACTGGGGAGGAATCTTTATGATGTTTCGGATTCAGTGATGATGACGGAAAATAGATAAAACTGGTTTGGCATTGTCCTATGTTAGAATATCATAAAGTATCGAATACACAGTCGCCCATTGCAACGTTTAGCTGGCGTCCATCGTTAGAATCGCACACCTTTAAAGAAAATGATCATACGATCAGTCCGATACTAGACTAATACAGAATCAAGATCAGCCCGTTGTCTAAAATGAATCAAACGACAGACCTATTGGTTGCCTATTCTAATTCTTCAACGGCCAATAGAGTTACGAAGATGGATCAATTCTTTCCTAGCATCAAGGATGAAACGCTGAGCTTCGTCTATTGCATCCATAACTGAATCCGATCTATAAATGATTTCGTAGCGTATCATCGCACTTTTAAAGACATATCCCATTCTTCAGATTGCTACTTCAACTTTGTTTCTCCTCCTCCGTTTATCCTCATCCTTCCAATCGCCAGAAACAAGGATGTCGTCTCGCACTCACAGTCTCTCCTACAGAATACCTTCTGCTATGAACTTTCCGTGTGTAGATGACAGCCATGGCCAGGCCACTCGGACGCTTTCGTTGGTGTCGGCATCCGTGCGTGATGTATAAAATAAAAATCGAGGTGTGCAGAGTCTCCGGCAGCATTGGACACCCGCCGTCGGTGTCAGACTCGTCACCTCGGCCGAGCTCTGGCATTGATTAATGACCGTAATATTTCTCAAGCATGTATCCCGTATACGGACGCGGGCCACCAACCGCCAGAAGGTGTATGAGCCGCAGAAGCTGCTCACCAGTAGCGAGTTCGTAGTAGCTTAGCGAAAAGGTGCGAGCTCAACGAACTATCTGACACACGGAGCAAGTCGGCAAGGCGCGTTTGTAAGTAATGTAAGATACGATGAGATGTCCAGCGGGCTTAGCGTCAAACGACTCGCACACGGGCTTAAGAGGCTCCAAAGACAACGCAAAAAGACACTACTTTTGCCATTGTAGAATTAGCGAGAACGATCAGCTTCCCGGAAGTCTCAAGCGATTCACAAGTGCATTCTCAAAATGGCAAGCTGGGATCTCCACTTTGCGCGGACACCTCTTTGCTTCTACTCGCACACTTTTCACTGCGTCCAAATCAGTGGAAGTGAAAAATACTTTTTCCATGTGACGAAACGTAAATAACTAAACGCAGAACGACGCCGTGGAAAAGATTGGACACTGGCCGTTTAATACTTTTTCGAGCTGAAAACTGACCATGGAAAGCCATGCATGAGTCTGCAGATGATAGTTTATAGGGATCCATAAGTGTAGGTAGAAATACATAAATTGGCAAAATGGAACTTATAGACCATAAGGACTATAGAGGACCATAGGGACTAATAAGATATGTTGAACGATCCATCGATCTAGAAATTACTTTCCGCACAAATACGTATATATATTTTCATATTATGGATATTCAATCCATAATCTATCAAACCTCGATAATTTTTTTAACCCCTTAACAGATAGATTTTTTTTGGCATTCGATCTCCCTTTCCATGTTTCACGTGCAGACGTAAAGGAATTAGTTTGAACGTACGCGATTTGTCGTTGCTATCCGCGACAGTTACAAGAGCCAGAGGACAAGTTTGCGGCATGATTTCCACGACTCCATCGAGATAGGAAGACACAAAAGAAGGGGCAAAGAAATAGAAATGGAAAAATAGAGAGCCCGTGTACCATAACCGGCAGAGTGAACGGTGCCTCAGCCATTATAACCGGCTAATTACTAAACTGCTCTGTCCGCCTAATAAATTGTCTCTGACGGACGCCACGCACGGTTCTCGACGACTCCGAGAAGAATCCGTGCTCCCTCTCTCTGTCTCTCTAAAGACTCCCTTATACTCGACCTGAAGGAGTAATAGTCGCGACGAAGCGGGGCACGAGTTGTGCGCTATGTATCCCAAGTAACTACAAGCTGCTGGGTTCCCGTGTTCCCGATCTTTTTCGTAATACCACATCTATGTGTCTATCGCTAGAATGCTACGCAGAAAGATCTCGCCCATCGAAGCATTATAGTTTCTTGCCATTAAATTCCGCGCAAAAGTTCCGCAAATTTTATACATTTTTAACTGTTTACTTCATTGATTCATCTGACTATAATTTTACCCCTATTCCTCACCGTAAGTAGAACTTCATTTTCAGGATTCGCAACCATGGATTCGCGATCTATATGTGCTTTAGAGGGAACGTTAAGTTTATAGATCTTAAGACCAGTTCTGCAGAAGTGCAATTAAGAAAACAAACAGCGAAAAATACAGTGCGTCAAAACAGCAAAGGAAATGGTACATTTGTTACTCTTCCATCCGGTTCCGACTCCTCCGTGGATTTTTATAAATTCAATTGTAATTTCCAATAGGGATATCGATCCTCGAATGCCATAAACGGGTCGCAGACTTGACAAGAATTTCCGTAAAAAATCATAACATGGAAAATGAAAAGTGAGTGGAAAGGACAGTTGACAGACGGTATAACTGATGCGTCCGTTTCCACCACTGCTATCGCATTACCCAGTACCGATCAGGTGAGGAGGTTCTGAGGAGCGACCGAGTTCCACGAGGCACGCATAACGATGTTTCGCGATGCGCGCCCTCACTGGAGATCGCGAATGAAAGAGTCCACCCGCTCCTGTACCCCCGTCGGATTCACAGTCGACTGACTCTGTCATCCGAAGTGGAGTCCAGAGCCAATCCTCTCTATTCGCCTTTCCAAGATCGCAAAAGCCGCGAGTACGCTGACGACGACGAGGACGACGACGGGTCAGTAAAGAGGCTGGTGGAGAACAGTTTCTGCTTGTAAGAGAGTTTTGTCCAACGCAGTCTCCACACTCGAGACCAGAGAGGAAGAGAGAAAGAGAATGGTAGCAAAAAGTGTTTCTCGTGTTGAAGGCGTGCGTATAGCCCGTATCCACCGACCGAAAGAACACAGAACGTCTCTTCCATTTAAGCCTGTTTTCTCGGAACATCAAAGCTCGTGGACTCACCAATCTCAACATCCACGTATGCTCTTTCGCTGTCTCTCCACGCGCTGCTTCTCGTTCGTTCTTTCGTTCGTCGGTATCATCTAAAACGCATAGAGTATCGGAACAAATATGGAACGACGCGGAATTATGGAATACTCTTGGCGCGTTCTTCGAACGAGAATTCCATTACTCGGACGTCGAAAAAGATCGTGATGATCCATATTTGTACGAATTGGATTTGCACGTTGGCGGAAGGGTTCATTTGGATTTGTCATGGAATTCGGATCATTGGGAAGCATTGGCACATACCGACCACTTAAAGAAAAACCTTAATGTCTTGGTTTCAGGGTGACCTTTACTTTAGAAATACATCGATCTCATTCGTCGATCATTGCTCAATTCTTCAAGATCAGAGAGTTTTCTCCCGTAAGTGAAATTTGTGAGTAGCTTGTCATGCAGACGCGGAAAACACGAAATACTCGCAAGAATAGAAGAAAAATTGGCAAAGTTTATTAAAATTATGAAGTCGCCTGATGTAAATGACAATAGCTCGTCGGAAAAGTTGTTGTACGAAACCAGCAACGAAATTTTTATGCAACAAGTTTGAATGTTTGGATTAACATCGTATCGTTTTAATCCCCGTAAAAAACGATGAAACCTATTCTCAATATTTCACTCTCGCTCCGCCGTGAGCGCCATTCGTCTCTCCCGCATGCATCGTATATGTTTCACGTCATCTTGATGATCTCGCGAAAGGTTGAAAAAGGCACAAGCACAGGATAGCAGTGCGCTCGTCCAATCAGACCGAACCAGAGACGGCAAAGGCGCATCTAGAATTCAACTACCAATAAGCGAAGCAATCATATCACCTCACCGAACACTCGACACGGTTGAAAAAAAAAAAAACAAAACAAATGCGACAAGTGAAGTCGGTATGTCGTCTGTCTATAGATAGAAGCGAAGAGAGCGCGAAGCGAAGTGAAAAATAGAATGAAGAGTCCGAAAGGTGCTGAAAGGTGAGTTGTGCTGTTGTGTCGAGAGACAGATAGGAAGTGTGTTCGGTAAGGTTGAAGGTGGTACCACTTGCGGGCCGTTCCCACATCGTTAACTAGCCTCCGCGGTACCACCTCCGACTTACGAAGGCATAGAGTTTTTGCATCCTCTACTCGCCGTCCGAATGCATTTCTGCTGCGCTTCTCCTGGTTTCCACTGTGTGTGGTGTCGCATTAACCGCGACCCAAGGACGCCGGGATATCGAGGCTGCGCACAGGGACCGTGGTAACTCGTTGTACGACATTAATGCGGCCGCCACTCAATTCCCATTTGTTTTTACACTCTCTATCTCGGGATATCGTCGCTGAATATTTTCATTCCACTTATTTTTTTCTGATCCGTCGACGGAGAGATCTACACTGTCGACGGCAAATGAGAGATTGTCAAGGATTTAATCAGAATCGTATAAATTTTATAGTATTTCAGAATAGCGAATGCATAGTCATTTCGACTATTTTAGCTCCCGACTGCATCGAGGTTATCATAATGACAATTAACGTCGCCGATGTGCACTACATTTACGAGACTTCATTGAGTCGATAGAATAGTATTAGTAGAAGTGTACGATCTGCAATTGTATCGAAGAAATACGATAATGTCTTAAGGGCATTACAGAAGAAAATTTCGGAAAAATTGGACGAAGAATATCAAAAGAAGAGAATCGGCATCTACTGAAACGTCTAAAGATTGCTGCTTTTTTTTGTCAACAGTCAAAGAATGTCTCCCGATAAATGCAGAGTAGGAGATTGATTCGTCGTTCACTTGGCGCTTCCAGATGCGCGTAATTTTAAAGAAATTTACTCAATCCATCAATAATGGAAGTAAAATTAGAAAGTCCATCATGTAACGACAATCCTTTTTTGAAGGGATTTGTATTTTTGTTGGAATTCTACATGTCTTCCGAAAATGTTAGGGTTTTGAGGTCAAATTCATCATCACATCACTTCAGTTTGAAAAAGGAGACCCTCGCATGCCCTTAATATGTATAATTTGACCTTTTTTTACGTCCCATTTGAACTCGTAGTTAAACTGCTCGTTTGTATCTCGCGAGATGTTCAAGACGTCAAAATTCATTGCAGTTCAACGAGGATTGCAATCAATCATCGCCAGCGTAGTATTTACTATCGATGATGCTCTTTAGATTGGCTCTGACGTTATGACAATAATCGTTTGTATGCAGCATCTTCTTCATAAGGTGTTAACACGCCATGCGGACTTTCCAGTCCTACCGGCGACTGTATGTTAGATGGATAACACGTGAGCGTAATGACGCAGCAAATGAAGTTCTCTCACTGTTGGCTACCAAGCGGAGTATTATCTACAGCAACCACCGGCACTAGAATTGAACTCCATCACTCCGCGCACTTCACTCGCGGCATATAGGCTCGCAGTCGGGGTTAATAGAGATCGCTTCTCAGTTCTTCGACTCATCGACTAAGCAGTCGGCCAGTCTGGACTATGAGGCAGGAATCTTATCGTTTAGTCAGCTCTGAGACGCGCAGAGGTTATCCGGAGTATTACGATGGACATCGAGGAGTTATGCCGAATCTTAACTATACAGATTTGCCATAAATACTTCGAGAAAAAAATATTATCAGATAAAAAAAACCATTTTTTCCCCATTTTAATATAGAAATTAACCGCTGAACTCTCCTGTGTTCATCTGTGATTTCTTGAGGATTTCGTCGTTATTTCAGACCTTTTATTGGGTTAAACCACTACATGAATTTTTTTAAATACGTATTGTTTCTTTTTCTACGTCATCATAAAAACTGTACCCTAAAGGAGAATTGTAGCTTTTTTTTTACGATTTTATCTTATCGCTCGAGGGATGTTTCATTTTTTTCGCAGCCTGACAAAGTCTGCACTCTCCTCGATTTTAAGAACGAGAACATCAAATATGTTGAGTTAAAAGGTAAATACTTGAAACTTTGTCGTCTTCCTCCCGGATTTGCGGAACACAACAGACTTCCATTATCTAATCAAGTCATTAATCTAATCATCTAAGATCGAGTAACGAGGAGCCTAATTCGTTGACCTCGGTATCCCATGTCTCTTCGTCCGTTAACGGTACTCGAGACTTACGTTGATTGTGGCACTGGGCTCGTTCACCTTACTAATTGGTTCATCATACGATAGAATCGCCAACCCATAGATGACACGACAATTTTAACCTCTTTTAACAACAATTTAATTTTGCGAAAGTCTCTTCACTTAAATTTTGATCGATTAATCTGAAGCAATTTTTATCGTCCTGTACCCCCCAACCGTTTCCTTTGATTCGTGTCTATCGCTAGAACTCTCCTTCTGGACGGATAAGTCACGTAGGTAAGTAGATAATTAGACGATTTTGTGTCGCATGACCCAAAAGAAACGGTAAATTTTCTCAATAACAATTTAAAAGAGAGTACTTCAATCTTTATCCCAACTCCGATGCTAACCAAGATTTCGCCGATGATCGAAAGATGAATCGATAGAATCGATAGCTGTACTTTTGCGTTACTTTTTTTAAACTAATATACACTACGATTTTTCGATGTTTTTTTTTTCCTCGTTTGCTCATCGAATGAGAAAAGAAAAAAAAACAAAAATATATATCTTCTCTCGGTTGTGCTATCTGTACACTGGGTTATTATCATTATTCCGCGATAAGGTACAAAATCATGGTGTACGCGCGCGGAGGAGAGAGGCACTTAGACGAGACCCAGTGAAGGTATATATGATTTTAAGAGGCAGGTTGGTACACAACAGTGAGTCCGCGATTCCGATAGTTAATCGAACGATATCCAATCGAATATTATGGTTAAACTAGCTGTCACGCCCGCTTGAACACGAGCGTTTAAGTCCCCGCAAACATCGAGCCCATCCCACTTTGTCTTCTTTCCCGATCGTTCTTATCTCTGTGCTTCTTTGCGTTCTTTTTTTTTCACTTTGCAACTATCAAGGAATTGTAGCAGCAATACTATACTATAGTTATCGTTGCGCAGCAATTCGAATCGTCCGTTGACTTCCTTGTTCTGCGCGAGACGCAGTTTGGGTTTGTAGTTAACAATCAGACACGCGGTCAACAATGAGGTCAAACAAAATCAAATTACAGGTCAGCTATAGCTGTTCTTGTTCAGCGTAGTTGAGGTCATATTTAGAAAAAAATAAGAATTTAAGGCCATAAAATTGTACCAACAATTAATGGAGAAATCATTCGAAAAATTCAGCCTTTGAAACACAGTATTGTTTTGTCTCAGTTTTTTTTTTTTTTCGATCTCGAAAATTCACCAATAGTTTTTAAGCCGAAGTTTGGATAAATCTCCAAAATAGGATTCAGGCAAAAATTCCGAGGAAAATTGTCCAAGAATTTCAAAGTTTCCTGAATTTGGATCTAAAGCCGGTCTTATGAAATTCTTAATAAGTCAATGTTCACTGTTTTATACACTTACCTTCGGTCCTCTTTGCGGCTTATATGACTGGGATTCAGTCATTGATAATCTCTCAAAGGCATTTGTATCTGTAAACGAAAAAAAAAAATGGAATTAATTTTATGAAGTTGCTATTTATCTCCACATCTTTTCAATGTTTCTGATGTCTGTTATTGACGCGTCTGATTAGGATTTAGACGATACTTTGTATCAACAATGCATCATATTTGAAGCAAAGTATTGATTAGATCCGTTTACAAAATTACGAAAAAGAATTTTGTGGACAAAATTGCACCGCGAAGTGTCCAAATAGTCGAACCATAAGATCCCAGAGGCAAGGAATCTATAGCTCCGCGTAATCTGTATGGGTGGCTGCATGTGTGTGAATAAAAACAATGAGTAATAGAAACGGAACAGCGAAAGAGGGATCGAATCGGTGGCGTATAGCGCCAGATGCGGAACTCGTACTGAATCACAGTGCGCGCATTTATGAAGGCCGTAAAACCCCTTGAACCTTCGCTAAGAAAGTCATGAGGTCCGAGTCGGCGGAGGCGACGGCCGGAAGTAGTGGGTCACGCAAGTAGCAGGTTTGGACGATCCCGTGGATCGAATTGAAACTATTCTCTTGTTTTTTGTCGAACGTCTCGATGCACGGATCAAAGTCAAATTAAAATCTGTTTGTTATAACCATAAGGTACGCAGAACTGCTCTGCGATATACATTTTTTTTTTTTTTTCAAAGAAAAATCAGCCGGAAGTTAAAGAGTAAATGATCTTTGAATTTCCGAGATTTGGTTTTCTCATCATTAACTTTGTTTTGATTGATTTTTAAAAACATTTTTCCTCTTCACGCTTTAGTTCACACTAAACTCTTTTTTTTTCACTCCAAGTCTACTTGATGCGCTTCTCTACACACCTCTTCGCACTCGGCTGAGTACCGACTGGCGATGTATATCTACGTTCTATGCAAAGTATTTCGTGTTTTCCATAACAAGCACCTCATTGACCCATAACAACGGCGGTGCACGCGCGGTAGGTAGCTTTCTGCTGCTCGTATGAGACCGGTATGGTACCTTATACTATCATTGTCCTCATGGGCAGCCTGTGCGTCGAACTCGCGTATTGTATACCTACGTATATTACGTGAAAAACCAGTTTCTCGGTTGAGTGTTGGACCAGCCGTGTGCCTTACCTTTCTATGGAATTCGTGCAAATTTTACCCCCTCGTCCTGTGATGCTATCACCTTAATATATGCTTTTTAAAAGTCCTAAACGATTCATTATTCTTTTCTTCTCTTACTTCCTTATACGCCAGTTGTGCTTTTGGAAAATTTGATTTTATACAAAATATATCATTACGGGACTCTCGCGCTCCCGAGGTGATATTTTACACGAAATAGGCAATCATCATACGAATTCGCGTCCGAAATGTCAATACATAGAGATCTATGTTGTAACTTGCACGTTCCTTTCTCTTATCATTTAATCCTCTCGCTTTCTAAAGAATTTTAGAAACTGTAAAAAAATGGGAAAGCAATCTTTCCATTGCATTTGCATTTATGTACATATTTTTTTTTTTAATAACGATTATCGTTGTTAAATTGAAATTTTATTATTCTTTATTGCGGCATCGAGTTTCGAGGAACAGTTAAAGAGTTCAAAGATCAGTTCGGTATGTCTGCATACGATATTTTACCTCCGTTACGTACAAAGTCGACGATTACGGCGGCTGAGCCGCGGGTCCTCGGGCCGCCACACGTAGCGATCGGGTGCGGCTGGGGAAGCATCGAAGCAGCAGCAGCCGCAGCTACAGCAGCAGAAGCAGCAGTTGCAGTTGCAGTTGCAGTTGCCCCGGGTGCGAGGATCTTGATTCACGAGCCGATAGGATCTCCGAGACTCGGCCAATTACACCACCCGCCTGGAGAGTCCGGACTCACCGTGAAAGAGAAAGACGGCGAACGAGGGAAAGCAACGGTGAACTATACCTACACCCACGATCCCGAAGAGCATTGGATTATAGAACGAGAAGATATACAAAGAGAAAGAGAACGAAGGAGTCGTGTATACTGCCTTCTTGTCTGGTTAGGCTTTTGCTGACTTTGCCTGGTCTACGGTTATTCCTGCATATGCTTCTCGCTTTCCACTCGGTGTAAAACCCTCGCGAGCTATAGGGATCTTATCTGCGTACGTTACGTTCACTCATGTACTCTGTCGTCCACCGCTGCGTGGCTTCCCAGATCTTCAATTCTCTCTTCGCTTCGACTTTCGCTATTTCTTCGATTTATTTTCTTTCGTGAACTCGATTATTCTACTTCATTTTTTATTTATGAATATCTCATTGAAAATAGAAGATTTCAACTTCCGTATTGATTGAAAGTGTCCCAACGTATGAACGTATGTATTATTCACACTACGTTCACAATGGCCAAAGAAAGAAAGTATTAATTTTCGACGACAAAAAATGTTTTTCGGATTTTTTTTTTTCGGCACCGGATTTTTTTTTTCGCGTGTGAATTAAAAAAATTAAATACTCTATCAGCATTTTGGTTCAACAATCATGTCGTTTGCACGTTGCCGTATCGATTTAACAATAAACAAATTAAAATTAAAATTTTTTGAAACATTGTACCTTAATGAAGATAAAAGTTGAAAAAACAACTTCTGTATCAAATTTCTTCGAAATATGAATTATTATGCAGAATAGAAACTGTATAAATGTTTTTAGCTCAATTCAACTCTTTTTTTTTCTCATATCACGAAACATTCGCAGCTCGACAGACACAAGTAAATAGTAAACCACCGCTAAGGTTGATATCCCATGGAATATTCACTTGAAAAACTTTTCAACATTCGCGGCAAGTGGCGGTTAAGTCCATTCGCCTCTCACTCATGTGCGCAAAATCGTATCTGAAAGACTTGCGTTACTATAAATATAATACAACACGAGGGAAAAACCTCGTGCGAACTCGAGAATTTTTAAATACACTACAAGTTGGTAATATTCAGAGAAGTGGCAGTATGCACGCGGTATCGCGTGCTTAAGCGAAAATTGCATTTCCTGCTGTATGCTAATTATGAACACTATGTGTGCGCGCGCTGCTTGCGTATCGGATATTTTTCCGAGGGTTTATGTAGAGCATCTGCACCTACCTAACCGCGGTTTCACCTCTGCCCCCTTCTATCGCTCGGTGCGCTAAATTATATTCTATCCTACTTTTTTTTCTTATTTTTTTTTAATTTTTTTTTTTCATTGTTATTATTATTTCCATCGGTGCCCGAGGAGAGAAAGAGTTAAACATTAAAACGCATATGGGGCAGGATAGCGTGAGCGTGAGCAGTGCATCATGAAAAGGGCCCAACCGTACCCTATCCGACATTGGATGCAAGTCAGAAGCAAACAACTCTCGTGTGCATGGCTCGCCTGGGCCCTCGCGGCACAGGTTACACGGCTTGGAGGTTTCGCGTAAAGGGGAGCTCTCGACTCGCGCACTCCCTTCACTATCGGCCCCGGATCGACTCGCGTAATTGGGCACCTAAGAATGTGCAATATTGCACCATGCAAATGTGCCTATACCCTCCCGGGTTTGCTCTCGTGGCTTTTATATATACACACATACGTTTTAAAGTGCATTATAACGCACGAAGAGAAAAGAGAGAAAATAAAGAAAAAAAAAGAGGTAGTTGGGGAGAGAATCTTGCGCCTTCGAGTGCGAACTCGGATATAGTATATATAGAGAGTGCGAGCTTCAGAGCAGAGTTCGTAAGACTCAGTGGCGATGTACTTCGTGAGAAATCAACCGGTTGAAAGAGATCGAGAAACGTAAGTTAGAGAATGAATACATTAGCCCTTCGAAGTGATACGAGATATCTGTAGTATTCATTTTAATTCATTGTTACTTTCGGACGATTAGATGAATCATTAAGAAATTTTTTGAGGATTTGTACGAATAGTGGGAATTTTTAAAAAATTTATTCCCGCCATATGCAATATTAAAATTATATTTTAAAGAGGATGGGTCCTAAAATTACTTTCAAACAATAAATGAGATTTTTTTGTGAAAAGAAAAACGGAAAAAAAAATTTAACTTCATGCACAATTTTTTTATTGTCGGGTCTCAGGATTTTTATTTTACGGACGTTCTGTTTTCACGCTGATGTCGCATATTTCATGCATATATATATATATACATGTAGGAATGGGATGCTGCAAAAGATTTATAAACTACCGAGGAAAAAAACCATGAAAATTGATGATCAATATCGTTGAAAAACAAAAAAAGTGGTATTACGAATAAAAGAGAAGATGCGATAAGGCGAACGAACATCTTTCGCATTTCTAATTTCTTATCTGCCGTCAGTTGCGAAATGAGTGGAGGGAGGATCGTCTCTAAGGGGAAAGCGCGGTGTTACCTACGTAATGATTAATCCGTGCCCTCTTCGTCTACCGAGGGTCAAGCCAATTAATATGCGATCGTTAACGCGCAGCCAATCGAAGATCTATCGAGTTTCTTGCAAAGCCGTTTCCCTCTGCAACACCAATGCAACCGCGCAGTTATAGGTGAAATTAAAAGCGATTCCCTAGAATCTATTAAAAACAACTCCGAAAGGGTCTGCGCATGTGAACCGCATCGCAGCCAACATCATTGGAATGCTATTATAACATCGATATATTATTCATACGATTTTCAATAAATAAAAAAATGGTACATCGATTTATGGCAAAAAACTGTTTTATTTCTTTTTATCTCGGAATAAAAAAATTACAAAAAAAATCCTCGACTTTTTATTATTTTTAAGGGTTTCGTCATTATATAAAAATGAATCACGTGATATAAAAAAATTATAAAAGAAATTAATTTTTTTCTATTAAAAAAAATGGCATTCTTTCCACAATTGTTCTGTATAGAGACCTCGGAATTATTTTACAAGATCGGAACACCCGTACGATCAATTTATTACCGTCAACAAAATGTTATCCGGATATATAATTTCTTGTTTATTTAATCCACAACACAGATTGAGTGGTAATTTTTCCGCTCATGTAATATAATTTAACGAAGCGAAGTCTTCGTACAGCACGCGACGACGACTCGTAGTTCGCTCATTAGTAGCTCGTAACTAACTAGCAACACAAAACACGGGAAGAAATAGTCCGCGAATAATTTTCGCTCCGCGGAGATCCACGTTCATGCCGGGCTTTGAAGTTAATGCTCCATGACGGAATAATTAGCGACTAAACACCCTGCCTCGTTAAAAATCCGAGAGCTCAAGTTGTAACCCCGAAGAGTCAGCAGGCCACTTCGCAGCCCGCTTAGTGGTGGAATAAGCAGGAACCCGGGACACTCGGCTCGAGCGAACACACGCGCAAAATACACGCCTTGAGCGAGTGCCACGCCGTTCTAACTGCAGCAACCGGGGCGAGAGAGCTAAAAGTTGGGAAGCGATAAAGAAGAAACAAGACATGCGGAGGAAAAGGAAAGGCGAAGGAGTGTGCGTGTGTGTGTGCGCGCGCGCGTGTGTATAGGTACGATGAGAAGAAGACAGAGTACGGGGATACCGGCCACACCAGTGACCAACGGGAGGTTTCGCTTAATTGCACACTTTTTATGCGACATGAGCACTTCTACGTGCAACAAATTGTTCTCGTTGTAGGTATGCGACGACGTTGACCGAGAGTTTAAGTACCAACAGCGGGTAGCGAATTGCAAGACACGATGACCGCAAAGAACGAGAGGAGGATATGGGTTGATGGAACTGGCGGAACGGAGAGAGAGGCTCCATGATGGACGGGAAGGGAAAGCTTTGAGATGTGTCTCGTATTTGGAATAACGCGACAATCTGCGTTGTTTTGCAACGAGCCGGTCAAAGATTCGAACTGATCGACGCTCGGCTTGATGCTGTTAACTGATGTACAAGTGCGACGGAAAATTTCAGAAAAATTGCGCGTCAGCCAAGAGTACAGATTTCCCTTGCGAATTTATTGACGAGGGACTTGGAGTCGTTCATCATGGAAAAGAAACACGACGAGAGTCTTGAGAGTTTGGTGCAGACTTTGGGTTGGGAAAACGGCGACAGAACTTACGATCGGAGAGTAGAAATGAAGGTGCGATCGACGGCTGTGTTGATCATAGGAGTAGATATTGAGGAGACATTGAAAGATATTGCAATCGTTATTGAGATGAAACACTTTTCAAGTTGCATGAAAATGTTACTTGACTTTAAATTAAACGAATGATTGTAATTTTTATGTAGTTTTTCAAGTCTATTAGTTTTTCAGATTCAATTTCCAATGTAAATTTGTCTTAAATAGCCATTATCTTTGCTGCTCTGTTGACCGATATCGACCTGCAAAGGGTCTCTTTTACCACCGATTCCAAATTTTGGAAACCTTGGAAACGACTTAGAATTACGCGTATATCGCACTTTTTTCGCTTGCCATTAATATTACACACGGATTGGAGAGATCCAATGACTTCACTTTTTGACAACTTTATACTTTGAAAATTTGAATGTCGCGATGTAAAGAAGACGCCAACAGTCCGATATCGACATAGCGATTATTATAGAATATATCTGCGATTTAAAGAGACCTGAATCGCCAAATAGTTAAAAATGCACGATTTTTATTAAAACTGCTTACTTATTGCTTGCATTCTATCGTAACGATTTCACTGCAAAGAAGCCGAGTCATATTAATAATTGGCAAAATAGCACTACATTAAGGACAGAGATGGATGGTATTCGTGAAATTCGAGAGCAAAACGGGACTGCGCGTTCGATAACCCCGAAAAAAGTTCTTACGAGAATCTTGAGGGAATCGGTGATTCGCGTCGACGAAGGGGTATATACAAAGGGGGGAAGAAAGGGTTTCGGCAGATTCTGCGGTGAACGCGAATGGCATAAGAACCCGAAAGAAGGTCCGGTGCTGCTTCAACTTTTGTTGTTGCCTGCCGAGAAAGAGAGAGAGAAAAGAGATGGTGGAGCAAAGCCCGCTGTGCGAGAGGATCATCGGAACTGCGGTCAAGCGCGATTGTGCCCGGTGTAAACGACGACGATATCGCCCGGGTTCCACCAACCGTCGGCGAGGATAAACGTGGCCTCGCTCGCGGGTGCATTATTCGGCGAGCTTTTTCGGCGGCTGGGATTTACTAACGCAAGATCGGATTCCGCGAATGGATTGGACTGCATTCCGTTCGCACCTGTTTCGCCTTTGTACCGTCTTCTGCGCTTCTCGCGCGCGCACGCGCACCCAACTAGATCTTTTTTCCCTGTTCGCCCCCTTTCAAAGTTGCGACTTTTCGTGGCAAAAGTATTCGCCCCGATTGATCGCGACAAACTGGAAAACCTTAGAAAAACATTCTGAAGAATGTATTGATTTGCTAACGAGACTGTTCGTCGTTCAGGGGAACGTTGACCGCTTCCGTTCGATCACCACAATTTACGCAGATAGATCATAGACTCAGAATGCAATATAGCGTTGATAATGATTTATAGAACTATTCGAAACAGATGAGACTTCAGTATGAAACTAACGATTTATTCCCGACGCTGCAGTAAAAAAATCTGTAAGCTACGAAAAAGGGACGAAGCGTTTATAGAGATAAAAATCATCGATAAAAAATGGAAAAGCGAAACCCTCGGCGAAATCGAAGCTTTGAACAATCTCGTACACTGCCTGACGGCGAAAGAGATTACAGCCGAGAGAAATATAGAAAGAGGTAGAAAGGGGGAAGAGAAAAAACGCATGGGAACATTACGTAGCGTGCATAAATATGTCCATGCAATTCAAGAAGGCAGAGAACACTCAAAGACGGTCGGCCGCGCGGGTTAGTAGCAGAAGCAGAATCAACGGCAGCTGCGTACCGCGCCAACTCGCCCCCAGTGGTTCACATGACGGTTCCGTCAATCCTCCGCCAACGATCCTTTGCCATCGAAAATACAATCATTACTTGTGTTGTCAATCGATCATTGATTATTGATATATCAATCTTCGAAGAATAATCTACCGATCTCTAACTATCGATCTATAAATCGTTGTTCAATAATCTGTCAATCTTTGATCTTTGATCCGGTGATGTGTAATTACATGCATTTATTGAAAATATTTACGCTTAAAAAAATGCTATTAAAATATATAGATAATTTTCATTTTTATTCTTTCTACGGGAGTACTTCGGTTGTTGTAAATCATTAATCTATAAATAGATGCTTAACAATTCACGCTAAAATATTGTCTTCGTTCTTCTTGTTACTAAATCGATTTTTATTGTACATTTTGCTGATGATTAACGAAATCATTCATATAGAAAGCATAACTTCCGTTTTATTTCATAAATCATTTATCCGAGTAGCCTTTCGATTTTTCAGTGATTTAGATGTAATTGGGTCATCTTTATGGTTCCTCCATTTCTTTTTTAGATTCTTTAGGATCAAAATAATAACCTTCGAAGATGTATGGGAATCATAGCTATTGCCACAAAGCGATAGCAATGTATTCAAATACTCGAGTTACACTGAGCGTCACTGTCGAAGGACAGTTTCTTGCGCATTGGGTGCGTCTGTAAAAACAATCGTATCAACTCAACTCACTCGTCGCTGGCCGATCGAGCCGACTGTCCCCCGTGCTGGTCGCGGGTTTACCGGACGAGTGTGGCAGAGCGACGACGACCAGTCAAACAGCCAAGCAAAGTCGGCAGAGGAACCTGATGGCTGCGGGCCTGCGGCGCAAGCTCCACCACGACGCTATGCCTGGTATTTTCACGAGAAGTCTTTTAGTTCAGACGCCGGTAGAAATTCTCGGTTCAGTCTTTCTCACTCGTTATTCGTACGATTTGCCTGATTCTTCTTGTTTCCATCGTCAAAGAAGAGTAAAAGCTGCGCATTGGTAGTCCTTAAATTTCGTTTTATCATCCGATACCGAATTATTCCTTATTGTTTGAAAGATGGCGTCTGAATTAGATTTGGGCATTGATGCAGCCGCCATTTTCTATTTTCACTTGGTTACTATCCATTTGAAATGAAGCCTAACATCGGGGATCGGATTTAGGTTTGCGATCTTTATAAAGAGCAGAAAAGAGTGGGGCTTTCGCGATCTTATAATAAACCTAACGAGTGGACAAATCGTTCTGAGTCATGAACGATTAAGATAAAACTTGGACCGAGATACTATCTCGTACGTGAGACAAAAATAATTTCGAGATACACCTGTAGACTGGAGATATAACCTAAGTTGCCATAAAACCATCAAATCTCAAATGGATCTCAGACTTATCCAGAATTGACGCTCCTCATTCTATGATTCAACTTTAAACACCTTGATACCCCTTTCGATTTAAAATTACTTATGATTCAGACTTGAAATAAGCTAAGGTTGGTTATTTCGATCGATCCAAGCGCTAAAAAAAAGTTGCAATCTTGGACAGCATCGACTACACCCAAAAGTCATGGGAATTCGCATATGAATACGCGTATCAGTAGCCACGTTGACTCTCTAAGATTGTCCGTCTTCGTTGACTACGTGACCACGAGAGCATGATTCGCACTTTTTGCCCTGAAAGAATGCTGGAACGGTGGATCGTTTGAATCGGGGCGCTGATTGCACTCCTCTCCTGGCTTCTGGCGATGCTTCTCCTTTGCCGTCGTCGTTGCTGTGAGACCGGCCGGCGATTGATACCTGCTTCCACTCACTTCGCGTCTCGCTCTGATTTCGTATGAGCCCCGAGACGCCGGTGACCGGTTGATCACAGTGGAATTTGTAGCTCAATTAACCACGGCCGTCATTGCTGGCCGGTGGTGAACCAAGCAATCGGAGGAACAAGCGCGGTAACGATTGTTCATCGAGTTGAGGAAGAGTGTTCACCTTGAATCCGCAGATGTTCAGATTCGTCAATAGTTTGGATTCAACGCTTCGACGATGGATGATGATTAGAGAAAAGACACCAAAGCGGTTTCTTACTTTCGGGACTCAACGTTGATCATTCGGCCGTTAAATCTGGAAATCCCTGGACCGCCTGAAATCCCTCTCTCCCTTCCTTTCCGAACTGTAGTATTGCCTACTTGTACGATATGATACGCGATTGAATTGTTAACCAATCTTAGGAATGTTCAAAATAGATAGAACTTCTTTGATGTTCGAAACATAGATCAATCTCGTTGGCTCTTTGGTGCAATCTAGCAGACGATTTCCAACTGGTTTTTGGTTTAAAATGGCCGAAAGAACTTAACTGTTAAGGCGCGACTGGTCATCTTAATTTCACAATCTTTGGGAAACATATGTTGGTATTTCGAGTTTCTGAGTCTATCGTACTGATGCCATATAAAATGGTTAAATCTCGCAATCAAAATGAAATAAAAAACGAATAGTTTAAATTTTCCTAGCGAATTGCAATCATGCAAATCATGTTAATCGTAGCAATTTGCAGTTGGACATCCAACGTCTCTCGAACGAGACTCATTGC
This sequence comes from Cryptus viduatorius, assembly GCA_964006125.1. Lineage (NCBI taxonomy): Eukaryota > Metazoa > Arthropoda > Insecta > Hymenoptera > Ichneumonidae > Cryptus > Cryptus viduatorius. Next base: position 9,123,667 of record OZ023220.1, read on the forward strand.
TTGTGTGGTATAGGCGCCGTGCTGTGCACGACCAAACGTTGAGCGAGCCACCGCTTGTCTGTTACTGGCTTCGCGGGGTGGCGACTTGATTTATCATTGCCCGGAATGCAGATACTTTATAAATTATATCCGTAGGACACGGGACGTCGGGCGCTTATGTGCCCACGACGCGACGAGACAAGACGTCCCGGCTGTATCTACTGGTACGCCAGGCACGAAGTCTCATCTGAAACTGAATGTTGCACTGAATTTACTGTTGTGATGTCGGTGATTGCGATCCAGAGTAGGGATGAAGCTTTTATACGCTATACATGACAGACTCGGTATTTCTTTCATCAAAACCAAAAGACGCGATCGATCGATCCAAACCTGACCTGATCTAAATTGTGAAGGTCGAAAATGATGTTTTTTTCCCCTTGAATACAGTTAACCGCATCAACCCGCTATTATAATGATTAAATCTTTCTTATTGTGTCTACAAAACGCGTATCTTTAAGAATCTTGACGCAGTTAGTTCCCCAAATGCGATGTGCTATCTTCGATTACAGATGGAACTTTAACTACGAATGCGTATTTTTTCTCGAATGAGTTTTATGCAGGTATGAGAAATCCTCAGCAGACAGTTTGTACGTCAAAAAATTCTCTAGCATTTCCCTATCGTGGATTAACTCTGTAACTTGCATTCAAATATGGTTCGGCGCCGTCATCGCGCTCGTGTTCTCATATCATGCTCTTCGCATGGACTCTACTGAATGTTTGCAAAAAATCGATGATCATTCAGCTGAGCCTCGGTGCAAAAGCTCATACATAGTACATACTACGTATGTATGCTTCATACATTCATACATATATACCCCATTCGCCATCTTTAATAACCAAGAGAACGCCATATTGCAGGGTAACCGCATCCTCTTTTTGTCATAAATGAGACCCCGCGAGGACTGGCGAAGTTAAACAGGTTGTCAAGTGTTCCCCGTCGCGAGTCCGCGATCCCCGCGTTTACTTTCCTATACATACATATTCCACAGTGTAAAAAAAAGTATATGTTACCAATGCTTTCCCCGTTCCCTGCCGATAACCGAGCTGCCGCATAATTTTTCGATCCAACTCTCCTTCCAACATTGGCGATCGAATACAGAACTTGCAATCGATCCAAGTCGACCCGATTACTACCTCTCTTCACTTTGACATCGTTAATGATCATCAACGTTCCGTATGCCGGAAAAGTATAAACATTTCGTTTATTCTCTATTCGGCTACGAGAACCCGAAAAATAGTGCTAATGTGTCGATAAAATATTGAAAAACTGTAACAAGATGTGAAATAAAAGATCTGATGCAATTCGTAAAAATCTCATACGACGAACGATCTTTGCTCATGGAATATTCGATGATCCGTTTCGAGAGGGTTGAAAGAAGCTCGCCGACAGGGAAATTCCTGGGTAAAGAAGGGATCGCGCGCAAGCGGTAGACACTTTGTGAAGCGTCGACGCGGAATAAGAATGAGTCAAAGGTGCCAGAGTTTTGCGGTTCTCGGACGTGGTATACGGGGACCCATACGTCATCCACGATGAAATAGCCAGGTGCTCCGCTTAGCAATCCCCGCTGTCTTCGTTCTTGTCCTCTTCGACTTCGAGAAGAGATTCGTTCTTGCTGCCGTTTCTGTTTCTACTGCCACATCGATCCTCCACTGGATGCACTCTCCTTCTCTATACCTCGCGCAGTCACTGGTGCAGATCTTTTGATTTCTCTGACTCGCTGAATCCGAACGGCGCGAGACTTCGTCGGTCAACCGGATGGAAGCCATGGCCATCCGGCGACGAGGCAGAGCTTCCAAGGATACAGCCGGTCGGGACAGCCACACAAGAGTCTTTTACCTTGTAACAGACTCTCTTGGACAACACACCGACTTATTCTTACCCCTCTCATCGATATGTACGGCACCGCCACGCGACCGGAATTTTAGTTGGTCGCCCTTCAGACCCGTCGCTCCCGTACGTGGCGGTTAAATAAATAGATCGGACGGTAAAAAAAAAAATAATAATATATTGATACACCCTCGCGATGGCTGTAGGTATATACTATACCGTGACAATATGCGATAGCTGCATCGTGAGATTGGGATTACAACGACGTGCAATGCATACCTCAACACTCTCGACTGACGCGATCGATCATATGATCGACAGACTTGAGATTAATAGATCTATTTATAAGCCCTTGTAGCAAACGATTTATCAGCAGTTGCTTGAAGGTATCGACGACACACTGATTTCACCTTTTGCGGCAATAATTACGAGTTGCAATTGTTTTGACTTTAGCCTTCAGGTTCTTTTTTTCTTACAAATGTGTGTTATTTTATGTCGCGGGCTTTCTTGGGGGAGCAGAACACGTCGGCGTCTGGATTTTTCGTAAATTTATAAAGAACGTCTGAAGCCATTTGTTACTGAAAGATATTTTGGTTTTACTGTAATGGAAGACAAAAAATACGAATGCCAGATAACAAGGGTTGTCCGGTAAGTTACATCATTACGCCCATTAACACTGTGCAACTCTGCGATAGTTGCGCGTCTGTACCGGACATTATTTTTATAAATACAAAAACTGCATACAAATGCATCGGCGTATCTATAAAATAGTTTTATTAAAAGTCACAAAAATGATTCGTCTTGAAAATGTTCATTTTTTTTCAACTCTTTACTGTGAAAGTCAATTTAGTTTGTAAAGTAAGAGAATACAGAAATACTGTCATCCAACGAGTTTTGCCATTTTATTTATCACTACAATCGAATGAACTCGATACCATTTGAAAAGATTGTATCGTCTTCTTCTCATTAGTGAAGATAATTGATCATCGATCTATCATTGTCATTGACCGCACGTACATATATACAAGTCTATGATACTCCTCCACCGCGTGTAAACGTCTCGACATGAATCCCTCGGGTGCAACGAAACATCGGCCAAAGAAATCGAAGCATCGTAAAAAAAAAAAAAAAAAAAAAAACGAAAAAAAAAAGAATCAAACGGGAAAGGGCTGATGACAAGGGACATGATCTCCCATAAATTGAGAATGCCGTTGGAACTGTTACTGTAATGCTGTCTGTGAAGCACGTATATAGAGAGAATAGCTTGAAGCGTGTGCGCGCACCAACCGTGGGAAACAACAGGTCGGTAAGCAAGTGTTACCAGTGTGTCGGTTACTCGCTTTCTCTCTCTCGCTCTCTATCTACCTGTCTCTAGTCGTAGGACACACAGAGAGTCGTAAGAGAGTGGAAGACAAAATATATGAAAACAAAAAAAAACAAAGAAGAATTAAAAAAAAAGGCAACCAGAGGGGACCAAGAGAGAGGCTGAGAGATGAGATTGTGAACCAATGAAGTTGCTGCGCTCCGTAACCGTATGCAAACTGCAACAACCCGCCTCTGAGTCGGCAAACCCCGACGAGCTCATCGACTATGCAAAGTCCTTGCGACATTGGCTCCGCCCATTCGCGACGGAAAGTCAACCCAGACTCACTATACCTATATTTTTTACATCGACATGAAATGGAATGGACTTTTGGAGCGAAAAAAAAAAAAAAATTCTCATATACTTTATTATTTTCAAATTGAGCCAAAAATCAATCGAACGGAATAGGAAATGTCAAAAAAAAAATTGTTACAATATTTAATGTAAACATCCGAAAAATGGTCCCTCGCTAAGATCCTCTACATGTCTATAATTTATCTGCAACTTCTAGAAATATTGACTTCTGAAAAATTTTACTCTGATTTGAATTTCAATGGGGTAATAAACGTGTTTTTTAATCGCCGATGAAGTTAAAAATAAAATCTCTCGAATATGTAAAAATATTCATTGTAGTACACGGTAATATTTATTACAGCTCATTAAGGATCTCCGCTGGTTAGATGGGTAGTTGAAACGAGATAAAAATACATATGTAGAGCCGTAGAAAAAAAAGGTCTGCGGCTGAGACACGAATCCAACTTTTTTCTTGCAGTAAAGTAAAAATTGTCGAGTTACACACGATCGAGCGGTGTTCCCTCCGAGTTAGCAACAGCCACAGACGCAACACAACTACGCATACGATGTACCAGTAAATATATAAATAAAATTCTGAACCTCGGAGCGTCCGGTCACACAGTGTACACCGATAAATTAATGTAATCGCGAACGACAGAGACGAAGTGAGTACATAAATCTCTTGTGTCCTTCGAGATGAGGCGACGTTAACTGCATATTTAGGGAAACTAAGTGCAAAAAGTGGCATAATTTCGAAGAAGAGTCCGGTGATCGCGCACTGAAGGGGACATCGAATACGAGAGGCCTGACGAGGTCTCAGGATAAAAGAAAGACAGAGAACGGACGAAGGATCGAATAAATGCGTTCGTGCTGCGTTGCAATGGACGCGCTACAGCAGAATCTTGTCAATTGCCGCTCTGCTATACGAAATTTTATTCCTACGAAAACTATCAACGCGATGACCTCTTTTATTTATGTAACTTTAGAATATCCCGAAATGGAAATTACAACCTTCGTTAACACTGTAATTCGCAGACTTCATTAATTCTTCACACCGATAGACTTTATCCACTTGCAGTTTAATTCTCGGCAATGAAGCTGTGCACTCGCTTCGTTGGTATCCTCGATCGAGGAAATGATCAATCAAAATATGAAATTGTGTCTTGGATTTCAGTCGAAAAATTAAATGAAAAATATGAAGAGCTTTTTCATTTAAGAAAAAAAAATAAACCAGTTTCAGAAGAAGAAATAGAAGGGTTGGAGCGATCAAGACGAATTCGTAGAGAGCGACAGTGAGAGTTGAAACGGACTGAAACGAGGACCATTCACTCTTTCCGCACCCTTCCGAATGGGTACCTTCGCTTACCTATCTGGAGTACGCAAAGGACCCTCGGATTTTTTCGAATATCTACTCGAATGTTTTTCCCTCCATGAAGGACATATCAAAGAAATTTGATAAGGGTACTCGCGACAATTTTTTTACGCGAAAAAACTCGAAGACCCAACTGCGCGCGTAAAACGAAAAATGTCTGCTTTGCAATATTCATTATTAACATAACTCTCGGGCCGACAATGAAGACGTGACTGCCGTCCGCATTACTTCCTATTTCGCTTTCATTCGACGAAAAATAATCCACGAGTAAATAAAACCCGCAGCTTAACCGCCCCACTAAAATTATGAGGGGTTGTAAAAGAAATGTAACGATAATTTCCTCTTAACCCTAACGGCGACAGTAGCTATTTCGCTCCTATAGTACGGCACGGTAGTTGAAAAAATAATAACCTTCGTTATCCACAGTACTTTTTTTTTGCTTTGGAACTGAAAAGAACAGTACAAGGGAATACGAACTCAGACTGATTTTGAAGAATTGAGAACATCAACATACTTCTTGAATCGTTCAGTTGTGTACAATGGAGCAAAACATTTTTTTATGAGAATTTTCACACTTGAAGAAGTGATTCAACGTCTCTTCGCGTACGAGTAACGGCAATACACGATTTTATTACTCCTTTTGCTGTAATATCGACCCCGGCGGAGGAAAACTCGTTATCATGATATATCAGTTGCGTTTTCGCATAATTTTTTTTAATAATTATTATTTAATAATTATTGATTTCCAGACTTCATTACTGGAGTAATAAAACCCTCAAATTCGTACAATCTGTTTGAATAAATTAAAAGAATTCATTATTCGAATGTCTTGCAATCAATATAAATGAATTCCGTGAGAACAATAGAACAATTTTTTTTCTCGTTGATAATCATATAATTGTTAATTCTAAGATTTCTTTAAAGGAGAGAAAGAGAGAGAGAGGAAAAAAGAGATAAATATAATTAGTTGTATGTATAATCACACAAATCGTTGATCATAATTCATGAAAAACGAGATTAAGAAGAAATATATATAAACGTCGGCTTCACGTGTTTAAATATCGTGAATATGAAAGACACGAGTCTATGCCCCGCCGAAGCTGATGTGCGTGCGTGCAGGAATCGAACGAATAAGGCGGCCCTCGACGTTTTAATGCATTAGAGTACCGATACATTTTATACGAGATATTATATTACTTGTTCTCGTAGGCGGCAAAGCGAGACGATGGGATCTTTTTCCGTGTTACCGCGCACTTCTCTGTCGGGACGTTTGTTTGATCTCGCCGCGTTTTTATTCGCACGAAAGTTCAATTTAATACGCTATTTTTTTTTACCCTTTCATACATCGGTACCTTATTTCCGTATGTCTTACTGTAATTTCTTTTATCCCAACCAATTGTATATCAAATTTCAAGATCACAAAATTATCAAATATTTATTTCGCGATTTCCTGTAAAAAATATCGATTAAAATTTCCTAAATTTTTAATTAAAATTATTCATATTTTATTAATTCTATGAAATATCTTTGGATTATCACGGAATTTGTTAATATACATATGTTAATCGCTTTGAATGCGATAAAATGTGATAGAAGAAAAATTCTCGAAAAATTCGCAGACAGGTCGCGAAATATAGATATTCTTGGAATTCAAGAAAAAAAATTGATTATAGCGATAATCATCATTGCATATCATTGTAGTGGATAATCTCAGGAAATACTGATCGATCGAATTTAATCACTTATTTTCATTTTAAAAAATTGGGGAAAAAACACTTTTGTGACTTATAGTCGGGGAGTAACGTGATAACCTTCAATCCGATAAGGACACGACGACGCGATACCTCAGTAGAGTTGGATGTTTATTTCAAAGGCGTTATAACGACGCTGGAGTCCGGCCAGGAGTCGTAAATTTCGCGAACCGAGAGAAATGGCGCGAATTTCACTTCGCCTTAGTTCTCCGACTGTTCCTTACTTCTTCATTTCCCTTTTACTCCTGCGTGACTCCTCTATCCCGACCCCCACCCCCTACTCAGTCGTTATTTAATGTTCGGTTGACAACAACGTGCGAGCGAAAAAGAATTACGACGCGAACTAACGTCTGTCTGGCGAACGATGTAAGTAAATGGGAATCCAGAGGGTGAGAGAGTCGCGTCCTCACCTACAGTAAGGACCTTTACTACTTAAGCACCGTCTGACGACATTAAATTCGTTAAATAAAATGTCGTAAATAATGGTAAAGTTATATTTTGCGTTGTCCGACAGTCGCCGTGAGGTTCAAATTTATACAATTAAAATAAAAATTGCAGTATCGCGGAAGGAACATTCATTTTTCTGAAAAGCGCATTGAGTCAAATTTACGAATTTTCTGTGGTAAGGACGACTTTTTTTTGGTATATGTTGAAACGAGAAATTCCGTCAGAGATTTACAAAAATGTTCGAGAGCGGCGCGGGCGATCGTGAAGTCGGCGAATTTATCGGAAGCTCGTAGTACCAGCGAGAGAGGAGAGGAAATAAGGAAAGTCGAAGTAGAGCGAACCGCGCGCGAGGGGGAGTTTGAGGGAAGGGGAAAAAAACGTCTTCGCCTGCTTTTCCGATATGAAATATACCGCGGGCCACGCCTCGTATACCTTATCAAGATGGCGCCACGTCGCTGAATATTCTTACAAGTGCGGCCAATCCCCCTCCCCCTGGACCTCCTCCCTCCGCGGAAACGTTCTCTCACAATGGGGAGGGAAACGAGAGTGAGTTCGCAAGGGGTGGCTGCGATAAAATATAGATATCCATACTTCTCCATCCATCTACTTATATATGTAACTTTATCGCTATTGTATAACAAAAAAAATAACACTTACTGTATTGAATCCACAAAACAATGAAACTTTTTCCACATTTTTTATAATTTGAAATGAATTATTGTCAAATCAAAATAAAAAAGCAAATTGTACCTTTGCTTTTTTTTGCTCAATTTGCTTTATCCGTAAAAAAAAGTTTCTATTTCCAAATTCAAGCTTATCAAACCGAAAATATTTGAAATAAGAGGGTAATTTCTTGCGAAGCAATTACCACCCCCACCCACCTATGTTAAAGGGTTTTTATTTCGGATTTCTTCACTATTAGAACATTTTCTGTACTGCATACGATGGACTTCCCGAAGGACTTTGATATAAAAGTTGCGCGTAGAGGTTCGGTTGAGGTGGCGCGCGAGGGTGTGCGGAGGGTTGGCGAGAAGCAGACGCGCGACGAAGGAGCGGAGGAGCAGAGAGGGGTGTTGTACACCTCAGCAATCCATATTTTACAATATGGCCGAGGGTGGCAGGCAGGTTGCCCATAGGCGGCCCACGCTGATGTACGCAGGTCTGAGCAACGATTGGTCGATAGCGCGGCTCCCCCGCGACGACGACGGAGTGGCTCTCACTCTCCGCTACGGCGATTCAATTCTGCGCCCCGTATGCAGATTCGCTGTACTACTCTCGAGAAGGGATGTTTTATCCCCACCTCTGCAGCTTCGGATTTCCAACGAATAACCTCTCACGCAACTCCTTCGCGGATATGGATAGCCTATCGCGTTACTTCTTTACAATTCGAGGGGAGTCTTCTTGTTGCCTTAAATCGTTCTTTTCCCTTTTTTTTACGGAATTCAAAACAGTCGGGGAGAACGAAAAATATGGCGGCCGCTTTTATGGACTTTTAAATACAAATCTGCAATAAATGATACGCAAAAAAATGGTTGGATTATTAAATTTGCAAATGGATCAAAGAAATATTGAATTTTTTTGAAGCTTTATTTTTATGCGGATTATTCTAAATTTTAATTTTTTTGAGGGTGAATCCTTAGATAAATAAAAAATTTTAATACTTTGTTTGAATTGAAGATATTCTTATTTTTAGTTTTTTGCGGAACTAAAATTTTTCGTTAATAGAAGTAGAAATGAGAGAAGTAGAAGTAGAACCTAACGAATGAAGGGGTGAAATGGACATATACAACGAATATGTGAGATATTGTCTCCACTGATTTTTTGGATATCGGAAAAATAAGTCCACAACAGCACATGCCATTTGAGAGCTGTAAGCACAGCGTTGTTGTGATCTTAAAACATTTAAATTGCCAAATGCGTCAAGTAACGTCTCAATCTACCGAATCTTGTGCTCAAATTCATCCCCTATCAAGCTATCGTATTCGTGAGAAGTCATCAGATATATTTTCAGTCAGACAAATGCCTCAATGTATACCAATGAAAAAGTAATTCGTCATACAGTAACGATACGAAAAAATTCTGATGTGTGACGCAAAACGCCTCAAGCAATACATTTGACGTACTCGCCGTTGCAACGTTCGAGAACCGCGGCGTGAGAATCTCAGATTTTTTTATAAAGACCGATTAAAATGATGTCGATATGTGCCAAAGACAAAATTTTTTCTCGTTTTGCCCCACAAAAAAGCTGAAACGAAACTTGAAATCCGAATTACAAAATGCCTCAAGTATCGATGCCAGTTACTCCAAGAGACAGCGCGAGCGCTTAATGGTAAGGGAAAGATGTGTTGCAAAACTTTTCGACCACTCTCCGGTGAAGAACTGGAGGCCTGGAGGGACATAGAGAAGAGTAAGCGCGTCAGAGTTAGCAGAAAGAAAGAGAGAGGCAGAGACTTCGTCGAGGAAACAATGAGAATGGCAAACAACAGTCGAGCGACTCTTTCTCCACCGTCAAGGTATATTATGTCCTCTTCGAACTCATAAGAAAACGAGTCTTCGAAATAGTAATGATATTATGTTTGCGCTGGGCACGAGTGAAGGGAAAGGTCGTTGGCTGGAGGACGAAGAGGTATGGAAGAGTAGAAGACGAAGAAAGCTCAACAGGGAAGAAGTAGGCGAAGTAGAAGAAAGAAGAAGAGAGAAAAGGATAAGGTTGGAGGTTGGAAGGAGGGTTGAGAATTTTTCCCCCGACCATCGACTTTCATTCGTAGGAGGTATGAGGGAATCGAGGGTGAGGCGTAATATCCCGAGTAGAACTTTTCACTCAACGTGAAAATAGAGAAAGGGGAGTCGAAGCGTAGAAGCGGCGGCAGTAGCGGGGCGGCAAGGAAACGGTATAGTAGTAGTAAAGAGACCATAGAACGGGGTTGAATGTTGAGGAAAGAAGGTGCAAGAAAGAGTGAGGAAGACGTGAGAGAGGGGAGTCAGGAGGTGGAGGAGGGCTAAGTACAAAGAATGTAATGTCCTCTTCTCGGGTTCTGTACTGTCTCCGGATTTTTCCGAGGCATCCCAGGAAATAATAAGGATAACGATGTCGGGAACAAGCGGCCCCTGCGAGACGGAATTCCTCTTTTGCTCCTCCTCTGCTTCAGCTGCTGCAACCTCCCCGCCGAAGCAAAGGATGAACGGAGATTGGAAGAGTGTCGGAAGAACGGCAAAAGCGGTACTCTCGCGATTCAGATATACAACACATGCATGTTTCTCGGTCTCCTCATTTTTCTTCACCGCTATGTTCTTCCATTTTTTTTCCTTTAGATAGCGAAAAAATATCGTCGATACGCGGTAAGAAAAGAGGATACGCAGCATTTTTTCTTCCGAGTATTTAAGGCTTTTCAGGGCTAAAACCAGAGGACGCGTTGCAAGGGATGAAACTTTATCAGTTCGGTGTTCGGCAACGCAAAATAAATACTTCAGACACAGGAATTAAAAAAAAAATACTGACTTTTTATGGGTAATTTTTAAAAATAATAAAAAAAATTCTAACATATTTCCACTATTATCCGAACGACGTGGGCTGCATGAAGTTACTTTATGCAGCCAAATTCCTGAATATTCTTAAAGTTAATTTTAAGGAAATTCTATTCTTAGCTAAGTTTTTAAGTCGGAAGCCCCGATCGTGTAAAAAAAATGATTTTCTTTAACAAATCGATACTTTTCGGTACCAAAGAAATTTCAAAAATAAAATGCTCCAAAAATGTCTTTTCCCTATATTTCCACAAAAAAAAAACACCATATTTTTTACACGAATTAATTTTTTTTTTCAAAATTAAACGATTATATCTGAAGAATTTATTTTAAAAAATAGCTCTTTAATCAACGTGTCGGATTGTAATGAATTTCATTGTACTGAAAAAAAAACCTTTGTTCCGAGACGCGATGAGAGTTTTTGTTCCAATGACCCGATTTGCCATATACCGATCGCCGGATAGCACGGCTCGCATGTATATAGCAAATATTTATATGCTCGTGTTAACAACTCTCCGCTCGATGTTAAAAAAAAATGATGCCAATCACATTTCCACGTAGTAATATGGTATTCATTATGCGTCGAGCGTGTGGAATAGTTTGAACGCTGTTTATACGCGTCCGTCTTGTCATCAACGGGTGTACGATGAACGATCCATCGAGATCGGCAACCGGGTGCGCGTGCTTCTTACCGCATGGATCTCTCACGCAGAATGTTGAGTGTAAGCTTACGATCGAACCTGAACTGGCGACTTCGTAGTTATAACCGGTGGGAGTTCCGAAGTGGTTATCCATAAGGGACACCGTGAGAATTGGAACTACTATAGAGAACCTGCGGGGCTCGGCTCTGTTGTCGCTACTAAACTAGTATGCAGCCCGGCCGAGGCACTGGCGTACAAAAACTCACCTTCATTATGCCAACGGCATCGTAATAATGGTTAAAATTGCCGTAAATGGTCGCGACCGTGGGGCACACACAGAGGCCTATCGCGAGCTCGTCACGTACGTGTGAAGCCCGAGATCTCTCGCATTTGTTGTATCCTATATCGATTGCCAACCGGGCGTCGTGGAATAGCAAAGCGTAAAGCCAATAATACCAGCGCTACCGATCTCGTCGTAACTGCGTTAAGTTGCTCCGCGACATAGCAACAGAGCTGCGGATAAACTATGACAAATGAATGTCAATCGTTGTACGAGCGTCGACTACTCCAAGAGTTAAAAAAAATAATAATTAGTGGATACAAATCGAGAAACATGGGACGTATTTATCGTCTGGACAAACTCTTCTAAACGACCAGCGGCACTGCGCGACGAATTTAATTTTTTTTATCATAATTGAATGATATCAGCGAAAAAGAACTCATTTCTGAAGTTTAATTATCGTTTCGTCTGTTCGCGCATTTGTTCGTAACGCTGATGAAACGCCGAAGCGAAACTTAATACACCAAGAGCGACAAATGTTTTTTCATTTTAATGGAACTTATAAAATACTTATTTTTTTCTAAATCAATTTTTTTTAATTCACAGTATCGATTAAGCAAATTTTCGATGGATTTACGATTTTAGTAGATAACAAATTTTCGATTAATTTTCATGTACGTTTTACGTACGGAACATTGTTTTTACGAGCAAAAGCAGTCCGCGTCGTACGTAGGCGACTAAAAGTTTCCCCTACATGTGGTCCTGCAGTGTCTGTGTGAATGTATGTGAGTATTTGAGTCAATGAGAGGGGCGTTAATCTCTATAAGAGCATTCATACGTGGCGTACTGTGGGACTATTGCATGAATACCAATATTAGAAATGACTCCAAATTTAGTGTCCGAAATGTTTCAATTTACCAAAATGAAAAAAACAATAATAATAAGAATTGTAGAAAGTAAACTTAAAATCACATATTTTCACGTTTAATCGAAACAAATTATTCCGATTGCATCGACATTTTTTTTTTTTTTTTTTCGATTTAAAAAATTGACTTGCGCACAAAAACTTTTAATAATCAATTATTATTAATAATTAATCCTTAGTATTGACACATCGTATTAATTACTTAGTATTCATTTAATCATTTTATTCATTAGTATAATTTTGCAATTTTTTTTTTTTTCATTTTTGTACCGTACGTCCGCGTGTTTTATAAGTGTCTGCATTAAGCTTTGATAATCTCTGCGATCATCCGTAAAAGTGCACGTGACTATCGTTTTCCATAGCCAAGGATACAAACTCCACAGTGTTGTTACATTGTAATAATGGAAATCGATAGTGTGTAGCAACGATGAACATAAAAACTAGAAGGTAAAACCGATTCTCGCTTAACCACATTTTTCGCTCGTACCTCCAATGTGACTGACTAATTCTTACGCGAAACCGACTTCTAATGTGGGAGAGGTATGCCTGCTTTATGCACCAAGTGTGCCAGTTTCGGAGGCCGAGTTGAACGCTGTATATGTGCGCCGTATGTGTGATACTCTAACCAACGTGCCGTCCGCACGTTTCTTCATCGTTCAGACGTTCTTCTCGCAAGTAGTGTTATATCCCCCTTACCTGCGCAATGCGAGTGGTTCGCAACACTCTCACTGCTGCTGGAGAGTTGTTTCGCAGTTTTTTTTTTCTTATTCTTTTTTTTAATCATCGCACCGGAGTTGGCGAATTAAGTTGACTCAACTCGTTTCCTCTATTTGACGATCTGCTTTTTTTTTTTCGTTCGTTTGTTTGTTCGTCCGATACACACGGATTACGAAGCGTTACGTGAGAAGAATCATTGAATTTTCTTTGCATATACGAGCCGAGAGGCAAAAGTGCAATGTGTGGCGTATCGATTCTCGAATGATTTATGGACCGGCATTTTGCAGATCTCTCCTTTCGCAGGGTGACAATTTTTTTTTTATCGTAAATTATCGGCCATTAGGAAAGAGAGAAAAACGGTACCGATATAATCACTGGAATTAATTCCATTCGAGCGAAACTATAAATATTCCATTGATACTTATCTACGGGTCGCGGAGAATAGATTAATGCGCGCCATATACACTCGTGCAATTCTGCTAATGGCGAAAAATGCCGAAGATTTCACAATTCTTCGAAGAGACATAGCGTACGATATAGATGCACAGTAAAGTTTTCATCACAGGCGACGCTGCGAATAGTAGAAACTTCTTGAAAATCGTAAAATGTACTTTCGATAAATGGATCATTTTTTTTAGTCAAAAGCAAAATTATTTCTAAAAAATTGTCGTTATTTGTTAAATTCGTTATTATCGACAAAATTTTAATCACATCCACAACGGCAAATACTAGAAACTTCTTGAAAATCGTAAAATGTACTTTCGACAGATTCATCATTTTTTTTTTAATCAAAATCAAAACAAAAAAAAATCGTCGGTATTGCAGAGAGCACATGCGTGCCGAACGACAATTCTTTTTTTCACCATCGAATACGATCCGCATGAAATACTTGTAGAAACTGAATCGTGGAAAAACAAGTGGAAGAAAACGTACATTGAAGACGAATGCTAGTTCGGTAGAAGTCGCCAATCAGTGACCATCGGGGTTTTCACCGATCGCGTACAAAGTGACGGTGTGTGGCGGGGGGGCAGCGAAAAAAAAAGTCCGCTCGAGCTGTAGTCGCAAATTCAATTAAAAGTTGCGGTTATTAGGTTGGACAATGAGTCCCAAGACGAGGACAGTTGTTCGCTAACGTTGCGGAGAGTATAGAGGGGAATAAAAGTGTCGAGGAAAGGAGATGAAGGTAAGAGAGAAGCATTAAACCAGAAAAGAAGAGAGAAGTGTAACAGGGGGTGGAAGGGGGAGGGGGTTGGGTATGAGACGAGGGATTCGCGAGCGCGTTGGAGGAAGAGGTCAGAAAAGAACGTACGGGGTAATACTAATAGGGTCCTTGCTGATTCCGCTCGGCTGCCGCCTTGATTAAGCTTCTCCGCGACGCTCCAAGAAAATATAATGACTTCATTCTGCAAACGCCACGCCGTTATACGCGCGCCGAACGGAGGGCGAATTCTCAACCCCTCTTGGCTCGGCTACGAGCTTCGAGATATGTCCTCCATCCCCCAGACGAACACCCCCCGCCCCCACCTTACGCCCCCGCCCCGTCTCTGTGTGGAAACCCATACAGATACACATGCGCGGTACATAGAGAAGTTATAGGCGACGGGCAAAATGTCTGCACCCATACAACACCTACAAACGTTCCTTCCTTCCGTCCGTTCATTCGGTTTTCTTGAAACTCTGATATACACGAACGATTTCTCATCTCAAAACCTTTTGCGCGATATTCCATCATGGCGTTGGTTACGTATAGTCGGAGCGAAGAAAAAAGTGCAGCCATTGGCTTCCTGAACCAATAGCCGCAACGATGTACAGCGGTGTATCGTTGCAATTTATGTTGGAAACATTGGGTCAACTCAGTGACATGAGATGTAACGCGTTCTTACAACTTTGTTATCGGATGAAAGATTACTTTGAGGGTTACATTCGGTACTCTACGGTTGCGCTGAGTCACTTTGGATACGCGATTTATCTTGACCTTTTAACCCTTTTTTAGGCAGAACTCAAATTTTTTTTAGATCGTTGTAACTTCGTTCGATTACTTTCTGTCGATACGAAATTCAGATTAATAGTGAACTAATTTTGATCGAAAACTAAATAAAAAATTGATTTTTCTGACTTTCGGCTTTAATGGTCCTACAGCACTGCACATGGGTCTCGTAGAACCGAGTAGTGTTTCAACGTTTCGAATTTTGAAAAAATCGTCGTTTTAGTTTTTATTCGAAAAAAAAAGAATAATAATTTTTACTTCTATATTTTGCTTTCAGCTGTCGTTTCTCGCCGGTTATCTTAATTACATTCTGACGATTTGAATTTCATTACAAACAAATTTAAAATTATTGATTTTTGGAAAAATTTAGTAATAACGAGGATCTTGAGAACTCGCAGATTCGTACCGTTAAAAAGGTGAAAAAATATGTGCCGTTTGTTTTTAGGGGTAACGATTGAACATTTAATTACGAAGTATGAAAGGCGACGGAATTAAGTGAAATTCACGATAGTGGGGAAGAAGTGATGAAGCTATCCGCAATGCGGAATGGAAGAGTAAAAGTAAGAGCGTGAAAATAGGTGTTTTTCCAAATTGGTCGCGATGCCATTGCCACTGGTAGGCAATCTTCGGCGTCCTGTGGCCCCCTATACTTCGGAGCTCCGGCAAGTCTCCGGGATTGAGGGAATAAATTTTCCAGTCCCGATAATTGTATTGGTAGTTTCGGTAACTAATGATCTAAAAGTCGTTAGCCTTGTTGTGGCCCATTGCTACACCCTTGTATCTCTTTTTCCACCTCCCCATACCCCCTTAAACCCTCTCGCGAGAGTTCGAGAGGGTGTTACGAAGAGCTTCACATCCCTGCGGCTGGTGCAGAGCAAAAGACTTTGCTACGAATAACCCGCTATGTACGATCTGTGTCGGGGAAATAAACAATGGCCGACGGCCAATTTCGGCGTGTCCTAACCTCTCCCTACTTTACCGAAAAAAAAGAAAATAAAAAAAAGGTAATTCGAAGCTTGCGTGCGGCTTCAGTCGTATTTTCTAATGTAACACGCAACTCTTCGATTTTATACGAGTAAAAAGCAAATAAGGAAAAATCTAAACATCTTCTATGGAGTTTGTCATTTTTCCATCGACCACTGTATCGGTATGAAACTAAAAACAGGTATTCATAACTTTCTATCGTTTTGATTACGTTTTTCTTTTTTGGTGCCAAAAATGGTACAACTAATTCTATGCAATTGCGTGTCGGTAATAGTATTCGGATATTGCAAGAAAACCGCCAAATCCAAATATTAATGCTTGTAGAAAAAGAGTCAATGTTTTTTTAAATGGAACTTTTTTTTTTCATGATCAGGTCATCGATTCGAATAATCGAGAACACGGCATTTTTGATACGATCTTTTTTACTGATCAGAAAAAATAAAACGCTTATTGTGATTTGAAACTCTGAAAGAAAAAGTTATCAACATCGTATCGCATCGATTTCCCCCAATGAACGAAACGATAAATTATTCACGTAGTAAGATGACAATGAAAATTTAGCGACAAGACATTGTATTGTTTATGCGACGTTCGGAACATTAGACGTACTGGAAAAATTAATGGGTAGCATTCGTTTCCATCAACAATTTTAATCGATAATCGATCTTTTCATTATCTCCGTGTGCGCACATGTTCGGCCAATATCTTCGGAGCTCTGAATATCCTCATCGACGCAGCATCGTCTTTTCTTTATCCCAAAGGCAACCGGCGTCAAAAGCCAGGGCGGCTGCGTAAATTATCCTCCATGGTGTGTACTTACCGAAGAGATTTACAGGCGTGCAGCGCTCCGGTTGATTTACACACCGCCGCGTAGTGCCGTAGTCCAATGGTACTCGTACACACACTCCGTATAGTCTTGCGAGTTCGAACTCTCTTCGTTCCGCGATGCACCGGCCGCTACGAACTCGTTGAGGTGAAATATGCAACAGGATGCATCACGATCCCAAACGATATTCGCGAAGAGAACGAAGAAAAAAAACCGATTGAGCGTCATGGCGCTCGTTTAACTTTTCACCTCGACACTTTCAACGCCAATCTCTTTCTCATATTTTTCGATCCTAAATTCACCTCTCCCCGTCTGTCTCTGCGTTTCTCACAATCCCAACTAACAACTATCGTAAAATCGCCACGCGCGTGATATCGTATATCGAAACAATGCATACTTTCTCCGCGATACTTGTTACCGTATTTTTGTTTTATTCGAGTTACGAGAAATATTTAAAACGATGTCAATCGATCGACGACAAGCACGAAACTAGTTCACGATTGAGATAGGCGGTGATCAACGAAAGCTCGAAGAAGATTTAAGTCGATAATAGTCACCGGGTGGTAAATACCAAACTGCCATTGCTGGCTACAAACACGGGGGCGCGACAGAGAACGAAAGTGTAACGGATTTTGCGCGAGCATCGTGAATCGTTGCAGCTCGAGATCGTAAAGTTTCGAGCTTATCACATTCGTCGAATCTTAATGTAGGGTCGGGTATATTGTATCTACATACAAGAAGTATCGCGAAGGATTTTCTCGTACCCCGCGCGAGACACTTACATACCTAGTACTACACTCCGAGATGCGCACGAAGCTGCGCGGGAATGAATGCGCAACGAGCACTTCGACGGTTGAATATTGTTGTTTGCGTATCGAGTATTATAGGAGGCGCTTATGCAAGATACGCGCTACACGGGGTTTATATAGTATACGTATAGTACGCGTCGAACAGGTGTCCGAAGTCGAGAGGCTACAACTTTATGTTCTCGCAGCACCTTCGCTGAGACAAGCAGAGGCAACCAAGTTGCTTTTCATACGCGTAAAACGATAATACTCGGGAATACATGTTTTATACGAAACCCTTTAGGATTATGTATAACCAAAGAAATATTACGATTTTATATCGGTTGCGTTGTACTGTCAGAGTGGCGATACTGGTCAAAGGAATGCTTCTGGATTTTCGCGTACATTACTTATATTTTATTGTATTATCGAGGCGACCACGACCCCGCGAGTGAATCACGAAAAATAACTTACATTCAAGATGGTCATCTTGGATTTGTATATTTCGGGAGATTATTTTTTGTTCGTCGTTGAAGCGGTAAGCGTTTTGACGCGGAGTTATTTGCGGCAATTGCAATATTTTTATTATAAATGAAAAAACAGTTTTTCTAAACAGTTGAGCGTTTTTTTTTTATAGATTACAGAAAATAAACATTAAAATTACATTTTGGCATATTGTCTTTTATTTATTTGCGTAAAATGTGAATTTGAATAAACATCGACATACATGTGTTTTTTCTTCGAAGATCGGAGTTTTTTGACACTGAAATTTGTAACATTGATACGTCGAAAAAAATTGAATACAACGGTTGTTTCGATTTTGTTTCCAATTAAACGATGTTTATCTCCCGTTGTTTGCTAATGGCAAATTGCTTGAGAAACATCGTTTGACATTGTTTCCGATATTTTCTTTCACTCAAATCGCCAAATGTCCCTCAAGCTCCACCACAATGACCTCGAATCGTCGTTGAAACATTCGAAACATTTATTTCCTCCGTTCAATCGAATCCCAGCTGAAATAATAATGCGGCAATAGAATTCACGAGAAGGCGACTAGCAACGGCAAAAAAAGTCCTCGTCCCCGGATAAACCGAGCGGAGAGGCTACCGAAGATAACGCATTCAAATAAAGGCGAAGTTCCGCGCGTGCGGTGACGAGAGGAGGACACCGCGACGCTCAACCCTTCCTTTTGATCTTCCGCCGCGGTTGTCGGCATCTGATTAGCATCCCTCTCCTCAATCTCCCTCTTTGCCTCCCTCGCGAAACACGCCGCGCGTTCTTTCCACCTTTTGTTTTTTCTTCTTCTTCTTCTTCCTCCTTCGCCCTTCGCATTGTCCCACCAGGTTGGCTCGCGGCCCACCTAGCAGCATTTAGATCTCGAGGAGAAAGAGACGCGGAAACGACACGAAGTATAAAGCCCCGAAGAGGGAAGAGGACGCGAATGACGACAAAGTGGAAAAGAGCGAACCAAGTGCGGGTTACGAAAGAGAATAAAACGAAACAAAAAAATAAGAATAAGGAGAAAAGAAAGAGATCCAAAGTAGAAGAGTGCCGCGCGGCGCAATGTCACTGCTGACTGAGCCGCGTCGCGTCTTGTGGCCGTTGTCGTTTGCCCATTCGTCGCCGTTCGTCCGCGCGGTCCGTCTAGTCCGTCTAACCGCGGTGAGAGAGCTGCCTCGAGGCTGATGCTCCTCTCGCTGGTGGATCTCTCTTGGCTCGCTGAGTTATTCTCCCTGTTGCTCGCTCGTTTCGTCGGCTGACTTGGCTTACTGACGACTGGCGCGGCACGGGTTCGCCCGATCCTCGGCTCGAGAGCCGGAGAGCTCTTCCACCGGTTCAGTGAGCCCCTCACTCGGCGACATCATTTAAATGTCCCCTTTGCCGGTGCAGCAACTCTGGTTTTTAGTCCTCATCTTCGAGAAGCCAACGGCCCTTCCTTCTTCATTCGTACGCGACGACGGTACCACAACTCGTGTGCTCACCTCGTGTCTCCATGCGATAGCTAAAGTATCGAGTTCTTCGTATTGAGAAGACCATGAAATCCAATGGAGTAGTAGAATAGAGTAGTGGACTGGTATGCAGCGCTTGGGAGTGCGCAGGAGAAATGTCTCGGATGAGAGTTGTCTGCACTCGAGTTAGAAGACTTCTAAGAGTCTATTTACAGGTATCCTATGTCTGGCTTATGTAACGGAACTTTGAAGATGTTACCGCAAGAAATAGACTCGGGACAATGATGCAATGATCCAAGGTTCGGAGCAGAGCTTCCGGCGGTCATTCATATACATTCGTATCTGCGAGATTTTTCGCTTCGAACATAAAATTAAATTTGCCACAAATTTCGGGAATTTTTTTTTTTTTTTCGGTCGATAAAGAGGAATTCTAGATGTGTATCAAACGACGAATTAATTTATTATTGCGCAATCGTACGATAAAAAAAATAAAAATATAACATCGAAAAACGCATAACTACTATCCGGTTCTTCATTTGAACTTTCCACGCCCCGCATTTTACATCGTATCTTAATGAAATCTGAAATCGCTTTGATTTTAATAACTCGAAATCACTGCTCTCTGTTTTCGGGATGCAAGTAATCATTGCGCGCCGCTCTTCGCGCATTCAATATCTACAATAATATGTAAGATAAATAATAGCGAAATTCGTGGTTTCGGCTTCAAAGACGTCGCATTCCTCGAATGAACGCTAAACAGCAGTTCTTTTGATTGTTCCGCGATCTTTTCTCGATCTCCTCAAAGTGGATCTTTACCAAGCGACATACCCACAAATACGTCCGTAACAAACGCGCATCGCGTCCTCGCGTTCCCAAAGTCTAATTGTCATTGCTGAACAGCCAAACATACTGAGGTCCGTTGTGTATCCGTAGGCGAAAGACTTTAATAATATGCGACAACAGAGAAACGTTTGCCCTGTCGGTGTCCCTTTGCTCCCGAAGTCTCCAACCGGAGTTCCGGGGGAACTCGGTTTTGATCCTTTGACTCTCTCGTTCCTCATTCGCGATCATCTTCTTCTTTCCTCTTCGTCGTCTTCTTCTACCGTCCCGAATACTCCGGCGGTCTCTTTCGCAGTCTAATAAAACAATCGTCGATTATCGTGCAATTATGCCGTCTCATTAATCCACCGGCAATTATCTTCTCTCCTTCCCTCACCCCCGTTCGGCTTCTCTCCCTTCGCCGCCACACGTTCGCTATATACCTCCGATGATGAGTCCAACTTCTTATTCTCCCGCTTCGTCTTTTGCACTTCCTCCCGATCTCGTTTACCCGTTGTTTGTTCTTTTCCTTCTGTTTATTCGTCCCTTCGTCGTTCCTTTGAGTTTCCGATGTCTCCGCATCTCGTACGAGTCTCTCATTTGGCCATCGACGCTTCTCTCGTACGTCGACGAACCTCTCGTCGCTCTCGACGCTTTCATAACTTATGAGCGCGTTGACGCGCGCATGCAGTTATGCGAACTGTGCTCTTGAAGGACGACAAAATATCCATCCCGAGGACAAGTTTCTTTATCTATTTGTCCGACGGAGAGTTTTGCGAAGACTGAAGACTGAGACAAAGAGGCGACAATTACATAGTAACAGTGGTTATAGTGATTAATGTTAAAAAAAATGCTTCGGATAGCTTCGAACTTCTTCGGTATCGGGATAGAGAAATATTATTGATTCAGATCATTCATTTTTCATCAGTTTGTTCGTTCGACCGCTTTTACAAAAGCCGCGAACGTCATCAGGAGAGAAGAAACAGTGAGATATTAAGAATATAACCGCAAAAAGGAAGAAGCAAAAGTTAAAGAATGAACATTTGACAAATCAGTCGTTTCGTCACATCTGCAATTCTCCTTTCCCACTGCGCTGCGAAATACGCAAAGACTGCGATACCATTCTTCAGGATAGTTTCTCCGTAGTGCATACAACGCGACCCTTAAGCTACTTTCAGCGGTCACTGTAAACGAACATTAATAGCCGATAGGGGATGTCTTCGAAGTGGAGTTTCTCGTTCTGCAAAGCGAAGTCGTCGCGACTGAGATGGAAAATGGCAGAACGATCGCGGGAAGGCGAAAGAAGCGGGCAAGTAGAGGGTTTCGGACGGATTTGATTTTTAAATCGCATACAAATCTACATCGTGGCAAAAGAGCCGCTCGTCCGTCACTCAGTCCAGTCGTTGGAGGAACGTCAATCCCTGGCGGTGGCGCGCGGCGTATAGTCCTCCGGTGTCTCCTCCGGGCGCCTTTCCCCGAGAGTCCACGGAATTGGTGACTGCGTTCTTCTTCTTCTCTTCGGGCTCTTGCTTCGCCGATTTTTTTTCAATCATCGCCGAAGGACAGGCTCCCGGATCGAGGAGGTTCTTTCGTTCGGGATTTCTGGACGAGACACACAAGAGCGACGACATATTATTATACATGTAAGGAACTTGCGAATGCTGTGTAAACGCTCGACAGTCGGAGATCTGAGTCTCACGGTTTTGGGGTCATACCGACGAAGAATAATAAGACTGTTGGATTTTTTTTTCATTTTATAAACATTGAAAAAAAATCGAATTCTATATCTGCAGTTTTATTGTAAACTGATAATAATTTCTAAATAAAATTCATTTAATGGTATGGAACGTTTTTATGCATAAACAATGCGTTAAATTTTTTACGAATGTACGCTGAAATTTTTATTATTTATTTCAATTCAACGATAAACCTTGTAATTAAAATACTATTTCTTTTTCCTTTCGAATTTACGGTGGTGGTAACTTATATACATTGAGGCGCATTGCATTTCGGGACATTTCTGACGATAAAGCGCGTTACTGATAAAAATACCTTATTTTCAGTCAATACGATTTGGTAAGTATAGCTAAGATTTCCTCTGTATAGCATTATAATTTTGGAATTCGTGCGTTAAACTCAAGTAATAAAACGGCTCAGAGCAGAGTTACAGATTCGTACGTATGGTGAACTCTTTATCCCACAGTAATTCGTAAAAAAGGGACCCAAACGATCTATTATTACCGTATCAAAATGTTATATTATAGATAACGATATAACTTTCGAACACATAATTCGAAATGATAACGAGCCTCATAATGCTATCGTAAAATTTACAGTGGCAATGAATCAGCATCTTTGATAAGTACATTCGAGTGAACATAGCTATAGATCTCTCAGTCCCTTTGTACCATCAAAATCGTCCCATTAAATTCAATTAACATTCACTTAGTATTAAACTTAATCAACAAATTGACTATAATTTCTATCAAATATCGATCAGCATTTTCAGCTTTCTCTATCTTTCTTCGGGAAAAGAACAACACGAAAGTTTTAATTTCAATACGAAATTTCAATGATTATTCACATTTTTCTCACATTCCAATTTTTAAAGAAATTAACCGAATTCGTTGCCGAGAACTGAAGTTATATCGAAATAATGTGGTTTGCGAAGAACAATGTCTGCAGAAGAAACATCACAAAGGTTCCAATAACAAATCGTACGCAAAATTTCGAAGAGATTGAAACTTATGGAAAATAAAATAAAATTGATAGTTCGATGAATAATCGAATGATTCGTACGTATCGTATTTCAGTTCCTTCCCAACCGCGGGCTTCGACAGAGTTTACGGAGGCGAATAATTATGCGTTTGAATCTCTTACCCGAGTATCGAACGAAAAAGATGACTGATGCACACGCGCTGCACATCGAGACTCGTCGCAGCGTGTGTGCCTATCGTTATTCGCATGCGATGCCGTCTCCTCGCCGCACACTCCCCCAGTGCACCAGTCGTCGGTTAAAATATAAATTTCAAATTTCTCATCCCCGTGGCGCGGCGCCGTATTTTTGTCGGAATTTCGTTGACTTAATTTCATATCCAATTAGATTCCATCAAATGTAAAAGACGGGACCGCCGTTGAAAAAAAAAGTTACAACTTCTCGTATAACGTTGTCTTGGCTACTTGTATATATATATATACATTTTTTTTGCACTCGATGGATCATACGAATAATATCGTCGAATAGTTGCAACAGATATTTACAGTTCACTAAAATTAAACTCCAAATTGTCTCGAAAACGGGCCTTTGATTTGATTAACATATCAATCGATGTCCGACTGATAGTGATAATAGCCAAAAATTCCGCAATAAATAACGAACCCTGCATTACCGACATATTTGATTTTTTTTTCTCATATTTCTTGTTACATATCTCCAATTTTTGCAAAATAGAAATAATTTGATAAATTAAACTTCTATTGTTAAGATATTTATATCTCGTATCGATTTATTATTTTTTTTATTTTTTTTTAGAAAAAAATGAAATTTTATGGACTTCGAATATATCGACCCACGGTGGGAAATTCGTAACGATAAATGAAAGATATGTCCGGCACCTGGTCGAGATATTACGTACACTGTGGAGTTATCGTTACGGGGCACGGGGCCTCGATTAGCAACCAACGAGAGGATGAGAAAAGAGTTCGATGAAATAATTATGGGGGTTGGGGCTCTCGATGAATAAACAGTACAGCCTCTGGGCCGCCAGCTTGGATTTCACGAGGCGTTTTATCGGCGCGGGGAGGCAGATGAAGGGATGGTAGAAAAAAAAAAGAAAAGAAAAAAAGCGAAACATAAGGAAAAAAAGAAACGAAAACAGAAGACTTGTACCTACGAAGAACTGAGAAGTAGAAAAAAAAAGGAAGAAAGACGGGGGCCCCACTAATGCCGGTCGATTGAAGGCACCTATTAAAGCCCCGTATTTAAATATTATCAATGAAATTACAGTGCTCACACTACAGCCAACGAATGCAAGTGCACACATGAGTTTTTTTTCTTCCCTTCGCGATCATTATAAACCACTGATCAATAGCGGTCTTTAATCCCCCTTTGCCAATACTAATCGACATCGCCATGATTTAATTTCTGCCCCCTTCCCTTTCCCCCGCGCTTCGCGATTTGGTTTTTTTTTGTTTTCTTTATTTGCCCAAAACTGGCTATCGCTAACACCGAAGCTTCAACTTATTTCTTCTTCGCTCAGTATCGCCCGATATCGATTTATGTTGTCTCGAGAGCTCCCTTCTCGCTGTTCGTTCGGCAATGTCAGACTCTTCTACCTTTCGCAACACCGCAAACTCGCTCTCGGGTATATTACACTTTGTCGACGATCGATAATCGTTACAGGGAATCGCACGGGTAGTTTTTAATGTCTCGGATATATTATGACGTGTTAATGACACGGTATTTATGTTTATAATAAGAACGACGGGAAACGGAAGCATGAGGCGTCTGGGTGGTCGAACACTCGCTGCCAGATGGTCGGATTTAATCTTTCGAAAGGTACGCAGAGAATAGAATTATTGCGAACAACTAATTTATTCCTTCGAATTAATTTTTAAAAAATAAAATATATTTGATTTCTTTGAATCTTAGAATTTGTGGAAAAATAATTGATTTCTGGCATTAGAACCTCTAAATACTTTGCATTATTTTTCATATTGCAACAGTTAGGATTTTTTTTCCGTAAATGATTGATGTTTTTTTTGTGTTCCATCGCGGTAGCGAATAGAATATGAGAAAAAAAAGTGAAGATATAATTAAACCGGTGAAGTACGATCGCAATCGCATAACGTCTGTACATAATTATCATATTATTATACATATCTATATGAAATGTATGGAAGGTGTCTGAGGTATATGTACCCCCGTGTAAGATCGTAGATCCCCGACGGCGCAACCAGGGTAGACTCATAATTAGGTGAGCAATATTAATGCACAACTCGCAAGTAAAATAGATCGCGTTCCGAGGAAACGCGAAGACGCCGCCCCCTTTTTTCCCTTCTACCCTCGCGTTACATCGAAAACTGCGCAGTCAAGTAAACATATTCATCGCGGAAGCTATGTGTCATGAGTGACTTAACTACTTCCTATTTTGTACACTTCATGC
The DNA here is from genome assembly GCA_964006125.1 of Cryptus viduatorius. Classification (NCBI taxonomy): domain Eukaryota; kingdom Metazoa; phylum Arthropoda; class Insecta; order Hymenoptera; family Ichneumonidae; genus Cryptus; species Cryptus viduatorius. The sequence goes on from OZ023220.1 coordinate 9,149,361, forward strand.
CGTATTTTCTTTTCTTTTTTTTTTACGCTCGAGCGACCAAAACTCTTTTTCGTCGGATGATCTCGTCGAACATTTTTCAACTGTTAGTAGGCGCTAAAGTCTCGGAAAATGGCTTACTTTTATATATGAAGAGAAAGTTACTGCATAGAATTAGTGAAAAAAAGAAAATCGGAGAAAAAAGGAAAGGAATAGTCTCGAAAATTAGTTCGTCGATAAAAGAAGGAAGAGGCGAGCAGGAAGAAGACACACACCGGATTGGTGGCTTGCCGGCTGCTTGAATGTGTCGGCATTGTCAAAGCAACTGGTCCAACGCGCTTGTCCCGTTCCGTTCTCTCCTCCGAATCTGCGATGCCATCTGATAGCCGAGCGTCAGCGGAGCCGAGAGAGTGAGAGTTTCAGCGTACCGGCAGCAACGGCAGCCTCTTCGGATTACTGTATACGAGAGTCCGTGTGTTCGCGCACCTTAAAACATCATTCTCACGTGCGGGGCGTGCTGACGAAGAATCAAGATGCCTCATCCGTTGAATCCTCGCGCGCAATTTTACACTGAAAGCGAAAGAGAACACTGTTACAAATATTGTTGTTGTATATGTCATAATGCGCATCTTTCAGACCAATTTATCAAAGTAAGTTGATGAAATTGCTTGAAAAAAAAAATCGTCAATGAATCAAAAAAATTGCCTCTCATCGAAATTTTCCACTTATTTAGTATTTAAGTCCATTTCTCTAAAACAAAAAGTTATCAATCGATTTTTAATTCAAAAATATAAGATAAAGTAAGCAACTTGTGGTCTCATGTTACATTTTTGTCTCGTGAGCGAAATTGTCGAGTTAAAAAAAATTAATTTATACTAATATTTTTTTTACATCTTTAAATATTTCAGTTAAATCACAAAGTGGGGAAAAACTGAAATTGATAATAAATGTATTCTTTGACGTATCGATTCGGTTGATAGTCATAAAATAATAAGAAAAATTAACCGATGAAAAAATGAATAATCGATTTTTTTGTACCCTTTTGTCAGGGATTTTTCGTTAGTTAAACCAACTCGGTGCTGCGATATTGATTCGCAGCGTACGAAGCAAACTGAGTTTGCATGCCTCGCGATCTTCGTTCGCGGGGCCTTAATAAGTGGTTTGCCGCAGAACAATCCGATTAATTCGTACGAGTGAACGAAAGACAGATCGCGAAGGATGGAATACGATTCGCGATGGCTGAGGCCATCGGCGTATATCGCATACTATATAATCATAGTATTTTCATCCATTGCTCGAACGTGACTCGCTGTGACCAAGCAGATGATCGCGCCGGGGCACGATGATCCGTGAGTTCACCACAACGGCAGCCGTCGAGACACGCCATTCCGGAGACCTGACTCCATCCTATCTTTCGTGAAATTAATTATTTGCCGCACAAAGAAGAGAGAAATCCCCAACCCCTTGATAATACGTATTGCTCGCTACTACCGTAAACAATATAGCATCATCTCTTCGCATAATGATTATTATTTTTCTTTTTTCATTGAAAATTATTTTTCTCTGATCGAAGATTTATCGCAACTCACTAGAAAATAACTGTATGACTATTGTATTCACGATGTCTAACCGCAGAATGATATTTCTTGTCGAAGTATCGAGTTACCGATTTTTTTCGATTAAAATTGTACTAAAAAAAATTAACTACTTCATGAAATTACCTTATTTGAAAGTAAAAGCTATTGAATAGTTAACTATTCGTGGAAATGCAGATAAAGTATTATTATAATGATTGGGGGATAATTTTCAATTTTATTCGGGAGGATATATATATTTATCAAAGTCCGTAGGACATTACCATTTTTCCCTTCTCCCTGGAAAACTTATCCGAGCGTTAAAACTCGCATAATCGGAAATCATGACGAAAGCTCTCGTTGATTTTCTTCTTCACATCCGTCTTCTTCCTGAAACATACGAATCTCAATTTATTCAAATGCCTTTCATTAGCTTTTTCGCGAAACAATTAATTAAATTACCCTTGTGTCCGGCTGCATTTATCGCTCACTAAATAATGAGAGCGGTAGGGTTGTCGGTATTCCTTTTTTATTCCATTTCTACTTCCTTCGTCACTCCGGCTTTCGTTCTCATTCATTATCATTCGGTGTCGAGGGGCCTTTAGGGATTCGAATGTGATGAACTGCGATGTAAAAAATTCTCGTTCTTCCGCTAGAAAATGAAAAAATAAAAAATCAATGTCGATAACGATGCGTTATTTATTATGGTGCATGTGGTGTGCGTATGCGCGGGTCTCCGCGCGTAATTCATAGTCAAGAATCCGCGCGAACTCACAAAAGGCGCGAAGATAATATATTCGTCTCGGAATCCGCAGAAGGAATGCTTAACGACGCGAACGACCGTCCGGTTATCACTAACGTGGTAATTAACGCGCGCATCTCTTTAACGCTATCTTTGTTTTTCGCTATTTTGCTTATATTTTATATCTATCTTCCCTCCTTTGCGGAGCATTAAATTAATTGCGCAAAAACGAGAACGCTGAGCTATGCCCCTCACACACACATACGCACCTGCTGCAGAGAGAAACTTCTCTACGCTTACGTGTACCATATATTTCTCGACGCGCGCTTTGTGATTATTTGATGAACGTCGAAAAATTTACGGTACATCAATCAACGAACAGTCAACGTGTAATTGCCGAGAATATAGCGTGTAAATTTAACTAATTCACACCACGTCTCGTTGCGTCGTAATTAATTATGATAATTAAGATCGCGCATAGCACGGAGAACGGATATTCTTGCGTTGTATGGAATACAAACGCTAAGAGTACATCGATTAATCGTTTTATCTCAATTATTTGGCAGTCGATACCTCCACCATAATTTTCATTAACAATAATTATACTTTCGTACAAATTGAATCCCTAAATCAACGGCTATTCCAAACTAAACTTCACGGAATTTCGATATTAATAAACAAAAAAAGGAAAACATCGTCCCGAGAACTGTTGCAATGAAAATTCATATCTATCGTCTTCGATCCGAGAAATCATTCCTCACACTACGCGGTACAACTTAGACAAGCGAAATGCCGCGCTATCCTCGCATTCTCAATGTTCTCGCGTCGGTTACAAAGTCACTGTCCGGGGACAGTAAAGATGCTGCTAGGCGTCTGATGTACTTGAGATCAGAATGTAGATCTTCGATCGCTCGGCCGCGACGTGAGATTGTTAACAAAAAGGTATCTATGACTGGTGATGCTGGTATCGGTACTCGACGCTGATCTCTCTGGTATCGATCTCGTTGAAATAAATCGATGACTCGTAACATCATGAAGGAGCGGAGATAGAGGAGAGGGTGGGGGGGGAGGAGGTGAGGGCCGTGATGCATGATTTCATGGAACTCGTCGCTTGGTACGCGTCTTGTCTGTACTTCAACTCGTAGAGGATACTCCGCACGCGGCGAAACTTGTGCGTTTCTACTTATGTGCGCGAGAGCTCACCCCGCATGTAGCCACTCGATCTCTCGCGACCTACCAGTCCCGCCCCCCCCCCCCCCCCCCCCTTCTCCTCACCGGTAGTAACCTACAGTGTGGGAATCTCGACGGATGCATTATGTATTTATTGCTTTACTTAGTTAGGAATTACTTTGCCAACCGTAATGACTTTCAACCGGGTAGCGCTATCTTAGGAATTCTATACGACTGATTTATCGACGATACCTGTTTTGATTACACGACAACTTTGATTGTCTTTATAATTTTTTTTTTTTCTTTCGGGTGCCATACATTTCGGCACGCGACCCGAGTAGCCTGATGATGTTATTGTTGTTATCCCTCTTCTCGGAAGATCGAGAAACGATGTTCGTTTTTCAATTTTCTGTTGTTGAACGATGTTTTCCAGGGCTGATGCTTCATCCGGTTCGACGGATTGTGAAATGATACTCTTCATATGTCTTCTGCATCGTTTTGGAAACCTTTCCGATGTGAATCGATGTGATACAGCATCCAGTTGAGAAGATTGGATGATTTTCCTTCGTTTCGGAAGCTCGCAGCGTTCATTCTTTCTGCAAACAATTTTTAACAGTTAACAGGCGGAATTGGACTCATAAAAAATGTAGCAACAGCTATCGACGAAGAATTATTGAAAGAGAACTATATTTGTTTATTTTATGAGATCAGATCTGAGGCCACATCCCTTCCACGACGATTTTTATCAGGAAGAAGAAAAACATCTTTCCGTTCTCGAATTTTCGCAATTTCGGGCCTTTGATGGACTTAATGTTCAAAATTTCGGCGACTAAGAATATAAAAGAGAAGTTGTGATATGGGAAAACTCTCCAGTCAAAGTCCGACGCGATCGCGAGATCGAATGGCGAGGCTTTCGCACGCTGTATAATCGCATTAAATAAATTAATTACGCGCATTATAATAGACAACAGAATGCTTTGCGGTATTAAGGACTGTATTGCCGCTTGATGTCTGTCGGCTTTGAGCGAAACGCCCAATGCGCTTGACCGACACACCGTGCATAAGTTTGAGAGATCTCCCTGTTTTTTTTTTCTTCTTTTTCTTTCATTCTTCTCTCTTAATGCAATACATTTCGCTAATTGCCTGATATTACTACTCGACCCGGCCACGCGGATTGCTATTGCACGAGAACTCGCAATAAATTTCGATTAATTAAGGCCGCGAGATATGCATATCAGGTGTATATGGAAAAATTATGAATCTCAAATTTATTTCCACGGCTTTAATTGGACGCACTTTTCCATTCGCAACATCGCAATGATATTAGACGAATTTTCCTTGCAATCAATTTCAGTATAAAATTTAACAAAATCGCGTCGATTTCAGTTTAAAAAATGAATTATCCATGGTGACGAAGGGTGTCCTTCAAAAAAAAAAACAATTTCGCAAGTTCACAATGTCAAACAATTGAATACGAATTAAATTCATTTTAACCTCAAAAGTACATTCGTAATAATGAGAATAGTACCAATTAGTTGAATTTGCAGAACTCTTGGCGGTTGGCTAATTAAAAAATGTTGTTTGTAATTGTTATTTTTTTGTTTTGCATATTTTGCGGGTATAAAAATGAAAGCGTCGTCTCTTGCCGATTGAAATTGTTGACTCTGAACACGAGATTTCTCTCTCGATATCATTAAAGTTTTTAGCTTCTATCGCTGACCCCAGTGCCTCGTTTTGCCCCGTGGGGAACATTGCGAAAGAAATATTTTCCGCGAGCAATCAATCAATATTCAACGTGCATGTTAATGGTCGATTAACGGCTCGGCGATCGCGAATGGGAGGGCAATACAAAACGCTCGAGTTCTCGCGAGCGTTGAGTGCCGATCGCGCGAAACAGTATCCGTGTGCGCATACGTCGCGATCCATAGGCGTTTTTTTTTTTCTTTTTCATAAACGTTACGTGCACGCGGTGGCATTGCGATTGCGTATTCCGAACGAGTATCGTCAAGTAGCTTATAAGTAACACAGTAATGACACAGCCTGTCATGGCGATCAAAGTTTTCTTGATACTCGATCCATTCTCGTTAAGCCGGCGGTGACGATATATACGAGAAGTTCGATAGCAAAAGCGTGAGCCACAGACAAAGGAATTGTATTAATATTCATTTTTCATTTTATTTTATTTTTTTGTTAACTCTCTTCGATCGAAGATAATTTAAAAAATTAGAAATGTTCACGAATCCGATAATACGAGGGAAGTAATTTGCTACTTGAAAAAAAAATCGATGATTAACATGAATTGTTATCAAATGTCATGTGAATTATGAAGTTTTATGATGTGATGCGCAGTGCATTATGCAGAAATTGATCGCTCTAATCATCCAATTACGTTATTCAAAGGATCGCCATTATAATCGTAAATCAAATACGAGGGATCTGCTTATTTTTTACATCATAACACTCGCCGTTTTTAATTGTAGCATTCTTGACGTTTGAGTGCGAAGAATTTAATCCGCCGATTATAGATAATGACGGGACAAAGTTAGCCTAACAGTGATTGGAATTATTCGAAACACTTTTTTCCGTATATTCAGATTTCAGTATCGTTTATTCACTTAGTGATTTTCAATGCTTTTTATCATTTATTAATAATTTTTTTTATTTATCAAATTATCAATTTTTTAATTTAATTCAAGTTTTTTTTAATCGGTTAAATAAAGTATAGGAAGGAATTTTTATTAATTGTGCATAATAAAAAAAAACTTATCGATAGCTGCGCACGAAAATATATCGAGAAAGTAGTGCGGCCACAGGATTTCAGGATGCCAAGTATGAGTCTCATGTACTTTTGCGTTTTTTTTTTCTTTCGACATTACAGATCGCCTCTGTCGTGAAAACGTGTGCGAGAGAAATTCAGAGAGAGAGAGAGAAAGCGAAGAATACTCGTTCGGCAAGAAAAACGGATAAAGGGTTTATCTTAATCCACGCTTGAGCGAGCAGACGAGCTTTACCCAACCCCGGGATGAGATCGGACGACCCCTAACCAGCACACTCGAGAGCTCGTACGAGACGACTCATCCTCCTCATCTGGAGCATCAAACCTCTATAACCGATCACACTTCACTCCTCCTATAGTATCACATACTTTTTCTGTCGTATAACCAGTTTTCTAGCAACCAGCAGATCAGACTGTGCGATAGGCTATGGAAGCTTATGAGTCGGGAAATATTGGCACAAAGATCGAGGATTGCAAATAGGAAAATATTAGCACAACCAGACGTAGCATTCTAATTTTCGATAAATTTGACGAAATGTCAAGAAAACCAAAAATTCTGCTCGTGTGGCGAAATTTTGTTTCATGATCTCGAAATAATGATAATCGACGAATGTAGATTATAGAAATATATTGTTTTTTTTCGATTGCAAAAAATACGAAAATTCGAATTTAGTAGTGTGATCCTGTGAATAGAGAATTCTGTTTATTGACTTTCTGGCTTCGATTTCTCACATAATTTCTAAAATCATGCAAATTTTCATACGAATTTCATAGTATTGAGATTTTACTCGGTAATTGAACATTTCGAAGATTCTTTCCGCTTTCGGAGTTTTGAGCATAAAATTAGAAATCGACACCTGTAAGATCCGCGTGAGACAACAAAGACCGGGCAAAGTCACGTGCCAGTCAAGGGAAGTTCCGTGACGAAATACATCAGGGGAATAAATAAAAAACCGATCAGCCCGTGCCTCGTTGGGAAAAAAACTGCGGAATATCTTTAACCGAGCGTGCGAAACTCTCGCGCGACGAACCGAATGAATGTACCGGTCTCTTTGTTGGCGGGGATCGACGGTATATTCGAAGATCTCAGCAAGATTCGTTTCTCGAATGAAGCAATCGCAATCGACAGCAAAAATAGAGGTGCAAATGTAATTAGCGCATCGCTTCCACGTTTTTTTTTATCATTAAAAAAAGATCGCGATGTGAAAAAATTTGTTAGACAATTTGAAATTTTGATCGGAGGAAATTTTAATAAAATATTAAATAAAATAAAATATAAAAAATAAAATATAATAAAAGAATGGAAGGGTCTGATAAGTTTTAAGGCAAACGTGCCAAAAGCCCCCAAAACCCCGAAAAGCGCGTTTAACACGCAAAAAAAAACACATATCTTCCAATATTCCGCCACCAACGTTCGCGGTAGAATCGGAGAAAAAATAAACTTTTTTTACTGAGTTTCTCTGAGACTAAGTAAAACAAAGGCTCGTCGTTGTCGTCCGAAAGCAGTATCAGTGACCGTGAAACAAGAAAGCCAAACGGCCAAACGGGCTTTGACTTTCATTCTACCTACGCATCTGGGTATATCTCTCGCCACGATAAACGGACGCCAACGCGAGGCATAACGCTAACGGGGAGTGCAACGAAAAAAAAGGACCATAGTCAGGATGACGTTGCGATCCAAACCCTTCACGACCACCAGCCGTGTTCACAACTGACTATTTATCTTGTTACATCCAAGTTATTCAATTCTAAGCGGAAGATGAATGAAGGTTCGTGCAATTTCGGCGATGCTTTCGAGTGCTCTGGTCGCACTACTTGTTGTACATATGTAGGTACAAGTAAACGAGTATCCGGTGCTTGACGACCACTAAAACACCATAACTCGAGGAAATGAATCAATAATTCAGAGTTCGAAGAACGAACGTGTGCTAAAATTATCGTGAGCGATTCTGGATTGCAGTACGATGTGCAAACCAATTATCGGGGGCCATATGTGGTCATTACAGCGAAAAGGCAATGGCTGCTCCAAAATTCTAAGCTTCCCGATAAAAATATCGTTGATGCTTCGGACAAATAAGGTACGTGTAATAACCAATAGTTCAATAATAGTCTAACAGAAGTTCAAAAATACTCTCGTATACGTGTCCAATAGACATTTCAATGATACGATTTTAATGATTAACGCATCGTCTCAGCTTCAATATAAAAGCGATCAATGGCCATCAAAAACTGTACGACAGTGAATCGGAGTAGAAACGTAGAAGCGGAAATGCGTGAAAGGTCGCCGTGGTGGATGACATTAGCCAGAACCGGAAGGTGCGTCAGGACGAAGTGGCCGGACATTAGGAAAGGCAGGAAAAACAGTCACCCGCCGCGAAATGTTTGATCAGAACAGCGCTAATGTAATATTGTTTGTCGAGCGAGTGTCGTGTCATTCAAGCGCCACGTGAAACCCAATATTCCGAACGACGGACTTAATATTTTTTTTTATCGTACAAACTGAATATTCAGAAATTTTCACGAGAAATTATTTATAAAATATAAATTGTGTGAAAAGAAAAACTCATTGTAAACTCGGATTTGACGATCGGGAAATCTATCAATAATACGTATGTATTAATCTTTTTTTTCGTATTCTCGTTAATCTTTCGATATTGTAATTATTTTCTCGGATAATAATGAAATTATTAAAAAAAAGGTCGTATCCACAGGAATAATGATGCAGTCGCATCGTAATCTTTGTCGAATGCAACCAAAGTTTATTATCGACGCGCGCTGGTAGTGCACGCGGAGAATTGCGTGACCGATGTCTGCGCTGCGTAAAGCTTTCCCTTCTTCACCGTTTTGTTTTTGTATCAGCGAGACTAGCTGCTGCTGTTGCTGCTGCTTTTTCTGTTGCACCCATCTCCCCCACGTTCCGTGACGAGCACACGGTAATCCGGTTACCGAACGTCTCAACAGCTATCGTCAATTTATTACTATTTATTACACGTCGATGATAAATTAGCTCTGGACGCTATAACACACTGATAGAAACTCAGTCGATAGCATGTGATATCCAGATAAAAGGACAAACTTTGAAAATTTTAAAAGATATACCTATTTTTATATCGATTTATCGAGACGAATCGATATAAATTACGTAATCAATAAAATTAGAAAAAGTTCAATAATAATCAGCTGATAATGAAATGAATAAATAAACATTACTTGTGAATAATTATAATAAATGTCATATTTTAATTGTAATATTAAAATTTCTCATAAAAGAAGTATTGTTGCGATATAAAAAAAAAAAACAATTTTTTGAGATTTCAGGCGCAAAACACATTTCCGAAATTCGTTTTGAATTTTTTAAAATCAAATACCCGGAGAATTCGCAATTTGGGTACTAATTGCTCATCAATTTTTTAAAGCTTCATACGTGCGAAAATTAAAAAAGTACGAAAGGCCATTTTTTCATTGACGAAATTTCGCGAATAAAGGCTAATAGAGAAGAAAGCCTTGCGGAAATCGTCATATTTTTAGGATATTTTTATAAGAAATCTAACAATGCAATAATGAGCCAATTGGAATGATAAAGAGGGCATTGACCGTAGCCATGAGATAAACCTCCTTCCACGGATGAAAATTAGATTCCATAGTATTTTAATCCGTGTTTCGCTGCCGGTAGATAATCGATTGGTCACGACGAGAGGGAGAGACCCCGGCGCGGTAGCCCGCCCACACAGTCTCGTCGACAAACTACAAGGAGAAGAACAACTCTTTTATCTACTGTAATACGTCGGTCACTAGTTTGACCGGCACTTCGACATCTATCGGCAAAAGAAACTCGTCAAAGGTTCTGTGGTAACTAAATTAATGAATTTCGAGAAACGAATAAAAGTTTAATTTAACTTATGCCTATTATTTCGTTTCTAATTAACTAACTTTTTGTACGAAAATTAAAATTATTGTAAAATAATAATAGTTAATTAAATTCTTATAATTACGGAAAAACCGACATATATATGAATGGATTTAGTTCTCGTATGAAAATATGAATTGGTAGCGAAGAGAATTGATAGAAATAATACGATTGCGTTCTTGACGAAGTGTCGGAAGAATTATTTTCTAAAATTCCGAATCGGTATTTTTAGCGAAAAAACATATCGCACTTTGAAAATGTGATTTTCAATTTTCGAGAAAAAATGAAAAATAATTAATTATCGACGTGAATCCCGAAGTAAAATTACAAAATTGTAGCGTTCAGCTCGATGTTAAATTCCCATTTCGTTTCGTTAACCTGATAGTTCTCACGGAGCGTTAGGTATCCAAGTAGCCGGAATCACGCCGTCGGCAGGGATTGATTGGAAATTAGAACGATTGAATACTGAGAAACGAACGTGACGCACCGATGAGCCCATCCCCGATAGCTCTGCTCGCTCCACTTTGACTCTCGTGTTTCTTTTCTCCTTCTATACTTACTTTCCGCGTCCCCAACTCGTGTCGCCTCTGTATACATTCTCATCTTCGAAGCTTCAAGGCGAAACCGTTCTTTAACGCATCACCAAGTTCACGGTATTATCCGAGACATACAAATGCCCCGTAACAGCTTCTCAGTGCATTAAGTAATTACAGAAAATTATTTTAAAAAATATTAAATTTCCCTGCCGCTTAACTATCGATAAAGAGACACCAACCAATCCGAACGAATCTAATCTTTTCGTTCGTCTTTGAAATAAAAAATTATGTCTATATGTCAATAAAGTATCTGCAAGTCTTGCATTTTTTTTATTCTTTATTATCACGGTCGTGAAATAATTTCCATACATAAAATATTAAAAATCCGGAGTATCTGGACAACCGATCGATCAATGGAGGAAAAAGAATTGAAAATACGAGAGACGAAAAAGTATTAGACTCATAATTTTTCGTTATGTACGAAAGTTATGGAAAAATCAATTGTCCCATCGATGTATCTGAAACCCGTAAAATAAACACTCCACATCCCGAGATCTGCTCTCCCGATAACCACCCTCCTCCCCCCTCCTGTGAACGATGAATCTTTCCCAGTCGCGAAGAAAGAGACTCTTCTCTTTATACAATATATTTTTTTTTGTTTTCATTATCTATCTTTCTCACTGTACTTTGTACTCTTTATCGTCTCATCCTTGGTCCCGTGCTGGTACCCAGGATTACCGAGTCGTTAGACATCGTGGTTACGTAGTTGGTGTATGCTATCTATACGGGAACCACGGTGGTCTCTCTTCCTACCTGCAATCCAGGTGGGTAGGGCTCGTCCGTTCCCTCGCTTGATTCTCTCTCTCTCTCTCACTCTCCGGCGCTCGCGGATGGCAACTAATTAAATCATGGAAAAGACGACGGTCCAGCGTGCGTCCCACAGTTCGTTTTTTTTTTCTTACGAAATTAATAAACCGGAACCACCAGTGGATCTCAATTGACCTCGAGCTCAAGGAATATATAACATTTTCTGCAGTCTTTTATGCGCCGAGAAAAAAAAAAGAATCGCGTCAATTTACCAAGTAAATGGGGTGGCAAAATAAACTATACAGCTGATCGAACAGAATAATGATTATAGAGAATTAAAATTAAAAAAAAAAAACTCACTTGAGTCACCATTCAGTCGATCGTTTAATATGTTTAAGCGATTTTTTTTCTTTGCATAGATGAGATACAATAATAAAATTTCTATCCAATTAAAATTTTTTTTTTCAACGACCATTTCGGACAATCTCTCAGCCACTGCATTTCTGACAAAATCAATGGAATCGACAAAAAAAATAATTTAATATTATTGAGAGGTCCGATAAATAAAATAAAATGACTGGTCGAGAGACTGAGTACATTTTTTTTTCTACATATCCAGAGCAATCGGTGTGAGAGTTTCCATTCGCGAATTGCGTATTCTCGTTATAGATGATCGGTGATGGAAAAAAAAGACTACAGGGGTCGAAACGAGTTTATCCGCGGGTTGGGAAGCAAAAGTGTGTATATCGTCTGAGAGCGTCGGACAGAGAGCGATACAGTCGAAAGGGCAGTGTATCCCCTTCGCATAGCACTGGGATCCGCGATGGGAATAAAATGTGAAACTGTAAATTGTGCGTGGGAATAATCGGTCCCCGGACGATCGTATGGAACGGTGGTCGCCGCGGATAGCCGCGGGGGTGTGTATGTCTCACTCTCCATCGTTGGAAACACGAGGATTTAAATGCGCAGCCAACCGAAAGAAGAAAAAAGGGAAGCAAGACGAGATGGGGGTTTCGGTGTATTACGGTTTTGCGCTCTTGCGGAGGATCGCTTGGAAATTTGTTATGTTATGTCGGACTATCACTCCCCAGTGAATATGAAGAAAGAATTGATCGAGCTTTCGCTTCGAAGGGTGGACGTCAATGGATAAGGGAAGGAAAAAAAAGCTTTTTCTAGGGAAAATATAAAAAAAAAATGCCTCGACGAGTTCGTAGCCAACGCGCGATAGTAAAACGGACTCTTGACGAAGAGTGGTGTGAAAGAAAAGGTGACCAAGGGGGAGACTGTGAACACGGTGCCAGGAATATAAAGCATTGGATAAAAGACATGACGACGAGCTGCACATATGCGACTCATAAAAGCTCTTTCGAAAAGCTTCAAACATATATATAACGCACCCTCGGCAATGGTGTCGTCACTAGTGAAAGTTCACTTAAAAAAAAACTACTAAATTTATTTATTTTGCATATATAAAAAATCGGTATATAAAAAATTGTAATCGATCTTTTACCGTTAACAGTTTAATTCAATTTTACTGCAAAAGTTCGTTAATTTTTCATCTCTATTGTAAGTTAAATACATATAGTACCTATATATGCATAACAACTTAACATTTTTTTTGCAATGTCGTCGTCGACGTGTAAAATAAACTGTATTTTTACAGTGTCTCAGACATTTTTAATACTTCATTATTCATTTTCTTTTTTTTTATTTATTTTATTTTTTTTTTTAAGGATAGTGGACACAGGAACCCTTATAGATAAAAAAAGTTTCGCCTGTTTATTGCTTCGACCTAAACTAATACGTAAGACAGATTAACTGGAATGAGGATAAAAAAAAGAAGCAATTTCGATCATTTACGCGACTCGCAATACGACGAAATTTTTTTCTCATCATAATGGCCATAACAATGAGAATATTCCGCATCCCTTATACGTTATACTCGGTAGGACTTTTTTTGTCTCACCCCTATGTCGATATCGTCGAATATTAAGAAATAGCTCGACGGGTATTCCCGTATTTGCGGACAGAAATGAGCCATTCGTCTGGTATCCCTGGGAATGAGGCACTGTCTATGCATAGCACGCCACGCGAACCCCCGGCACACACATCCTCGACCGCAACCTATAAATAATATTCTTCGACCTCACTGCTTTCATCGCCTGTCCGGCACTCCTTCGCTCTTCTTCCTTCTTTCATTCCTCCATTTATCCTTCTCTCCGTTTCTCTCGGCCACTGTGCGATGCCGCCAGGGCTCACCAGACGGCAGCAGAGAAACTGAGCTTGAAATCCTGGCTCACCATATTTATTACCGAGGCGTGATCTCACGTGCTTTCACAAAACTTTCGGTAGTGAAATTGTACTTTTGGGAATAATATCCGAAAGTCTGACCAACTGCGTTCAATCGTCAAAAATTTATCGATCTTTTTTTTTTACCACTTTTGAAAATTCTTACGAAAATGCGTGCATTTGGATCGACCAATCGATGAAATAGCTATGAAATTCGATAAACTGCATATGTTTTTGCGTGATCTATCGTGAACTTGTTTATTCACCGCGGAAAACACGAGATCATCGAGTGTTTTTTTTAATTTATAAATAAGGTACGCATGGCGTTGAGACGCAAATATAAGCGAGACGAGACGCGGGGAAAGGAAGTGCGAGGTCAGAAATCGTTTATCGACGAACGACTTCCGGTCGAATCGGGTGGTCACGCTGTTGCGGCGACGGATTTTTATCTGGTAATAGCGGAAAAAAGTCCAGTGATCACGAGCCAACAGCGCCAGCAGCACGCGCTCAAGTCAGAAGAAATAGCCGAAAGAACCTGCGAAAGAAGGGAACACGTACGCAGGTCACACGAGTGTGCCAACGAACTCGCGACGAATATCGGCTCGTGCCGTCTCTCGTCTGTACCGCGTTCGATTTTCATTGCTCGGTCATTATTGCGATCGTTTATTTTTATTTTCACTCAAACACGCCGATGAAACTCTGCTGCGAGTTTCATTCACGATTCTCAGACCGTAGTCGGGGACACGAATACGAAGTTAGCGTTCCAAAATTACTCATAATTTGTTCTCGAATAGGCAAGGAATGTGATAATTGTCGATTGATAGTGCGCGCGATGTAACGTATATGGTATTTTATTGTGTTTACCAATCCCGCAGAGATCGAACATTATTGTTACCGTAATATGAAACGTCTCAGTCGGTAACAAAAACTGTAAGTTTTTTTCCCACGGATGCCAACGAAATTCGACAAAAACAAAAATTGCGCAGGATTTCGGACGATTTCAGTAATGAATTGTAAAAATTTTATTATGAACAGAGCTGATCGTCACCCTTTAAAAAAATAAAAAAATAACCGTAATAGTTGCCGACCGAATGTCGACTGTATGGTCAGGTTAACGACTCTTTGATTTGCCTTCACGACAGGAAAGTAGAAAGGAGGAGAAAGGGACACTACTTCGATTTTCTGAAGTCTCAGAGGAATTACCGACGATCAGATTCCGAACTGATCGTCAATTTCTACCTGTCAGAAGGGGGGGGGGGGAGGGGGGGGGGTGGAGGACATTGACCCGCGGGTTATTTTAGCGCCAAGGGGATTACAAATCTTGAAACAAAAAAGTACATGTCAATCGCGACTGGGAATGAGGAAAAACATAAAAAGTCGGAAGGAGAATCGTAGTATTCTTGAAAAAATAAATAAAAAATTGGTATAAAACAATGACTAACCCCAAGCATCGCAACTCGTGATTTTCTCATCATATTCGTTATCGATCTGTACCTTTGTCGTGACACCCCATTAGACAAAATTAGAGACACTACTTGAAAGACTAATACTTGTATTGTACATTTTCCGCGATTATTTTTTTGACGTCATGTGAAGGCCTCGCGGCATGTTTCTGGATGTCCGTCAATTTTTTTTCTATTATATTGTAGCACCCCTTCTCATTGGTGCATTTTTTACGTAAAACTTCAAAGGGTTGAAAGATGTAAAAAAAATATAGGAACATATCCCGTCAGTAACGACGCATTAGTCTTGCAAATTCGAGAGACAGATATTCGATGAATTTGACTTAAGCTTTTAGGGCTGAAGGGGATCGATGCCTTGTTCTCTCGTCCCTCGAATCTTAGAAGCGTTTACAAAGCGATTAGATGTCTTTTGTGTCTGTGCGCAGAGAAACAGTATAGTGTGGATGACGCAGAAGAAGGTGATAGCCGCGAAAAAAAAAGTACAGGGATGGAAGTGGAATGGTTGTCTCTCTTTCCCCTCACATCCTCACTTTGGATCCGCTCGGGAGACCGTGTTTCTTGTCGGTGTAGCGTCGCTCGGCGTGGCGACAAAAATAGCGTATGATTGAGTGAGCGCCGCGAGGGATTTTCTGCCAGAGGAATAGAACGCCACGCTGCCGCGCTTGGTTCGCGACGGTCCCGGGGAGAGGAGGGTCCGGAAGACCCCGGACGCCGAGACCAAGGAGGGTGGACGACATTTAGCTACGGAGAAAATACTACCCCACGGCGCGCCTCACGGGACCGAAACATCGACGTCGAAAACGCGATCCTGTCAAATGATCCATCAGCCCTTTTTCTCATTCCTTTTGTTTTATATCTTCGCCCAAGAATACGCCCAAACCTTCTTATCTATACCCAAATGTATTAAAAAAAATTCTTCTATTTCCCTCGAAGTAATTTTTTTATTTTTCACGTACGATTAATTCAATTGTTTTCAAATGGATTTTTCATGTATGTATTTATAAAAAAAAAAAAATATCGTGAAACAAAAATCGATTTTTACCATCTCAACGATTTCATTCGCTACCCCTTTTTCCTTGTCAATCGAATTTAGTTTCCTAAAATTGTGAAAGTAAACGATTTCACGGTCCTTTTTTTGTATATTTGATTTTCATTCGTTTACCTTGTCTTCAAGTTTCTTTTATTCAACGAAAACAACGAGAGCGTTTATCTTTGTACGTTATTTCTTCGCTTTGGTATAGAAAAGCTGTATCGTTGGTTGGAATCTGGTCGCCGGGGGTCTGTGTGCCGAAGTCACCGCTTTCCTATTTGAGGAAAACGAAATCATCGATATTGAGGGGAGGGCTCGATCAAGTAGACGTAACCTCGGCCATCGTCTTTCCACCCCCTATAGACGATTTGAACCGTTGGATAGAACGAAGAGGAATAGCGGTGGGTAAAGTAGTGGTGGTTGAGGTTCGGGTTTATCGGACTGGTCTTTCCGTCGTGTGAGCCACGAACGCAAGTGCTATCGTATCGATATGACGTCTGAGGGTCGACTAAAGTAAAATCATTAGTAATGCGATTGTATCCCAGGCACCCTTGTCTTTTGTCTCATTCGAGGCGTCTATATACCTACCCCATCGCTTTTCACCCCCTGATACCGATATTTCAATTATTTTATTCGTCACTTATAAAGTTTTTCCCGCTAAAAAATCGCGTGGATTTATCAACTTTTCACTACATGTACCTTCGACTACTATGAATTATTCCTATTGGAGCTTTCATCGGTGTCGTAACAAATTTTTGTATTACGAAAAAGTTGGTGATTCGCAATTTTCAACATTTCGCTTAATTCTAAATAAAAACAACTATGTTTACCTAAATTCCATCAAAAAGTTGAAGTATAAGTTGAAGTTGAAGTTACTGTTGTAAATTACCAGAAACTGCAGTAATTACGCAAAATGGGTCGTTAAAAAAAATTTCTCGTTGTTCTAGGATTATATCGAATTTATATTTCCTCCCGTTGATCACGAATTCGCTTGTCCTGCTGACATAGTGTAGTATGCAAAAGTCCGCGCGGCAAAGGTTTTTTTTTTTTTTCGTTTCGATAATTAATTATTATAAAAGAAGATCCCTGTTCGGATCACAATAGCGAACAAAATATATGCTCGGAGGTAGACGAAGGTATGGGCACAGAGAGAGTATTATGGACGAACCCATTCCTTCGGTACGTGGCAGCGTCTCCTGCTGGGTGGTAAAGTGTTCCTCGAGAAACTACGAGCTTTAAGAGGAAAAGGAAGATGTGCAATACGAGAGGAGGCTGCGGGGAGAGATGCTGAAGAGGAAGAAGAAGAAGCAGAAGAAACAGCGCAAAGAAGATACGATGGCCATTTGATATGTTGTTGGGATATATAATATAGATACGTATAGAAACCCCGACGTATGGTATATCGATGTATATATATCGATACCTCGAGCGGATATGATGGTAGCTACCCAGATACGGCTGCTGCGCCACTACCAGGGGCAACACAGCACACCAATCCAATATACACAGGTATCTCCTCCATACCTTATATCTCATACTTCCTATACACGCGGAGTGGGGAAAACGATATAGGAAATACACGGATTCTGCTACGGACGTCTGTTATGCGATAAGATACGAAGCGTCTAGTCAGAATCTCTTCCACAGTTTGCGGAAATTCGGCTTCGCTCTTCCTTTTCCTTTATTCACCATTGGTACCAGACTTACGATATAGCATTCTCCGCTATCCACGAAAATCCTTTATCCGAGCATCGGACGAACAAATTTCAAGTGCTGCTTTCCCAAGAAGAATAAAATGTCGATTCACTGCTAACGAGAACTTTGAGTTTGTCGTTCAGCAAACGTTAAACAAAACGAATGCCGGCGGAATGCGTAAATAAAAAAATTGTAAGTGTGATTTCTACATTACTTCCTCACTGTTTAGACTTTTCTTCAAGGATTCAAAACACAATGACGCACTGTGTGTAACGTATTTTACGTCGCTTTTTCACGGGTTTGATTCAATTATTTTCAAACTGCAACGTTAATGCATGTAAAGGTTTACAAATTACTTGAAAATAACATTATTTTTTCTGAGAAAAATTGAAGCATTAACTTGAAATACACTAAACAAATTTTCATCTTATTAATATCACAGACGGGTGTGGAGGACCCGATATTCAGATACTTTGCCGAAAAAGATTATTTTTAAGTTTGAGAAAACAACGGACTGTGTGTTTTGATGAACGCAGAAAAAAAATTGATAATTTGATTAAAATTAAATAAATATCTGAAAACAAAAAATTCGAATTCGGACTTTACTTTAAAAAAATATATATATAACCATTAACAAAATGCCATGAGTCGACGAGTATCGATACCGCAAGCAGCCATCAGATCAGACACATTTAGAAGAAAAAAAAAGGTAAAGGATCAGGATATCCCGAGGATCGTCGCGAGTTGGAAAGAAAAATCGAGAGGATCGGTATCGCGACGATAGAGAAGAGTCCCAGCTACGGAAACGAAACAGCAATCAATAAAGACGAAGTTAGGAGAGCCGTTCGTTGGATTCCTTCAATCAAATTGGGAACATCAAAGCATCGAGAATGGGGCTGCGGGTGTGGAGTGGGAGGGGGCGGGGGGTGGAGGAAGTAGACGAGACGGAGTTTGCGGATGAAGAAACCGAGGGAAGGTCATACCTATAGCGAACGTTGGGGCCAAAAGGTATAAACGTGAGAAAGAGAAGGAAGAAAGTGGTACCCTCGACATTCCTCGGGGGTAGAAAACCGGGAATTAGCCTCTCTATCCTTCGAGACGCTCGAACCCTCCAGACAAAGAACAAGAAGTCAACCCCTCGCGAATCTTCTCCGCGTCTCCCAAGAGCTATGTAACGCGCGCGGGGACAGTTCTGCGACAACTGCAAAGATCTTCGTGGTACGATGTGTCCAGCGAGTATAAGAACAGAGAGCTTCTCTTAGACTCCGAGCCCATTGTTCGGTGAACGAAAACACTCATGCAAAGGCTAATTAACGTTTCTGTCAAAGACATATAATTGTTATTTTTCCTGAAAATATTAACAGAGTATTTTGTTTCTTTTTTTAACCCGCCAACACGATCGATATATCGAATGACCATTTAGATCGTTTTTCGAAGAATTTAATTATTACAGTATTTCTATTTATGCGGCAGTGGATATAAAATAATTTTTCTCCCATAATTCAAAATTATTGATTCGTCTACATTTATATTGCAAACATAAATTACGAAAAAAAAAAAAAATTCATTCTGAAATCAGAGTTACGCTAAAATCGATAATTTTCGTTTACTTAGGACAGTCAATCGTTATCAAGAAAGTCTTACATAGCGGCTTGTTATCATTGAAGCATCTCTGTCAATCCGCAGTCGGTAATAAAAACTGAAATTGATTTTCTTGCCATTCAAACTTTTTCTGATCTTCTAATCTGTAAATTTTTTTTTCCGCACAATTACCGATCCATACTGATTTTTCTGTTCGCAAACCACATCCGATCAAAGAACCCCGCGAAAGAGCTTCCAAAGTCAGTATTTAAGAAAGCGTGTTGAAGAATACAATAGTTTACAATGAACAAATATAAAGAAAGGAAATTCTGCATCAAATTGCAATTTATAAAATGTCGGTCGCGATCTCTTTGCATCAATGTTTTTTTAATGTACACAACACATTTTAAGATCCAAGATTTTTATCTTCGAGATTCTCGCAAATTATATATATATATATATGTATTTACTTGTAATAATAAGTACAGTGGGAATGGAGAATAGTGTAATTAGTTATGAAAAAAAAAACTATCTCGGTCTGTTTGATCCGCTACTGCCCGGTTGATAATGCCGTAAAACTTAACTCTAACGCACCAACAACCAGCCCCAGGCGTATGCCTCTGCTCGGTGCGTATGAAATAGTCACGAGACAGTCGTTACTCTCTCACAGAGGCTTCTGTAGCCTCTGAAGCCGCTCTGACGTTTGCGTGAGTTATGTGGTGCGTGATATGGCATTCATGATTTATTTATTTATTTATATGCATAAATATATGTATTGCAACTGATGCGAACGCGGTACATCTTTTTTATAGTTGTTCCGTACTAATCTTGTAGCCATTCGTATAATAAAAAGGACCTAACAATTTGTTTTTTTGAACAAATTCCCTATTTTTTTAATGCAGTTCGGCTGCATTTTTCCTTCCGACGACATTGATGCTCGATTTATTTTGGAATCAATTCATTATTTCGATAACTAATTAGAATAGAGTAATTCTAATAACATCGGTTTTTTTTTCGACTTAAACAGGTTTTTTCATTTTCGATGTATCGAATTGATGCCGTTTTTTAAGAATATTTATTTTAGTGCCATTGCACACTTTGACGAACGTGTTGTTTTTATTCTATTGCTGTCGATTGCACTACACATGACTCAAAGACGAAGGTGATACCTCGACTAAGACAGATACGCAAAAATAGTATCGTCTTTTTTGAAATAAATTTTCTCAAAGTAAATATAATCGCGAATAAAGAATGAAAAAATATTACTTTCCAACATACAGACGCGTAATATGTTATGTTTAATAAAAGAAAAAATAATAATATAATAGCTCGTTGAGGGAAAAAAAACCATTTTTATCATTGCGATAAAAGTATCAAATTAATTAACACATTGCTACGATTCTAATGATAAAGAAAAAAAATATTTCATACATTGTATGCATCATTAAGAGAAAGAGAAAATGCCAATTAGCCGTCTCGCAGAAACGGAAACGAGTCAGCGATGAAACGAGTAAACAGAGCGTCGGGCACGCACGTTAGTCCGGATACTCACGGATTGTTCGTTCGGTCGTTTGGATACGATGCGAGAGGAGAGGGTTCGGGGTTTGAGATTTGACGCGTAGACAATGGCCGTTTCCACGGTGGGGTTGAAGTAGCCGTTCTAAGGGATGAAGAAGTGTTCACCCCTCCATCCCCGAGGTGGAAGTGAGAACGAGAGATTGAAGTAAGAAAGAAAAGAGCGACGCGCAAGCGCTGCAGAGGAAAGTGGCGGCATAAGCATCGCGCTTGGCGAGTGGAAAGCCCAGTCTCCGGGGGGGTCGGTGGGGTGGAGGAAAGGGATGGAAGAGAGTGGAGAAAGAAAGAGTAAAGTACGAACTCAAAAGATCCGAGAAAGATGGACACATCGAAAAAGGGAGAGCAGAAAATGCAGAGAGTGGGGGATGTAAATGCCCCCGTGATGTATCGGATCGATGCGGCAGCATCCAGACATCCCCGCCTACTACTACGCGAACTAAAAACGTACTCCTTATTACCGTGAATGAATGACTGTTGCATTTACGAATTTTTCCCATTTTTAGCCAATTAATTTTTAACACCAATGCGATAAATGCAATAAATGCAATGAAATTATAGACTTAATTAAATAAAGTATTGCATTTTTAATCCGAAAATCCGAAGGTACAACGAGACAAACAGCTCGTTTTTAAAAACGAAAAGGATAATTACGATCCTGGCGGTCAGTATTTACTTCGACGATAAATGTGTCCTTGCAGCACACATTTTATTAAATTCATTAAGCGGAAATCAGCAACCGGTACGAGAAAACCGTGACAAGAATGTCGTGAATGTTTCCGTTGAGAAAAACTGCAAGCGGCTGTCCATGTTGAAGAATGAACCGCATATTAAAAAAGTACATATGCGCATTTTTTTTACATCCCAAAAATGAGCGGAAAATTATAAATAAACCACCAACTATTCCTTCTTTTCCCTTAAAATATGTTATCTTTCCGAGATCGGGAGAAAAAATGGTAACTTTGTACGTCATGTTAATTTACTAGATAAATATAGTCGAGAATAAAAAAAATGTACGATTTCTTATGATAGAAAAAAATCTTTCAGTACTCCACTCGAAAGAATTAAAAGGAAACCTCTTGAAACCTCATCCTTTCTAAAGAATGATAGCGCTTTCGTTATAAAAACTTAAAATCAATATTCGCTGTCGCCTCAGGCGCGACAATCAAATTAAATCTTCGGAAAACTCCGCCTATACATGTACTCCGCCCACAGTAATTACTTTCAATAACTCTACCGCTGAGAGGGAAAAGGCCGCGATGTCAGGTCTAACATTTACGGGTAGGAGACATAAGACGTAGAAAAGAGAGTTGGTACAGTAGCGAAAGAGAAAAGCGTAGTTGTACGAGAGAGTGAGGAGAAAGCGCGACGAAGAGGAGTGCCAAGAATTGTTAAGGAAACTTTGAATTGCCGCACAGCAGGATTCTCTCGTTCCTTAGAGTTTTCCTGAATCGTAGTAACAGCAGCAGCGGGATAGTGCCAGTGCACACCGCACCTTGGACTACACTCAGCTAGCCTCACTGTACTGCGGAAAAAGCAGTGGATAGCGCTACCGCGAAACCACCAACGGTGCGGGCACCGGACGATATCCCGTTTGCTTGTATGCAACCACCCACTAGAACCCGCGCCACCCTGAGGAGGAGGTGGGGAGCGGGGTGGCGAGCAAGCAACTTTTTAGATAGATACATTTTCCGCTTACCAGCACCGGCGGGTTGTGTAGTAAAGTTACTCGCGGTATTGCGACAACGGAGGTTGGCTGACGGCCGTACGAGACGCGCCTTTCGACGACAACTACGACCGCCAGGCCAACGCCGCTATACTTTGGAGGAGGGAGGGGGGGGGGGGGGGGGAAGCAGAAGCTAAAGTAAAGTTTCGAAAGAAAACCCATGTGAAGAGAAGACGAAAGAGCGAAGGAAAGCCTACACGGAAATTCACGCTATAGCGGCGCTAAGAGGTTGCCGAATGAAAGGCAGAAGATATGTGCTATACGTAGCTAAAAGAGAGAACAGTCAAACGTTCATGTTCTATTAATGTACACGTGCGAGGTTTCGACACTCTCGATTTTTTTTGGATTTTTTTTTAAAGCCTCTGTCTATTAAACTCACTACGTAGCGAAGAAAAAACGCTCGAGAAAATAACGACTGGCGTACCAATTTTTTTCAATATTAATGGTGCAATAGCAACGCAAAATCAAAATTGGCTAATTAGACACGAATTTACTATTTTTTTAAACCATTAGACGAAGAAAAGAACGCTGGCTGAAATTTCTATTTTTTTACGAAATTCATTGTCCAATTGCATAGTTTTCCGAAATTTAAGTCACAACGTTTATCTTGTTTATTTACTTCTATGATGTTTACGAGGAAATTCGGAAATTGTTGTTTGTCGATGCTCTTCCTTCATTTAAGAATAAATGCTTTTTCTGAAGGCAACACGAAACAATAATTATTGCGGACCCTAATTTATGGTCAACCCTTGTTTAGCCCGGAGATTCTACCCTATGGTCAAAAGAAATTTGTTTGATGGCGATTGCTTATGCACGAACACGCGCTTCGAGAGAACCCCATGTGCTTTGCCTCCGTTAGATTGGCGGGGGTTTCGCATTCACGCAATCTCACAGTTACCCGCGCCACCCCTGGTGTCTGCGTAAATTGATGCACCTACTTGACGGAACAACACGCATATGTAGACACGCAAGTAGCGACACATAGTTCACGTACGCAACATTTATACGCGACGATTGAAAGTTAGTTTCGTAAATGTTTATTGAACATATGGTTAAGTAAGCGTAACTTTCAGTGCGAACTGCGCGATAAAAAGAGTACTTCGGTACTTTTAAAATGATGCGAAAAACTTCACGAAGCCGAATCCACAGCTACGCTAAACAACGAAAGGAAGTTCAAGACTTGTAGGATCGTAGAATCGTTAAATCAGGAAATGTGTGTCTTATCTTACGGAGAAATACAGAGCTTGTAGATCGCAGCTCGGTTTTTCGTTTGAACCGTTTGAACAGCCAAAGACAAGTTGATGACGAACGCGATTGTATACGAAATGTTTGACGCTCCGCTCCTTTGCCTCTTATACATGGTGTACGTGCCTAACGAGACTCCGCTGTATCAACTAACACGCTTCGCTCCAACGTTTGTACGTGATTTTGCGACAGAACGCTCAACGGCAAGCCATTAAAAATACCCGTAAGATGAACCGACGAATCAATTCTCCCAAATGATCAAACTATATCCACATATGTATGGCGATTCACGATTGGCGCCCAATAAAATCCATAAAACAAAATTTCTCTCATAGCCTAAAATGTCGTCTTTTTCGCATAATTTCATTTCAGTAAACCAGCCATAGGTCGAAATTGTTGGGTAAACGTTTTCATTTTTCCCTTTTTTTTTTCTTTCAGATGTCGATCAATTGGATTCCGGTCTCTCTTTCTCGTCTCAATGCAAACTGTGTAACGAACCGTCGGCGTGGTATTGTCGTTTTCTTTTTCTCTTCTATTTTCCTGTGTCGTTTCGTTTTGGTGGTCGTAGTATTCATCGTAAACGGATTTGGGCTCATTAACCACCCCTGGATACAGCCTGCGCGCACCCTCACGCGGAGCGTGCGCTTCTCCGGGCTTTCGAAGGCTTAGTTTTGTCGGCGCAGAATCAGTTTCACACGACTGTAACCTCTGTATATACATAGAAAGGTTCTTAGTTTTCGTAAAGGCAATCAGCTAGCTGACGCTGAATCGGTGAAGATTCTTAATCGGAAATACATGTATTCTTAGCTGCCTTCGGTCCGCGGCCACGTCGAATCCTTGAGAATTATTATTATCCAGACGGGTTCTCGTTCCCCTCGGAGAGACGCGAGTTGAATGCAAGTCGTCGATATTATTTGGCGAAAAAAAACGATATATTTTCTCGCGCGAAAACATCGATGGTTAAAGAAAGAATACGATATGTTGAAAGTAATATGGCCGCCGATATAATTTGTATGAAATAGAACTGTGGTTAAAAAAAATTGGAAAAAAATCATTCGAATCGTACCAGTGTGGTATAAGAAAGATCGAACCCTCGAAAGAGATCACGAAATTTTAAGCAAATTTATTTTAACATGGCAGCCAATGAGGACCAATTTAACGATCAAATTCGACGTTTTGAGCGCTTTTTTGTCAAAATTTAAAATCGCTCGAAAATTCTTGTCCATCTCATTTTCCACGTATTTGTTCGTGTTGAATACGAAATTGATGATAGATCTTGTCTAATTGAGACTCGGCAGCACTTTATACTAATAAAAAAAGAGCCTAAACGAAGGCCAAGCCTCGAAGGTTTAGTTCTCTCCATCTGCGCAAGAAGAATCTCTGTTCCAACCAATGAAATTCCTGAAACCGTGTCTATATTTTTATTTCAAAAAGTTTCAAGCGAAATGCCTATCACAGCTCTCTAACGTGCCAGCCAATGGTGGAATTATAGAAGGCCTCACCGTATTTGTTCTTTATCTTACAACCCCCTGAAGCCTGACGAACGGGAGAATAGTGGTTCGTCTTCAACGTCTGCGCAGTTGATAAACCTTTTTGCTGGGGTAGGAAGAACCAATCCCAGGACTCGGGAGGTATACGCATTTTTAATTCGAAAAAGGGTGATACAGAGGCAACCCCATTCGTGTTTCAAAGTACGAAGGGTTGTTGAATGCACGATAGGCCATTGGACGGAATTTCACCGGGAGAGTGAACTTTGTGGCATATGCGCAGGTCGTATGCAAAGCGAAGGGTACCCTCGCGTCCAATGAAGACGCTTTAAACTTTAGGGCGATCCGTTGAACCAACCCGTGCACATGGATAGGAGTCACCCTTATCGCGAGGGACCGGCTCTCTCGGGTGAGTTAAAAAAATGAAGCGTCTCGACCACCAATCACACAGCAGGTGGTCATAGTCTATGTAGGGGTGCTGCATCAGGACGAACGAGATAAATGTAGAAACTCCCCCTACATTTAGCATCGGAAGAAGATACATTTTTGAAACGCACTCTGGAGAATAAACGCTCGGTGTGTCATACCATTTTAGTAGAAAAATAGAACTATCCAATCACTCCGATTTCAATGAGGGACCAAAAAGTACTTCTTTGAATCTTTCTTATTTATAAAAAAATGTTCGAATTTCATCTGAAGCGGGCGATGAACTACGTAGAGAAACGAACCAAAATGGGGATTCCCAGTATCTTCAGAAATCATTATCCCCACTAAGCGGATCGTCGTCTAACAACCATCGTACGATACAAATAAAAATAAAATCTTAATTTAGAGAATGTAAACAATGTCATAGCGGTACCTGGAAGGGTAATTTCAGGAACGACAGAAATGAAAAAGAAACAAACATTCCTGATATTGTCTCGTAGCTTAAAAAGACTCGTAACTGTTGTTTTCAAAAAGTAGACGTACTTCACCATCGAAGATCGATCAATTCCCGAAATCCATTTGCAACATTTCTTAACCACAACATTTTTGGAATACGGACTATTTTTTTATTTAATGAAGTTCTTTTTTCTTTCTCAATAAAAATAAAGCTTTGTATAGAACGTGTTCCTTCAAGCGGCACACGCTTGAAGGAGAAGTCGTTAAGCGCAGTGGGGAGTAAGCAGCGAAGTAGTGACGTTAGATGTAGAGGCAATACATACATAGTGTATAAACGGAATGAAAGAAGAGAAAACACGGTGAAAGTTGTGATAGTAGTAGTGCCCACCCAGCCATGTTGCTGAGGGGTGGTAGTTGGCGTCCATTTCGTTTCTTCTTTTAATCTTGCTATCCCGCGAACGGGCAGCCAGGCGTTAATTCAGCGGCATTGATTGCCACACGAATCTCCCCCACAACGCGAGCCCTGGCGGTCCAAGCAACCCCGCTACTAGCTGCGTCTCTTTACTCTCGTTCTACCTCCCCTCGGTCTTTTCAACCCTTCGTTCGTTCGTACTAAGGCTATTCCCGGCAGTCCAACAGCGCTAAGAACCATTGCAAACTGATGCAATTTTTTCTTTTTAACGAAACAAACAATTTTTTGTCACCTTCCTTAAGGTGCGGTGACAGAGCTCAGTCGGTAATAAAATGTGCAGCGAATTTGTTTTAGCGCTTTAGAATATTTCCAATCGAAAAGAAATTTTCAGCTGATGAGATATGCGCATCTGGTAGCAAACTGCTACTGACCGGAAATGAAAACACACCCTTGAAATAAAAGTTCATTACAAGTTTATTTACCGACCCCGGTAAGGCACGGACGAATTTTCCGGTTGGCTTAATTATTCAAGAAAATCGCTCCCCGGTCGGAATAAGTGTTTCGCAAGGCTTTGTTGTCCTGGCAACGTGAATCTTGTCCTTAATAACGATTCGATTCGTTATCCCATGGTGAGTTTACGACGAGGAGAAAACGTCGATGGTACGGCAATGCAGAGTGTCGCACCCTACAGTATTCGCGTTCAATGCAAACGATCGAGATAAATGGCTATGGGGATGTGGCCGCGCGAGATGAGTGGACGGATCTGGTGGGGTTTGCGAGTGAGAACACCAGCAGTACGACGACATCTGCTATAGAGGTGGGAGTCGAGAAGGAGAAAAAGAGAGACCGAGAAAGTGTAGGAATAAAAGCAAAGGACGCCGAATGGGTGAGGGCAGTACTCGAGTGCGGGGGGGTCAATCTATAATAAAGCCGGTGCTATCTCGAGCAGCTAGCGCGAGCGAACGTCCAGCAGGGGGACCATAAAAAAAAAGGAGGGCGGGCTGCTTAAGAACGGATTATGAGGGTAAAATCGTACGAGCGATAGTACAGACGTCGATATATGTATGCATGTGTATGGTGGCATCTGTAGATACGACCCGCAGGGTGTGTACACGAGCTCTATTCGTGATCCTTCTGACACTCACTCGAAGCTCTTCGTTTTATTCTTCGAAATTTACGAGTCGAAGTAGGAGAAAAATGTGATCAACTTTACAGCATTTTAGCTTTAAAAAAACCATTGCCTTGTTTAGCAAACGCTTATTTAGCAGACGCTTTTTTACGCAGATTCTTGCTACTGTTTGATGATAGGAAAATCATAGAATTATGGAATTGGAGATTCATGGAATCGCAGAAACTATACCTTCGCATCAAATTATTTTTAACTTGATCCGCCACTAAAGAGATTCATATTTTTTGACCTCAAAAGCAGATCTTTCGCTGAAAGAAAGTCGCGAAAGTTTGATGATCGTCGTCATAATTCACGAGCTTAAGATTTCATTAGTAAGTGTCAAAAATTGTCATCGAGATTTCGATATCGAGTTTTCCTCGTCGAAACGAGACTATAAGAATTAGGTGTACCAACGGATCTGGACTGACAGGGGACCGAAATCGCATTCCCGGACTCGTAGGTTCGCAGATTGCTGGTGGCTGCTGATAACGCGTGCTGCTCACTGGTCTGCCTGTCGGTTGTTATGTTCTTTTCCTTCGTTGGGGAGACTCGAGTTTTTTTCCCGAGTCAAAGGGTGGGGACTGAGAGCGCGGGGAGACAGTTTAATTAAAAGAAACCTCGTTTGTCGGTGAAACTTGGCCAGCGAAGTCGACGCCATTGAGGTTCCTTTTATGACAAACTCAGGACTCTCTTTTGACTCTGCTACATCTGCGCTTGCGAGATACGTCTAAACGATTCGTTATTAAGTAATCCCTTCTTTTGTGTGTCATGTCGAGAACTTTTTTTCGATGTCTTATCATCAATTTTTATCGGCAATTGGTTCCGATTTCATGTTTTAACTATATTAGTCTCGTTTTAACGTCAGTTGTTCTGTCTGCAAGAATGATATGCGTAATATAGTTGTAATCAATTTTCTTCCGAATGTCGATACGAAATTACGCTTTTCGCCGACGCGATCAATATTTTCAGCATAATATTTATCCATATTTCGTTAATATTAAAACCATTCAAAGTATCGTACACCCGCTGCTTACTTCATTACAATCAAAGATCGGAATTCAAGCATTAGATTTCGATCGCAAAAAAAAAAAACAAATCTAAAACTATTGAATACGCGTCGAAAAAGTACAATTTACTTTTCCCTTCATCGTTCTCGAATTCCTCGCGAGGCCTGAAGATAAGTAATTCGTGTGTTAAAACCACCGACATTGGGAATTCGCGATCGAATGCGTTTGATCGTTCACGCACCCGACCGTCATTATTCCAAACGATTGGCCACATTCGTCAGTGATTGGTAATACGATGCAATTCTCGAATCGTGAGTCCCACGGCCCACAATACTCCCGGAATAAAAAAAAATGTCACTGATTTTGCGGAGAAAATGATGAAAAACGTTCTCTTGAATTACGAAATAAACTGCGTCTTATTCGCATTCAATGTAATTTCGATTATTACTGTTATACAGTTCATACGGGTAGTTTTCTCGGCAGAACACAGAGAGCTCCCGCGTCTATATTCCATCGTTTCGAACGTTTCTTGGCGATGCTTAATAACAGCGAATGAGGTGAAAAGGGGGAGGAAGGGGAGGCTGGGAATCGGAGCAAACAATACAAAAATTATTTTCACGAGAGTTTCACCGCAAGTTTCGCAATCTTTTTCATAGTTGCCCAAAGTACGAGACTTACGATGAGCGCTAGCGAATGAAAAACGACGAGAGATTGAAGAAAGAGAGGAGAAAAAAGGGCTGCGGAAAAGCTCTTATTCAGGACACCATGATGAGCGGCGCATGCCAGAAAATATACAACCCCTACGGTACGGGCAATGTACTATATAAGTTTATGTATACCGGTGTATATATAGAGATAAGAAAATGTATTGGAACAATATCGCGTATACTATCGTGAGCAAAACTGTGCGGTAACTTTGTCGATTTACTGATGATTTGCGGGGGGGAGGGATCTGAAATGCCGCGAAGAATGCTCGAGTTTCTTCGTCGAATATCCTTCCCCCGTATACTTTTCTGGAAAGAACGACCGAAATTCTTTCAATTTAGATTCAAGCGATTGTTCACGTGAATTAAGAAAGTTGTCTTACGACTCAAGAGAAAGCAACTAAACAGACAAAAAACCAAAAAAGAAATTGCACATCGTGTAATTTGCAAATATTGCATTCTCGCTTTTCGCCATCCTTCGTATACTTTACAAAGCAACGAGGAAACAATGTGAACATTTTCAATTGTCAAGGTTTTTTTTTACGAGAACTTCCTTTACGAGAAAGCAAAATGAGATGTTAGTTCAAAGGAAAAAAAAAAAAAACAAAGACCGTCCCTCGGAGCTTCAATATTGGAAGAATCAGCGAAACGTAATAAGTTCTAAAGATTTTATTATAGAAACTTACAAGCGACATACTTTTTTTATTCGTCATAGTCATTATTACCATTAATATAGTATATAATAGAAGTAAGAGTACACCGACTCTCATTACAGGACATATTGTTCCGACCAGCAGTCCTCCTATAGGCCAAACAAACATAGAATGTTATATGGGAGAATGGCGGAGTAGAAAACTTACGAGGCTGGTGTCACACTGGACGCTCGTAATGTCAACTGGCCGCATCTTCCTGTTTTCTCTCTTCATTCGTCCTCTCACCCTACTTTACTACCCCCCCCCCCCCCCCCGCCCCCTCCCCCGTCATCTCTTTCGCTCTCCTATATACATTCTCCTGTACGGAGGCCGGTAGACTGGACTCTATCTACCGTTCTTGTTCTTTCACTACGTGTTCCCGTTCTTTCGTTTCCAACGGCAGCAGCATCAACAAAATTACTTATAATATCTGTTACGGCAAAGAGACGCGCCCGGCACAATGTCACCGTGCAATCCCGTAGAGAAATGTCCTCTTTATTATCTATCAGAAGCAATCTACTATCGAGCGCCTTCATTCCTCTTTTTTTTCTTCTTCGATTCATTTCTTTCTTCATTTATATACCGACTGTGGGTAACTTTTTGTTTTTGTCTTGACGTGTGACGAACGCCGCGGCGGACAGTTCCTTTTTTCATTGTTGAACAATCTTCAAACGCTAAACTACGAGTGTTGATTCTGATGCAAATACAGATTAAGGGGATGCGAGTTTTGAATTGTATTAAGGGTGCTCTCTGCAGTTCGGCATAAAGATTTTGTAAGACGTTGAAAGTGTAATCGATACGGCAAAATATAATGAACAATTTTTTTCGACCGTTCGGAAAGAATGAATAGTTTAAAAATCAAATGTTTCCGAACTCAACGGCTAAAACTGATGAAAAAAAAAATAGTTACTCAGGATTTTCGCGACTTTCCTGTCCCCCGCTTTCGGAACATCCAATCTTTGAATTAACTTCCACTAATCCTATTTAAAAAGTACCGTTTATTTATCGTGTATTAAAACATTTGTCACGTATCGAAGAGAATCAAAGAAGAGTGACCAATGAAGGAGAGAAAGGACTACAGAGAGGATGTCAACGAGAACAAAGTCGGAGGAGTGTAGTAGTCGAGGTTCAGCGACAGTAACTTAATGGGAACCCTATATTTGCTCATTAACGGAACCCCTCGCCGGTTTTTCGAAGAGAACGGAGGTCCGATTGTAAGGAGAGCCGCCCGCCCGGGTACGTCGAAGGGGAACACGACTGACGACTGCGACGGTCCCGGAACGTACGGGGTGGTTGGGTTGTGTGCGACAGGAGGGGAAAAAAGGAGAAAGAAAAACTGCGGAAAGAAGGAAATACAGAAAAGAAAAGAAGCGGGCCGGGGTAGCCTCGTTACATTCGTGCAAGAAGAACAATACGTCGCTCTCAAAGCGACACAAATTACGTTTCAAAGCGCGGGAGTGATACGTGACTGCGATCGTGTGAGTGCAACACAACCCTCGTTTTCTTCTTTCGAACTGTTCGCGAGAGTGTATGTGTGTGTGTTGCCTGTATAGCCATCGATGCCGTGGAGACTCGATATTGAATAGCATAGAATAGCAGTACCTTTTAGAGAATCAAAAGGGAATTGGCGATTCGTCTAGGAAATTGTCCAAAAAAGTTTTGGAAAAACTCGATACATACAAAAACGTGTGAACTTTTCATTTCTTCTACGCAGCATTTTTTGTTTTAGACTTTACAGCGTACAACGCGAAAAGCACTACAAAGATCAATTTTTTAAAAGTAAATTCGAAGACTTTTTAAAAACAGGGCAAATATAATTGAATGCATTTTTTTGTCACCAAACATGAAAACAATGATAGTAGGTGCTTTGCACTCAGGACATTGCTTATGACTGAAAAATCATTTTTTTTTTGTTTTTTTTTACGCGCCTAAAATTTCTCATAAATAATTCTCGAAAAAAAAAGGGTTATATAACCTCGAACTGACCTTGAAGTACTAAGAATGGTCGTTTCTGTGACAATTTTTTTTCTCCCTTAATAAAAAAAATCAGAAAACACTCTTAAACATCGTATATACGATCGGAATCAAGAAACATTGTGTAATAACAGCCTTTTATTTTCATGGTAAACTAAACCCTCGGAAACATTAATTTTATTTATAGTTCAATGGAAGCAATGAGCGCGGATGTGCCGTTGTAAAATACGTGGAACTAATGTAGTCGCGCAATTCGCGGTATAGGAACGTCGTTGGGATTTCATCTCCAGGAACAATTATAGTGCCTGAGGCGGGGGGATGTTTGAGGAAAAGAAAGAGAGAAAAAGGGTGGGGTGAGGGGGGGGGGGCGGTAATATCGGTTTTTAGCGGATTCAGAGGCCCTGCGTGCTATGCCGGGTACGAAACGCTCGTTAAGACGTGGTGGCGGGGGTAAAGCGGCGTTTGCCAGCTCTCGCCGAAGAACACAACCGAGAATGAGATAAAGCGAGATAGCGCGTAAAAAAAAAAAGAAAAACGAAGAACGGAGATAGCTTACGTTGGTCCTGTTCGCATTTCTCCTCGTAGCCGAGGCAAAGAATCCCACGGCGAGAGATGCCCAGGCGTACCCGGCCAATAAATAAATCAATTAAAATTTAAATTCTCGACGAACAGTTAAATCGCTAATTGCGGTCGACACAGTGTACGTGAATGGATTTGCAATGCAATTCGCCCGGACTCGGTACACTCCCGGTATACATACTTTTACTGTATGCATGAAACTTCAGACACTCGTCGCTCCGTCGAGACGATTGTCGTGGGTCCAATCAAATTTTCAATTGATACAAGAATCACGGATCACGATGGGAAAAGTATTTCGGGAATTGAACGATTATCAATTAGGTTACTTGGGCGAATCGAGAGTACATTACTTTTCGATCTCATTTGGGCGCTGTCGGCGCCTCGTATTTTACTGGGCTATTCATTTCTTTTTCTTGTTTTAAAATTTTTTCAATAGCTCATTTAATTATTTTTACGTTCGTTACCTTCGTAAAAAATTTCCATCATTAAAAAATGTTGTATCGTCTTCAAAAAATAATGCGATAAAACAAAAAAAAAATAAAAATAAACAAAGTAAGTTTAATTGATTCATTAAAACAATTGAAATCGTAAATAGCCCTACTATTACCATTGTTATTATTACTTAATAACAATGTGGTCATTTTGAAGATTATCAGCCCGAGAAATATTTTGATAATTAAACATTCTTTTTCAAAACGTCTAATATTTGTTTAACTTTTGTTTATTTCATCGACAAAATAAACAAATAATGAAATAACGAATTCTAAAAGTAATTAAAGTTTCGCATTTCCGATCTATAAGGACAGCGTTTCAGTGAGATAAATTTTGCTTATATGTTGTAGGGAAGGGTCGATTAATCGTTCGGCATATCCGTCGATACCATTCGGAGACTCGTTCGTCGAGCTAAAAGTTGTTGACCGAAGGCGAAAGAAATTAAAAGTCTTCCGCAGAGAGGTCTCGACTTGTTCGTTGAGAATGCCATTCGAGATCTCCGGCACTCCGATCGATCTCTTTCTCTCTCATTCGTCTCTCGTCACTTCGGTGGAGATGAGCGTTCGTGGCGCGTATAACAGCGGCCTCTTCATATAAATATTTATGCATCGATCTTATGCAAAAAGATTGTCGGCTAAGTAGTCGTAACATCAGAGTAAAGAATCAACGATAGATATAACGAAAAAAGAAATTGGCACAATATCGGTATGCAACGGCAATGAAATCGGGTCGAGAAATATTGAAATTTATTCGTTTTCAATCGGCCATTTTTTCTATTATTTCAACTATTAATAAGGGACAGTAGAATATATCTATATATATATAGAATATAGCATCGATTTACAAGAAAAGTTGTATAGAATGCGTCCGTATTTTTTTCAACAGTCGATTTACATATTTTATTCCGATACAGATGTGAATTTGAAATTTGACGTTGAAATTTCCGTTTTCGACAATTTTCTGAATACTTTACCGACATATGTAGATGATATGCAATGGCCAAGGCAAGCGATATGAAGGTCAAGGAGTGAAACGAGTGCAGAAAAGCGCCGCCAAAGAATTTTTGAAATTGA
Organism: Cryptus viduatorius; assembly: GCA_964006125.1. Taxonomy (NCBI): domain Eukaryota; kingdom Metazoa; phylum Arthropoda; class Insecta; order Hymenoptera; family Ichneumonidae; genus Cryptus; species Cryptus viduatorius. Next base: position 9,183,920 of record OZ023220.1, read on the forward strand.
TAGATATAGAAAAAAGAATAAATAAAAGTTTCCACATCAGCAATTTTTTCGTAAAAAAGAAAAATTAGCGTAGTATGTAAAATGTCCATCGAGAATTCACGTTAATATAGCAAACCAGTGTTGATATTACCAAAACCCGAAGTTATTTTTCAGTTTTTGTTAAAAAATCTTCCGCAACCGAAACGCAAGCCGATTTTTCAATATTCTTCCAGAACTGCGAATGGAGTCACCATTCATCATGAAACCTAAGCTTGCAAGTTCCAACCCCCAAAACTACGCGAATGAGCTCATGATGACGTAAAAGTTTCGTCTATTCCCGACGATCGAGTAAATCCAGTTTCCTGCCACAAAACCGCAACTTTATCCAATCCCCGAAATTGGAAATTTAACACAGCGAGAATTGATACTAAAGACTTTCAAACCATTCCCAATGTGTCTTGGCACTGGGGAACGTCTGACTTGAACTTTTTTAAAGCCTCTGGAGGGGTGCTTCCACGACTCTGCTCTTCATCTTCTTCTAACTCTCGTCTCTTTTTTTTTTTCATGGATTGGGGGAGAACGAGAGAGTGAGAGTCTCGGTGAGGATCTCGCCAAATATTTGGTTAGTCTTTGATGGGCTTTAGTCGGTGGACGGAGTGGTTCGTGGGTCACGCCGAGTAAGGAAAAGAAGGGAAGGAATAGAAGAGAAACGGGCGGGGGGAGGGGGGGGGGAGGTGGTTGGTTGGAGTCTCCGTTGAATCAAGAGAAGAGGAAGAAGAGAAGAGAAAAGTCGTGGCAAGAAGTTCGGTGGCGGGCACGGGCTCGCGCTCCACGAGGTCCGATGACCGGATCGACCGACCAACGAACAAACGGATGAGCCGTTCGACTCCGAGAATGCCGAGCATTTTTATTGGTTCTAGCTTCACCGACGGGCTAACCGTTCGCCTTCTCTCGCTTCTTCGTCAGATCTCCCCCGATCCCTTCTCACGTCGGTACAAACTCTTTCCACCTTTCGCCCCCTTTTACCTTCTATCGTTGGTACTTTTTTCAAGAGAATCCGATCAACCGAACGCGCAAGGATCGGAGGATCCGATCCCGTATGTACTTCTATTCCCTATGATCGCTCAACCGTTACCGTCAACGAGACGATATAAGATTCGCGCTCGCTACAAAGTGTCGTGAAGGGGATAATAAGACGAAAACATGTCGAACGAGCTGCGTATCGTTGCTCTCAGAATAGTACCGATGCTTATAGTAAGAAAAAGGTAATATGAAATGTATGGATTAATCTTCGATATTTTGATGTAATTCCTACTTATCAAGGAAATTAATCATATGATTAAAATGGATTTGTTTTTCTTCACAATTACGAATATACGGAAAGTATGCATAGCTAATATTGTTCGGCTAAATGGAGTTAATATACGGCTAAATGCGGCTATAAATAGCTCCTACGTGGCTAATCTGTGGCTTATTTTACTGTACGGCAATGTGTGGCTAATATGCTTGTCTAAGCGCGCAATTCTTTGGAGTAAATCCTATTCTTCAAGAATCGTATCTTCTTACATAATTTCGAACACAGTCGGACTCTTATTTTCACAGCCCCAGGGTCTTGAGTCTTTAACGATATTGGAGTCGAATTACAAAGTTCCCCTCGACAGCTTCGGATGTCCACTTGATCACTCAATCAGACGATATTGGATTCTTAAGCATCAATTCGATCGGTAAAATCGCTGGGGTTTGAAAATATTCTTTCGACTGAAATAATTGTTTAGATCGTGTTTGTGTGATTTATTTCGTATTTTTGTGAATTTATTTCTTCATCGAATATATCTGTATGAAAATGAGATGACGCATCGATAAATCGGAATTAATTTAAATCGTCAACGTAGGCATGTATCCTTCTGTGAAAGGGTTCGCTTGTTGCTTATATATCTAATAAATAAATAGAAAACGTTCCGTAAATAAGTATAATAAATATGAGTGGAAAAAAAAGAGTGGAGACATTGAACGTCCAGCGCGGTCCCAACGATAAAAGCGAACGCGTGCTTTATATATCCGTCATCGATATACCGATTTAACTGGCCTCCCATTCACGTTCACGGGAATACTATAGCCTGTGAAAATACAAGATTTTGTGCCTCGAAGGTATATAGTATACGCAACTAGAAGTACGTTGTATACTTTGGTCTCTCCTGCCATATCCATCCATGATCCCCCACCGTACAATAACATTTCTCTCTTTTCCGCTTTGTATTTTGTGAGTCAATTCGAAACATGAATCGTATAATAATTCAGTAAAGCAAAGGAAAATACCGCGGTGGATATTATTCGTCCCACCTCGGCTCGCTAGATCGTCCTTCTCGCTTGGATCGACTCCATATTTATGGTGGGCTGGTCTTGTTTTGAAATTCTCCAACGATCTCACCGATCCTAGCATATTCGCCATTGATCTACTCCTATTTTTTTTCCTCTTTTTCTGTCGTAATAAATTCGCTCGTATTATTTTTAATCAATCGTAAAGAATTTTTTTTATTTTTATTTTTGAAATATTTACCCTTTAAAGATCGAAAAACAAGCTGTTATTGTGAAAGAAATTATCGGAAAAACATAAAAAAAAAATGCTCACGATAAAGAATTTAAATTTAATCACTGGAAGCCATGCCTCGGTGTTCCTTTCTTTTTTTTTTTTAATGCAAATTATCCGGAAAATTTTACAGCGCAAAGATCGAGCATAAAATAAATTTGACTTTCTCCGTCTGCGGAATATACGCGCGAGCTTTTTCCTTTGCGTGAAATTATACCCGAGACGCTGTCAGAAAATTTATGTGGCAGTTGGAAAGGTGCTCGTTGCAATTCCAATGAGAGACCTGCCCGGGTGTTAATGTATAGTACAGTATACAGATACGTGTAGAGCTTGTCGCCTAGCAGTCTGAACGCGCGAATTCGGTCCCTCCTTCCTCAATGGATTCTCATACATATTATGATTACTTCCGAGCGAAATTTACCCGTCTCACGGAACTTTCGAATGTGTACACCGCGATTCAATGAGGTCGCGGAAAACCATTCGGACGAAACGTCCGAACGAAAACGTCAGATTTTTTCTTTCAAACGCGGATGAAAGACACTCATTCGCGCGTCGACGGTCTGACAATTGATGGACGGATCTACTTAAATTTCAGCTCCCTTCGCACTCGGTGCTTCATCGATGTACTATGCAGCGAAAAATTAATATTTTTTGGCTTATTGGCAGTGAAATCGATACAAGCTGATGGAGAGAATGATTTTTTAAAGTTTCATAACGATTCGGCGTCCAACATAGGAATTGCAGACCCAAAAGACTTGGAACCTTCGGGATTTTGAATAAAAATAAAGCATCATTGACGACTCATATATTCCCCTTTATCGTTAACTTTGGTACCAAATGAGGTTAAATAAGACGTTAGATACAAGTAAAAGATTTCTTTTATTGCAAATCGGCATTTGTACCGAAACGTGTCAATGAGCGAAGTGAAAAAGGAATCGTTTGAGATAAAAACTCACTAGAGGTCGTCATTGGCTGTACTTGCAGAAAAAAATCGACTATAAGTACTTTTATACGATTAATATCGTCTTTACACCGTAGTACGAAGTAAGAACGTGATCGATCGTTGAGCGTAACGGATCGTTTGCCACACATAAAGCCTCTGTCGAGGCAGTTTCCACTTCCGTTTCGTTTTCTTTCACGGAAAATCTCGATCTCTCTCCCTCTTTCGCTATTGAGTTTTTCTTTTTCTTCTCGATGTACCACGCGCTCGTCGAGCGTTTCATTCCTCACGATACGAAAACCCCTCGTACTGTGCCGACGCCAGTACACCCGCCTAATGCTAAATAGCAGGAACATAATTTCGTAAGTGCGGAGATAAATTGCTTTATCGTGCGGAATAATGGAGCCCGTATTCACACTGTATAGCACCCCCTCTCATAACTCTCTTCGTTGTATTGCACTTTTTCGGAAATTGCACGGCCTGTTTTTTTCATTCATTTCGATATTTTCTCCGTTACGATCGATCCCCACGCTGCATGGGCTTACGACTGCGCAATAACAAAATCATTACCACAGAAAACAGAAACGACACATGAACTTGTGGATCAATTTTTAGCTGAAAGATCGTAAATCATATCTAGCAATCGAAGTTTGGATTTCCAATTGTTTACCGGCGGTATGTGCTGTTCAAAATGCTATTTTACTGCCCTAACGAAGATGAAAACATACGCTCCGCAGGGTTTCCGCTGTTCACGAAGTTTGCAGTTCCGAGGTCCGCAGTTTTTTTCCTATCATCTTTTTTTTTTTTTTTTTTTTCAAAAAAACTTTTTGAAAGTTGTTGAAAAAAAAATGCGGAATCCAAAAACTCAAGTAGGTATGATTTACGGATGAGAACAGAGATATGAAGCGATTCTGTGATACTCGGATCGAGGCGGATTGTGACATTATATAGAAGACGCTTTGCCGCGCGTGTCTCACGAAATCCCACACGTACTCGATCTTTCTTTATACCGCGTTGAGCGTTGGGAACTCCGTGTAAGAGGGAGCACTTACCAAATGCTATTCTTTTCCTATTTTTATTTATTTTTTTTTATTTTTTTTTTTCACAATTCTTATATTTTCGAAAGAGCTCAGTCGTCTCTCTCTCGGTATTTCTTCCTCGGCCCGGGACAGGAAAGTGCTGGTAAATTGAGTGTGCGCCCAGTTGAGACTGTCTCGCAGCAGGTAGTGCGCGTTTCATCGGAGTGAAAAGTACAAAATTCACATCTATCTTCCTGTTCTCCACTTTGTGTCTTTTGGCACAAAAAAAAGCTCGAAACTTTGAAATTGTTTACTTGTCAATCTTGCAAAGACTATTATTTACCACTTTGTTACGCACCTATCGTTAGAAATACGATCGAAGAGATCAAAAATCTATCTGATAGAAATCTGATTTTTTTTTTTTAATTCTGAAAAATTGAAATTCCCGCGTTATTTTTGTCGGAAATGCAAATGAAAGATCAACGCGTGCGTTGGCGCGCGACCTGGCAGTGATATGTTAAACGAAAGTTTCGATTAATTTATGAAAACGAAGAGATTGAGTCTCCCATTCAATAGAGAGCCCAAAGCTCGCGGCAATTAACGGTGGCGTTGCCGCCTCGATGAAGCGAATTCCGTTTATAAGAGAGTAAAGTGGAAAAAGAAAGACAAAGAGAAAGGAGACAAAAACTGTGTGTGTTCGGGCCGAAGAAGTAGGAACAGGTGAAGGGCCAGTGACAGTGGCGATTCGTGACTCCGGTGGCTGGGAAGGGTCGACTGGCAGATAGCGGTGAGAAACTGTGAACCTTTTCCCTTCTGGTTCGTCGCGCGGCGGTACATCAGAGAAGAAAACCAGTGCATGCAGTGCCGAACGGCGGGCTCGACTTTCGCTCGATGGAAACAATTACTTCGCCGACGAGTGCATAAATAAAGAAGAGACACGCACCACGTCGAGCTACAGCCCTCCTCTCAAATACAAAGTGCCTCCGTCTCGCTGAATCTGCATTTTCGTACTGAAAAACGCACATCGCAGACGTAAAAAAAAATTTGCTAATTTCGACAATTTCTACATTTTTAATAATATGTTTTATTCATTAACTAATCCTTGCAAGGTTTGCATATCATTCATTTATTTGATTAATTAACAATTAACGGAAATACGTTAACGCGGTGAATTTTTTTTTTTTTTCATTTGATTTTTTTACACACGCGTCCATTTGCCAATCAGTAGCCAATTTGTGCGGGAAAAGGAAAAAGTTGTTTTGCGATTACTTGATTGACAATAATGGCTGCCGGAGAGGCTCCGTTGCCCTGGATGCAAAAAGGTTCATTCAGCGAGAACGCAAAAGGGCCCTCAAGATGAATGCACGGCTGTCGCGAAGTCAAAGGGAAAGAAGGGAGCATGGAGTGTGCGCGACCCATCGTTCGATCGAGCAAACCATCTCGTTGCGAGACTTTTCTCGCAAATGCCCGAGACTTTTTATTGGAGAAAACGCGTGGACCATCGGGTTTCTTTTTTTTTTTTCTTTTATTTTTCTACTTCTTTACCCCATGTCGAGTGTTGCGAAGCGGCTGAGGGTGAATACGTGAGCTCTGGATTTACACCGTCGCTGCTGGTTCAACGACGCGTCGTGGGTCAGAAAAACTAGGGTCGGGCACCGACACGACGCTCGACGCATTCAGATTCAACTCGCTTTCGTCGAGTCACGAGCGCGAAGGGACGAGAAGAAAAGGAAGTCGGGTCAGCAACACCCTCCCCCCCCTAACTTGACGGACGTCAAAGAACACGTGGATAACTCGATACACAATGTTCGAACTGCATCCTCGTACATTTTTTTATATATCTTTAGAAACCTTACGATCAAAAGATAATGCATTTCGTCACCTATTCGAAAATTCGTAATCACAATAGATCGGTTCGGTATTAGTTTAATATATTCAAGATAGCGACTAAATTGCAGAAGGTATTAAAAAATATATACAGCTTGGCAAAAAAAATAATTTTCAAAATGGACGAAATTCCATGTGGGAAGAGTGAGCGAAATAAAAAAAACAGCAAAAAGAAAAAAGAAGCGAAAGGTACAAGCCGTATATATCGCGAGGGGCTGTTGGTGTTGAACTTGTTGAGATAGCGGCTCGGCAATACCCTTGAGTGCCCGGAAAGATGGTTTCTGGAGAGTCGCGGGGCGTGCGAGAATTTTCTGCTCTCTCTTCCCAAAGAAGGGAAAAAGACGGGTGGAGCACATGTGCGAATGCATATTCAAGAATAGTCTTAGTGATGTGGTTGGGTAAATTCAGAGTGCTTTTCAGAGGTTAAGAAACAAACTGAAAATCCAACTGATGTTGACTGGTTATTATTATAAAATGGCGATTTCAGCCGTTAACTACTGCATTTAAATTGCGTACGCGTGATGATGGAAATGGAAGGACGAGAGTGGGGTTAAGTCCGAAGCTCAGCGAAGGGTGCAACAAAACCTCGGCACGAGACTGGAAACCCGAGAGTTTCATAGTTCACCCCTCCAGATCAATAATACCACCCCCTGCCTGTGGCGCATGCTCGCCAAAACCCCGACGCTCCGTGTGCGTCGCTCCCGCGACTTCCCACTCGAATTCTCAGGGACTCCCTCTCGTGTTCCACCCTTCGGCGACTCGGGAGCTTCGTCGACTCTCTCTCTCTCTGCCACCTTTCTCCCACCCAACCCCATGCAATATTCATAATGCCATCAATATTATACGCACGAAATAATAACCTGTGCATTTATTACGAGATCCAAGGCATTGGCAGCGGAGAGGGAATTGGGGATGCTGCATGAAGTCGGAAAAACCCAAAATTTGACTCTTCTATCGGCTCGACTGAGAGGGACGCGCATCAACACGCGACGAAGGGACATTCCCCGAATAAGAATTCTTTTTTAATATTATTTGCGATGATAATATGAGTTCATGCCGCGAGTGGCGAAACTCGAAAAAGAAAGATCGTCTCTAACAATTAATTATGTTTCGCTGAACTTTGCGGTCAAACAGGTTATCGAATTGATATTCAGCGCGAAACAATGATTGGAAATATGTACCCGAATTTTGTTTCTTAAAATTCGGCGAATTCTCGCGTAAAAAATTTCACAGGGCGTTGTTAAGTTTTTTTTACAGTTTTCATTATTTTTTAACGGCTTATCAGAAAAAAAAGACGCGTTTTTGAAATTTTTAAATAAACATATTTTTACCCTAAAGTCCGAAAAATCTCGAGTTTCATAAAATTAATGAAAGATAAAAAAAGAATAACTTAAAGTAAAGACTAAAAAATATAATATAAAATACACAAAAAATAGTTCTCAGCATTCGGAATAATCTCTGCCTGCAAAATCTATCGCGTATCGGAACTACCGAATCAAAACATTTGGTATGCTAATTAAAGATGATAGAGATAGAAGATTCTCGTAACCGAGGCGTATAACACGTCGAGTCACGCCGATAGTTTCGTAAATTTCATTACAAATGAAGAAACACTATACAACGAGACATTCTGGTTTTTCAGAACCCCGCAGTCAGTATTCGTTGCTCCAGCGAAACAGATCGTGGAGTCTCAATAAACACGTGAGTGCCTTCGAGACTCGATAAAAAAGATACTATAAATAAATATTAATACTTTAATAAACGCGATCCGATGTGATTGAATTTTTTTTCCGCCATTGACATCGTTTAGAAGTAATGATCATTGACGTTCGTTGATCGATCGAGTTAATTATTTACATGAATAGATAGATATCAGTGATTTATTGTCGCAGGCATTGACCGTTTCGTCGAGTCCGCTAGCAAAATTTTAATAGACACGCGACCATCATTCAGTGCTAAATAAACGTGCGAGAGATTGTCACTTGTCATTACTCCTCGTGTCATTAAACGTGCGGCCTTCGATTGTCCTCTCTGTTATCGTACTGTTAATATCGTAACTACTGCTGCTTTTGTCAGCTCGACTGAGTCTTGTGATCATTCTTATCTCATTGTGACGTCAGCATCAGCGACGCTTTAGCTTGAACCGACGACCTTGCATGTCGAAACTACGACACTACAGGCTATAGACGTTCTTGAAATTAATCGTTTGCTTCTTATTCAAAGCTTCCAACGATCGAATTACTAATACTCTCATGTTAATCTTGTAACGACTGTATACATGAGTTTCTCGATTTTTCTTATTCGCGAAGTACAAAATTAAAAAAAAATGTCGAGTCTCAATTTTTTCATAACTTTATATTTCATTTATAACATCGAAACGAAATATTTTGAATTTGAGAAAATCGCATCTGCATGTTTGTTATTCATTTTTCGCAGCATCTCAAAACAACAACAACAACGCTCTCTAATCTTTTTTCAACAATGGCGAGTCAGGTGAGGAAAATGTTGTTCAACAAGGAAACCAAAGATTGGCTCATGAGGTACTTTTGAATAAATTCTTTATTAATGAAAAAAATTTCGATCCATCGATCGTCGGTCAACGATTGATTGTTTCTTTTTTTAGCACACATTTTTGGGGACCAGCGATGAACTGGGCGATACCATTGGCCGCGATAGCCGACACTCAGAAGGACCCAAAAATTATTAGCGGCAAAATGACATTAGGTCAGTAGCCTCTATTATGCTAATTTCTTATGCAGACAAAAGCGATGCGAATATCGTGCGATACACATTCCCCGTTCAATTTTTTTTTTATTTCGCGAAGAAATCCATTTTTTATTCCTTTTTTTTATTTCCAGCACTAACATTGTACTCTCTGGTATTCATGAGATTTTCGATCGTTGTGAAGCCAAGAAATTTGTTACTCTTCAGCTGCCACGTCGTCAATATGGGAGCGCAACTGACACAAGGCACACGTTTCATAAATTATCACTATATCTCGCCAAAGCAAGAAACCCTCCATCTTTAGATGCAATAATTCTTTAAAAAAAGGAAAATCCTCGAGTTTGTAAATAGTAGTTAAAAAAATACATATTTCTAGGTACCAAAGAACAATTTTTAAAAAGCTAAGATTCCAACGAATTATACCCAACGACTAAAACATGTAAATAATAAAAAAAAATGTTTCAACAAATTATCTTCATCATGAAACGCTCGACAGATAACTAGATAAAAAAATGAATCTTAAAAATAACAATAAAAAACAAAAAACAAAAATTAGCTCGACCGTCTAAACATTATTTCGAATATCCGTAGCCGTAGTTCCAAAAAAGAAATTTTCGTTCCAAGCGAAAAGCTACAAAAAAATCGGTCCGATTGAACAACGAAAGAAAAAAAGGAAGTAAATCCATCGGAAGGAAACACGCCATCCATTCTCGTGCTTATAGCCGCGAAGCAAGTGGGGACGAATGTATGTACGTTTCGCATGAGCGACAACCAGTTCGAAAAAGTCTCCCTGCGCCTGTGGCAACTGTGTGCGTTTCCCTTTCATTTCTTTTTTTTCCTCGCTATTCCCGCCTCCGTTGAATCCGTAGGACCGAATTATTTGTCGTAGCCGCTTCGTATCCGACGAATGTATAAGGAGAGCAGTAATTTTTCTCGAGCGACGCGTACTTGGCGGGCGGAGAGGGTGGGAAGGCGATAGGGGGATGAAACGCGCATATAGTAGCCAGAGCTACGCACGATACTGTACGCGGGTGAGTTCCAAGTTCTGTATAAGCAATGGGGGCGAATGTTGGAGAGAAGAGAGAACCGGCTGGGGTCACTTTATGGGGTCTCTCACGGATCTGGCGCACGAATCTATCCCCGGCTCACGCAGTATCCTCTAACGTTATAGTATACTATACATACACAAGTATTCTCCTGGTTTTGCCCAAATGCTAAGCCTCGGAAACTTCGTTCTCGTCGCCTTATACCCTCAGAGAATTCGTGTATAGCCAGCGTTGGCTCTTTCCATCGACGGAACGGACGATCTATAAAATCCTACCCCCTACCCTCCTGGCAACCCCGGTGAATAAATATATATGGCCTTATTAGCCCTCCTTGGCTTCGATCATCTTTTTCTCTTCGGTCCTTTTTCCAACTTTCCTTTCCTCCCTCCAAGAACTATAATTTCGTCGGGGAATACTAAAAACAAGGGCTGACGTCATCACTTTGTTCGAACGATGATGATGGGAGGAAAATAATCTTTCTTTTTCGGTTTAGAATTCTTTGTTTTCGGCAATAGGAGAAAAGAATTCACATTCTACAGTTGGGAGCTCCTGTTTTTCGGGACTATTATTGATTGTACTATCAATAAAATCGTTTTCATTAATTAACAGACACGTTGCCAAGATTTTGTCATATACTTTTCGCGTTAAAAAACACTTTAAAAAAAATTAATCTTTGGCAATTCATCGACCGCGACGACCACAGCGTTGTAAAATGGTGGCTTCGAGAATGTCTTCGACGATCATTAATGATAATAAGAACCGATAAAAAGATATGGATGAAGAGAAGACTAATATTTCAAGTACCGTGATCCAGCGGCAAGGAAAGATAAACCTCCCGATCGAAGCGAAAACAGGGTGAACGAGTCCTTTGGGACTGATTTCACAAACAAATGCCCGACGATTGAATCCCTGCAAGTCGCAAGATGGATCGGTCGATTTAAATCACAGATTACTTTACCGCCAGTCTCTTTCTTCGCTTACCGAGATTCATGTCTCCCTTTCGTTTGCTTTCTTCCTGTTTTCTGAAGTTTTGAAGCGCAGATACGTTTTCGTCGCCTTAGCTAATAAGTTTTGCATAGCTGTTTAACGAAACCACGACGCTCATGTGACTTCAATCAACCAATGAGCGATGTCAAGATAAGTCTTCACATTTGTTTTGTTAAAATAACAAATTAAGTTAGTTAAGTTGTTAATAACGTGCGTAAAGCTCGTTTTCTCGGGGAGGTTTCGCTTGCGTAAAGGGCTCATTTTCCGAACGTCGTGCGTAAAGTGAAACTTTACGCACTCCGTTTACTTTATATACATCGTTCGGAAAACTCGCGCTTTGACTTCGCTCAACCGCCACGAAGAAGACTCGCTTCACGCAACACTATTACTAAAAATGTATATATGTGTAAGTCGTGCGGAAATGTTGTACTTTACGCACTTGTTACACAATATACGATTTTGTAAAGTAACCGGTATATGTCAACACTTCCTCGATCCCCGACGGTAAAGAAATCGTCATGGAATGCGGAAAACAACTTTTATTTCTCCGTCCCAAATCCGATCTAAATGTACTGTGAAACATTTCTGCGTGAATTTGTGACAGAAAATTGGTATAAAGTCTTTGAGAAAATAAAAAGTGTCTGCATGAATCGCAGGGGTGAAAAAATAAATGTCCGGGAGGGTGAAAACCGCAAGGCAAATGAACTGTACAGTGATATGGTTTTGGACTATAAAAGGGGCGCGAAGAGACGAACCCCTCTCCAAAACGCCGAAGTTTCTTTTTTTTCGACTGCCCCACGCAAAGACGATCTTTAAATTGAGTTCACCGACTTATAACACCCGTGTAAAAATCTTTCGACTCGAATTCCGCTCGGTATACTTATAGCGGGAGAAGGAAAAAAAATCGTACTTCTCTGACCCCTCCAGGCCTGCAATATACATCTACAAGGATAAACGTGAAACGTCGTGAAATGCGTAGCGAATCCGGTATGACGAGTACAGTTCCCGGGTCGGTGAAATGAATCAAACTCCACACCCTCGGCTACACTCCCTCGTTCTCAAGAGATATCCTTGCTGCGCTCGCTGAGGCATTATTTGGACATACATTACTATGTTGGCCTGCGGAGCCCAACGCTATTTCATCGAACTCACTGTCTTCATATTTCGTACCGGAAAATTCACGTTCGCAACAATAAAAAAAAAACTATCATAACTTGAATATTTTTTATAAGATTAAAATAAGCGAGTAGATGTATTTTTTCTTATTATTCAACAATTTAACAAAAAAATGATTAAACCTTGCGGATTATTCAATATTACGAGTAAATTGGGGATTTAGGTACGAGGAATTTCGAGATAGAAAAATCATTATTTACCAGCATTAGACGCAAGTTTCACGCCACAAATCAAGTTACGAATTATAAGTTACGAATGTTAACAATTTTCGACAATTTAAAAAATATCTTCAATTACAACCCCACCCCTTCCCGTCTTGTCAAATGATTTCAAAAAATAATTACAGTCTGTTTTTGCAATTGAGTAAAATGCCCCACTGCTGAAAATGTTTTCACATATAACTTCATTATTAAATACACGACAGTTGCCATTTTTTTTTTCATTCCATGTAATAAAAGAAGCGTTAAGTGTGTAATAAATGAAAAATATTCTGGGTTTACTTTAATTTATTTTATTACAATATGTGACGTTCGCTCTTCGAGGTAAGCTGTGATCCCACGACCCTCTCGTGGGAGCGCATCGACCATTCATCGTTTTTTATGAAAAAAAAAAAAAAAAACTGCGATCGTCAGCACGTGGAATCTTCAATGCCTTATAAATCTTTATAAATGAAACCGAATTTTAGATAAAAGAGACCAAATTTACTTGACGCACTTCATTATACCTTTTAATTTTTTTTTTATTAGCGATTCTTCGACAAACAACCCCTTTACTCTTTGAGGCCCATTAACAGGTAAGTAGTACCCTAAAAAAAGCAATAACTCGAACGAGCGCCATAAAGAGACCATAATGCATTGAATACCTCAAATGGATTTCATTCAATAAATTCAATAAATTGTATTTTTAAGAATATAGGGTATTTGCGAAGGTTTAGGCGAATTTCCAGCACATCTTACGCTCGCATTCGTCTGATTTTTTATGTTTTAGTTTATGTTTTAGCAAGAAGCAGAAAAACCATTACACGATCGGAATAACTCTTAACAGTGTGATCGTGTTAGCTATACACCCTCATACCCCGAGTTTTCCCTGTCTAATGCACGCATCTACGGGAAGTACTGGTCGATTCATAAAAAAAAGGTCTTCAGTCACCCCTCTAAAATAACACGACACACGCGCTTCATAATATACTACACGCTTTACGCCATAAGGCCGTGAAAACGTTTCGTGTTAAAATCATAAGCGGGGGGTTGGCTGCGCAACGATCTGTGCCATTTTGCCTGTCATCCCTCACCGATCACTCCCGCGTACGTAACTATATTTATCGAAAGCTGTCGACTTTTTTTTCCCTCGACTTCTGACCGTATCACCAGCTCTTGCAAACCATCCCATAAAATGTACCAACCTCTCAACATTATTAAATTTCATCTTTCTTTGAATAACAAAAAAAAATCATCCCTTTTCTCCCCACTATATCTTCTACCGAGTCAAGGGGCGGAGAGTTCGTGACCATTCCTTGGGTATTTTTACTTTAAAAAGTAAAAAAAAAAGACAAAGGTTACAAAAAAAAAAGGAATTCGAATTTTCAAATTCGTATCATCCCTATATGAATATTTAAAAAATTTTGCTCAATCCAATGCTGTAGTTCTACTCTATTATGCCCCACGCAAAAAAAATGTATAATAAAATTTTCATTTTTTTAAACATTTCATTTATAGCTGCGTGTCGAACAAAACTGAATAAGTTTTGAATGCCTTAAGGACCATAGGCAATGGACAATGTTGGCATTTTTTCCTGAGAAACGCAAGGGATGCTGCTGTTGCAAGTTACATATTCGTATGCGATATTTTCACCAGCAGGGGGAGGAAGTCTACTCGAGGCGCCCCCGAAGCTGCGGCAACGGGCTTAGATGGCAACATAATCCGTGATCGAGGGTCAGCCATGGGCTCACGGGGGACATCTTATCTTCATATTACACGCGCCCCGTGGTGCTCAACCTGAAGAGGGGTTTGCTGCATCAAACCCTCCGCAGGCATCGCGGCAATATGATGATAAAGTGCGTGCCCTCGTTTTCTCATCGCGTTCTTATCTCTCGACGCACGAAACGTGCAAACGGCACAGTGAGTAAAAAGGAATGAACATATATCAATGACTCCGATGTCCAGATGATGTGGAAACATCTCTATCGCTCCTCTACTTATACCCGATCGATAACCAAAATTGTCATTTTTTTTCTAACCATTTTTAATCAAATAATAATTCTATCGTAGCGGATACATCACTTCCGATTGGTTGGAAAACAATTTTCGATACGGAAATTATCGGCGCTCAATAAAAATCTCGGATTGCAATTTTTGTTGCCAACAGCAGGAAAGCACTCGGTCGATAAGAAATTTTCATCCGTTTTTTGCTCCAATACAATTAATTTCATTCGGCAAAAACAAATCAGCGTCCATTGCGTAATTGACGGACATCAACAATCGTTAATTTCTTTTTGTTCAAAACAACAACCTGTGTTTAGTGAAATTAGGGATACAGTTTACTTACCGGCCGAGTCTCAACAACGGCACATTGTTTGGTCAAAGTGAAATGTATAAAAATGGATACGAGGAAATAAATAAAAAAAAGGATGAAGAGTAGACTCATCGATTCTTCTTGAGACGCTATCAACTCTTCGAGAGACGAAAGGAGGATATGTATATAGTATATAGATGGAGAAGTGAAGGAACGAGGGGGTAGAGCGGTGTCTCGTTACACCTCCATCCGTATAGAAAACGCGCTCTGGATAGCAATTCTATTACTTTAAAAGTGCGGGAAAAGCAGTAAACAACCTCCCGCGGAGAAGACACGCATCTGGAAAGCGTGACAGTAGATGAAAAAGGGAGGGGGGAGGAAAGATAGGAAGGAGAGAGATATGGAGAGAGAAAGAAAGACCCGCATCCAACCCCCCCACGCGCGTTGCATTGTAGAGAACCTCCTACCGGTGACTGAGGATGGTTTATGACCCGTAACGCGTTCCAAGCTCATTCCCCGGCTGCTTGGATATCACCATCACCAGCGAAAAACACCCTTACATACACACCCCATGGAAACAATCTTACGTATCGTACAGTTGTAACATAAACATAGAAACGGTCGCCAAAATTCTCAAATACGTGAATCGTGACGAATTTTTTTCTTTTTCGTTGGGAATGAAAGTGTCAAGTTGGAAGTGAAAAAAAAAAAAAAAAGTGAAAATAGAGATGCTTTGAAAAAAATACGATTTTTATTATATTGCGAAAATAATTAAATGAATTATTCTTTTTTTTTAGTTTTTGAATCTTTTTTTTATTTAACCTGTTATAATTTATTTACTTTATTTTATTACAGCTATCGAGGCAAATTTGATTCATTCGGTGCGCTATATCTTTGTACTTAGGTCTGAGAGACAAAATTGGATACCGTCGTCGTTAAATATTTGAGAAAGTCGAAAGCCGGGAGCGAGGAGCGAGCGCGTCCCACGGGAATCCGTTGCAGCTATCTGCCTCTTATTTTCTTCCTCATTTCTCTCCTTTCTACTGTATATTCTCGCGCGCTCGGTAATCATTGTGTCCCTTCAATATTCGCGTTATCAATTAATTAGCCAAAAGCTTTATCGATTGACGTTTGCAAAATACAAAAAAATGGTCATCGGCTTAAGTTTTAATAATAAGTCCATCTGTGCTTTATATAGTCAAAACAAAGGTCATGTTTAGCTGACTAATAAACGTAATAAAGCAACCAAAGCCAAAGAAACACAAAATACGAGGAGGAAGAAAAAATTAGTCTGAATTTAGTGTATTCAAAAAACTTATTTTACCAACATCGCCAGTTAATTGGAAAAATTTAAATATTAAGATATGTTAATTTTCATTTCATAGACATTTTCTATAATCACTGAGAGACGATTTTTACTAAAATCAATTTCTCAACCGGTGTCAAGGCGTTAAATTTCGGGAGCGCGCGAAACGCTTAAATCCCAAAAAAATACTGAAGTTAAATTAAAATTGAAATTTTACTTTTTCCAGAGGACGAAATGTATGGCCATTGCCAATATTTATTGTAATTTATCATTTTGACTGATAAGATATACATAATATATAGAAAGAAAAATTGGCCGAAACTTCTTATCGAAAGATAAGAATTTTCTGTCCGTTTTTCTTCGGCCTTTACTTTCTATTCCCAAAGCTTATGTATTATTCGCGTGGGGCCGGACGAGAGGAAGGAAAAAGATATTCCAAGGGTATTTTAAAATTGGCGAAGCCTGGTGGAGGGCGCGTACGAATTCTGTATGGGTACCTCTGGACCGTCGACTCGAGATCGACAGAATGTGTTTTTTTCCGCACCCTCAAACACGTCACATGAATAAAAAATATCCATCGAAGCTTCTACCCCCTCGCGCCCCTTAGTTTCTACCGAGAAGGATGATGAGGAAGGCGATCTTGACCCCCGCCCCTCTCTCCCCTCCCCGTAGGTTTCAACGCTCGAAATCTCAAGATCGAAAGGGAGGCTTGAGAGGCTGCATATCGGGAAAGTTTTTAAAAAGTTGCCGATGCCAGCAGTCTCGAGAATTGATAGAAATATTGCACTCGAATATATATACGAGGACTACGAGAAAAAATGAAGGCCATTATAAAAAAAAGTCTCAAGGAAAATGCTTTCAAAAAAGACTCTACTTGATGCAGTAATACAATGATTTAAGAGAAAAAAGTAAAAAAAGTTACTTTTACGTTGCAAAGGAAAGAATTTTACTTTTTTTCATAGCTAAAAAGAATACTAAAGTAAAAAACAAACACGTTTTCGCTTGAAATCGCTGCATCAACTCTCTCAACAAAGTGCTTCAAGGGTGTTGTCCACAGTAAAGAAAATCACTCAACTAAGATCTCTGAACTAAAAAACCGTAGAACCTTTGCTCCAACTCGACGAAAACCGTCCTTTATTGGAAAAAATGTTGAAAATGGTGAAAGAACAAAAAGAAAAAATAAAACTTTCCTTTGAAACTCGTCACTTGGATTACCAACCGACATCAGTCTCCTCATATATCGCGAAACGAAGTTCAAACTTTCAAATGGTCGACGCGAGATAGAGATTAGTGAGTTTGCCGATAATGCGCGAATGAAATCTTAGCAAACTCGATGCATCAAGGGAGGTTGAACATTCGGCAAAGGGGGATAGATGACGAAGAGAGAGAGAGAGAGAGAGAAACGCGAATAGTGTAAGTTAAAGGAGCGAAGAGAAAACGGTAAGAATCTGAAGGACGGTGATGCATGTCTCGCGTAACGGTCGGTAGGTCGAACGTGATCCCCCAAGAGTGATCCAACGTATACGCGCGAGAGGCCGAAAGGGTTTTTCGCAAACGAGCTCTACCAACCCCATCGCATATAGCAAAGTATAGGGAGGTATGTACGAGGGTGTCGCGAGAAAGGCGATCAATCACCTCGTGACATCCCCGTCCACTGAACGACGAGACTTGCCAGGCGTTGCGACAAGGTAAGGAGCAGTGTGGAACTCTAGCAACGGGAACATAAAGCCTTTCCATTGATATGGCTAAACGAAGGAGCGGAGAGCAAGAAGAAAAGAAAACATTGCTGCAGCGAGACACCTTATCTAAGTCGTCCCATTCATGCAGATCATTGAAGAAAGATATTGATTTTTTTTTTTTTCGATATATAAAATTAATCATGTCCTCCGATAATTCTCGGGATAAATCGTAATATCAGTGGAAAAAATCGATAATATAAAAAAAATTGCTGGAAACCGCTGGAATTGCTGGTAATGGAAGTTTTTATGCATAAACTGGTATATTTAATTTAATATACACCGATAATCTGAAATTAATGCACAGTAAATTGAAAACCGTAGAGATAGTTAGCGTCTTGAGGAAAATTTCGGGACGATTAAAAAAAATTGTCAAATCAAAGATATGCGCTGCTTTGGTTTAGGGGAATCACTCACGGGAAAAGCCTGAAAGTCGAAAAAAAATTGCGACATCTCTCCCCTCCCGTCGGGTTGACCCGGAGTTCGATATGCATACATTTATCAGAGAATGACTCACCGGACAGCGGTCTGTCTAAGAGAGAAACGATTGCAAGTAGCATATGTATATTGAGCGAAGGGGATTCCATACAGCAACGAAACATCAACAGAAAGAAAACGGAGTTCCCCGAGCGGTAACTGTTCGCCAGAAAACTTGGATATAAAAGGCGCGATGTTCGGACGTTTTGATATTCTCAACTATCGAGTCGGTGAAATCATCGAGTAAAACGGTAAGCATTGGCTACGATATCTTGTACTTACAGTGAAATTCTGACTGAAAGTAAGCAATTTAATCTGAATAGCAACAAAGTATCCAAATATTTGCTGACGTATAGTAAATTTTGCAGAAATGACGACCCTGCAGCTTTCTCTCGCCGTGCTTTGCGCCATTGCTTGCAATGTCCAGGCACAATTTTCCCCCAATTTCCCGGGCTCCACGGGACCTACATTCCCCAGACCACCGAGACCCTTCCCAGTAAGTACCAACAAAATTACCGAACAATACAACATTGACCCTTTTTGGAACACAACCCGCCGCATGCCTTGAAATCGATGCAAAATTCCAAACCACTTTCTGGCAGAATTATAAATACTTCAGGCAAAAAATTTCCAAAATCTGAGAAAATTTTTCGAAAAGAAAAAAAAAACCAATGCCAGAAATTCGAAAAAAATCTCTTGGAAAAGCAGGTAGACCTGTATCGCGTGCCAAAAATGTGCACTTAGCTGCTATTTCATACATCACCATTTCTAGAAAAATATATATCTATAAATTTATATAACTTCCCACATGCAGGTACTCTACGTAAATTGCAAAACAATTTTTCCTCTAAAAATGACAATCACTCTACGGTTTCGAGAAATCTAACGAAATTATTTTTATTACATCACAGTTTCCCGGCAATGGACGTCCGCCCATGATTCCCGGACCACCCGGATGGCCGGTAAGTGTAAATGAAAATCAACGAATCGCGGAATCATAAAAGAGGTTTTCTAGGATTCTATGGCAATGATATCGTGTTACAGACTCCACACCTGCCGCCTACATTCCCGTCGCCGTACCAACCGCCCGTAAGCGCAAAATGCACATAATCATACAACCCAAATAGACCCTTTCGTAGAAAAATGCTATATTGTTCTTATTATATTACAGACTTTTCGTTTCCGACGCGAATCGCCTGAAGAGCCACAGGGATCTATAACCCTCCACGGCTCACAACCCATGAGTGGTCCCGACAGGAATCCTACCATCGACCTCAACTACAATCACCGCGTTTTTGACAACGACAGAACGAAGGTCGATGCCTTCGGAGGTGCGAATGTCTACCGTGGTCACGTCACGCCGCACGCTGGTTTCGGAGTCGAACATCAATTCAAGAATGATGTATTCATCCGTGGACAAGGTCAGGTGCAGCCTGGACCTCGTGGAGGACTTTCGCCAACCTTTGGTGCGGGAGTCGGATGGAGATTCCGACGCGAATTGCCGGAGGAATCAATGGACTACTAAATCAGACAACCAATTGAGGCTCCGAATAGCAAGGCTTCCTTGACACCACATACAATCGCGACGCAATTAACATTAGTAGGAAGAAGCAGAATGCCTCAGAGGATTCCCATCCTACACAACGGTCGCGTCACACTGCCAGCTGACATTAGAATCGACCAAAGATTCAAATGTGATATTTCGCGGCCATTGACAAGACTATGTGCGTCATGGTTAGAGAACTGTTTCCGCGCTTGAATATTGGAATTATAGGTGAATTTTGACCGAAAAAGTAGACCAATGCTGTCAAATTATGGATTGGTTTTACCGAAAGAGTTTAGAATTGTCAATCTTTGGATATCAACAGTTTTGTAGCCATTTAGTTGGTATGCAATAAAGTTTTAGTCGATGGCACCAAAGTCTAATTTTTATCCACCATTTCCTATCACAGATGGTCTCGAAATGAAGAAAAAAACACGACAACTCGCTATAACGATACAATTAGACTGTTCACGTGAAGGCAAGTCATACGAGAGGGTAATTGAATCTGTTAGCGTTTCGCATCGTCTTCATTAAAATTATCGAAAGAAAATCGAAAAATTTTATTGCAAGAAAGCTGTAGATGCCGGTAAGGCGGGGGATGACGTAACCAAATCGACGATTACGACGGCGTCCAGATACGCTATAAGGTTTATAGCGGGCTGCAGAAGCACTGAAAATTCTCGTCGGTACACTTTTACGGTCTGTTCCGCGTCCGAAGATACTAAAACTAATGTATTCATGAGATAATTATTTCTTGCATTCATAATAGTAAGTGTCGAGAAGGAGGGAAGGGACTAAGCGCTGTAAAGTTTTTACTGGCCTGAAAGGAGTTTCGTGTGAGGCACTTTACTCCGCCGTCTTTACAAAGTAGATCTGGTATCCCATGGATCAGACCAATCTTCGTTTATGTATACGCTGTTTACGACCATTTTTATTAAGTCTTGGACATTAAAAGAATGTTGCCAACTCGGAAAGTTCTAAAGATTTGCAGAAAAAAAGTGATCTTCGAAAAAAGATCTTCAGACAAGAAATCACCGCAGAATCTTCGGAAGATATATCAGGGCGAATCTTTGAATTTCTTCACATACATGTTGTCAATAAGATTTTTCAAAGGAACTTGATATAAAATCGGGGAATTTCTTTACATAGAAATTTCAAGTAGGATTTTTAGAAATTTTTATACATTTTTCAGAAAATCTTCAAACAGATTCGTCAACGATGTTGAGATAGGATTTTCTGCGAAAATTTTCAAGCACGATGCACGAATTGCCGTACCCATGCGAAAATACGTCTCAAAGAAAAAGATAACGAATTCGCTCAACACCCCCGTTTCCCCGATCCGCCCTCAACCTTATATGCACGAGGGATTGCGAGCTGCGCAACCCCTATAACAGGGGATAGAAGAAGGCGCCTCGCAACGTCGGAATACCAATGGTCGAACGACCTCGACTACCAGGAAGACAACGAGACTGGCCAGGGTTGCTGCTGCTGCTGCTCTGCTGCGCGTATATCCACCAGCAGGGAACAAAGAACGTCGCTCTCTTTGAAAACACGTCGCGACTTTCTCGTAGGGTGAGAGAGAAATATATCTACGCTTGTGTCATATAAAAATGTGTTTATGTGCCGGTGGCACAACGCGATATCTATAGATGCCAAGGAAAAGCGAAAACATCGTTCGTAGCTCTTTCGTTACCGAATAACCCCCCCTGTACCCACCCCTTGACTTCTACGTCGTGTAGACTTTTGTCACTTGCAAAATAAACGACTCCTACGACTTTTCTATCCCTCCGTTACAAATTTCACCCGATAAACCATGTAATCCCCGACTGTTGTAATAACTGCCGATCTTTTTATTTTCCTTGGCTGTCGACCCCATTGCGAAGACACGAGCAACACAAATATGACGAGTCTGTTCTGCAAATATTATTCAAAAATGAAAAACATATCACGCGATATGCTCTATCGTCGTATGCAAAAAATATCGCAGCTAAACGTAATAAGGGGAAAGTTGGAACAACAGTAGTACAGAAATCAAAAGATCCAGGCAGCGACTACCATAATCATTAAACAATTGAATTTTAAATACTTCCTATCGACAACCACCTGTTTCTGCATATCTAATCAGTTTTCACTATAATCCCCGTGGAATAATGCGCAGACGACTCTGTACAGTCGAAATTCCAACGATACATGCTTTTCGTACCCACATTACCGCTGTGGCTACCATAACGAAAGGCTTTATTCATGCGTCTCGTGGGCGAAATCGCGATGAAGAAATGTCCACTCTATTATTTTGCATAGACGACTTTCATTTCACTAGTTAATAAAGCGCGCTGGCGCGTGCGAGCGCTCGTAGCGGTAGCGTCAGTAACTACCGACGCCGTGCTCGTTCGGCAGTCAGCGCCACTCGCGGTAGCGTCGTTGAATGAGAATTCGACTAATCCAACAACTTAAGCACCTCGATGGCCCTCGTTCATCCACGTCTTCAATTATAATTAATTTGTTACTCTGCAACTTGTATTGATAAAATGTTCGAACACAATCGGCAACAAAACTTGTGCAGAACAATGGAAGATTATTGTTAAAATATCAAGGAACGGCGCTGTCTCGGAAGGAATTCGCAATTCTTTATAAGACCCTCCGCAACGCAAGGAGTGACGTGCTCGTTGAGGCAGAGCCGACTCCCGTGCGGTATAACGATGAGCTTCGTTTCCGCTTCCGGGCTTCATGATTTTCGCCCCGTCAACTCCATTCTTCCCCATTTCTAACCTCGCGCTGACTACCACTACTATTATCGCTGCTACGAAATCCAACTCTCAAAATATTGAATTCTTTCGAAATAAACTCGCATTATTATGATCGAATAATCGAGCGAAAGATAAAATGGTTCCGAATTGAAAAAACTGAAAATGCTTTTTTTTTTTTTCGAAAATTCGAATAAAAAATAGGCATTTAAATTCTTTTTTATTCGTGAACGTAAGATCAAAGATGGAAAGCGAGAGGACAGAAAATTTTACAAAAGTAGAAAATGCTGAATCCACAAGGACGAAAGAGGAATCTTGGATTTTCTCACGTGTTTTCCAGGCCGTATATATACGATTCTCGTAATCCCCGAGTGGGCCGACTCTTTCACCCTCGTTGGATTCTCGCGGACTCGGAAGGAACGCGAAAGAGAAAGAGAGAGAGAGAGGAGACGAGAGAGGAGAGACTCGGGAATAGAGCGCGCGTCGTCGTTGCGGCAGCTCTCGAGATTTCCTTCTACGCTCCTGAAAAGGAAACGGAATTGAAATCGGCTTTTCGAAATTGCACGTCTGCGCGGTCCCTTGAGAGAGAAATGCAAACACAACGTCGTCGTTGTAGTAGCAACGAGGCGAACACGACGAAGAAAAAAAGAGGCAAAGCTTGCAGAGATACAAGATATAAGAAAAAAAAGAATGAAACGTGAAGTCCGGGAGTGAGAACGTTTGAAGGGTACCCCCCTTGGAATATATCGTTACTTTGAGGATTTCGGACCCTCCCAACGTGGACTCAATGTAAACGCAGAGGACCACAATTCCCGTTGGCTTTGATACCCGAGTAAACATTTTAGCAAGATTCACCGAGCGATAAAACGATATTAAAGAAAAAAGTTTATCTCCGATAGAAAAATCGAAAAGCTGCTACTGCTGCATACACGATGAAAAAGAAATTGGGATCACAAATCTCGGCTGATTCATTGAAATAAACCTTAATGTGTTCTTTCGCACGTAATTTTAACTTTTAATTCATTATGGTTGCTTTCTTTACCACACATTGCCAGAATTTATAATATGCTTTCTCATTTCGACGAAATGCATTATCCTGTAGGAATCCTATAAAACATAAGATTAATGAAATGCAACGATTTTTTCTTTTATAAATGGAATTCAACGATTGATGATTTATTTTTAGAAATAAATTCCGGCGTTGTGCAATGGGATGACATCTCGCGATTATCTGTTGAATTAAGAGACCGCAGTCGATATTGGGGATGAAGAGACGGGTAAACGTAGGAGCTTTTGGCGCCATCCTCTGCAGAGTTCGTAACTTTTTCACCAATGCAACGTGACCATCCGAAGTTTTACGATTTAAGGCAACTGAGATATTTTCAGCGAAAAAAAAAATCGTATTATGTGGTCCGAAAAACTTTTCGGAACTCTTCGATTAAAAGAAGAAAAAAAATGTCATAAAATGACTGCTTAGTAATTGTTGTTTTTTCGTTTTGTCGTTTTTCATTGTTTCGAAACGACTCGAAAAATAATTCTACGAGCCCGTGAAGTATCCTATCTTACGCAGTTACGTCTTATTTTCCTCATATTAGATGATAGATGTCTCCATTTCCTTTCGAAAATGTCGTTAAAACGGAGATATCCGTTTTTGAAAATACAAAATATCGTCACGTTTATAAGAAATTTGTTGGGCGAAAAATGTGTTTACTTGTCCGTTAAAAAGTATATCCGATCTACAGTTCCACATGGATTGCGAAATGACCTCTAATTTTTATTAATAGCGCAAAATTTGTCACGAAAATTTGCGCCAAACACGGAAAAAATTTTTTTTTTTCGTTTTTATCAAACGGCAGACGTTCTGATGCGCACCGATTCGATTTATAATGTCCATCAACCTTTGGGAAATTCCCAAATTTTAAATAATTATTGTGAAAATAACTAAAGCATTCGTTATGCGGTATTACCATTCCTTGCTGTGCAGTATTTCATTAGTTTTTCACACTTAGATCCCTTAAAACGTCACACATATTTTTACACCTCTTTAATACACATCGCGCATAAATATTGCGTATGCGATGTCTTCATGGTTGCCTTAGCGTTGTCAAAAAAAAATATCCTTTCGTCTAATTAATAGTAAAATGGAAACAATTTAAAATCGGCGCAGAAACAAAAATTAAAAAAAAAAGTAATGTGCTTAAAAAGAATCCACGATAATAATTTAAAAGTCAAAAAGTATCCGTACATATAGTAGTTTTGTACCAAAAATATTTGCGTAAAGAAAGGAACACTCAGCGATAAAATAATGCAGTCGGCACAAGACGCGTCACGGTGGAAATTTACAAGATCGTCGATAGATGCAGCGATAAATTTATATTTAATTATCGAATTAGATATTTAATTATCACTTTTTCTACTGTAGACTAACTTACCATTTCGTAGCTCGACTAATGACGAATGTAGCACTTTTATCCGCAGAATTTTTTCTTCGCTTCCTCCGCGAAGAGTATCGCCTCCGTCGGCCGTCGCATCCGCTCACCGCGGTTTCGTACATCGCATTCGAATATTTCTGGTAAATATTTAAGAAATAACAAAAGAAAAATCATAAAGTTATCAAATCAATACATTTTTTTTTCCAATTTCACTAAATAAATTTATAGATCGCTATTCATAAGAAAAGAAAGCGAAAACGGTTTTTTCTTTCTAGCAATCGTGGCAAACATCGCGCAAGTATATTGTCACCCAAATATTTAAAATAATCGACATCATTGGATTACCGTAATACTCAAAAAAATCCTCTTTAAAGTTAACCGAAGAAATTATAGATGTAAATCTATTAAAAAAAAATAGAGGAAGAGAAAGTCGACGTTTCTTAGATATTTTTATAATCGCGAAAAATAGAACGGAGCAATGCACAAAATGTACGGGTTTTTTTTTTATTAAAAACTGTGTAAAAAATATTAAACAACGAGAGTGACACATCTGTCTGACACCAACGAAAGTTCAAAGAAGACTGTTGAACCCTTCCACGCATTCTAAAAGATGCAAAGCGCGAGGGAACGCCGTGACTCCACCCATTGCCTTCGCCTGTATCAACTCGCCTCAAGCTTCGAATCTAACGGGGGTGGTGTTGGGGAGAGTAAAATTTTCTTTTTTTTTACGACTCAGCCACACCTCCTTTTCGACTTACTTTCGAATCGAATACATATAAATGGGTAAAAAATGTACCTTCAGAGAGCTAATAGCTATATTAACAAAATTTATAAATATACGGCGCACAATTACATTTTTCTATGTTTAGAAGATTTTTTCTTCGTTTTTTTACAAAAAAATTGATGTTACTTTGCACTATCGGAGTGGTCGGACTTTTTCACTCCGTTTTTTAAGGTCCAATGCATGGTGACTAACTGACGTTCAGTTCGAACGATCAGTGGCTTCGATTTACCCTTTTTTTAGGGTGCGTCCCATCCCTCCGAAAAAGGGGTGAAAAAAAGGGCGCAAGCATCGGACAAATTTCTATCCCTTTTTATTCTATACAAAAAGCAAATCTCGTGCAGATGCGATATGCTAGATATTATTTTACGGCTAAAAAAACGCGCACTCTACGCGACGAGAACGTTTCTCACTAAAAACTTGATTTTTTTTCATCCATTGGAGAGCTAATAATGTATTCATTATTTAAACCCTAAGCGGACAACTCGCTAAATCTGCTTTATATTGATGTAAAAAAAATCGCTAATAATTATTGCTGTGATTAAAGTCGATGTTTTTAATGGTGAAAAAAAAAACACAAAAAAACGGATATTTTTTAAGCGGTTGAACCAACGATTGTAATTTATGATATTCATTTCTTAATAACAATTATCAGCAAATGGAAATGAGTAAAAATTAAGATAAGGTTTTTCCATTCAAGAAAAATTATTTGAAGATTATGAAAATTATTTGAAAAGCTCATGAAGTTTACCGAAATTAAGAGTACTTTTTTACAATGAGCTGAAATATTGTGCGATATTTATGTTTTTTTTCTTTTCTAAATCTATACAAAATTACAAATTTGTTCATTGTTTATAAAATAATAAATGATAATAAAATAATAATAATGATAAATGCAAATTTCAGATAAAAAAATTCTATTGAAATGTATTAAAAAAAAAATTGAAAAATTCATTGAAATGAAATATATTTTTATTTTGCAATAAATAGAACGATTTCTTCTGTGCAACATTTGTTTTCTACTCAGCAGAATGGATAAATAATCTATGCTTGATGCAGAAAAATTTTATTACAAAAAAAATTACTATACCAATAATTCATTGTCCTCATCTATACGTACCAACAAATTAATTTATTATCGATAGTATAAACTTCAAAGCGACGTATCCTCAGGTAAATATTGTCATTTCCATTTTTCTAAGTTGCACAAGTCACAATTATTATATCTCTTTGAAAAAAAATTCTTTTTAATGCGTTAAAATAAATAAATTTGTTACTGCAATTACTTCGGATCATAAAAATATTGAAATGATAAAAAGAACTCTTCGATGCTATAACGCTGATAACACTTTAAAAATGTAAAATGTAAAGTATTAACAATGAAGCACCAGAGCCGGAGCTGTTGTTGCTTCGACTGCCCAACGACTACTGACTGGTATACCACATGCAGAGTTTTTTTCTTTTTTTTTACAGAAAGGATAGTATTGGAAGGACCGTCGGCTACAGTCCCTGCGTAACTGAACCACCCTTTCTGCAAAGGGACTACGAATACTCTCCGGCACCCTGGTATATATCATCGACCAATCAGAAAGTCTCTCCGGACCAATCCCTGGAAGAATCTCCCACGTCGGGGTGACTGGGAAGAGATTCTACGTTCGCAAAGCTCTCAATCTCTCAGCCAACTGCAAGACGGAGAGCGTTCCCCGGTTCAATATTCTAAACCCCCAAAGGGTGTGTCCCACAAAATTTCACTCTTTGGCTGACAAAATATTGTCCAAAAGCTTTCATATACATTTTCATCTCTACAATTCTTTTTATCTCGTTGGATCGTCTTAAAAAGATGTATTTTTTTTTACAATTTTTATTTAATAAAAAAGAAAAACATTCGAATAGCGTGCCAACAATCTGGAAGAAAAATAATGTTTTTTTTTCTAAATAAAATACAATTCGATGAAAAAATCGGTCAATATTTCTTCGGTCTTTGGAACCCCTTTTTAGCAGCTACCCCTTTTTTATGGATGATAGGGGTGCCGTACCCCTTTTGGCTGAAGGGGTTAAAAGACGAGGGGGACAGTTGCGCTAAAAAAAAACCATTCGATCATTTTTCTCGCGACAAAATGGGGTTATCGATGGACGAAAAAAACTATCAGAACGAAAATAATATACGTACTTTTCGCTCGCAAAATCGTACGATTGATCGATATCTCTTCGAAAATCATACAAAAAAAACACGACTGACCGGCGAATTTTCTCAAATCAAAACACGGATACCACGAATGACGTATACGCATCAGAAACCATCGAAACTTTGCAAACTTACTTCGAACTGTTATTCCCGATTACTCTCGATGTTTATAGATATAAATGATGCAAATATTTGATATCTGTTTCTCAAAGTCGATACGCGTGGAGGAAAAAGTTTCAAATACAAAGTAACGACTTACTAAGAATTATATGGAAGCGTCATCTAGCGGAATAAAAACCCGCGAACAAAATGTGCGCGCAGGTGGCGGAACGAGAAAGTTTTTTTGTCTCGTGAGGTGGGCTTGTGAACGTCGTCAGTGACTCGTCAGGCCGCTAGTTAATTAGATTACGATATTCTAGGTTACGACTTCGTCGTTTATAAAAAAGATTATTTAGTTTTCATCACTGAAAAAATGACGCTTTATCATTTTGGAAATTGTGTCGCACTAGTTTACGTGCCGTATTATTTAACCTACAAATACTCGGGTTTGTAAGTTTCATAGTCGCAACACCGAAAAATAACAAAAAAGTGTCAAAATCTTAACCTCTCTACGGGATTAATCGCGTTAATAATTTGTTTTCATCTCAACAGATCAGAGTACGGAGCATTTTGGAAATGTATTCAAGCCGGTGGAATTTATATATTTACCCAACTCGTTAAGATGCTTGCGCTCGCGACTTTCTTCCCAACCGCCGACAACGTAGGCCAAGAAGGTTTCAACGTCTTTGGCGTAAGTTTCGCGAAAAAACAAATGAAATCCAAAACCTATTGAATACTCTGTGATAACTGTACTAAAGTACGAGATTCCACACAAATTCTACCAAAATACAAAGAATCATTGCACATTGCGACTCTACTATGTAAAAAGTATTCGAGAATAAATACTTTGTAATAATAACATCATCTCTGAGATAACTCTACTTATAACAAGTCTATTACACTACAAATATACTGAAACATATTGCTGGTGCACAGATTTCGTCGCAATAAAAATAACAAAAATAATAAGAATTCGTAGTGTAATAATAATGATAATAATTCATTGATATTTTCCACATTCTGTACCTTTGCAGTTGGGGTACAGTTATAATCGGACAAACTTCCAACATAAGTTATTAACAGCATGGAGATATTCAGTAAATTCTTATAACAGTACCATTTACTTGAAAGCTCTAATTCTGTGGAAATTATAACTTTTTTGACTTGTATTTTCGAAAAAAATTATTTGTATTTTTTTTTCTTTCAGGAATTTTTGAAATATTCCATAGACCTCGCAGATCTCGTTGGAATATTGTTAGTACTAAAAGGAATTCCCGGCAAAGGTCACGCAAAAGTTTTGACCGCGGGAATCGGCTGGGCGGGAGCCGAAGTTTTGCTAACGAGATTTCTGCTTCTTTGGGTCGGAGCGCGAGGCGCCGAATTCGACTGGAAATACATTCAGAAGAGTCTCGAGTCCAACATCAGTTTGGTAACAATTTGATTTTTCTTTTTCTAATCCCAAAATATTCTCATAAAATTTCATTAAAACTTTAGCAAAAATGATAATTATCAGTCTATTTTACGATTTCTCCCGATCTTTTTTAAATTTTGGAGAAAAAGAAATGTTATAAAATTTGTTTAAATTTTGATTATGTAACGTAAATTGTTTGCAGGTGCAACACATAGCGACGGCCACCCTTGTGTGGCTCTGGTCGAGACACGATCTGCGTCGAGGACTCGTACCGATCGTCGTTGGAATGCTATTGCTAACCGTCTACAGGCCTCTGATATTCGACTTTTTGACTTCC
This sequence comes from Cryptus viduatorius, assembly GCA_964006125.1. Classification (NCBI taxonomy): domain Eukaryota; kingdom Metazoa; phylum Arthropoda; class Insecta; order Hymenoptera; family Ichneumonidae; genus Cryptus; species Cryptus viduatorius. The sequence goes on from OZ023220.1 coordinate 9,213,827, forward strand.
CTTTTGCTCGCCGGACCCTGGTCTACGCTGCTTATAAAGGCGGTCACGACGCTTCTGTTGGGCGCAACAACGTTACATATTTATGCGGGGCTCGCCCATTCCATTGGTATTTTTTAGAGCGACGAAATAAACTATTTCGACGACGCAGCGAAAATACGTTATATATATTCGGTGTTAAAACTCATTCATTTTTTTTTTGTTTTCACTGCAACTCGTTATTTAATAGAAACCAACGATTTATTCAAATTTAAACTTACATTAAAAAAAACGAATGGTATCTCTTAGTTCCTTTTTTTATACATTTTTTATACGCGGATTAACAATTACAGATCCATCAGTGTTGTCGCTTCTTAAACGTGTTTTTTTTTTCTTAATTTATAGGACTCGTCGACGAACGCGACGTTAGGATTTTTTTTTCACACTCTTAACGGTAGTACAGTTGAAATTTATCACTTCCCATTTACATCCGTTCAAAATCTTTAAAAAATCTTTGGACCTTCGGCTGGGAACCTCAATTGAGTTTTTAAGTAACCGTATCAATCGAAAAATCGTCGCTCGTGAGATTTTTTTTTAAATGACTCATTCAGTTATTGGATCGTAAGTATAAATATCGTTTGCGACATACTTTGATGAAAAATCGTTTAAATTACATCTAAAAAAACTATAAATCTTTCTCTCGCTTTCTCGGTTACGATAGGTTTCTTTTTCTTGCGGTTTTATACTCTAACATCAATCATTATATCACTAGCGCCATGAATGTTTAAATGTTTTGCCGCAGCGAAAGTTCCATGCGAACTTCACTGTACAAGCAAATTCGACTTTTCATTTCTTTTGCAATCTTAAAAAAAAAAGCGTAAAAAGACCGAATATGTTTCCACAGTGAATCATCCACGCTGCTTATAATTTTCACTGCGTTACAATGACATTTCGCGAGAAACGTATACTCCGTTCGATTCGTTTTGCTTTTCATCGATCATAAATTATTACGTTTGCGTTGTGTCGACAAAAAATTAAAATCAAACCGGGCCATCGCTAAGATAAGATATTTCTTAATCATTTGCTTGGTCAATGTTCATAGAGAGACACAACTCACGAGATCCGCGGCCCCATTGAATCAGCGGCCAACTGACCTTGCAATTGTTTTCCATCCGGATAGCGAAGCCGTTTCACGTTATTTGCAATGTGCTTTTTATTTCATCTCTCAATCGTCGTCGGAATCCTCGTCATCGTTCTCATCAAAAGGTGTACCCGAGGGAATTTCAGACAGAAGCCTCTGCGGAATAATGTTTTAAGTGAAAAAACAAGTTAAATAAGATGATTATTGATTCATTCTAATTTCAAACAAAACTTACGAATATCGCACGATTCTGACAAAGATGTTCCAATATAACGCGGAATAAGTTGTGATCGTAGCGATTTCTACACTGTGGTCTACCCTCCGCTCGGTCATTCATGTTTGTGGTGACGCACTGTAAAAAAAATACTGTATATTCAATTTTTTTTTATAATCATGAAATCGGCGACAACTCGGATCAATATTTAAATTCGCAATGCAAATCTACATGTAGATGAATTAACATCGAAAAACGTAAATCTGATTGTTCCAACCTGTTTGAGGTCCGAGAGGGTCGGTGCCTGCGTACCGGAAGGCACCCATATCTTGACGTCGTCGTCTAAACCACTGGTAGCCAATACAGGGATATGCGGATGTGGTTTTACCCGATTGACCTGTAATAGAGGAAAGATAATTGAAAAAAGCTATTTAAAGTTTAAGTGGCCGCAAACAGAAAATAAAAATATTATAACGTCTCAACTGTCCGTTGCGAGAAGCAATTCGCTTAAATCTTCAAGTTTTGAGAAACAACATTATTATATACAAATATGAAATTTAATTTTTTCAGAATTTCTTCGCTATTTATTTTCGTAAAATTTCCGAGTTTTCGGAATTTTCACGATAGTCAAACTTCCGTTTATAAACAAACGAGTTACGAAATATTGCATACCACTCCTTGCACATCGCCTGGCATACACTGGACAATAGCTTCGGTATTTTTTTCCCAGAAATATACGTTTCCGCAATCCGAACCGGAGACGATGAATTCGCTCTTCGGGCCAAAGAAATCGACGCCTTTTACTAAAACGAGAGAATCCACGGGTCACGAAAAAAAGTAGATGAACATTTTTTATTTTACAGAGATCTGTCAGACAATATATTTAAGCGACATACTCGTCCTGCTGTTTCGGTGCCCCTGATATCTGTGACCGTAGTCACCGTCCGGATGAGGCATCAACGTGTCGAAGAGATATATATCATCGTCATTGTAGGAGGCGAGAATTTCTGTTCCGTTGTAATTGTAAGTAACAGCAGTAATGTGAACGCGGTCGTTATCAACCTAATAACCATGTCAAGAAAAATAATTAAACGGTATATTTTTAAATCGTTATTATAATGTTATTTTCGTTGTTTTTTTGTAATGAATTCCAAATTCGTACCAAATTCTTTGGGCAAAGTTTGAAGAACGGCGTACTGGGCATACGACGATCGTAGATTTTTACTGATTCCGAATGACCTCCGACGCAAAATTCATTCTCGTTACGCGGATTGCAATGAACTGAGTAGAGCTGCACGGGGATTCCTTGTTCCTTCAAAGTTACCAGTCTGCATAAAACAAACCGATGAAATTGCTACTTTCTTGAAAGTTGCAAAATGATTGAATATTCATCCATTCGACTACGGGACGCATTACATCCGCAGACTCACAAAATTATCTGCACATTAAAAGCGATTTGGTGGAAAATTACAAAAATTGCGCAATATTTTCGGAGATTCGATACCTCCGTTTGAGATTTTGATTTCCATTCCTTTTGATATCATTATCTTTAACGTAAATGTAAAAAAAAAACCAAAGTAAAGAAAAATTCAACGCTCCGACGATTCGAACGATCGAGAGATTTAAAAATAATAGTTGCGCGATTTTCTTACTTCGTCGTCTCGCCGTCGCGCACGTCGATGGACAGTATTTTGCCGTCGTCACCGACGGAGATTGCCATGTGCGGCATATCCGGATGAATCGTAAATTTGTTACAAGCTCCTTGATGATTAGCCATTTTACGAGTACTTCCACTGATCAGATCGATAAGTCGCACCTGACCGTCGCTGGCGCACGTCATCATCAACGACAAGTCGTCGCGGGGTATCCACGATGCCTAAACATTCGGAAATCGTAAAACAATGATTAAGAAATGTATTTACAAAAAAAATGTCTATATATTTCCAACATACGACAGTTTAAAAATTCACCTGAAATATATTGTTCCTGTGGCCGCTTTCGTAAGATCGGACTTTCCGTCCCGCAGCCCAGTTCCATACTATTATCGCTAAATCATCGGATCCGCTAACAAGCAAATCACCTTTCCGATTAAACTCGACGGTGTTGACACAGCCCTGTTGAATTTTACATATTTAATTATTACGATTATTCACGAGAAAGAATTCGCCATGAAAGTACAGTAATGGACTTTCTTATCGTCCGTCCCAACGATTCACAAGTATTTACAACTTTTTTGGAATATTTGCCGTAATAATTTTAGGCAGCAATTTCGTAAACTGTGGTACTTTTTTTCCTTGTATTAAAATGGGAGTTATATCATTTTATTAATTGAAATAAAATATTACTAATGGCAATTATTTACTTGATGTTCGTCCAGCGAATGAAGGCGTCTCAAACGCTCCACCATATGAAGAGAACCGTACAATTTTTTGTCGAATCGCCTGCTTAGTCCAATCTGTCGATTCATCACCTCGTTCACTATTGACAACGTGGACTTGGGTTTGATTTTCCTCAAAACCAGAGGCGTTACTTGCGTTTCCTCGTCCGTAGTCGTCCACTCGTCCGAATTATCGTCAGAGTCGTTTTTCTCGTGAACTTCCGACTCTGCACTCGAATTATCTGCGACAAAAAAGCAAATATTTTCTCAAAATGTTGCTATGTTTAAGAAAATTAAAATAAATTTGCGCATTGCTCAAAGTCGCGCTAAAAATTGAAATTTTACGTTGTGTTTGCGGTACTTACGAACACCGAATGCGTTTAGGATCAATGTGGAATAATTGGACATACAGAATTTTAAGCAAATCCACAAATGATTTAAAACAAAAAATTCATAGGAAGTCACCATTGTTATCATTATTATTGAATATCATTCAGAATCAGTTATGATCCTATTAATATTAGTATCATTGAAATATGATTATAAAAAAAATTCAAAAAACAACGAATTTTTTTTTTATATATATTTAGAAAAAAATGATGTACTTTTAAAATTATACTTTTTTTTTTAATATTGTATATGTAATGATTTTTTTTTTTTTTTTTTTTTTTCAAGAAATAAATAAATCACTATAAATTTCACCTTCGTTGGTTTTTTCTGCCGTTTCCTCCTCAGACATTGTGGAAGCTGTTGTTTCTTGCGCTGCTACTTCAGGGGCTTCATCTTCATCGTCTGAAGTAGCTCTCCGATAGCTGCGGCGCTTGATGCGTTTCTGTAGTTTGTGAAATGTTGCGCTGCTACTACTCGGTTGAACAGAATCGCCATCACCATGCGAACCATTTGAGTCGTCATTTTCAGTGTTGGGGTTTTTTCTCTGATACCTAGTTGAGGCGTCTTTGAAGTGTTTCCTGATATTTTCAATTTTCGACTGAAGGCTGAGATTTCGACTGAAATTTGTGGTACACCCACTGCTGCTCGGTCGATTGTTTTCCTCTGCAACTTCGGAACTGCTGCCGCTCCATCTACAGCTGCTGCTGTTTGAACTGTCGTTGCTCTCATCCATATTAGATCTGTGAAAAAATTATGGAAAAATCCTAATACCTATTTATATTACGATTATTATGATGATTAATATAATTTTTCACGATTATTATGAGTGTATTACAACAAAAATATGTTCCAGTGAAATCGGCAGTTTTTCTAGAGGTGTACAATGTCATTGTGTTTTGCGTTTTCTCGTTGTTTTTAGTTCGAAAGTAAAAACCGGTAGAACTAACCTTCGAAATGTCGTATAAAGATGTTACATGGATCTTTTTTATATTTCTATCGTTGATAAATCCAAAGAGGTTTTAAATATATTATATAGAACTCACTAATAAATAAACGACGAAATTCAAGGATTCGCGAGAATTAAGTTACGTAAAGTTCTTTCTCCATGTACAGTTCTTTTTCTTTATTTCACTTTAGACAAAGTAACTAATACCGGGTCGTTCGTCACGATCGAACGAATAATCTTGCACGCGAGTTTTCGATTTCGAAAAGTTGTAAACTTCGATGTTCAAATGGATGTTTGACATTACAAGAGCTAAAGAAAATGAAATAAAACAAGTTTTTTATCTCCTTTCGGATTTTCCGGCTGTTACGATTTTTCAAGAAATCTTATGCTCTTATGGCCGATAAGTCTGTTTTGATCGGATAACAACACAAGCGAAACTGTCGCCGATGTGCAACTACGTCGAAAACATTAGAGTCCCAAACACGCAAGAACAAGCAAGAAAGATAGCACTCGTGCGAGACTATCTCTCTCTCTCTCTCTTGAATCTCGTACTTTTATCGGGAGAAAAAATCGTACAACGTAACTCTTCGTAAATCACTTCGTTGTTTTAGTTATTGTGAGAAATATGCATTATTATTCATTTTTTTAATTACGATTTTCGTTAAAAACGCCGATTTTATGTTGACATTATACAATCGACTTATCGTGCAGTTGAGAAACGTCAAAAGTAACAAAAAATGTTTAGTACGACGAAAGGCCGCTGAAAACTTTGTATTCTCGGTTCGACGCAGCGGCCAATCATAGAAAAGATTTCCCCTTCGGCAGATTAAACGAACAAGCGAATTGCTTACTCGATGGAAACATATATAGATTCACTGAAATAGTTTTTTTCGAGGTTTCCGGATATTCTGTGTATTACCATACGGACCCAAGTCTTGAGGTACGTTCCGAATCAGCGTCGGGCGACTTTTCTCTCTGTCTGACCGCGAATGAAAGAATGAGAGGAAAGTTCGTGCGGCGCTGATTCGGAACGTACCCCAGGGGTACGGTGAAACGAATCACTTTCGTACACAAATTGCTTTTGTTCGACACACGCGGGAACATCTCAAACATCGAACTTTTTTTTTTAACATTGTCGAGGATAATGCCATATATCGGTGAATTCAGGAATTGGTGCGAATGATAAAAATATTAAACTTCCCGAATTCAGCCTAAAATAGACCGAAAACGGTTTTGTTTAGCGATTACCCTTGACCCAAGAACATCGACGCATAATAAATTCTCGTCGTTCATCGTTACCACATTATATCTTATGTACTTTATCCATCGCTGATAACCCATCTGAATATGATGACAAAAACGAATCATCCGCGTTTCCTCACTTATCAAACTTCCTGAAACTTGCTGATTCTCGTATTTTTTTCTTTACGTTTCACAGAGTTGTTCGAAAAGCAACGGCAATCTTGATAATTTCTTTTTTACAATGCACAGGGATAATGTTCCGCGGGCGTTGTACAATAATTGGGATCCGAAATAAACATTTCTAATATCTATCGAGTGTACGTCGGATGCAAAAACATAAAGTTTTAGTCGCGCTTTTAGTGTAGCTGCACAAACAAACGAGTCGTTCTATTCTTGATTCGAGACTCATCATATATATGTGCTGACTTACATATTTCCAAAGTTTGTAAAAACCGTTCTTACGCGTACAAATTATTCGACTTGAGACCTTGTAAGATAAAGCTTAGTCTCAGTTCGACGGCGCGTGATGGATAAATTAGTTAAGAAATGAAAATAAAAAATGTCTTTGTCGATATTCCGTAGCGCCGAATTGTTTTACCCGTTACTATATGCAGCGCGAAGAACCCGTCTGCAGGTATTTACGATAACATTGTTGACGAATGATTTAATTATTATCTGAGATAAGAGTCAATGCGCGAAGGTGGGAAAGACAAATACTTCATTGATCGCGATCCCCTCTTCGACACTGTTTGGGGGCATCAAGCCAGAGAAAGCTAAACTGGACAGCTGTCAGGCAATAAATGAGAGCAAACGAGAGTAACCGCCAGCAGTTCATTCTTGTGCGCATTCCCTCTCAGCACCTCTGTTACCCTTATTCACGTCTCTGGAGGTTAGTTCGACGGCTTGTGAGATCTTTTTTCTTTAGCAACGACGGCCACCGTAAAATAAAAAAAAAAAACGTTGTTGAACCTCGATCGCTGTTGAAACGGAAGTGTTGAACTATCGAGGAATCGAAAGAATACCCGAATAAGGAAAAAAAGAAAATTGGAAACAGTTAGACAAAAACAAACGGGAACTCCCAAAAGATTTTATTACGAAAGAAAAAAAAATGACCGCTTTGAATCTTATCGATTTAACAACTCTCGGTAAGTGCACTATTTCTATAATAAAATTCAATTTAACCGTCGAACCCAGAATCCCCGTATTCTCAATCATTTTTGAGTACCAAAGTTTATCCATTCAGGCGCGGACGTTGATTTAATTTTTATAATCGCGATGTTACATACAGTTCTTAAGTATCCATGCTTTCATATACGTATAGAAATGATCAAATCTTCGCGCATTCACTCAGGATTATCCGTTTGCATTCTTCCTACGCGTTTAATTATTATTAGTCATAACTGGAATACGTGTTTTCGATTGGTCGAGAGGAGACTTTGAACATCACAGAGATCTTGACAATCGAAATCGAAAACATGAAATAACGATCTCGCGAACGAATATTTTCATCGGCTTAAATGTTTGCACAGATAATGTTGGACATAAAAAACATGTACATCTCGTTTGTACAAATAAAAATACATTTTTGGTATTTCGTATTGACAAGTGATTATTTCGTATCAATAACAGTTACACAGTACAAAGTTAAGCGTATTAAACACCTTTGTTATTTTGAACAAAGTTTTTATTCGTATTTCCGCGACAGTTTTCTGTGTACAAACATTTGATTAAAGTATTACTGAAAGAAAATCAGTTTAGTAAATTTTCACACGCTTTTTACAAAAGTTTATAAAAAAAATCGTTGCGATTCAAGTGCCACTGCCGTCCATTTTTCTTCGGAGTTTTTGGGTTCAAATCGAAGTTTTATTTATTTGTTTACTTTTTTAGGAAAGGATATGCAGGAATTAATCCGCGCGAGCGTGGCGGCTCGTGAATTCTCGTACTCGCCGTACAGCAAGTTCAAGGTCGGCGCAGCAATACGCTGTAATGACGATACGATATCACGCGGTTGTAACGTTGAAAACTCATCGTTTCCCGTATCCACATGCGCCGAGCGTGTTGCAATCGTGAAAGCGATATCAGAAGGGAAAAAGAATTTCAAGGCCATTGCCGTTGCTGCTGACTTGACGAACGATGGAGTATCGTCTCCCTGCGGCATGTGTCGACAGGCACTCGCCGAATTCGGCAACATACCGATTTATCTCACAACACCGGACATGACGAAAATAGTGAAAACTTCAGTAATCGAATTGTTGCCAATGGCCTTCGGCCTTAACGCACACGAAAACCCGCCGATATAAACAGTGTAGCGTATATATATATTTATTTCCATGAATTCGAACTTTCGTGGCAAAGCAAAAATCTTTGAGGCTCTTTTAGTACAGAAACCATTTTGACGCGCGAAATCTTGCGATTTATCGTTTTTTTCGCCATTCGTTTTACGCAAAACTATCCGAGATCACGAATTAGGTCTCGAAAGCTCAGTATTCTTTACCTTTGCGTTTGGATTTTCAGAGCTTCCGATTGCCTTCTTTTTATTTCAATTTTTTCCTCATGCAAGTCGAAAACGGAGTACAAGGAGTACGAAAAATAAATTCTCCGAATCGAATTGTTTTTTACAAATTTTTATCGTAGACGAAAATTAATGTAAAATTAATGTATCTAATCGACGTGTGACGTTGCAAATTGAAACTTTCGGAGAAAAATTTAATGCATCAAGTTAAATGTAAATTCTTATTTTGAGATACGATAAACAAAAAAAAATCGTTAATCAGTATGGCAAATGCCCTGATTCCTACGAAATGCCTTTGAAAAAAATGACTCCGGAGTAGAAACGAAGCCGATTTATTCTCCATTGTTTTTTTTTTTGGGTTTTCTCCCATACAATTCTTCCGTTTTATCCTTTTTTCCGAATGAATGCATAAGGATTATACGCGCGCATAGTCGTCCTCCCTAAGCAAACTATTTAGACTTATTTATTCTTATGTGAATAATATTGAATATTAATTAATATTAGGAGCAGCAGCAGTGAGGACTTTTTATAATATAGACGAAACGCGAGCCTCGCGAACCTCTTGTATATAATATATATAATATATTTAATTCCGGTTACTAGTTTACACTGTTGCGACACTTTATATCGTTTTCGAGTTATCATTACGAGAAACTTTATATACAAAAAGAAAAGAAAGAAAGAAAAAATAGTAATATTAACAGTGAATTATTTACACTATCTGCACGTACGATAAATGGCAATGTCATGTTTTACAAACAATAAAAAATGATAAATGGCGATGCTCGATGCAGAATCTATATACCGGTGCTTCATTTTTGCGTTTTTGTATTTTTAATTTTTTTTTTCACAATATATTTTGCGCACTCGTTCCGCGTGAATATTCCAAACTTCAATTGCGATTTTTTTTTATCATTTTCCGTCGAAGAATCAAAATGTGTACAAATCGTTAAGGTGCCGATTTTTTTTGTTTCAAGCTTTTGAGTTTTTCGATTTTAATTATTATGGTTATTTACTATCATCTCTATCATTGTGTTTTCTTTTTTTTCGAGTTCTTTACCAGCAAATATTTAGCGTCTTAAAGTTTTTTTTTCGAGTTCTTTACCAGCAAATATTTAGCGTCTCAAAGTTTTTTTTTTTTAATAACGGCGATACGAGTTGCCGTTATGTGTGAACCGATGCGTATACTTTTCATCGTTCGGAAATATTCTTCCCTTCTTCACCAAAACGGACACCTGAAAAATCGACGAAATATTCATTAGTTTTAGTGAATTTTTCACATGGAACAGAATTTTTTTTACGGAAAATCTTCCATATGGCTAATGACTCTTCGACATCGATAAAACTTTGTATAGGATTCTCAGACAAAATTCATAAAGAATTGTCAAAATCCCCGCTACGACATGTTCAAAAAGCCGTTAAAAGATTAATATAGATTGAAATCTTTGCGGTAATAATAAATTTGCCATACCATCCAATGTAACATTGACAAAGATTCTCATTATTCGTAGCCTGTTGAATGAGAAGAAGAACTTGTCGTTGAACGCTCAGCGCTTCTTCGTGAAGAAAGTCGCGCGCCGTTAATTTGTCTCTCACTCTGGTTATAATAGTGAGCGCCTTGTTGTTCAATGCTTCCGGTTGATTACTGTCCTCTGTAGCGAGAAAAAAAAGAAAAACAATTTTTTATTATCGCTAATCAAGAATACCCTCGTTGCCGCGCGGAGCAACGGTGGTGCCTTAGTGGGATACGAACTCGATACGCTACCTCCGTTCTCTATGCTGCAAGGAACGCCTTTTTTCGGCAACGTCGACGTCAGCGAGTCGAGTATATCGCCGGGTTCCTGACTGCTGCTCGCGTTTATTCCCTGTGCGTCGGATCTCTTTCCCTTTGGTGCCGCGTTGTCCATTAATCTCCAATTTAGCAATGGATCGTAAACGAAAGCTTCCAAAACCGCCATCAAACTATCCTTATTACGATGCAACACTGACATAACGGATTCGCATGTTCTACGATAAGTTCCCTCGATGCCCGTTACTTCCATCGCGTTTATCAACATTCGCGTCAAACGAAACGGTATCTTCTCTGGGAATTTTTCGCGCGTCATCGCAACTTCGAAACAATCGCCGAAATCTATGTGAAGAATTTTTCCGCTGAGACGGTCGAGCATAAGATTCGACGGATGACGATCCCCGAGGCCGAGAATGTAGCCGACCATCGACATGACCGCCAATGAACGCGTGTAATTCGTACGACGGTCGAACCACGCCTCGCTGGACGGCGATTTCAGCCAAAGAAGACGCGACAAATCGTCGCCGTGCGTGTGTTCCAATGCGTGTTCGAAAACTTCTACCTTCTGCATTAACATCAGGTGATCGTAGTCCGGTGCCATCTGGTAGTTTACCGAGAAGGAAATATGTACGAAAAAATTAACAGTGAAATCCTTCGATACTTTTCCAAATTCATTCTTATGTGAAATTATTAGGTAAATTATTTCATCCAATAATTAAATTAATTAATTACTAAAAAAATTATTAATAAGAATAATAACAATTAATTATCAAGAATAATTAATTGATATTAATATTATTATCATTTATTTATTATTTTTTTAATTACTTACGCATTTTTTTTCATTTTATTAATTTATTGTTTTAGTTCGCAAAAAAAAAAATCAACAAGAAGCGAATCATACCCGCAGCATTATTCTGTGCTCGATGTTGAGTAGTATCTTCTTCTTCTCACGATAATCTCTAATAAGCGTGTGCAAAGTATCGCAATGAGGCACCCATCCAATAAGGCCACTGTTTGTAGATAATGGAATCACAGCGTATCTCTGTTAAATCACAAAAAAAGAAAAATCTTATTTAGATAATAATTTTTCAAAATATTGATGTTTTTTCGGGAAGTAATTTTTTTGCGTTTCGGATACGTTAGCAAAAAACATATTTCATTTTTAGAATAGAAGAGAAAATGTTGCTTTTCCTTTGATCATTAGTATTTTTATTATTTCCGTCGGAATTACCTGAATAGTGAGGTTCCTTCGGAATGTATCAGGGTCGTGTAATAATAGTGTATTGACTAATCCAAAGAGTTGCATTACACGTTCGTCCTGCCGGAGATCCTCGTGTCCTTTCAGAAGAAACATGTAGTCTTTGCCGTTGCTTCCTGAAAGGCAAAACAATTTTCGTACATTCTTCGTACAATTTTCGAACATTCAAATCATTCAGAAAATGTATTGGCTATAAATTAAAAAACGAATCACCAGATTCTAAAATTATACAAAAACGCGCGTTCTGCGCAAAGAATCGCCGTGAAAGAAACTCAACGAGGCAAATCGTTAATAAGCCGAATAGAATTTGTTAATAACCTTGTTCCTTTCCTTTCACATTCTCATTCGCATTTAATAGAAATCTTCAAATAACAAAAATGTTTAACGAGACATAAAACAGTTTTCTCCCAAAAAAAGAATTAAAAAATAAATTGCATAATTGCGTTGTCTCACCTTTGATGCAGAGTTTCCTCGGTCTCTGTTTGCTCGTTATAACTTGCATCGAGCTGTGAATACTATCGATTCTAACAACAGGTTGTCCAGGACTATAGCTTCCGGGCACCGCGAGTTCGAGATCGCGGCAGAGCAATAACTTCGGACTCACGTACTGCAGTTCCAAACTCGTTAGTTGCGGCAATTGTCTCGATATTCTTCGGAAAACATGATAATACAAATCCCACGCTTGATTCAGATCCCTCACATTGCCGGAAACTTTGTAACGATTGCACCAATCCTGCGCTTCCATCAGATCCCTGCCGTACGCCTGATTGAACGAAGTTTCTTTGAGAGTCTGCGGTCCCCTCTCAAGCATCGCGTGAAGAGGTTCCAGAGTGTCAAACATTCCCTTAACGTTTCTCTCGCCAAAGTACAATCTGCTCGCTTCCTCGAGGCCCTCGTGCCAAAGCTCGTGCCACAATATCGCGACTCTGATCAGCTCGTCGCTCGCCATCATCGCCTGTTGCACAAGAGTCGGACTGTGTTCGCACATGTTTTTCAATATCTTATTAGCAGCAGTTTTTCTCGCGTGACTGGCGCTTTTGGAAGCGACGGTGAGAGGATAGACGAGAGCTTGCGGATGGGTTTTGCCGATATCGATAAGCAAATGATGAATGCAACGACCAACGAGAGCTCTCGGGGTATCGATTCTAGCGATAAGCTGAGGAATAACTTGTAGCCACGTATTGATCTCTATGAGTCTAATGCCCTCGACGATAGCATCGTAAACTTCGGGCCATTGCCCATAATCGAACCATAGAGTCAACAGCCGAAGAGTATCCTGAAGCGAATTGCCGTGAGACAAGTTAATGGAACGGAAGAAGCCATCGACAGCGGGAACGGTAAACTGTGATATGTACTGAGAGCTCGAAAGACCGGCTCTCGTTCCATTTCCTGTTGGTCCGTTATCCGCTGTTGCGTCGTTCTGCTGATGTTTGTAGAAAAGCACAGCTTCGAAATTCGTATAGGCGTATGCGTGCCAAGCTTTGTACCATGTCGGGTCGTGTTCGGTCGCCGAAGCGTAATACGACAGCACAGCGCTTATGGATTTTTCGTTAATACCTTCGAGGGCTTCAAGCCATTCGCCTAATTTTAGGTAACAACGCGCCAGCAATCTTTTGCGAACCTCTTGCTGATGATCGTCTTCGTGATTCTTGAGGGAAACAGTCATGGGCTGCAATGAGCTCTCGACGAAGGTGTGCAGTTGTTTGTACGCTTCTTCGCGTTTATTCGCCATCCACATGTGTTTCGCATAGGCGAAGGTAACCTGCGGATGCGTTGTTGGAAGTGGTTGATCGGGTGTAATGGATGGATCAACGCCGAGAAGCATTACTAATGTTTTGTGGCACAGCATTAGGCTTCCGCTCTTTCGGCAAAGACTCGCATACTTAAGCCACGTGTACATATCGTCATGAGGCGATACGACGAGCGTATGGACTTGTATAATTTTTTGCCAGTCCTCGACGATTCTTTGACCGCCCTGAAGCCTTTCCCACCACATGGACTTTATGGTTGATCTGCGTTCCGGCACCAATTTGAATTGTATTACTTCCTCGAGTTCAGCGAGTTTTTGCACCTCGACCATTGCATTGTAAGCTCTCTGATAACTCTCACCGGCCATTGCGGTCAATTCGGTGTCGAGAAGATCGCGAGCGCTGTCTATCAATTGATGCGCGACGTTGTACTGCTCGTCGTGTATCGCGAGTACCGCACGATAAAAAGCACCGTCCTGACTGTCCTTCGGTATTAGCGAAACGTACTTTTCCATACTCTCCCATTGACTCAAACCCCAAGCTGCTGCTGCTGCCATTCTTGCCATTCTTTGCTTTGTCTCGTCGGTCTGATTGGACCATTGCTTCGTTGCGACTTCGTGCAATTGTCCCCATTCGCCGAGGGCCTCGAGACACCGCATTTCGCCTAAAGTTGCTTCGACGTCTGCCGAATCGGTGTCTAAACGCTCCTGATAGAGATGCAGAGCTTTGTCCCAATTGTGCAATTTCTCGTACCAGCGGACTTGTACTTTGAGGTCTTGTTGATTGTGTTGATTCATAACGTATTCTAGAAGACCCTCAGCGGCTTCTTTCTGTTGTAATTTGTTGTTTATAGATATCAAAGACTCGAAGACATTGCTATTTCGACTTTTGTGAAACTCGTCCTCTTTGTAGTGTAACGCTTTGGCGTAAGCGCGACAATGCATCGCTCGTTCACCGAGAATTTTGTTCTCCAATGGCAACGGTCCTTTGTCGCAGTGTTCCATAAATTCGGCGAGATTTAGGATCGTCTGAGTTATCTCCGGGAGATCGGGAACTATCAGCGCTTGTTGAAGGGTTTGTATCAATTCGGCGCGATAAGTATCGTTCAGCTCAGTCCAACAGGACACGAAAGCCGCGTTGAACAAATCTCTCGGGAGTTGGGAATAAGTCTGCGCGAGTGCCCAACAAGAACGAAGCGCCGGCGATGGGGATTCTTTTAGCAATCCGATTGATAAACTTCGGAGCCACTCGAGCCAATCGTCTTTGGACACTCGACGTGTCGCTGTCCACGCTTTTTGCAAATTCGAAGCGGATACTTTGAGTTTTTTCATTACACTTGTGTCGGACGATGTCAATGATAAATCGCGATTTTTGTTTCGTGACCAACGATGGCGCATCGATAGATAATCATCGCCATCGGCGACGGTAGTTTCCGTGAGTATCTTATCCGTGAGTACGTCGTATCGAGAATTAACGATTTTGTGTTTTGTCATTACTTTCTGTACGAGAGGTATGAAAATCTGATATTTTTTTCCCAATTGAATAAGCAAAGCGCACAGGGTGTCCATCGCGGTGTTACGCAACTCGGGACATTGATCCAGCGTACGAACGAGTGGATGAATAATCCGCGAAGCGAAATCCGTGAAATCCAAGGTATCGGCGAGATGATCGACGGTTTCAAGAGCAACGCGATTAACAGCGATAGGACAATCGGATGCGTGGAACAATTTCACTATAGGCGGCAATACGAGATGAAGATAATTATCAAGATTATTGCCGAATTTTTGGAGAGCTATGAGAAGCTTAACGGTAACCGAGCGATCTTTGCTCGTGTCGTGCGTTAAAACTCGCAGTATCTGCGGCATCAATTGCGGCAGATATATCTTAAATTCAGCGCCCAACGCAACGGCAATGTGCTCGACAAGTAGAATCAGAGTACTCTGCAACGGGCTGTTTACAGTCCAAAACTCTTTTATCAGATTGAACGTATCGTCCAGATAGTTTCTTATGTGTTGCTTCACGATTGCGATTAGTATAGCCAATTGTTGAAACAAATATTCGCGAAAATTAACATCCGCCGTGCGTACGACGTTCAGAAAACTCGGCATTACTTGCGATATGTAAGGCACGCATTTTATTCCGAGACTCTTGAATATAAAAGTAACAGCCTGAACGACCATTGTGTGATGCTGCGACAGTGTTGGATCTCTTATTATTCGCATAAGCGTCGCTATCGCTATTGCCGGATAATATTCCTCCAAAGTCGACGACGACATGTTAACGAGCATTTCGCTAGTGGTCAAATCCTGATTACTCTCCACGTCGCTTCTTATGTCGGCCATCGATGTTAAACTGTCCAATTGCGAGTCTATCTGCCCGAGATTCATCTTGTGTTTGTAAGGATCGAGAGCGCCCAGTAAACCCAAAACTCTTATAGTCTCTCGTCTTATTATCGGCTGTTGTTCGGTTTTCAAGAAATTAATCAATACCTCCAGAAGCGATGGGTACTGCATATACGGTTTAACCACATGTCCAGTACTACCGACCAATTGCCCGAGAACCCAAAGGGCCACACCTCGTTTTTCCGGCGAACTTGCGTCCACCAACATTTCCAAGAGAATCGACAAAAGTTCCGGCATCCATTGTTGCATCTCAGCGCCGTTTACCTCAGCGAGATCGCCGATTGTCCTTAGTATCGCAAGTACCACACCGGGATTTGGCTCGGATTCTTTCAACTTTGGCACGAGAACTTTTAGTATCGGTTCCATATACGGTCTTATCAGACGCGGCGCGCTAACGACCAAATGATCCAACATCTTTGCCGATTGTTCCTTATTTCTTCCCATTCCCGAGTGTTCCAATTCTGTTAGGAATTGTATCAGAGTTTTTCTTAATGATGGCATTACGTATGCGGGATTCATGGTACTCAATCGTCCGATAGTTCGTATCGATAATTCTCTTATTTCGAACATCTCGTCGTTCATCGCGACGAAAAGGGCCGATAGGCTTTCCGCTTGCGCGAGATGTATGTCGAATGTATCGTCGAGAGACGCGAGAACGGAAATTCTCACGTCGGGATCTGTGTCGGTTATACCGACCACGAGAAGTTTACCGAGTACCACTGATACTGTATTCGTCACCGTCGGTCCCGGCTGATTGAGGGCCAATCGTAATAATCTCGAACACGTGCGAACCGCTTCGAGACGTACCTCGGCTTGTTCCGATGTGAGGAAATGATCGGCGCATCTACGAACGAATTGAAGCAATGGATTCCCATCGAAATTGAATGTTCCGAGAGTTCGCAACGCGAGAACCGTCGATGGAACGTCGACTTCTGTGGGCGGTGCGAGAATCGGACTCGTTGCTGACCACGGAGCTCCGGGATGACGGAGCGGCTTGTGCATCAGTACCTAAATGAAATTTTGCCATTTTTTGTAATTTTTCTTTAGAGGAAAAACGTTTCTCTAAGAAACAAAGCGCGGACTGTACATTTTTTTATTTATTATTCTTCACGACAACATAAGAACATTTAAATTCAAACTTTCGCGTAAGAGAGAAATTAAAAAATTTCAATGTAAACAGTTGCAATGAATTTGCGGTTTAGAAGTTATGAACTTTTCGCATTGCCTTTTACTAGATTTCAAGAAGAGTTATAACGCTTTCTAAGGAAATTTTGCATTTGGAGATATTACTAAAGATATTTTCAAAGGAAATAAAAGGATTATGTAAACGCGCTGACAAAACTCATCGCAGATATGGAATTCGATTATCAAAGCTAATGCCTTGTGTTGTAAATCAGAGAATACCAATATATAGACTGATAGAGAAAAAACAGTAAAAAAAAAAGTTTAATCCAAATACCTGTGAGAGCATACGAAGTAAACCCTGCGATATATCTGGTTTGAGGGAAGGTACACTGTGCGCCAATTCTCTTAGAGATGTCGTCAATATTGGACTCAATCCAGTCGCCAACATCGGATCAAGAAGATCCCTCACGTCGCTAGTTATCGTTTGCTTGACCGCGTGACCGAGCAATGTTATGCAAATGAATACCGCCGGTTCCAACGGTGTGCTTCTCTTTTTGTTCGGCGTTTCTTTCGACGGCAACGAACTCTTTATGACTTCCATGATTTTCGGTAAATACGGTTTTATCGAATCCTCAACGGCAACAGCTATCAAACCGATCGTCATAAATGCCGCGTATCTGTCCTTCTCTCGTCCCTTAAGCGTGTTGAGCAGATAAATAAGCGTTTCGCGAAAGTGATCTTTGTTGAATTTTTCTTTATTGAAGGCAACGAGACGCGGTAGTAGGGTCATCAAGGCGTGTTGGATGTGAGGATTTCGCGATAATCTCTGATTCATAACGTCGTTGTAAACGTCGTCGAGGCGCTCCTGCATCAAGCAACGACATGCAGCCGATTCGTGAACGGGATACAGCGCGTGTTGGGGACTCGAAGCGTTTTGCGGCGAACCCGACCACTTCGATACTATTATTGTTTTCAATCGCGGCATTAGTTGCAGTATATCGTTGTCATTGTGCTGCGTTGAGCAGTTTAGACGCTCCATCAAAGCCTCGTAATTGCGCTCCCACTGTATGTTGCTGCAACGCAGCAACTCGTTCAGCACAAGCAACGATCCATGAATCCTGTCGTCGCGGTTGAAACCTCTCTCGCGGGCGTATACCTCCTCGAAACCCGCTACTATCTCATCGTAGCATTGCTTGTACCACTGGGATTTATGCATCTGCTTGGCGGTCTCGCGCTGTGCCGTGACGACCAACGCCGCTCTCAACGCCTCAACCGCACCCTCGCGAATCACCGACTTTGGATCGCGAACGGCGTTGAATATGAGATCGAAAAACGGTGTTACTTGTTGAAAAAAATACGTCGGCATCGAGACCGCGAGCTCACGAAGTACGAGAACCGCCGCGTGACGCTTTCCCTCGTGTCTGTCGCCGCCGAGCCATTCGAAGGCGCGCTTCACCTATGGAGCAAACAAAAAATTAGATATAAGACGAATTAAGTCTTAACACCCCGTCTAATCTCCATTTCGTCGATACTAAAAACTGTTGGGAGAGCGCTGCGAAATAACCTGATGGGACAGATGCACATAAAATAATTTCCCGATGCCTATTGCAACTATTCTTGATAAGTGTTTAAAAAAAATTCCCATTCGCATTGTACGCGCTATTGATAAACGATATTAAAAGTTCATATTTGCCCCAACATCTCAACAAGTAGGATTGTAATTTTTTATACTGAATACGTCTATTTTAAACTTCAGCACCTAAACAATGCCAAATCAAAATGTGAAGACATCAAAGTTAAGGTATAAAAGAAATTGTAAATTTAATGTACTCGGAGTTTTTATGCATAAAGTGGTAAATACGATTTAATTTACGAAGCGATGAAAAATGAGTGTACTTTTGGAGTGAAATTGCAGTGAATTAATTGATTTAGAGTAAAGTATCTCTACGGTTTTTAATATACTGTAGATTAATTTTTTATCACAATTTTACTAAAATTGAATGCATAAAAGCTTCCAGTACCGGTACATTAAAATTCTCATACACTTTTTTTTTATATGCAGCCAAGAGGATTCTGGATCACAAAATTCACTAAATTTATCTTTTAACATTGATGAACGACCTGTAAGAGAAAACATATACAATAAAACAAGAAATAAACATTACATTTTGTCAATTATTCCCAATTTCCTATGTTTTTTTGTCTTTTTTCCTTTTTCTCATTTGAAATTTAGAAATGTTTTTTTTTTTTTGAGAATTATACGATGTGATATGGATTAAAATTGTAAAAGAACTGATTTCCATTGAATAATGCGTATATAAGTAATTACCTCAAATTCCACATATTCCGCAGTATAAGTGCCGGAAACGAGAGCCAATTTTCCTACAGTCTTTGCTGCCAGTTCCATGACTCCTACATCGTTGGACGGCAAAAGGTTTCGCAGATAATTGGCAAATCGTATCGTTCGGGTGTTTATGTTTCCCACATCAGCGCCGATGAGACAAACTATCGCCAAAATCCCACCCTTCCGCTCGTTAACGTCAGAACCTGATACCATCTCAAATATGTGATGATTGAACTCATCCATAAAAGCAGTGATTTCCTCCTGCGACGCTTCCCGCAACTCCGTCTTAACATAGTGACATAAATCCCTCGCTGCTTTGTTGCGCACATCTTCGTTTCGCGATTTTAATCGCTGAACGAATTGTTGTACGAGATTATTCGTCATTTTTACTCTGAGATTTTTGTTTTCTTCTGTTTGTGATGTTTTTTATTTTGATTCTTTGTTCGTGTTTTTGTTTTGGATAAAAATTTGAAAGGATGAGGGGATGAGATTTATCGTTGAATACTCATTTGTGGGAAGATAGAGTTTTTTTTTCGTTCGCGAATGAAAACAAATACGTTTTCGAGGTTATGTGCGGACCGACGACGGATGCTGCGAAGTTTATTGCAGCGATTTCGCATGACACGCGTCGCGGTCTGCCGAGATATCTCCTCGACACGTTAACGCACGCGTTGCGAAAACATTTTTTCGAGTCTTTGGTGTTGTTTAATTTTTCCACCGTTGGAAAAATTTGTCACAGTAGTAATGAGCCGCGTTTGGATTCGATAGTGCGAAGGCGGGGGGTACATTGGGGGACGACAGGATCGCCTGAGCACGAGACGACCGTACACGGTCAGCCAGCCACGAAACAAATGTACACTAGAAGAACTGTGCACCCAGTCTTTAGAACTTGATCGCCCGAGCACTTGACGACTGTATACCGAACCAATTGTGCATTACCAACTGGGCTTCAACTGCTGCAGACGAATGCAATTCTGCACCAAGTATCGTCTAATCACCGGTCCGATGGACGCCAACTTGCGCTCAATGGGATGCGGCGATGCCCGGTCTACAAAAGACGCCGACTTTCGACACTCCGGTGTACTCCGGTATTCGTTTTGGCAACACTAATGTACGGAAAATGACACGGTTATTTTTCTTTCTCAGCATTCCAACGTATTGTCATCGTTAAAACACAAATATTCTATTGTGCAATTAGAGTATTTGTACTCTAGTACAAATACGCTAAAAAAAACTCTATTGCGTCGACATTAAGTTTAAGTTCATCGACACGTTTTATTTTTATTTTTACCAGGAAGTAAGATCGACAGCAGCAATGAAAAGAAATTAATTATTTTATTAAAAAACACATAAATGTATACGCAACTCAATTGTATACATATTACGATTTGTATTTGCGGGGAGCATATAGATACTTTTGTGTAATAAAGTTTGTAAGACGCCGTGTCACTTCCGTTTTCGTCCGGTTCACGAGTCGTCAAAAGAGCTGTTACCACGTCTCGACGTCGTCACTCGTGGCAAGTTGACGGTGTATCTGTCGTTCACTGCAGAAAACTGGCAAGTGGCCGCTAGCAAAATGGTATTCGCAAATACATTTATATGTTTTCTCTGCATATTCGCCGCTGCTTATGCCGGTGGACCTACACTGGTGTTGCTCGATAATTTAGCAATCAAGGAAACACATTCGATATTCTTCAAATCGTTGCAAGGTATGTAAATTGTCACACTATCTATGCCGTGTCTACGAGGATCGCCAGCCGCTCACGTTTATTTACTTTACGATCGATATATAACAGGAAGATACAATAATTACGGTTCAATAATACATAGTCATAGTAATCAATTATTTTGTGGGAATGGGATAAAAAGAATCAATGCTATTTGAGTGAAAGATATATGGCGCTCAACGCCTCAAATCTGAAAAGACGAGTGTCCCAGTCGGCGACCATGTTCCAGTGAGTGATAGGATATAACACCGAAAGGTATTTTTTTTTATTGACAGACAACAATAGAAAATTACAGAAGAAATTAAGTTGGTAGTACACAATCATTACAAAAAAAATAGAAACGTCCACAACAATTTGGAGTAATGTTAGCATAAAAATAATGCATTTATTATTACAGAATTTAATATAATAAAAATGCACTCAATAATAATACTTCGATTTACTTGATGTTTTTTTTTTATCTTTTGTACATGAAACCAATTTTTTTTCAAGCCACTGTGGTCTTAGAAAATAACACGTTTTTTTCAAGACTGAATCATTTAAAATTGTGCAAAAAAAAAAATTACTCAATTACACCGTTGGAGCTATTAGGTTATTAAATATACTTTGATCAAATGAAAATTTACTTTGATAATATCATTGGAAAAAAATGATGTTTCTTTATTCCGAAGTTAATTCTTCAAATCGGGAATTGCCTGCATTTTTTAGTTACTTCTATCTTAGACTTTGAGTTAACAATATTAAGGATATCTTAAAGATGGTTTTAGTCGTTAAATTAATGTAAACATTGTTTTCATTTATATATAAATCATTTAGATTTTCATCTGTTTCAAAGTTCTCACCTGAAAGTTATTTCGACTCAAATATTTTAAATTGCATTCGAAACGTCCACGTGAATTAATTACCGTACACAGCAGTAATATTTTTTTTTTAAATTGCAGATCGAGATTACGCACTTACATTCAAATTAGCTGACGACGCGAATCTCGTACTTTCCAAATACGGCGAATTTTTGTACAAACATCTGATAATCTTCGCTCCGGGAGTCGAGGAATTCGGCGGCGTTCTCAACGTCGATGCGGTCACCGATTTCATCGACGGAGGTGGAAACGTTTTGATCGCCGGTTCATCCCAATGCGGAGATGTTTTGCGAGAATTGGCCTCCGAATGCGGCTTCGAAGTTGACGAAGAAGGAGCCGCGGTTATCGACCACATGAATTACGACGTAAACGACGCCGGACAACACACTACTATAGTCGCCGATCCGTCGAATCTCATCGACGCACCGGTCGTAGTCGGTAACAAAAATGTTGCGCCGCTTCTCTATCGCGGCACAGGATTAATTGCCGATGTCGATAATCCATTGGTACTCCGACTTCTCACCGCCTCCAGTTCGGCGTATTCCTACAACCCGGATAGCCCCGTCAAAGAATATCCGCACGCTGTCGGCAAAAATACTCTTCTCGTCGCAGCATTGCAAGCGCGGAACAATGCGAGAGTTTTGTTTTCCGGATCGTTGTACTTCTTCAGCGACGAAGCTTTCACCAGCGCGGTACAGAAAGCTCAAGGTAATGATGACAAAACATCGAAAAATTTCACTAAATTACGAACACGTAAGTTAACATAGACGAGAAATAACGAACGAGACAACAATGAAAAAATGAGGGAAATTCCACAAATAATCCTCTATTATCGATTAATAAGCAATCTTTTTTTTTTTTTTATTAAATAACTTATCATATAATGTAAAAAGCGTCTCAGGTAACATTAATGCCGCCGATCCACGGTATTCTCCGTTCATTAATTCTTTTAATATTTCCGCTTTTTTCAATTTTTATACAATTTCCTTTGTCATTTCGTATAATTGTTTTGATTATGAAATTTCTGTAATGCTGTTAACATTGTTTACAGGCGGAAAACGTTACGAAAAATCTGGAAACGAAGAGGTAGCGAAGGCGATGGCTCAATGGGTCTTCAAAGAGAACGGAGTGATACGCGTTGCGGCGGTTCATCATCACAAAGTCGGTGAATCTCAGCCCCCAGCTGCATACACGATAATGGACGATGTTGTATATTCCATCGACGTACAAAAGCTCTCGGGTGAGAAATGGGTTCCCTACGAAGCCAACGATATGCAACTCGAATTCGTCAGAATCGATCCGTTCGTTCGTATGACTATGAAACCCGTTGGAAACGGACGGTACGAGGCGCGATTCAAGATTCCCGATGTCTACGGCGTATTCCAATTCAAAGTCGATTACACGAGAATCGGTATCACACACTTGTACAGCACGACACAGGTATCCGTTCGTCCTGTCGAACACACGCAGTACGAGAGATTCATACCGAGCGCTTTCCCGTACTATGTCAGCGCATTCTCCATGATGGGCGGTGTATTTTTGTTCTCTTTGGTATTTTTGCATTACAAGGAAAATACGAAATCGAAACCCGAGTAAAATGCGCTAATGAAGCTTCAACGAAAAAGAAATAAAAAAAAAACAAAACTAATAAATGAGCCATTAAAGCTGTGTTCGAGTTGTGTATCTCGTGTGAACTGAACATAAAATTAAAGGTTTTTATATAATAAACATAAAAATGCTCACGATATGCGAGACATGAAGATGTTACAATGATAAATGCAGCAACTTACACAGAAAAAGGAAATAATTGTTCAATTGAAATGTAACAATCGTAGCATTTTATTATCTGTACACATGCGATTCCGAATACATAAGATTTTCAAGAATTACTGATATGCACCGTTTTGTTCTTGTAAATAAAACGAAAAGAAAATCGTCGAATAAGAAGTATATAATTTGAAATCAGTCCACATATTTCCGATACATACGGGTAGATGTATCGGTTGTGATCACCGTTTAGAGTTTTTCTAACATAAAAAGTTTTTTTATGATGGATGTAATATAATATAATAACCATCGATTTCCGTGTTAGTGAAAATCTGTAGAGTTATCGTATTAACGAACTTACAAGACTATCCGTGCAGAATTCTCGACATTTGTAGTAATTATTAGTTTACGATAAAAATAACTATGAACATTCGATAAATGCGAAATAAGTCTTAAGGGTGATTACGGTTACATCTACTCGACTGTTTTTTACATTAGTACTTTAGAATTAGAAATTTACAAAATAAGTACAATTTCCCATCGAATTTGTTTCGTAGATGAATCGCGAGATCTGACGTATCGCGTGAGTATATAATCGTAAAAACGTGTCTACTATACGCATTGACAATTTTTTTTTTCGATTTTCTATCGCCCGCTATTGGCTCTATTGAGTTGGACAGTCATTTTTTGTACTTCAGCATGTATGTTGCAAGAAATGTGTGCTTTCAATTATTATCCTGCATTTTTTACCCAAAAATTCTGAAATTTACTCATTCGTTTCTTACTAAACAACGGCTTTTGACATAAAATTATTGGCATAAGGAATATCGTTCCCATTTTTTTTCCTACAGGTCACAGTTGGACCCCTTTGGCTGAGTATCATTAATTTTTTGGTCGAAATATAAAAAAAAATTTCGGTTCGCAAAGTTCGTACGTTAGAAAGTCGAACGCTTAAAGTTTTTTTTCGTGGTCCTTCAATAACAATTTCGATGACAGCATTTAAAGATTCATATTAAATGAACTTGGTCAGTTTTTTTCTTCGGATAAACAACGAACAACGCAAGTTGAAATCCGGACAGAAGGCATCCCAAGAAATTTGGCGTTTGTATGAAGGGGTCGTTCAATAGTACACCGTACGCGAACCACTGAATAGATGCCACGAGTGTCATCACTATTATTGGAAATGGTAAGCTTTCGGCACTTCGGACTCTGATGACATGTGCCTAAAAATGAAAAATTTCATATATTTGTTAGTCAATTTTCGTAATAAACGATTTAAAATGGAAAATAAATGAGATATCATTGAATGTAATTACCAGCATTATTAGAGGCGACGCGAAGAAGAGTATTGTTAAGCCGCAGCTTAAAAAACCGACTCTTTTCACAGCTAATAATTTGTCTTCTTCGACTATACTGTAAAAATATATCGCGGCGACAAAAATAATAGCTGCGATGAATTGTTTCAGTATTACAGACTTCTTTGCACTGTAATACATGTATATTAAAGTATAAGATATTTCAAGCATCGCTCCAAAAACATTGACGAGAACGACGAAAGAGTCTCCTATCAGTTGGCCATATCTCAACCACAGGCTGCAACTGAAAAAATACTTTTTACTGCTCGTATCGATCATTTCTCTGTTAAACGAATGTTTATTCATTTTCTTGTGTGAAGAGTAATGATAGATGGAATTGAATTGTTTCGCTATTTGATCGGAATGTTTGACAACACTTCTCGTGTATATATCATCTGGATAAACAGAAAATTACGGAATCGAAATAGATATGAGTGCAAATGGATATACTCACGACATGAAACATGTCACGAACGCGAATCCCGACGCGTCTCCGGTGTTTCCTTTGATAATAAACTTTCGACATACTAATCTGTAAAATAAGTATAGAGGTTGAAAATGTTACAAATGAAAGTTTATCTTTCGGATTATTTGAAAGCTTAAAACAATAGCAATGCCATTGTAATTCTTGTGTGATACACTTTTTTTTACGCGAATCTGTAATATCGAATTCGTTTTAATTTCGTTTTTTTTTTTTAAATCAGTCAGAATATATTAGTTTTTATTACGCCCTTTTGATACGCAATAACCCGAAAACGAGTTTATTTATCAAGCAGACTCCGTAAAAATGGAGAGGGATAAACCTTCCCTTTCTTTCCAATTTGTCAGGAATTTTCGAAATTCCAGACTTAATCGTTTTATACCTGTAAATACGATCATTTTAATACAATTGCCGGTATTAAAACGGTTGATAAATAATTGTGGTATTTAAATAAAATTTATCGAATTTTCGACAATTAAAAAAAACCGGCTGAAAGTTGTGTTGAAAATTTTTGAAATCCATGTTTTTATTTTTGTATTATTCTCGAGACTTTTTCTGGGTGTTCGTGATAAAAGGGAAAGAGGTGCAATAAACTCGTTGCTATGAGATATAAAAAGAGAAATGTTTGATAATCTGTTATAGTAATTTTTTTTTAGGGATTTATTCAAAAACACGTCATTTCGCTTGGAAAATGTTATAAACTTATAAATACAGTAGTTATGAAAATGTTTGACTGCAAATTAAAGGCCACTGTTGCTATGATTTTAAAAAATATAATATCTTTTGTACATCTTTGTTTTTCCCTCCGTTTGCCTCAATCTTCGACTTTCGGGTCAAACTCGAAACTCTGTATATAATAGCAGGAAGGAATTAAAACGTGTATTATATTGCGCGATAAGGAGAAATACGATAATGTCATTGTGATATTTTATCTGCATGTACAACGGTCTCGTTGCGTTTCCGGTATAAATAACACGTCGTTGCATATTATATTATTATAAATTGATCATATATATATATATATACTTACATACCGGCAAGAAACTGGGATACAGTACAAATCGAAGCAGTTGTTGCCAGCGCGTCCTTAAACGTAATCGGGTCCATGTCACTTAACATTAATGTAAATACATTAGACTATTAGTTAGTTGCAACAACAACTCGATCGTGTCGTCGATCGACCGACCGGTTGAGTGTGCGAACTACCGGCGCACTGTGTCGCGAATTGTTTTATAAAGAAAAAAACACTTTTTAACTAAAACAACGGAGAAGTCTGACTGTAACAAGACGCGAGACGAAGTGTAAACCCCCCCGAAGCTTACGGATTGCAACGATATGCGCTTCGCCACTGATGACAACGCTTCTTGAGTCTCAACGTAGTAAACGAAGAAGAAAATAAGAGCCTCCGAGAAACGTTTCACACACGAGAATAGGTGGCAGCATCATGCAGTCTGGATGATTCGTGAAGGCGCGGCGCAGCGTAGTATTTACGTGCGTGGCCTTCGTTCTATCGTGGTGATGCGCCGATAGAATGTAGTGTGCGGTATGTATAAGTATATTGTGCGTAAGCGATATACATAAATATATGTGTATACGTATGTACATGGAGTTAATTCGTATTAGTGTAGTTACCTCTACCGATGTTAACCTACCTACGTAGGTGGTATGGGATGTTGAGACGTAAGTCTCCGTGTGAGTGTAAGAAACCCTCTATATGTACTTGTGGCAGTACGGTAGTCCGTGAGGGGCACTCGATCGAAAAATGGATCTTGAGCCGTGTTCGCGTACGATTTCACGAATTTCGATCGTGAATTCTCGCACGTTGGATTACGAATAAATATCGGTGCTCACTGTGAACACGAAGATACAATCGGGATTTCCGTGACCAATAGTCGTGAAAATATATAACGATACAAAAGTCGAAGAGATTTGTTAACATTCTACAGATGGTCATCGTGAGGAAGTCATCCAATTTCCATTGATAGTATTTATAGTGTGTACCCCCGGTTTATTTTTACGTTTCGAACGTTCTTTTTTGATTTTTTTTTGTCACATTAAAATACGATATCGCGCCGCAGGACGAAGAAATCTCTTTTTTTTACTAAACGTAAGACGATGGATTATTACTGAAAAAGAACGGGAAAAATTGAAAAAAAGAAAAAATAACGTTACTATTACTGTTTTTTTTTTCGTGATTCATGGTGCATGTCCCGCATCTGTCCGGTCGTGTCGTTTAGGTGTGTGACTGAACGATTATTCCTTAACTTTACTGTCTAATACGTTTGTTTGTTATATACTTATTGTTTCGTCGCTTTATGTTGTGTGTTCTCTCGCCGGCTTATTTGTCGAAACGACAAAAGCCACGGTTATATGGGGTATACGAAAAAAATATGTATAACCCAAGTACGATGAACTAATTTTTGGCTATCCGTCTTACTTCGCGGTTACGTGGTTTACATGCAAATTCGTCGAGTTCAGGTATAACCACTGGGTAGTAGAGTTATATATCCCTCGTTTACCTAGCGGGTTACTTACAGTTAGAATCTTATCGACCTTGGATCTCTTTAAACATCGATTTTCTTCTTTTTTAACGCACATAGTTCGCACGCCCGTAAACGTTTTCGTTTCTTTTTTTTTCTCATATTTTTGCGAATTTCGTGTGCAGCAATTTTTTTTTGTTAGGAACGAATTTTTATCGATTGTTCTGTTGTATTTCGCGGAATGTCACGATCTCTTGTTTTATAGCCAAATTGTTATTTTTTTACTCAATTAACAAAAATACGAAAAAAAAACTTTTTTCCTTTTTGTTTTTTTTTTTTCGTTTTTGTAGTTCACATTTTGCTGTTATAATTTTTGTGTCTCGTATCAAAACTCCTTACGTACGGATCGAGTTTACGCAAGGAAAATCAAAAGATTTGTAGAATCTATCGGTACCAATTGATACCAAAGACGAAGGGACGATTCTGTTATAACGATTATTCCTCATGCGTTGATCTGAATTTGATATATAACATTCGGGATATACATGTTTGTCTATAGTGTGGTGTTGGCATACGCTGTGTGGTGAGGGAGTCTTGCGATCGCAATCAAACATCCTTCTTAAGACGGCAAAATTTGCTGAAACACAGTTAAAATGGAGTCGACTATAGCAGGAAGAAGACGCAACGCCACGAGGCACTCTGCCGAGGATCAGGCGCTCGACCAGATAGCCAAAGAGGTACAGCATGCGTTACTAACGTAACGACTTAAACTTTTTTTTTTCTACTAATGTATATAACAGGGAATACGAGAAGCAAAAAAGCCATTGGAGGATTTAATATGGATATAAAATTTATATACATTATCTTGATATCGCGATGACTGAAAAAAAAAAAAAAGACTTGTTTGATTCTGTGATATTGGGAGACGCTACACTGCAAATTGCGCTTTGGGAACTTTTCGCAAAATCGCGGAATGTACTAAATATGTTTGAATAAATGGCTCGTCTGTGTTGGTAAATTAATCATCTTCATGACAAATATCACTGTTATTTTGCTTGAAAGAAGCTTAGCGCTTCGAATTATGGGTTCGGAGGACTTGTAGTCCTTTTGGAGCATTGGGTTGCATGCAGATGGGTACCTTCGGGGACTTAAGAGACATTGGAAATCGTCGAATTAACGATATTTCAATTTTTTCGCAAAAACCAGCGAGTGACTGAATTTATACATAATTCGAGTGTTTTGCATAAATTCAGTAATGTCGTCTTGAGTTGTGTACATAAAAATTTCGAGATACATTATCCTGAGTCTCGAGGGATAAAAACTTACGATATGTTTTAGCTGTTTTGCAGTTACGTAATACTAGAGTTGTATTTAGTCCTTGTGAATTGGATTGACAAGTGACTCATGAAAAGATAAGATTATCGAGGATTGAAATTGTTGAGGTGTCCACTCGACAATGCAATCTAAAATGGATACAATAATCTTTATCGCTCTTTTAGTCGTTAAAATTTCGCAAATTCACAACACAAGTATGTTGCAACTTCTGCGGTGTTCTTGTAATTTTCGACGAAAATGACTCCGTAATCGCATATCAATGGTAAAAAGCTTTTGATAAATTGTGAAAAAGCAGAAATTCAAAGGATAGCATTGATATGTATATTTTTTTAATACTACTGAACATGCAAATGGCATCACCAAAATTATAATTTCAATTTTTGACGCGTAGTTCAGTGTTTAATTTTACGATTAATCGTTTCAGGCAGAAGCGAGACTGGCCGCTCGGAGACAGGCGCGCGCTGAAGCTCGAGAAATTCGGATGCGAGAACTCGAGAGGCAGCAAAAAGAGGCGGAAGAGAATGCGGATAGAGTATACGACATGTGCTCGGGTGAGAATAGACTGCCAAGACGCACTGTAGTCTTATTAACTTGGTAACACTATTGACCCTTTACACGCGAAGAAGAATTTATACCGAAATGCGAAACTCGCTGCTTAATTTTTTTGCCTCACAATAATTCGAATATTTTTAACGAATTTGTGTCCGTACTATAAAAAAAACAAATCATGGGGTCGTTATGTGATTTATTTTTGTTTCGAATTTATATTAAAGTGAATAATGGAGTACACTAATTAAAAAAAAAAGTAAAAGTAGCAGCAAGTAAAATTAAGTTGCAGTTAAGTTTATTTAGTGATGGATTCTTTGACTTTGACTTCACAAAAGTTTTCCGTACATAGGGGGTTTAGTTATTTACGATAAATTAAAAATTATAGTCAACTTAATTAATGGCGGAGAGTCTCTATTAATAACGTAAAAAAGTATAAATAGTCTGATTGTTCGCTTAATAAAAACAAATTCCATTTATTTCACAGCCGAAGGAAACAGAACAATGAGAGTTACTCCAGACCCAGTAAGGACATCGCGCCTTCTTGCGAACGCCAATAATTTCCAATCGAGTCGAAGATCTTCCGAAGATTCGTTAGAAGATGCGGGACTAAGCAGAGATCTTAGAGTAAATACGAAATTATCAAGATTCCAATTAATCAATATGCATACTCTCCTCACTGCTAACAACGAACTATTTTCCGAATTTTTTTGCATTCTTAGTTAGAACTCAAAGAATTCGAGGAGAAGTTTAGAAAAGCAATGATAGCGAACGCCCAACTGGACAACGAAAAGTCATCATACGGATATCAGGTTGATTTGTTGAAAGACAAATTGGAGGAATTGGACGAAACAACGGCGCAACTGCGACGCGAGCTTAGGGAAAAGAATAGAGAGGCGGAACAACTTAAACGCATAAGTCAACGATTAAAGGAAGATTTCGATGTGTGCCGAGCGCAATTGTTGGAAAGGGACACTCTTATTCAGGTAATAACATAAAACTGTTATTAAAAATCTATAAAATCGAAATTTTCGAAATTACGAGACGATATACAGCGTTTAATATAATAATCGCAGGAAAATGGACTGGTCATAGTAGACGATGAAGGTAGCGGAGACGAAGACGCGGAAACGGCCAATGGATCTTGTTACAGAAAAAGAGTACTAGTCAGCACAGAAGCTGCGGAGCTATTGCAAAATGCTGGTGAAGGCTCGCTAGGTGATGATACGAAACTATATAATATTGGTTTTTCTTTAATATATTACATTAATATTCATATCAATAAAAAATATATAAATAGTAAAATAAAAAATATAACATTAATATACTTATTTTTTTATTCCGAACTTTCGATTTTCTTTTTCATACAAAATACTCATTTTTTTCGCAGACGTACGGTTGAGAAAATTTGCATCGGAGAAGAAGGAACTGCAAGACGAGATCGGACACTTAAGATTGGAATTGGAAGAAGCGAAGAGTCGCCTACGATCGGAAAAAGCACCTGGTGCAGTATTAGGTTTATAACAAATTCGTTAAGAGCAATTTACGACTCGATTTCGTCGCAATAATTACATGAATATTTGTCTGTCATTTCGTCAGGTGGCCTATCGGACTCCGAGGACGTTCAACGGGAGGCGAATAAATTATTGGCTGATTACAAATTTAAATTGCAAAAAGCGGAACAAGATATGTCGACGTTACAAGCGACCGTCGCGAGGCTAGAGAGTCAAGTTATTCGTTACAAGTCAGCGGCTGAAGCATCGGAGAAGGCGGAAGATGAGCTTAAAGTTGAAAAAAGGAAACTGCAGAGAGAAGTAAGGATTACCCATTTGTTAATGACATTTCAACACTTTTTTGGTACTAAAGCCGAAACTCCGAAATACTTAAAATTTTTTGTTTTTATCGCAGTAAAATAATGAGAAAAAGTTTTCTATTGAATTATAGATTATCGTGATACATCGAGTATTATATAAGTTTAATTTATGAATAATAATCGCTTTATAATCTTATAAATTTGAAGTTATCTAGCAAAACACAGAATTGGAATTTATGCGATTGAACAGCAATGATAAAAACAATAAGAATTTCTGGCTTGATGACCAAATTAATTGCTAGAAATACATTCATCACTTTTATACCGTTTGAAACTGTTCTCAAAAAAAAAGTGACAAGTTTTGCGGATGTATAGTTACAACTAAAACTTACAATCTTCACAACCGGAAATGATAAGCTTTATCAAAAAACGTTCCTTTTAACGTTTGACCGCAACTCGGTTTACTGGTTACAGTAGGATACCGATTATTACTTTTCGATGTATTTTTTACCAAAAATTTATTTCGCGAGAAACTATATTTGTGCCGTAATTTCAACTATTCGAGCATTAATTTGTTAAGAACTTTGATTATTTTAGTTGTAATTCTTTCGTAGTTATTATGACTCTACACATTTTTGTTTCCACAGGTACGCGAATCGCAAGGCCGCGTTGAGGAACTGGAAACAGCGAATTCCCACTTACAGAGACGACTCGATAAGCTTAAAAATGCTAAATCTGCATTACTGAAAGAACTCTGACGTGTGAAAATGCCTGGATGTACAGGATAAGATTAGGAGTGTCTCGCGTACGCCAGACACTGTAAAACGGTTAACTCGTTATGGGTTATACAGAGTGAAATAGCGCGCGCAATTAGAGATTACATCCAAATTTCACAACTTCAGTTTTTGCGTCTTCCTCTCGATTAAACATCGATATTCTTAATTTCTTTTTTTCATCATATTTCATGAACGTAGCGGCGATATCGTCGATTGCATTTTGAGGCGACCAGTCGAGTCGAGTTGATGAGCGCCGGGATCTTCATACGATTTCACGATCGATCGATTTATCTTTCTTTTTTTGCTAATCCTTTTTACGTTCAAACGATTTTTGATTCTCCTGTAGTTTGAATTATTATGAACCTTGAAGTCGATCGATATTCTTGTTCCCAATCAGTGAAACAGAGAGGTGTCGAAACATTTTCTTAAAAAAAAAAATACATATAATGTAATTGAATTCGTTGTTTCGAACTCAAGATTCTATGTGTCGTCAGAACATTATTTTACTTTCTCATCTTATTGCAAGCTGTACGAACGCGTTTATAAAAAAAAAAACGGAACTCTATTGTGTCTTCGTAATATCCTTGAAAAATTAATAACGCGTTCATTCTTCTTAATTCGCAATAATCGGTATTGCAGTGGCGCTAGAATCTTCATTCAAAAAAAAAGATATATACAAATATATGATTTTAACAAATTCGAATTTCGGCGATTTTTTTAACGAAATATGTGTCTGTAGCTGAAGAAAAGCAGTGTTCTCACGAATTCTCGTATCAGATTCGTTTATTTGCATTTTTTGCGTAGTTCTGCGGATATCGCATTCGGCTGGTACGCACGACAAAATATTTCTACGCATTTCTTCGATTTTTTTTAACAGTCTACGAATAATTAATGAAAAAAATACTCTAAATGTGGGCCAATTCAGTGTCTATTTGGTGGAGAAAACGTAATCCCAGTGATCACGTGGTAATGTCAGTAGCTGAGAAAAATATCCCTCCCCTACCCTTCCGCAACGTATAAAAACAATCTATCCTCGCGTGGTGATAATTACTTAATCGGCGACAATGAACATCAAGAGATAAAATTTATGGCCGTAATAAATCTATGAAATTCAGCGAAATGTGAAGCGGTTAATGTTAACGATGGACTACTATATAAATAACAAGCTGGTTCAGCCACGACGAGTGTCTGATTTAGGTTGCAATTTGTATTTATTATTAAAGATGGTCCAACCGATGACCAGTAGGTATAAAAATGCTTCTAAATCTAATATGGAAGAAAAATTGCCTAATGTAATGTTTGTAATTATTATCAATATTATCACGATTAACGCATTTATGAACATTCTGCGGTCTTTTTATGAACGATCCTTTCACCCGCCTACTACCCTATCGGCAAATTCTCGGCACTCTCGGTACCTTTTTTTCCGATCGAATTAAAATAATAACTTTGTCATGAATATTCCGCGAGTAATTATAGCTCTGATGTCATCTCGGCTTCCGGACGACAACGGTAAGTGGAATGTCCATAAGACATTTCTGTTTCATTCTATTGCCATTACAATACAATCGAAAATAACGTTTGATTTATAAATTGATCGTATAACGTATAAAACAAAAGACACCCTTGTTTATTCTTGCTATTACGTACTGTTAATTATTATATAAAGAATCTATTTTGTAAACGGGATTGTTTACGATTCCACATATTTGGGAGCCAAGATTTGAATTGTGCGCAACTTTGTAGCCATATATTATTAGGTGTCGCGCGCGAATAATTTGGGAACAATCGTCGGGACAACTACGTTTGCACTTGACGACTTTCACGATTCAATCAATAATTGTGAATAATTAAAAAATTGGTTCTTTTCCATTTATTTCCTTCACGTACTACATGCGATCTACTGAAATAATATGCCTTTTTCAAGGATTAAACTCCATCCCTACATAGTTCCAATGCGCGTGTACTACCCATGCTCACAGCAACGACAAACACAGATATAGCACGCATCTCCACTGGTTTACCACTGACGTCTCTGACGACTACGCAGAGACATCGCGTAAATAAATAGGATAGAATATTTTTTTCCGTTTC
Source organism: Cryptus viduatorius (assembly GCA_964006125.1). Taxonomy (NCBI): domain Eukaryota; kingdom Metazoa; phylum Arthropoda; class Insecta; order Hymenoptera; family Ichneumonidae; genus Cryptus; species Cryptus viduatorius. The sequence continues at coordinate 9,248,528 of OZ023220.1, forward strand.
AAGATCTCTCTCTCCTCTGTCTCTTTTATTCTCTCTCGTGTTAGTAACAACAAAAATGTACTTTCTGAATGGTGATTCGCGGGTAGTTATGTTCAATTGATAAATGCACAGTTGGAGATCGTGTATGCAATTAATAAGGTGGGGATACAATATCGTATCTGGTTTATACGCGCACACCACGTCCTTGCCCGACTCATCAGGTCTGTCAAACTATTTGCGTCATCTCCAGATGTTTATGCATGAGATTTTTTGTTTTTTTTTTTTTTATTAACAAGTCTTCGAGGTAATTCAACACGAACCGAAGTGACGAATTAACGATACACACGAAAGTTCACACGTGAGATTATTAATTCCAGGAACGTATTGTTCCGTGTACTCGACAAAAAGAAAAAAAAAAGTATCGTTCAATCATTCGAGAAATCTGTGTCACTGAAAAAAAAAAAATGATGATTAATTCTTTTCGATCACCCATCTCTCAGTGTGTCACGTATCCTTTCGCGTAAAAATGCAAAACAATTAATCTCTCGAAGCTTCGAAGTTTTATTTTCCGCGTTTTTGTTATTTTCACTGTAATTAGTTCGACGGTATAACCTTCAAGTTGGAATGCTCATACATCATGTTCATGAAACTGGCTCACCCCTGTCTATCGTAATAATTGCAATCGATCGAATTCACTCGTATTTAGAGTAAAAAAAAAAACAAATTATCCAACACTATGAACTATCGATATATGAATTATTCCCATAAATGCATAAAGACAATATTTTCTCAACGCACCGGAATGGCTTTGCCTTTGTTTACAGATTCGTAACAACTAGAAGGATGACACTGATAGAAGGCGTCGGCGATGAGGTCACTGACTTCTTCATCGTTGTCGGGGTCCTAGCAGTGGGTTGGATTGCATGGTGTTCCACAAACATCGCAGATCAACCGCTGATACGCACAGTACTTATTCTTCAACATCGCACCCGCACACGGATAGCCGAATTCAGAGTAAACAGTCAAACAGTCACCGGGACGAGTAGAGTACAGGCGGCAGAAACGTCTAATGAAAATACTTTGGAAACTAACGATGATACGAGGGACGAAGCTGATGCTAGTTGTCCTACGCCCAACGATTCTGGTAAATTTGCTCAATAACAATGGAATTAAAAATTTCGGATTTTTTTTCTTTTTTTACATAAATTGCGAAATTTACGAATAATTCTTGAGTTATCTTTATTTTGTTAAGTTCTGTTTAAAATTTTTTTTTTTGTTTTTTAATAAATAAACTCAGAGTCGATTAATGAAGGTAACAAAATTTGCCGCCATTTTAGTGGACAGACACTGAAAGTTTTGAAGCATAAATTAATACATTAAATTTAATGTTCAATAGATAATCTGTAATGGGAAATTAATTTTGTGTTCATTGAAAACTGTAGTCGGTACAGAATTCTCAATAATTTACGTTAATTTTACTGCCCAAAAGTACATTTATCTCTCATCGCTATTGTGCATTAAATTTAGTGTACCTGTTTTTGCATAAAAACTGTACATTTTTTATGAGTAATGTATGTTTTGAAGAAATTACTGGTTGAACGAAAGAGATACATGTTTTTTTAGCTACCAGCGAAGTTCCGGTCGAGTCAACGAGTCCGCCAACCGAGGCGGCAGCTTCCGAAGAAGTTCTCATCGAAGCGATGGATTCGTTCAACAACGACGATTCAGGATTATTGGGAAGGCCCGTTAAAATTAGTACCTCCGAAAGTACACCGACCAACATTACGGAAACGCCGCCCGTCGTTGCGGAGGAATCGGTCGATGAGAATTTGTCGTCTGCCGATGAGAATGAAATAACGATAAAATTGAAATTCATGAACGACGATCAGAAATTAGTAACGGGTAGACTCAAGGAAATGCTTGGGGAATTTAAAAGGTTTGCGGAATATTGTTTTGTTTATTCGAAAAGAGACTTTGCAAACTAAAAGCTCACTACCGGCTGTACTTCAGCCACTTACATCGGTACCGATTGATTAATTAATCTGAACAAATTTCAGGAGGCATTTCCAAGTAGAGCTCGAGTCGCAGAAGCGCGTTCGTTTGGTTTTCAACGGACAACTTCTTCAGCCAGACAGTCAAACGTTGGAACGTTGCGGTTTGTACAATAACTGTGTTGTTCACTGTCTGGTGCATCAGCAACGTGTTACAACGACTCCCGGCTCTCAGCCCGAAACACCAATCGAAAATTCGTCATCGATATACACGAGTCCCCAGTCGTTTCAGAATATTCACGCAACGAGTGCTGGAATGAGTTCGGTACAAAACGAATGGGATCTCGGAAGGCTTCTAGTTAGTAGTCTCACGTTAGTGTTAGCGTTCGCTTGGTACTCGCGCTATCATTACGCTCAATTGTTCACCGCGACGACGACCCTCGCTCTTTACGCTCTCACTGCGGTATTCACCCTCTGCATGGCCGGCTATTTCTTTCCCGATCAGGACAGCCTTAGAAATATCGAATGAACTTACGACGACATTGTCGGAGATTCAACAATACGAGAATAATTTGGGGCACCGGGAGGCTAACGCCAACGAAGAGAAACGCCCTGCTGCTTGATTCCGGGACGATGAAAATATTTTTATAATATTGAAAAAAAAAACAAAAAACAAAACAAAACGGCGAAAAATGGTTTTCGCGAACATCGTCGAGTTCATCACTTTTTATTTTATTGTATACCAAAAAAAAAACGATTGGGCTCTCCTCACTGTTTGTTGATAAGAATAACAAATCAATCGATTCGTCTACGAGAGCAATGTACGATCTTTTTAAAATATCGTCATTCCTTCTTCAACGAATTCACAGCCGATATATGGATATCCTCGTACTTAGAAGTGAAACTCACCTATACTTACGGCATTTCGATGAGAACATTATACCAGAAAAAAACAAAAAAAAAAGAAAGACAATCCCGAGCATATCGTGAATGTCAATCAGAGATGAAGAAAATCTAATTTTCTAATTAAAACGAATCAACGCGTTTCTTGTTTCCGTGTAATCGTGTGATTAAAATTTTTTCGATTGCAATATTAAATTATAGATACGAGTTTTAACAGTCGATCAGAGCGGATACCGCTTTTTTTTTGACGATATTAGTTTACGGAGTTTAAATTAGAAAAATAGAATTTGCTCATCGCTGATACGTTGGCTCGATGAAAAAAATCGCTGCAACCCGATGCTATCGGGGAATTCGCGTTTAATTTGATTTATTCAGATAAGGGTCTCTAATTCGATGTTATGAGAGATGCACGGCGGTTGTAATGAGTGCTCCTTGCGCGGTTAAAATTGAAAAACGATGAAACGAAGCGACACCGACGGAAGGGGTGCAACGAATAATGAAAAGGAAAATTACATTGCCGAATTGATGGCTTGAATATTCAGAATTGCGTAATAAGTAGTTACCATGGTGATGATGTTTAACACTTGTAAAATTGTTTATTACGCGTAAAACGTACCTTTCGATATGATCGTTGCTTCGCGTCATTCTATTTCCTGTTCATCGTTCTAAACAAAGAAGAAAACGTAATTAATTAAGTACGGATGGGCAAATGGCACGAATTATTATTTCAATGCGATATTTATTTTTAGCTGTAATACGAAAATTCTGCAAACCACGTGAGAAATAAACGAGTCGCATTGTCGTACTGTTTGATTCATTTGTTTTCGATACGCGTTGTCTCGATCGGGACGTTATTGTACATAGCATAGTCATGTTTACGGAGATATAATTTGGTTGAAATATCGCGCGATACGAAAAAAAAAATATTGATAATCGACACTTTACTCGTAATAATTCTTTTTTTATTTTTTTTTTTTTTTCATTTTCAAGCTTACAAATCGGAAATTAACTCGACTACTTCACGAATATCTTCTCGTCGATAAGCTTCGCGTTTGTCAACACTCGTATTTTTTTTTCTATGTGAAAATTGGATTTGTTGTAATTATTTTATTGATTATATGAAATAAATGTCTATTTATTTGATATCCGAGTCAATCGATTCGTCTGTTACCCATATCCAATTTTTTTTATTCATCGGCAATAAACAGTCTTTATTAAAAAAAAATATGTGGATAGGTGAAAAGTAAAATAAGTCATCGAATATTCTGCGCAAAGTGTTTTTTTTTTTCTTTATTTTTTAAATACTGACGAAATCCGTATTTACATTTTTTCACTCTTCGAAGAATAATAATAAAAAAGATAAATACCACGTGCTAAGCACAAGACAGCAATAACCGTCTCAAACGCGATCGCGTAACTTGACTCTGCGATCGTGTTACCCTAAATCTATCGAAATAGTTTGAAGCAAAAAGAAAAGAACACACCAATTAAATTAATGAAATGATGAAAAATTGTTTTTCTGGAAAAGTAGCGTTTGAAACATCGTTACGAGATGTCTTTTCTCAAGTATTACAAAATTCCGCTTTTAAATTCTCTGTTCAATAGTTCCGTCGCTGCTTCGTTGGATAATTTATAATCGCCCTGAGGATTCTCCAACAGTATCGTGCGGCATCGGTCGCCGGGGTTTGTATAGTCGATAAAAAGACAAACGCAACATTCGTAATTGTTTGTGCGTTTCGGTACCTCGTCGCCCTGTTTAACGACGAGGACGAGTTTTCTATTCAATTTCAATAGATCGGTATTTTCGTTAATTTTTTCATTGTCAACCCAAAGATCGTAGTGACATCCGTAAATCCCAAAAATAGTATCGATCTCTCGTCTAAGTTGTTCGAAACTTATGACATTGCCGCAGGTAACGTGTTTTAGCAAAACAGTTCCTAAGTTGCTTTTCGCACCGTATCGCGGCTCGAGTTCTATCAATTCAACGTTAACGTACTCATTCTTCGGTGGAATAATTTGGCTGATTCGCGAATTTTCGCCGTTTCCCGCGCCGGCCGCAGTCGACTTGGTTTTCTTCACCAAAACGAGTTTCATATCGACACCTTTTACTTTCTGCATCTCCTCGATAATGACGTTATTATTGCTCGGCAATTCGTTGATATTTTTCTGCGGTGTTTTCGTCGTACTCTCGATGAATTCTTTGTACTCAACGATTATTCTCGCCAGCGAGCTTTTCGCGTCTTTTATTTCGTAGTAAACATCGGCTTCGTCGGATGGTACGAGTTGCGCCTTTTTCCGTAATTTTTGCACGCGATTTATAATCTCTCGTGCGATGCCCTCGTCCTGCATGGATTCGTCGGGGGTCACGTCTAAAAGTATCAGAACATTGTCCTCGCTGTGGGCCTCGTAACGTTGGGAAAGTTGTTCTGCCGCGGGGCCGGTGAAGCTGAACATAAGACGTATATCTGCTTCGCCGAGTTGATGTCCCTTTACCGATATCTCTTTATTAGCGAGAAATTCTTGCAATTGCTGATCAGTGAGCTCCTTTATTGCCTGCATAACTGACTTAAATTCACCCTTCAAACGCGCGCCGAGAGTTTTGTGATCGGGTTCGGCTCTCAGCGTAACGCCGTATTTTTTCTTATCCGTCGTAACGGTCAATTCTTTGATATTCAATTCTTCGAGAATATAAGATTTCAACGACATTATTTCCTCGAGTATCGCCGGATCTTGATGTATCACGACGATTTCCGGCAATGGATATTTAACCGGAATGGTTTTGCGATCTCTGACGATTCTACCCAAATCGATGATAGTTTGCATGTAAGAAACGGCTCTTTCGATCTCTACGTTTATCAGCTGCGGCCGAGCGTCCGGTATCATCTGATAGTGTACGCTGTCCATGTTGTCTTTTGTAGGAGCGATCAATTTCGCCAATCGTTGGAACATAAATTCGCTCAGAAATGGCGTGAACGGTGCATTGATACGCGCCATCGTGTAGACAACGGAGAAAAGCGTATTCAGCGCGTGTTCGCAATCCTTCGCTCCGGTGTCGCCTTTGATGCGTTTGCGATTCATTCTCACGTACCAATTCGTGAGATTCATAATGAATTTTATCAATCGCGGAACGACCGTGTAGAGTCTGTAAGCTTGCATCTCACGCTTCAAGAATTGCAGCAAAGTTTGCGTAAACGAAAGTATCCATTTGTCCATTATATTTTCGGAGATACCGACGCTATCCTTCGATTCTTTATAAACGAATACCATTTTTTCTTCGCGTTCGAATCTCTCGATGTTTTGCATCAAAAAACGAAATGCGTTGTACCACGGAAGAAAAACGTCCTTAATAACGTCTCTGACGCCCTCCTCCTTGAATCGCAAATTTTCGGCTCTCACGACCGGTGAATTGATGAGATAGAGACGCAGAGCGTCGGCACCGAATTTATTGACGACCTCCATGGGATCGGGATAATTCTTCTTTCGCTTCGACATCTTCTGACCGTCGGCGGCGAGAATGAGACCGTTGCATACGAGATTTTTGAACGGTGCTCTGCCGAACAGTGCCGTTGATATAACGAGGAGAGTGTAAAACCAGCCGCGCGTCTGATCGATACCCTCGGCGATGAAATCGGCCGGAAAAGAATCTTCAAAGTCCTTCGTGCGTTCGAAGGGATAATGCATCTGTGCGTAAGGCATCGAACCCGATTCGAACCAACAGTCGAAAACCTCGGTGACTCTCTTGAGCGGTGGATGACCCGGTCGTTTCGAAGGTATTTCCAGATGATCTATACTTTCGCGATGTAAATCCGTTATCTTCGCACCGGTGAGCTCCTCGAGTTCGACGATACTGCCGACACAAATGATCTCTTTTTTGTCTTCGGACATCCAAATCGGCATTGGATTTCCCCAATAACGATTCCGACTTATCGCCCAATCGCGAGCGTCGCGCAACCAGTTGCCGAAACGTTTTTCGTTCACGTATTCCGGTACCCAATAAGTTTCAGCGCTGGCAGCCAATAGTTTGTCCTTTATGCTCTCAACTCTAACGAACCACGAAGGTACCGCTTTGTAAATCAATGGTGTATCCGATCGCCAGCAGTACGGATAACTATGTTTAACTTGACCGCTCCAAACGAGTCTTCCCTGTTGCTGCAGATGCTTCATTATCTCCTTATCTGCTTGTTTCACGTAAAGACCCGCGAAAAGTTTTACCGACTCTTCAAAACGTCCGCAACTATCGACGGGGCATATCACCTCCTGATCCCGAGTTATTATACCGGCTTCGAGACAACAGCGATAATCATCCTCTCCGAAATATGGCGCTTGATGCACGATACCCGTACCGGTTTCGGAGGTCACATACGTATCGTTCAATACTCGGAAAGCGCCTTTTTCTCTCATGTGAACGAAATAACGGAAAAGCGGCTCGTATCTCTTGTCTTTAAGCTCCGTACCCTTTCTCCTTCCAATTATCGTATACATATCCTCCGATTTATAAATCATTCCTAAACTCGACTCCAAAATTATGTAATTTTTTCCCGTTTCCGCGTCTTTTATTTCGACGTATTCGAAGTTAGGATTGCAGCAAAGCGCGAGATTACTGGGAAGAGTCCACGGCGTTGTGGTCCACGCGAGTATCGATACTCCCGGCTCATCGACCAGCGAAAATGCTACAACTACCGACGGATCCACAACTTCTTTGTAATTTTGTCCGGATTCAAAGTTAGACAATGGTGTGTTGCAGCCGGTGGAGTAAGGCATCACCTTGACGCCTTGATAAACGAGACCCTTGTTGAAAAGTTCCTTGAAGATCCACCATATGGACTCCATGTACCATGGATATAGCGTTTTGTAATCGTTTTTAAAATCTATCCAACGTCCTATTCTCCCAACTATTACTTCCCAATCGCCTGCGTAACGCATTACAATTTTACGACACTCGGCGTTGTAATTCGCTATACCCATTTTTGCGACGTCGTCGGGCCCTTTGATATTCAAGGCTTTGTCTATTTCGTATTCTACTGGCAAACCATGCGTATCCCAACCGAACCTTCGCTCCACATGATAACCGGTTTGATGAGCGTATCTCGTTATTATGTCTTTGATCGTACCGGCGAGAATGTGTCCGTAGTGCGGCAAACCAGTGGCGAAGGGTGGTCCATCGTAGAAAGAATATCGCGGTTTTCCCTTCGACTGGCGAAGACAGTTTTGAAAGACGTCCAATTTCTTCCATAACTCTAGAACCGCTTCCTCCTCCTTCGGAAAATTTATCGTTTCCGGCAGTTTTTCGCGCATCCTGTTGGAAATATTTGAGTTTTACGAATTAATTGAGTTACGTTGGGATGATACCGGCTGCTTCGATTGGGGATGATGTAATTAGACACGCTGTCGGCGTGTTGCACTTACTTTGCAGAATCACCTTTTCGGTGGTGAACGCGCGGACCTGTGCTATTGGTCGGAACCTTATGTGTGAGATCTGTTTCGATACCCTCTCGGTGAATAGGTTATGTGTCGCAAATTCGACACATGTGTAAATCTTGTCGTGAGCGCAGAAAGTACAGGTGAACAATTTTTGTGTTTTAGTCACGTCTGCGTTTCGGCTGCTGACACGCCGTTATGTTTGGCGAACGGGGGTGACATACAGGTCTACGAATGGATTAGGCTCATGGCGCCCGATACGCTTTTTTCGGTCGATTATCGTCAGCATGGCGCCCTATTTGAATGATAATAACATATCTTGACCGTAGAGAGGAAGAAATCTTGCAGCAAATAGATTATGTGTTATAGGATTCGTCGAATTACTATTAAAATAAATTGGGCCGAGATCTTGATTAAGTAATATATCTTTGATTTTTTCATTACGATTTTTATTTGCATAGACGCCTCCGTCGTATGTTGCCAAAATGAAAAACCTCGTGATGCTCGATCCGTTTTTGTGTCGTCAATCACTATGTTAATAAAATTTTATAAAAATGGCAACGATGCAACTCGGATAGTGCACTTAGTAACATTTTGAGAGAGTAAAGGGAAATAAAAGTTAATCTCGCCGGCAATGAGTTTTCGATGGATTTGACACGGAACGGCATTCTAATTTCGAGTTTTCGATAGTTTATTCGATAGCTTTAAATTTCAGACGTCTATCACGATTTGCAAAAAAAAACGATCAGCTTTGAGGAGCATGACGCTGGTGTCAGAAAACGTAGGCTGACATGCTCGACAATGGTTACCTTGGAGGCTTCAAAGGTAAATTACCAATCGTCGAACCGTACGGCAGTCGGTAATGCAATTTCCCTATTCCGAACGATGGCACTAAGCGATTATGCTTGGACAATCGGGGTTCTCGGGGGTTCGGGGGGGTTATCTAATCGGAAGGGTGCTGTTTGAATCTTCACAGCCCCCGATTGTCCAAGCATAATCGCTTAACGCCATCGTTCGGAATAAGAAAATTGCATTACCGACTGCCGAACGGTTCGACGATTGGTAATTTACCTTTGAAGCCTCCAAGGTAACCATTGTCGAGCATGTCAGCCTACGTTTTCTGACACCAGCGTCATGCTCCTCAAAGCTGATCGTTTTTTTTTGCAAATCGTGATAGACGTCTGAAATTTAAAGCTATCGAATAAACTATCGAAAACTCGAAATTAGAATGCCGTTCCGTGTCAAATCCATCGAAAACTCATTGCCGGCGAGATTAACTTTTATTTCCCTTTACTCTCTCAAAATGTTACTAAGTGCACTATCCGAGTTGCATCGTTGCCATTTTTATAAAATTTTATTAACATAGTGATTGACGACACAAAAACGGATCGAGCATCACGAGGTTTTTCATTTTGGCAACATACGACGGAAGCGTCTATGCAAATAAAAATCGTAATGAAAAAATCAAAGATATATTACTTAATCAAGATCTCGGCCCAATTTATTTTAATAGTAATTCGACGAATCCTATAACGCATAATCTATTTGCTGCAAGATTTCTTCCTCTCTACGGTCAAGATATGTTATTATCATTCAAATAGGGCGCCATGCTGACGATAATCGACCGAAAAAAGCGTATCGGGCGCCATGAGCCTAATCCATTCGTAGACCTGTATGTCACCCGCGAACGGGGGAGTTACGATTTTAGTTATCTTTCGGTGCGGCTGCCGTCAAGGGGAATTTTGCAGAACCCGGTCTATCTGATATGTAACTCGATCTTTCTACCAATTAAAACATGATACTGTTTGTAGAGCACAGACGATACCGTTCGTAACGCGAAGACGAAACAGCAATCAACTAATGCTCTGTTCTGTTTTCTGACTCCTTAAGTGATCGACACGATACGGTTGAAATTTATTCAAACATCCCTCGATGTAAAAACGTACGATGTGTTGTTACAAGTTTCTGTAAACCAAATTCTGTTTACACTTTGTTATATGAAATGTTTCTGAAACAATATTTTCTATAAATGCACAATGATATTATGATATAGACAACAAAAATGAGTGCGCATGCAGTAATAGACATTTTCTTAATTATGGCCGATATCATCTGTATTCGCGTTACAGAATACTGTTCCGGGGTCACGTTTATCACGGGGATCATTGCTCCATGTGACAAAATGAATCATTTTCATTGACGTATTGTTATTATTGTCATTTGTTATTATCGTTGTTGTTATAATGAATTAATTATTGGTAATTATTTAAACAATTTAACATTGTTTTTTGTTGGCGTGTCTTTTCGCAATTAAACGCTTCAATAATATAACTAAAAAAATGGAGAATAGGATAGGTCAGAAGCGATTGTCGAGGAATGAAAACATAAATTTGACACCGAGCGGTGTAGCAACGGATACAAGGTGGCAGCGTTATCGTTTCCGGCTTTATTGCACTTAAATAAATGTTCATCCATGTAAATTAATTATAAGTCAATCAACGTCTTTACATGCATTATTTTTGAACTGGTGTCCTGCGTCGTTTATGCACAAAAATTAAATAAATTGGTCACTATCAGGATGCGAAGTTAATAAATATAAATCATATTTCGTCAAGTGTTGAAGAACTTGTTTACAAGAGTCACCGACAACGGGACAAAAGTGCGTCATACACGAGACGCCTAAAGCGCGCGCTCTGATTGGTTGTCTTTACACTGGTGAGCTTCGTACCATTCGCGTGTTGGTATACAAGCAGTGTACAGCCTGAACTCGAACGAAATGACAGTCAGTACGTACCGAGCCACTCACGAATAACGAACCTATCGAATTCCTCTCCCCCCTCCTGGAGTTGTCGTCAAGTTCGTACATATTTTCGCGACCGATGCCAAGCGATACACAGTGACAAGGCACAGAGCGTCGACGAAACGTTAAAATACGAATATAACATATTCGTTCCCGTTTTTGCGTTACACCTTTTGCGCATTAGAAATCAACAACCGAGGACAAGTGTGCATCGACGTGAGAATGAGGGAGATATTATTTGCGCTTTGCGCCCTCCTTGCTGGTGAGTGGACACGATTGCATGCTTCCGTTATTAACGAAAACACGATTTCCTTTGTCATGCGACGGTTATATCGTGCTACGTTGCCCGATCACCCGTGAGCACTGAAAATTTTCTATCGAAATGCTTGTTTGCGTTATTTTCGTACATTGTGCAGTCGATTATCTACGTCGAAATTATAATTATCTATGTCGTCCGCGACGAGCTACGCATTTAATTAAATACGAATTAACGTTGATGCAATAATATTTTTTTTTTCTCGTATAGAGATTAAGAGTCGTGTCGTGTGACTCGGCTTTGATCATTGTTCAGGCAGATTGATATTCGATCTTTTAATGGAGATTCTTGGGATCTCTGGATCTCTTTAATAGTCATATCACCTCGATTACTCATGCCCTGTGGTAAATGGCTAAGAACCTGATGACTCAAGAATTCTTGAGGCCATCCAAACGTTTACAGACACCAGATTTTATCTGTTAGATGATTTGTAATTCTTCGCTCAGCTGAGATCGTTGCGTTTTGAAGACGCAGAGAATTGAGTGTTAATTTTACAATAACGCACCACTGTAAGGCTGTTCTGTTTATGATAATATTATCAAATTCTTATCAGTCATCGCAAAGTTTTTTTTTTTATCAAAATGCTATAGGATTTATGAGTTAAATATTATGGAAACAGTAAATTCACCCATTGTATATGAAACTTCTTAATATTTCACAATTTTAAGTGGTTTGTCAAATATAAAAAAATATATCAGTTTTCCAAATTTTCTTATGAACTTTCATTTGTCAATTGAATCTGCAAATAAATAGATTTTTACATGAATTCTACTTCTGCAGCTAACACAAAATTAGCGTAATTTCTATGTTACACACCTTTCAGATTTTGGTATTTAGATTTTTTTTCCAGAAACTCATGTTTACTATGTATCAGTGGCGGTATAGAAAAAAAAATTATATATACGAATAGGCAGATAGATTAATGATATCGATAGTAAACACGAATCTCTTGTTGGGGTTCTCTTGTTATTCTCAATTTTTTTCCTCTCTCCGTCTTTGTAATTCTTTGTTGCATAGAATTCGTTTCACTGTAAAAAAAAAGTTATATTTACTACAATATTTGCTATAAGCTCTATTGAACTTTTAATAGATGCCAAGACACAATCGATCAAAAATCGACCGATCGACTTTTTTCAATCGAAAAAAATTTAGTTGTAACACTACGAAAAATATTGGCGAATTTAGTAAATGGTAAAAAAAAAAATTTCAATGGTTTGCAATAGAAAACAATCGCTGTTTTCAATTCCCTTTTTCCATAATTCAGTTTGTGTTTCAAGGAATTGCAACAGAGATAATTGCTCTGCAACGATTATTGTTAACAAAGTTATCAATGACTCTTAATACGAGCGTTGTGACCTTTAGCTTTGCAAACGCGTACATAGCTCGGCGCTGTAGTTTGCTCCAAAAACGCGGGTGGACGTTATACCGCTTTTCTTATCACCAGCATTTCTCAACACTTCATTATTCGGCGTTAGAAATGCGTATTAATGTTCTAATCGTCAAAAGAAAAGTAAAAACAAATGCATTGTGCCGATTTAGCATTATATCGTTAAAACGAGAACGGCACAGCGCGACTAAAGACATCTTTCCTTTCTATGCGAAATCGGACTTTATCCGTTCGCTTTTATGCTGATGCAAAAGAAAAAAAAACAAGAATTCTCTCTTATCGCCGTTTTCTCCTTTCGTTTGCTTGTTTAGATGTATTTTAAGAGTGAACCTCTGATTAATCGCATACCCCGCCGAGAGTCCGTTCGGAATTTATGTATAAATTTCGTTCCCCACTGTTTTCTCAGTAAAGAAAATTGAAACACTCGTCTCGAGTGTGAATTCGAATGAATCACTGAATTATGTAAAAATCTCCGTTGGAAATGAATACTCATGATTCATGCAATGTTCGTTTTACAGTTGCAACAGCCAGGGTCGTGATTACTGCTGATAATCAAGATTCTCTGCATTTGTTGGGAGCCAAAGAATGCACCTGGGGACCGAGTTACTGGTGTCAGAATTTAACGTAAGATTCGTTATAAATTCGTAAAAAACTTGAGAAAAATTTGGCGAAATCCTCAATTTTTCTTTTTTTTTCCTCACAACGCTCGATATTTACGAAAGAAAATGTATCGTTGAAATTTGTACAGAACTGCGGCAGGATGCAAAGCGACAACGCACTGCATTAAAAATAAATGGGAAAAAATGACCGTTGAAAAAGATACCGACAGTGTGTGCGGTATCTGCAAAGATATGGTGGGACAGGCGAGAGATCAATTGGAAAGCAACGAGACTCAACAAGATTTGAAGGCAGTTTTCGAGGGAAGTTGCGCACTGATGCGGATCAAGTTAATCGTCAAGGAATGCGACACTCTCGTCGACGAATTTATTCCCGAACTCGTCGAAACTCTTGCATCGCAGATGGATCCATCGGTCGTATGTTCGGTCGCTGGTCTCTGCAATTCCGCTCACATCGATCAATTGATCGAAGAACACAAGAAACTGTTGCGCGAGGTAAAAAAAAGCTTAAGAATCCATTTACACATTATTACAGACAATTGCTTGTTGAAAACTTTCAACCAATTCGGGTTAATCAATTGCGTAACAAAGAAAGTCGCTGTGACTGCTAATGTGTGACTAAGCGTATCGCTATGCACTATTAGAGTTTCCGGATGAATAGGGGCTTCCTGTTGACTTCATGGCTATTTATCGACGACGTCGAAATCGAAGAGAAATTATTCCATTTTTGGTTTTCTCTAAAAATGGTTATAGGCACGAAATAATCTTCTCAGATGCTTACAATTGTAATTCGTTAATTTCGTCTATATATACCGAAAAATTTATATTTTCTAAATTTTTTGATGAAAAAAATTGGTCGAAGTTATTACTAATCATAATATATATACCAATTATAAAAAGTACGATATCAGCAATTTTCTCACATTCAGAGATTTTTCTTCGACTTTAATCGTTTAAGAAATAAGAAATAAATTTGATCGTTTTAATAATGCGGGATACGCAGCTATAAAATGTACTTTTAGAGATCGAAAATGAGTCCCCAATGCAGATAAAGATGACGCGAAATGTTCGGCAAATCTTTTTCAAAGGGATCGTTTCTTACGATTGTTTATTTTTCATAGAATTCTGGAAAACTGACACATTCGTTGAGCGACGACGAGCTCGAGCCCGACGAGTGCTCAAGATGTTTCACAATTGCCACGCATATGGAGAGCAAATTGACTTCGACATCCCGCGATCACGTACTCGACGAAATGTTGAACATGTGCGGTCACATGAGTACCTTCACTGACGCGTGTTCCGCCATAGTAATTGAATACTTCTCTACGATCTATTCGCACCTCCAAGAGAATTTCAAGGCTAAGAACATTTGCCATCTGTCCGGTCAATGCAGCAGCAAATTCCACAAACACGAAGATGACGACAAGGTATAAATCGCGAGAATTCATAGCCGCAAAATTCTCTATTTCGAAAACATAAAAAAATACTTCAGCAATTATCGCATTAAAATTGATAAACTTAATGGTAAATTATTGTTTCTTTGCTGTAGGACATCGCCGTCGAGGTACGTCCCTTGTCGACTGTCGGAATGGTGGAAGTGGGCGACGATCTTCCCTGCAAACTCTGCCAACAATTGGTCGGACATCTACGCGACTTGTTGGTTGCCAACACTACGGAAAACGAATTCGAAACGGTGCTCGAGGGTCTCTGCAAGCAAACTAAATCATTCGCACCTCAAGTACGTGACGATAGTTAATTTATAATATCCGGTATACGAGTTACTAAAAAAAAACGCGTGATATTTATTGAAATGTTTTTTTCTCTCCTCAGTGTAAATCGATCGTCGACGAGTATTATCCGGAAATTTACAATTATCTCATCCATGGTTTGGACAGCAACGGCATCTGCGAAATGGCTGGAATTTGCCCCGCACCCGACAAGGAAGTTACCGTAAGTTTACCATTTCGAAGTTTCACGATCGTGACGCTGGCATCACCAGATGGCTTCGATTTTTACGACGATATGTTTATTCAGAACGGACCCATTTGGCCTCTTCTCCCCGCTAAACCCGCGGAAATTGGATTGAGAATAATGAACGACAGAAAGAAGAACGTTGGTGAGAACGGTGCCGGTATAAGACACGACGTTAAGAAAACCGAAGCCGACGAGATGCAGCTACCAATTGAAAGACTCGTAGGAAGTTCCGTTATCGTAGGCGCACCTCAGATGAACGTTGAGGGAAAGAAGGAGTGCGCATTCTGCGAATATCTTTTGCATTATTTGCAGCAGGTTATCACGAATCCTTCTACCGAGGTATGCGAAATTCTAAGAGGGTGTTGGATATGTCGCATCTCTCATTAACGAAAATTCTAAGACGTTGTGTCGTTTTTTTTTTCGCTCTTCAGGACGATCTGAAACAAGTGATCGGCAAAGTTTGCACAAAACTTCCGGAGACTGTACAAGGATCGTGTCACGATTTCCTGAATACTTATGGCGATGCCGTCGTCGCTCTGCTCGCTCAGGAGATTGATCCATCCGTGGTGAGTAATTTACTGGTAATAATTATTAATGAACACGACCACACCGTTACATCGCTGATTAGCGATATCTGGAAATTCGTGCGGAATTTGTTACGCGGAATCGCGAATGCACCGAGAAAAACTAAGCGTCGATCAGTTTTACTGAGGACTGAAAAATTTTGTTATAATTGAAACTCGGAAATGTGTTTACTTGACGGACATAGAAAAAAATTCCTAATGAGTAATGAATCATTCCTAACAAAATCAAATCCGGATTTTTCAACTCTGTAACAACGTATCAAAGTATCTCATTAGTGCACTCGACCGATACTTTTTAAATTTAATTATAAAAAAAAACAAAGACTTGTCTGGAAAGTTTTCTACAAATTGTCAATATTTTCGAAACAAAATGGTTTTAATTAATTTTCTCCTCGCCTATAGCGAATAAATGCTAATCCAGCAATTTTTTTTAACTTTTAATATTTTTATATTTATTCACCAAAATTTGACAAACTAAACATTTTTTTTAACTGGAATCGCGTATTTCAGGTCTGCCCTATGATGCACGTGTGCCCGTCAGAGCAGTTCTTGAAGGCTTGGGAACAAATTCCGAAAAACATGATGGTGAAGAGCGAAGTCGAAGATAAACCGAGTTGTCCACTTTGTCTGCTTGCTGTCGGCCAATTGTACAACGTCATTAAAGACGACAAAACAGAGGTAAAGTCAGGGCGCAAATCAACGTAACAATTTTTTTGTGATTTTCCAAAAGTTATTCTATTCTAATACCTTATTTGCTAAAAAAAGTATAATACGAAATAATAAAGGTACTAATAATAAAATAATTCATCCATTGCAGGCGAGTATCGAAAAAGCCCTCGACAAATTGTGCGACAAATTGCCCAAAGATCTCGTCGATCAGTGCGAATCGTTAGTCGAAGGTTACAGCAAGGAACTCGTCGAAATGTTGCTCGCCGATCTTTCGCCTCAGGAGATCTGCGTTTACATTAAACTCTGCAATCCCAACAACGAAGTTGGACCGAAGAATTTCTATCCTATTGACAAAGACGGTGAAATTCGTAAGAAATCTTATACGTTTATTGCAGCAATAATGAAGTTAGCAATCTCTGTTTACACATTTCCTTCTCATGATTCATATTATGTCGCAGTGACGAACGAAATTCCGGACTATCCGCTGATCGCGCAAAAACCGGTGGAAGACGATACCAAATGCGTTGTATGCGAATTTATTATGCAGCATATCGAAAAATCTATGACCAACAAGAAGAACAAAGATGAAATAGAAAAAATCGTTCACGGTGTTTGCAATTATCTTCCAAAATCCGTTACTAAAAAATGCAACGATTTTGTCAATCAGTACGCCGATCTCGTCATTGAACTTCTCTCGCAGGAAATTAGCCCCGAGGAAGTTTGCACCGTCCTCGGCTTGTGCCAAGAAAACATGCAACGTCTGCACGGTATAGAATTCAAAATAAAATTAAAGAAAAATTCTCGTCTGCTGAACAAAATTTATGAATTTTTAAAAATTTTCTCATTTACACGAATGTTGCATGCCAACAGATTCGATCGCTGAATGCGCTCTCTGCCAGGCAGTTGTCTCGACAATCGACAATCTTTTGGCGGATCCGAACGTTGACAGCAAACTGGAGGAAGTCGTATCCCGTGTTTGTCTGTATTTGCCGAGTGCCAAGCAATCCAAGGTATGGATAAACATCGATAAAAATATTTCTTCAAAGTTCTATTTTTCATAATTTAACTATTTCGTTGTTGGATTGTCCTAACCTTTGACGACTTCGTCAGATTATGCGTTCACGAAAAAAAAAAAACAGTTTATTACGCATTTTTTGCCAGAGAAACGGCTTGCTTTTCGTTTTTCATTGATATGACTTTTCTCTTCGTATTGCTACATTTTTATTTGCTTGCAGAAATAAGTTTCAGACTTGAGCAATTAATAGTATATAGAAAAAAAGTTGACGATCGTCCAATAAGATTATGACATCGATCGACCTAACGTTGCCGAAGCGTTACTAACAATTTTTTTTTTTCATTATTATTTTCACAGTGCACAATGATGATGGAGGTGTACGAGCAAAGCATCATAAACATACTGCGAGAACACGGCGACAGCAGACAGATTTGCACTAAGCTATCGCTGTGCTCAGCGAGCGATTTCTACGCAATGAAGTCGGGACACAATCGCATGAAGAACACCTACGCGCGAGGCTTGTAAGCCGAAACGACGAAATTAATTTGACGAATTTTTGGTGAGGAGAATTAAACAGCTTTTGTCCACCGACTGCTGGTAGAATACATTAGCTTCAAGAAAAAAAAAACGTAAAAAAAAAAGAACAACATAATTGCATCTTATATTGATACTATAATAAACATTGTACTTTACTAAAAGAGTGTTATTTGCTCTTCTGTTTTCGTGATGATACGCTGAAATCTTGAATTCTTCCGTATTAAAGTTTTCAAACAAAAAAGAAAAAAAAATTAACGTGTTGTGTCGTCGTTAGAGCCGTAGATTTCAATCGTTTGCTGCATTGAAAGCTATTCCCGTTTTTCGTTTGTCCTCTTATTTTTTTATTAAACACGCGAGCAATAGACTAGACGATACATTTGTAATATTAGTTACCAATGGATCGCAAAGATATTTGTATATTAACTAAACTATAGCGAGCGTGAGATGAAGGATGCATCGCGGTTGAGATTTTTTTTTAATCTGCGTTATTATAAATTGTAAGTAACCTGTGATAATGGGAAAAAATAAAGTTGGATGACTACAACACATATTGGTGTGATTACTCGAAAATTCAATACATGTTTTAATTAACTTTATTTACATTTGAATAATTCCCAGCGGTGTCTTATAGTGGGATATTAATTCTAACAGCATGTTTTGTCCTAAATATCATCTAAAAATTATTAGGGCGAAATAAATTTTTTTGCTGATGAATAAAAGAGCGACGGGCTCTGAGTTTTTTTTGTTTTGAATTAACAATAATGATTATTAATATTGCACGTGAATGAAGATTGCCATGTGAAGTACATGAATGTCATGCGTTCTCTCTGCTTTATCAACACGCGGTTATCTATGTTCACGGTGCTACGTAGTTCCGTTTAAGAAGATGCCGCTTTACCTTGGAATGTTCCAACAATTCCGAGTGGTCGAACGTCGTTTTTTTCAGCAAAACTCGCTTTAGGCGAGAGAGATCCTCTTCCCCCCTCCCGCCGCTCGTCGTCTTCTCTCGTACAGCTCTCATCGGGGAGGGCCACGGGAGGGCCAAGAGAACTGCCGCGAGTGTAACAGCGAGAAGGTACGATAGTGTGCGAGAGGCCGCGGCGAAGCGTATCGTCTGCTACGCAGAGGTGGACGGTGGCTACGCGGAGTGGCTGAAATATCATCTGTGCCCCTCGGTCGATCGGCGCCTTCTTCGCAACTTTTTTTTCTCCGTCAAAAACTCATTAACGTTGTATTTCCGACACAAAAATTCGAGGTTTACAAACGCAAAAAACAAACTAAAAATACAAAAAAAAATTACACTTCGAATCTACGAAAGTTTATCGTGTTTTTTTTTTTTTTTCGTTCCGTCGTGTCAATGTTCGTCGAGGATAACACGATTGTAGTCTCGTTGTCGTTGCCGCTGATACGGTACTGTCAACAACCGGACGCGATACTCGGCGTCATCGAGAAACGTCAAACTTTCGTCACGGCCCGGCCGCGGCGAGAGAAAAACTCCGGCTGAGAGGAAAAACACACCGATAGAATTAACAAAAAAACCGCCGAAACGTCTTCGCTCTCTATCCCGTTTCTACAGAGCAGCTGAAATCCTAATCCCACTCATGCCACACACGTCCTCCTCGTAGCGCGAATACTCCAGCTCCTCCCAAAATCTTCGTTTTTTTTTTTGTTTTCTTTTGAGTTTTTTTTTTCGTTCTTCATTCGTGTATCTCGTGATTTGAATTTTTCGAGTGTCATCTGTTTTCTCTGATCCCTGCTGTGCACCGTGAAAAAACAGAAAAAGGCAGGAGAATAAAAAAAAGAAAAACACAACAACAATAACAATAAATATGGCGAACAACAAACCAGCAACCAACGCCGTGCAGACAAGGCCTGTCGAAGTGTCCCAACAACTTCAGGATGGCGAAAAGTTTATTAAGTGGGATGAGGTCAGTATAGTATCTCGGGCTCTGGTTTGTTTCATTCAACAATCTCTTCTCCCGGATATATGTATATATACCTATATATCCGACATTCAGCAGCTCAGAGCTTTGCCTCTTCAATGCACCAAATCTTCCTCTTGAGATTCTTCTTGTAGAGCGTTTATGTGAATACTACAGAACGTTAGAATTGATGCAAATTTATTCTCTTATCAGTTACGTTCCATTCGCATTCCATCTTTTTTGGAGCACCGATACCAGAAACTTCAAAGTATCAACAATCCAACTACTTTGGGACTTATATTAGACGCAGAGTACAAAAAATCTCAATTTGTCTGCCGAAGGGTCGAGAACTATCCAGTCATTCATTGTTCGATGCTATTTTTGGAGAGAATAGAAAAAAAGATTTTAATCGTCGCGTCTACTTTGCCTCACGGAACACTATTCCTTAGACCTATTTTTGTACTCTAAACGATATGTTTCTCAACGCTCTTTCATTCTGTTTCACTGATTTATTTATCTTGCCAACTTTCGGAAACACGTATATGTAAAAAAAAAAATTCATGTTGAAATAAACGCGGAAGATATTGTTTTGATATTATCAAACGAACACACTGGACTCCTGGAGTGTATTATGCAAATTTTGTAACGTTTCGTTGAGTCAATCAAGAGATACAGTGATTCAATTGACTGATTGAGAAAGAGACGAAATATTGGTTCTTCAACGTTTTAATATGCTTTATCAATCGCGATACTATGTTATTGAAAATTTTATTTATATCTAAACATTGTTTGATTTGTATTATCGATGAGATTGTGTGCACTTTGGCTTACAATGTTACATATTCTCGAAAAGCTTACCGAGAGTTTTGTTAATCGTTCTATATTTACTGAAGTGAAGTTCAGCCACAAGAATGAATATTCTGACCTCAGAATAGCCATAGCATAGCAACAGGACACTTTTGGCTGTAGTTTAAACCGCCCTGATGATTGTTGATGAGTTTATTTTCGAATGGTATTGCGTACAATGCAGATATATGCGATAACTTTTGATATACGTTGATACAATTTTTTTTTTCATTTTTTTTCACAGGATTCGGGAGTTGCAACTCCGGTTACCCTCAGAGTGGATAAATATGGTTTTTATTTGCATTGGGTCGATCAGAATAACGAAGTGGATATGCTGGATATCGCCGTTATACGGGACACGAGGACTGGAAAATATGCTAAGATACCTAAGGTACATCCAAAGAGGGAAATCTTTCATGAGATACATGAAATTGAAGCTTCGTCTAGAGACTATATTTTGGTTATTTTTTCGCTTCTTCTAATGACACAGAGCAAAGGACAACCGCGAGGTTGCCTCCAAAGTTCACAACCATATATACCAATTTGTATGAATCCTCTCTAATCTATGAAATTAGTGACTAGAGTACGTCTGCGACTAGTCGGAGATTCGAAGATAGATTTCTATGAATTCCATCTCATTGGCTTTCATTCAAAGTCGGACGGAATCTTTCTCTCTCTTTCTCTCTCCCTCTCTGTAATTACATCATCCCCTGCGTGAATGCCTCGTGACGCACAGCATATGAACTTAATAATTATTGACAAAATTATAAATAGAACATTACCTACTTTGTTGTCTCCCTTCCCGCCCCCTCTCTCCGTAGACGGGTATCATTTTATTTTTTCTCGGTTATACCTGCTCTTGCATGCTACGGGTCATAATCGTGTTTAATACGGAAGAAAAAGGAGGTTCTTTTTTATTAACTTTTTATTATCATTATTTTTTTTTCTACATCGTATCAATGGTTTTCCTATAAATCAATAGAATACCTTCGCGGTTGTGACTTTGTGCATCCGACGTATTTCATTATATGGCCTTACGAAAGTTTTTGAATACGCAAAGTTTCACACTGTGATTCTCTCCGTCGAGCCGTCACGGTTACCTTATTTTTAGAGACAATGCTCTCTCTCCGCGAAATTATCATCATCGTTCCGTGTGTGAATGCGCCGACGATGTATAGCACATGCTTCGCGAAACTCGTCGCGATATAAACACTTTATCGTACATTCCTCTCTCTTTCACTTGCTAAAGGAAAACTTATGGGAGTATAAATGTACTATTTTGTGTTACAAATATTGCTCGATGTAACGGAACTTTTAAAGTTTACTGAGTCGTTGCCAATACGTTTGGTACAAAGTTATGAAATGCAAACGAAAGAACGATATTGCATACATTTTTGCATATTTGTTTTGTTGTTTTTTTTTGTAAACGTAAAGTTCTCTTAAATGGTTATGATTTTTTTTTGCAGGATCCAAAATTGAAGTCTCTGGTAACAATGGGCTCGCAGGATAGTCTTGAGGAGAAGACGGTCACAATATCTTATGGACCCGATTTCGTTAACATAACGTTTATCAATTTTTGCTCTACGAGAGCTGAAATAGCGAGACACTGGACAGATCAATTGCTCCAACTTGCGTACAATTTGACACAACTCAATACCAGTACAATGTTATTTTTGCAAAAAGCCCACACGAAACTCACACTCACCGCTGACAAGTCGGGAAAAGTGCCAACAAAGAAGTAAGTCGTAGAAGAGAAAAAAAGAACGTGAAAAGACGGTGGAGAAAAGAATTTAAAAAACTCTATACGAAAATTTATGATCTACTGAACTACCGATATATTATTTCGCGGTAATTTTTCTGACTACCGCACCATGTATCACGAGACGTTCTGTGAAAATTATAGAAAATCGAGATGTACCGATGGCGAGAAAAAAAATAGACATCTTCATCGCGATCGAGTGTTCCAAAATTTCCTTTATTTATGAATTTACGATGTCGATAAACTTTGATTTAACAAAACGAAAAACGGAAAATCACAAAAAGAAAAATGAAAATTTAAAAATACGAAACACAATTCTTTTCCATTGAATGGTAGATCAGCGGCTAGATTTATAACGATATGGAGCAATTAAACGTTAACGTTACTTTTTTTTTAATCGCACAGGATTCCTCAACAACATTCGTTTATTTCAAATTTGTTATGAATTTTTATTTGTAAAATATTTAATACTGAAATTTGAACGAACGCAATTTTTGTTTCGATAGACTAACTTTGCGAATATTTTTGTCAGTGAAATCAGGAGAAAAAATTAATGTTCTTTATTATAAATTTTCAGTATAATAAAAATGTTCGCGCAGAATAAAGAGGATCGCAAGCGCGTAGAGAAGGCTCTCGATATTGCATCACTTCCATCGGGAAAGGTAAACAATCTTTGGAATCTCTGATAACATCGGTAACCGAGAAGCAAATTTTCATTCTCATATTTTCCATTTCGCGCATTATTTGTACATCTTGTGGAAACGAGCCAAAACATCCATTAACTCGTTCACAATTCGTTCCGACAATAATTCGTTCGGTCGATTTCTCATACCGGAATCACCGGTAACGGCTTCGACATCGTAATTTATTTTCATTCTACATGAGCATCAAAATCGCACGGTTGTTACTCGTCACTTTGCATCAGATAAAAAAAAAGTGCATATTTATCCGAGTGTAAGATACGACGCGCGATATCGTTGTGTAACTTGACTTACGAATTACCCAGTAACAATGTTTTACGGCCTTCGATTGTTTCACCCGAAGTATTTACGCAGAAACAGCCTATAATTTACGGTAATGCCATCCACCGCGGAATGATTCATCGTCGCGAAGATTGTTGTCGTCGTCCGTTACTCCATCGAAAATTGAATCTTATTGTATTTTTATTTTTTTTTATTTTTCATATAAAATTGTTTTTTCCTTTACCGCTCAGTATTCCACGTCGCACGGTGAATTATTTCATTAAATTTGGCACTGGGAAGAAAGTGCAGGTGCCCCGTGCAAAGGTTAATACGATTTTTCCAAAACGTTCCGTTGGCCTGTTGCCAATAATACCAAAGGAAGCTATAAATTCGCTTAACGTCACGCAGCGAGTTTTTAGGAAAAAACTTTATAGTACGCACCGCAAAGAAAACGTCGGGTGATCGAGGGGACTAATTTAGATCGTACAAACCATTTCACGGTCGCGCTGCGCATTTAATTTTTACTATTTTTTTATCTATCCCCTCTCCGAATTAATGATTATTCATTTGTGTTTACAGAACGACACGGTATCGTTGCAAAAATTTCAATTCGAGGAGTTCTTCAATTTCTACAAGTCACTGACACAACGTACCGAAGTTGAGAAAGTATTCGAAGAGATCGTTGGTAATTCGAAACGTCGATTAATGTCCGTAACACAACTTGTGGACTTTCTAAATCATACGCAGAGAGATCCGCGACTCAATGAGATATTGTATCCATACGCTAACACGGCACGAGCAAAAGATCTTATTAACCAATACGAACCTAACAAGTATAATGTTAGCCGAGGACAGCTGAGTTCCGATGGTTTTCTCAGGTATTTGATGAGTGAAGACAATCCGATTATGGCTGTATCAAAGTTCGAATTATCGGACGATATGGATCAACCTCTCGCCCATTATTTCATCAATTCTAGTCACAACACGTATCTAACAGGTAATTAAACATTTTAACTTTTAACATTTTAACATTTAAAGAAAAAATTATTTTGTTATCTTTACTATGAACTGTTTGTAAATATTTTTGCCGTAGTTAATGCAATTATTTTCAAACATACAATAAATAGTTATCCACGTAACACATTCGCCTGTAATGATTACCATTAATTTGCAGTAACGTAACAGTAACTGGCGCAACACTTATTGTTCGTCTTAATACAGCAATTGTTATCACAATATTGAAGTACATTTTTTGAGTATTTATTCCTACAAGTGTGATGAATATAACAATATAACTGAGAGAACAATACGGTTGCTATCGTTTACTGTTACGCTAATTATAATCGTAGCTAACGTAACACTTATTTTTTTCCGCGGATTGCTTCTTTAGAATACAAATTTTACCGAAATTATTTATCTCTTATAATTATTATTGTCGTGTTGAAAATTTATGCTGATCGATTCACGTGAACACGCAAAAATATGTGTTTATATTGCGTTAATGTATAATCAATTTTTATCGCGCATTTAAAAGATCTATAATTCAAAATTCTTCAATGACTTTTTGACGATATAAAACACAGTATATGTCGAATTGTTATCTCTACAAAATTATAAAAATTCGTTAAATTTTTCAGGTCATCAGTTAACTGGAAAAAGTTCGGTGGAAATTTATCGTCAATGTTTGCTGGCCGGTTGTCGTTGCGTCGAGTTGGATTTTTGGAACGGAAAGCTCGACGAACCAGTCATCGTTCACGGGTAAAAGTTGCCACCTTTCGTAGTCGACACACAAAAAAAAAGCCTCCCACCACCCCCTGTAGAACGCTTGAACCAATCCGATACGCTAGTTTAGAAGAACCCGTAGAAACTACACAAATCACTGTTAACGATTTAAAAACAAAAAACAAAAACTTTGCAAATCTATGAGCAGATACACGTTTGTGCCTGAAATATATGCTCGAGATGTGATCGAGGCGATAGCAGAGAGTGCCTTTAAAACATCGGAATATCCAGTTATACTCAGTTTCGAGAATCACTGCAATCCAAGACAACAGGCTAAGATCGCTCAGTATTGTAGGGAGTACTTTGGTGAAATGCTGCTTGATGCTCCCCTCGAATCTCATAAGGTATTGCTTGATTTAAATAGAGCTGTTGCGGTTTATATAACGCCTAGAGCCGTAATTATTTATACGCTTTTATAGTCATATCAAATATAGAGCAGAGTTGGGCAATTATTTAATCGAAATTGACAATAAATATTAATTGTTATTAATTATACGCGAGTGATTGGTATTATTTGTTAGGTTCAAATTATTTACCATCTGTCCATTTTTTTTTAAATGTAAAGTTATGTTTTTTTTTTACGGTTTTTTAATTAATTTATTTAATACTGTAATCTATGGTTTCGAATAAATTTAAATAAACGAGAGCGATAGAAGCAGTGGGAGATAAATACTTCTACAAGAGAATAATGCGCAACTCTGAATTCAGTAAAGTTGTAAAGTAGGATAGTTTATTTGTTACGATGATGAGGAATTTGTAAAATGGATAAATCGATTTCTGTAGCTTCAAGCCGGTCAGGAGCTTCCACCGCCGTCGTTGCTGAAACGCAAGATAATAATAAAGAACAAGAAGAAGCAGCATCATCACAAGAAGCATCATAAGAAGGATCAAGCAGCGGTGCCGGAAGCCGACGAGGCACCGCAAGAAATCGATGAGGAAAGCGCAGCTAATTCGACGGCTGAGGGTGAGAATGGCCCGCCGCCGGATATAATCCCACAGAATGAGGTCGTCGATGATGTCGCGACTCCGGCGAGTGTCGAACAACAGATAGGAAATGGCGACGTACCTCATGCGCCGATGCTTCAGCAACGACAAGGGAGCAAAGATAGTACTCAGGAGGATGACGGTTCGTTGAAAACAAAATATCTTAATAATCATTGTTTTCTCAATTGCGCAACGCACGAGATTGTTGATGAAATATTTTTGTGCATTTCTGATTCAGAGGACGACGAAGATTCGAGTACTGAGGAGGACGAATCCAATGTCGAAGAGATAAAATTACGAATGGGCGATAAAGTTCCAGCGCCTGACAAAGTCGCATCGACCGCCAAAGAGACCGAAGCCGGAGCAGAAATATCGGCGCTCGTCAACTACGTTCAACCTGTTCACTTCAACAGCTTCGAGAGCTCTGAAAGTAAGAAGCTGTAGAGCTCATGTTTCTCTTACTATCGTTGGTTTTCTCATGTAAAATGTTTTACTTGAGCCGCGAATGGAAAGAGATCAACAAAAGACCGATCTCCCGATTTTCTCTTCTAAATTCTTACGATAATTCTGCGTAATTTAAATTTTTGTAATGAAATCGTCGCAAATTCTCCTCTTGACGAATAATTTTATAAACTAATTTTTTACTTCAATGCATTTTAGTTTCGATTCCATAATCGTGACAAGAACATCATTAATCGTCTTACAGTATTGTATCGCGTGATTAAAAATCAAATGGTCGTATTTTATATGTTTATTGGCAGAAAATACACTATTTCGATATCACTTTTGCAATCGCATTGTGCTCTGGAAACAACGGTGTAAAATGTTGTATGTCAGACGCCTTAGAGGCGTTAAATTTTTGTTCTACAGTTGGATATTAAATATTCCGATACATCAATTGCGTTTACTGACACTGACATTAACGTTTTTCTTAACAGAAAAGAATCGTAATTACGAAATGTCCTCATTCGACGAGAAGCAAGCGACGACGTTACTCAAGGAACGACCATTGGAATTCGTTAATTACAATAAGCATCAGTTGTCGCGAGTTTATCCGACGGGTAAGCGCTTCGATTCCAGTAATTTCATGCCTCAGGTATTCTGGAATGCTGGATGTCAATTGGTTGCACTGAATTATCAAACTCTCGGTGAGTAAATATCTTGATAATCCGATTTAAGAATCATCGCGAACAATAAAAGTTCAAATAATTTGAAAAAAATCGATTTAACATCGTAGATCTCGCGATGCAGCTGAATCTCGGAATATTCGAGTACAATCAACGATGCGGTTACATCTTGAAACCCGAATTTATGAGACGAAAGGATCGTCGTTTGGATCCTTTTGCGGAATTGACCGTCGACGGTATAATCGCTGGAACGGTCCACATTCACGTTATATCGGGACAATTCTTAACCGACAAGAGAGTTGGAACGTACGTCGAGGTCGATATGTACGGTTTGCCAGCGGATACTGTGAGAAAAAGGTTCAGAACGAAAATCGTACCTAACAACGGTATCAATCCGGTATATGACGAGGAGCCTTTCATATTCAAAAAGGTTTTTTATTCACTTTTGTCAATCAATATCTTTTATAATTTAATTATTTATTTTTTCCTTTTTGCTTTGTATTATCTCACGGAAATGATTTTTTTTTACATTGCAGGTCGTATTGCCAGAGTTGGCGTCAATTCGAATAGCCGTTTACGAGGAATCGGGTCGTTTCATCGGTCATCGCGTACTGCCGGTTATCGGTTTGTGCCCGGGATATCGTCATGTCGCACTAAGAACAGAGGGTGGTCAGCCGCTACCATTGGCGAGTCTATTTCTTCACGTTATCGTAAAAGATTATGTGCCGCACGGAATGAGCGACTTCGCCGATGCATTGGCGAATCCGATCAAATATCAGAGCGAAAAGGAAAAGAGAGGAAAACAATTGGCGGTTTACGGCGATGAAACGGACCCTCTTGCGGAAGGTGAAACGGAAGTAAGTGTATTTTTTTTTCACGAAAATGTAACGACTCGAAACATTCGCGAATTATCATCGTTTTCCCACTAACATTCCAAATTCCGTTACTAACGCTCCCGCAGACGAAGGAAAAAGTCGTTGTCAGTGGTCCGAGTTCCTCTAAACCAATCGTAAGTTGCCCCGAACATACGCGAGATTAATATCAATTCATATGCGGTTATATGTATCGTAAATTAATAAACGTTTCGCTTAGGATGAGGCGACGAAGATGAAGAGAATGCAATCAATCGGAGAAGCACCGGCGTTGCAACCGCCGTCGGGAAGTCCTCACGGTAGACCGTCCGTCGCAGGTCTCAGCACAGAAACTTTAGACACTGAGGATGGCGTTACGTCGTCGACAACTTCGGCGGTTGATGCATCCGCCGCTAAGAGTCTTCTTGCCGTTGGCGGAGGTAAGTAATACGCAATTTCTCGAAGTTAATCACTCGATGCTACGCGACACAAATTATTCTCGGTGTTTGAAAAGTCTGTGACTGCGCAGTAAACAGCTAGCAATTTGGTATCTAACGGTTGATTATATAATCGCTGTGCACCAGAGAGAACCGCTATAAAATCTCGAACACGATATCGACGACGTTTATGTTGTAACAATTTTTATTCAGTTTAATAACGCTGAATATAAAAAAAAATGTTTTTTTTTCCGTATTTAGCAGTTTTGCTCGATTGTGGAGTAAAG
The DNA here is from genome assembly GCA_964006125.1 of Cryptus viduatorius. Lineage (NCBI taxonomy): Eukaryota > Metazoa > Arthropoda > Insecta > Hymenoptera > Ichneumonidae > Cryptus > Cryptus viduatorius. The sequence goes on from OZ023220.1 coordinate 9,277,675, forward strand.
CTATTATCGTTTTCTTATTTAGCGGAAGAAAAAGACGTCAAGTGAAATGATTAAGAATATTTTTTTCGAATTTTTCAATGTTGCATAAAAATAATAGCGATGCTATTCTTTAGAGATCTTTTTTTGCGTTTTTCGTTGCTCTGTAACGATTCGGAAAAATAGTTATACAACTTCTCCACGTAACTTATCTCGTGTATTTTTTCCCGCCTGACTCGACAGGCACCGACAGACTCGATTTCCAATAGGGAAACAAAGATAATGTTGTGTTAAAATATGGAAAAAAAAATTACATATTTTCCAAACGGATGAAGTAAATCAACTTATGTCACTCGTGGTTTCAAAGCGATATCCGGAATATTTTTTCTCGTTGTTTGCAAATCCGTCGTATATTGTATTCTCAGCTCAATATTTGATACGAAAACTCGCATCAGAGTCGGAATAAATCTTATTTTTGATAGTTATTGTATTTACAACGTTTTGCACTGCGCGAAACGCGTCTACTTTGAACTCAAGGAGTATCTCTGAGGGCAAAATTTATGGGATGTCTGTTCAGCGCGAAACCTTCTCTCTGAGATACGTATATTCTACTATCGACCCTCACATACGAGGTTTCTGATACTGCGGCTTACGTAGTTTCTAATTACCACCGTAAATTACGCGATTCCTAATTGTCACTGTGAGTTACGGGGTTTCTAATGACCATTAGGAGAGTTACGGTGTTTACGTTTCGGTACCGTCGACCTATCCGCGGAGTCACATCGCAATGTCGGTCTCATTCGACGTTAGTTGTTACTGATGAAACAAAAATTGACAAAAAAAAGAAATTTATCAATATATTGGTGTTAATGAACAAATGAAATGAAAAGAAAAAAAACCTCGCGAACACAATAAGAAATAAACGATTCGAAGAAAAATAAATAAATTAAGATACAGCACCACTTAAGTAAAATTCCTGAACCGCATTCGTATATAATTTCAGTGGGCGATGATATCGTCGCCGAACCTTTGGAGAAACTTATGGAAAGCAAATCGGTGAAAGAGAAGAAACTCGAGTTGGAAAAAAAATTGGAATCTTTGAGACGAAAACACGAAAAGGTACTGAATTTCATTGTCACGTTGGTTTATTTTTTTCATATCAGGAAATCAATATATATTTTGTATTAAAATCGTTGAAAGAAAAGGATTCTTATCGTGCGTTTCAGTAGAAATATGACGAGTAAAAGTTTCATCATAAGAGGCAAAAAGCACAAACATTAGTAACCGATTTTTCAGGAGCAGTTGAGGGTCAGATCGCAAAAGGCTTCTCTGGACGGCGATAAACATAAATCCAAATTTTACATAAGTCACAAATTAGTAAAACGCCTTTCCAACAAAAACATGTAAGTGACTCGAAGTCGAAACGCAACTTTTCTCGTATCGAAAATTTTAAAACTATTCGTATCCTCGCAGCTTCTCCAGTGACGTTGGTTTGAGCAGTTTGGCGCTCGCGGATACCGTTGAATGTCCGGAAACGGAGAACCGAGAAGGAACCGAGGGAAATCGTGGTCTTCCGAGAAGTCAGAGCGAAAGATTGTTGGCGGTTTGCAAGGAACAAGTGCAACAGGAACGGGAACTCCAAGAAAAATATCACGACAGTATGTTCTCGTTGGTCGAGAAAATAATGAAAAACTCGCAATCCGATCAGATAAAAACTCTTCGCGTTTTGCTGGAGAGACAAAAGGCAGATGTGATGCGAAAAATTCAGGCGATGCGACACGGAGAGGTGAGTCGATTCAAATCACGTTGAAGCCATTTGATATTTATCGTATAAGTAACGAGTTCGAATTTGTTACTAAGGATACCGATTACTGCATTCCGAAAACCTTGAACAGGACTAAAAATAACGATCATCTAAACTAATAAGTTCCGTTGTATTTTTTCTGCTTTTTACAGGTCAAACAATTGGCCAAAGAACACAAAGATAAAGCAGAATTGGATCGTATGAAACGAGAAGTTGGCAAGTCATCGATAGAGAAAGGTGTCAACGAGTGTACGAGGTTAACGCAGATTTATGAGAAGAAAAAATTGGAATTGGAGAGACAACACGAGGAGGTCCGGCAGAGGTTAGATGAGGAGAAAGCGCAGGTATATTATCACGATCCACTTTTGCGCCTTCGTTCCGGAAATGTTTTATAATGCTTCAAATTTATTAATCGATTAATTTTGTTAACTAATTTACTCTTTAACAGTAATATTTTTCTCCGGAACCCATGTGTTCATTTTTATTCAAAGCTGTTTTGTTTCTTTTTTAAATTCAGGTAAAAGCCGCATTACAAATCGAATACAATAATCGATACAGCAAATACGAAAGCGGTGAACTTCCCGTATCACCATCCGGTGGTACGAGTATCGCTGATACTTTAAGTGGCACTACATATTGACTCTTTCGTCACGATCGCGACGATAAAAATCAACGACTGTGCAGACTTTGTCGTGTCTGCTTTTTCGCGTAAAAACGGCACGCCGTGTCTAATCGTAACCGCGAGAAATGTGTCCAAAGCACCGACAAACAATCAACGTCTCGTCTTCACAATTTCCGTAACGTGGAAGCGAAGCGTCAACTAAAAAAAGAAAATCGTGTGGACGATTGTGAAGACATCGGCCGCGGGGATAAAATCACATGTTTATCCAGTTCTTCGTATGACGCGTCCGTACAATCCGACGCGCGTTGATTAATCGCCGATGGAAACACTTTCGAAGCAAACCCGTCGTCTAACGTACAAAATGTCGTAAGCAAAGTCCTTTCTTTCCTCTCGAAACAAAAAAAAAACTCCAGGTTGTTATTCTCGAGGCGATGTGAAAAGGCTCTCTAATCTTCCCACTGTCCGCTGACTTTCGATACACATATTTTTTTTTAATCTTACAGTTTAAGTCGATATAGCGGATCGATATGCTTTTACTGCTCGAAAAATTTATTACGAAAACTTAATATATCTTTGTGCGAAGTTTTCACGCGCGCTGTTTGTCAAATATTAATATATCGATATTCGTGCAAAACTTCGTGCAATTGTGTATATTCGATTCTATGCAGATTCGTTGACACAAAGTTTAGCCGAAAGGAGGACAGTTTAACTAGAGACTTTCGCAGAACCTCAATTTTCTATCTTCAATTCGAAAATTAATTTTTTTTCGCGTAAATTGATTGAGTCTCGTTGAATTCTCGAATCATACAATGCCACCGAAATTTGACGTCGATAACGTTGTTTGTTTCTTTTTTTCTTATTTTTCAAAACTAACGCTGTCGCACAGTATTAAACAGAAGAAACAAAAATGCGTAGCATAAAAAAAAAGTCAAGAGTAAAACTGCGAAAACGCGGATTGATGGGAATGAGCCACACGTTCGGCGGGGCTCTCGGATTAGATAAATGGGAGTAAAGATTTAAAAAAATGGGTGTCACGTGACGTTGAGACGGAAGAATGAGATCGCGAGATTTCTTGCGAAGGTATACAATTCTAAATACGTGTAATCTTTTTAAACGATCGCGCTTCACCTTGTTGTTATATACATAAGACGTTATTTACTCGGAAAGAAAAAAAAGAAAAAAAGAAAAAAAAATGATAATTCTAATCGCGTCCCGAAACTCCAATAATAATTTTGTCGGTTACAAAAGTTACAACAACAAACAGACTGCTCGATGGATATGTCTAAACTTCTCGTTGTGTATCTAAAACAAAAAAAAAACAGAAAAATAGCCGATTACGGCATAAAAATTTACGATGTTTCGAAGCATCGCGTGACGGACAATTTGCGCGTCGTGTTTTTCGAATCATTATTATACGCGAGTCAATGGCGTATAACGAACTCGGAAAACCTTTTGAGATTTCTGAGGAAACAAAAAAATGAATAAAAGTTGTTCGCTTCCTACCAGAGATTCGTAAATGAAACAGAGAGCGTTACGCGAAAGAGGAAGGGATCTTTAGCTGCGAAGTCGAACTTACTCTCGACAGGCGTATCAAAGAACTCAGCGAGGTCGGCAACTCAAATTGGCAAAATTCACATTAAAATTTCGGATAAATTGATCATTTAGGTGTCGAGACACAATGTCTACCAAAGATGAGTTATTTACGCATTTTGTTCCAACGGCACCTGATTTCTCCGTGTCGATAGATAATTATCAATGGTTCGGTGTTTCTGGAGTTTGAATTTCATAGGCAGAATCTCTATAAAAGTGTCGAAACTTCTTAAAATTAATTTGGTCGAAAGTTTGCGTGCAAAAAAGAAACCGAATTGTAACCGCAGTTTCTTGAACAGTTACAGCAACTTTTTAACGTATCGTTCGTCATTATTTTTTAAAATCGTTCGTTCCGCGAGAAACGCGAAAATAACGTGTTACAAATTTAGTTGCCAATTTGTCGAGCCTTCGTCGCTTAATTCTCGTTAATAAGTCGACGTAGAGTTTTAGAATTTGATCAGAGAATTGACGAAAAGAGAAAAATCGACGAGACACGTTTTACATGCAAAGATCGTCCGGAAATCGGGCGAAATCCGGTCGTAAAAAAAAGCCTCATTGAGGAAGACAATCAAAAATGTTGCGCGACATGCATGGCCGCGACATTTTCCTTGTTGTTTCTAATCGTACGATATAAATATACTTATGAAGGAATCCTCATTAAATATAAATGAAAAAAAGAAAAAAAAATGAAGAGATAAGCGTAGAAATAAAAGGATTCGCGTGATGTAAAACTTCTCTCGTACAATCGCGTTATTTATTCCGTTTTTAAATTATTATCAGAGTAGAGTTCGAGAAGTGTATTGTGAAAGTTACGCGATTTCTGTCTATAACGTTGCGGAGACAGTTTTAACGCGGTTTTCGCGGGGATTCTCGTGTCGCTCGTAAAATGGCGCGGGAAATTAAAAAAAAACTTGATAATTTCGTTCGAGCTGCGAGTGAATCTGAATCGTCGGCAAATTTAGCGGGACGCGTTGTGATATTAAAGGATCTCAGAGCAATCGTATGATCGCAAAGATGAAAGATAAAAAGATCTGCGATTGATGGGGGAGAGAAGAGACCGGAGATAAACGTCGGAACTGTGCGATCGCGCATCGCCGACGTGCTTTTCTTTCTTCGTCGAAATTTACACGAATCTCGTTACGGATAATCCAGTGATGTGTACAACCAGTCGCTAGACACATGTAACTGAAAGAAATTCAATAACTACCCCGCTCTCCCCATATTCCAAGATAAATAAATGATGATTCGCGCATTTCTTTACATACCCCCGCGGCACGAACGCTCGGCGTTCGCTTCGGGTGTATCGATACTTTTTTTTCGTTTTTTTACAGACTCGTTACATCGAGCTGCCCGTTTGATCGATTGAGTTTGATAATCAAACCGAAAAGTGGGATGAATAATTGATTACAGTATGGTGGATGTAGTTTTAGTTTTTATCATTTAGCCGTTGCGTATGTTTTCGCAAAATATAAATAACACCGTCAACATTGCGTTGCAATTTTAAATTATAGTCGATGCGTTTTTTTTTCTTTGAAAACAATTGAGTCATCATTTTTTTTTATTTACAAAGGCGAGTGAATTTTTATTAATATAAATTTTATTCAAGTCTACTTCCGTGTAATGTAAATTTGTATTTATTTTCGAGAATTCTCCACGTTAATCATATAGATTGCGGGCATTAATTTTTCATTGTTACAAATTCTCGCGGAAAAAGTGTTGAAATTGTTTTTTCTACGCATCCACTTTACTGATTTTCAAATGATAGCCAATGCCGCAATTTAAAAATGGTATGAAACTTGTAATTTCAACCATTTAACCAAAATCCATCTACCTGTTTAAGCTTAAGCAAGAATTGCATTTTTTCTTAGATAGTCATTGTGTATTATATCGAATCATAGGAATGAGGAGCACAAGTGTTTTTTTCCACATAACGCAGGTTGCTGCGTTAAGTCAATGTTTAAGCGATAGTACATTTCCAAATGAGGTTACCATTTGTTTGTTTTATACTCTCCGTTCATTCATCGCTCACATTATTTTCGATTTTTCTGCTGCGACCAGAAACCCATTTTCTTTCAGTCGCAGCAGAAGGTTCGAAAAAAAAAAAAAATAACAAAGCTTAACGACAAAGCGGAGAAATAAAGTAGAATGCGTGTAAAATTGACGATTAATAGAAAGAAAAAAAAAACAGGATAAATAAATAAATAACGGCGCGAGGCCACCGATAGTACGTTAAGGAGTCACGTGTCAGTAAGAGGGAAAGAGAGTTTGTATAGCGAACTGTAATTTTAAGTCAATGTCCAACGTATTGTCGTAGATTTGTCGTAAATTGGTATCGTCAGTAAATTAACTAAAAAAAAAAAAATAAATAAAAAATCGTGCGTTTTCATCGACTTTGCATTGTATGGAAGAGAAAGAAAAAGAAAAACGATGATAAAATAGTTAATTCGCGGTCTCGAATCGACAGCGGTTACACGAACGCAATGTTCATTCGTGGGCCACGTGGGGAGACTCCTGTGCATAGAATCAAAAGAAAATTCGAACAAACCGGACAACAGTAAAGTAAATTGCGTGAGAAATATTTGTTTTTTCGTTTTTTTTGTTACATGAAAGTCGAGAAAAGTAAAAAAAAAGATATTTGGATTAGGATTGGCGATACAAATTATTTGTGCTTTTATGCGACAAAATGTTCTTCGTCCAGAATAGTTTAGCGCTCCGAAATAGGTTCTTCCATGTTCGCTCCCTTTATGTCGGTTCGTCCTATAATTATCGATAAACGAATAAGGATAAAGATATATTATATTCGCGTTGAAATATTATGTGTTGTTGCTGTTGATGTTGTTGATTCTAAAAAAAAAAGAAAAAAAAAGTCGTAAACGTATAGCAGACGAGTAGATGAGTTGGTATCGTAATTCGTTGTGCGTAGTGAAACAGAGCAAGAAACAGAATTAAAAAGAAAAAGCAGAGAGATATATAGGCTAATAGAGATCGAGGGCTTAACTTCTCGAGGCAATGAAGCGCGTATTTCTTGGCCCGAATTTTTTTAACGACGAGTGAGATATTCGTTATTTATTACGTGTGAAACTATTCGATGCCACAACGGCGCGATGTCGATCAATAAATAATATTAGTCTTCCTCCGTTATCGTAGATGCAATACAATTTTATTACGCTGCGGACACGTGAGTGCGATTTTTTCCACAAATTACTCTCTTCGTTTATCCGTTAAATTTTCGTGGATGTATATCTATCGAAACGAGTTAATTATACTTTGTTACATATACATGGTATATGTAAATATGGTAAAAATTTAACGTGGAGTAAGTAATACTTCGATTATCGAAAAGGCCTTTTTTATCGATTAAAAAAAATGCGTAATTTTTTCTGCATATCTCGCAGTTACCGATAAAAACAAAGTGTGGACACTTGTTTTATGTTTTGTATACGAATTAAACTTGATAATCGAAGTTTTACCGTACAGATTATAGTTTATAAATGTTCAATTCCATATACGATAATTTTTCATTGAATTTACAATTTTTTTTTTACTTCACTTGCGAATGCGCCGGTAGAAATGTGCACAGTTAAAAATTTTCGACGATCGACGAGACAGAATAAAAAAAAATTATTGAGTATCAATAAATAATTGCTAACGAGTCGTGAAAACAAAAAAAAATTGACATCAGCAAATAATTGCTAACGAGAAATTAAAATAATTATTACACCGAGTATATCTCGCGAGTAACTCGCACTTTGCACTCGACATTGAACAATGATTCGTCACGACTGAGTGTTACAATTATTTCGTGTACTCGGCAATCGATTATCGAGACTTTTCGTAGAACTGTGCCGCTTTTTGTGCTCAAAGTGTTTCGATATCGCGAGCGATACTCGATTGAAAAACATGCAATCACACTACAGCTTCCACTGTTTTGACTATATGTTTAAATAATAATTGACTGAAAAGAAAGTGCGATTGACGCTCAAGCGTGAGTTGCTGTATTCTTGAGTCATTTTCACGGGTTTAACGATTCTCCAGTAGGGATGAGTACAGGCGGAAACTTTCGATAATCGAAGAGAAAAAACTTTAAAAAAATTAATACTAAATAACAATAATTCTCAATAGTACTGAATAATCGATAATAATTCGGTCTTTTTACTCAATATAATGAACAATAATTCTTTACGATTCAGTATTCACTGATTCGATATTATATTCTCGAAATATCGAAATATCGTTTTACTGAACTCATCCCTGTGCTCAAGCGTCCGAGATAAGCTCGAAGACGTGCGAATCAGTGAATTGCATTCGATACACATTAACAGCTTCCATTATTTTGTATTGCGGGTCGAAAATTGGCAAAATCAAATTTTTCCATTACAAAAATCCGATAGAATCGATAACAATTGGTGGAAAAAATTACGAAAAATTGCTGAATGACGAGCGAAAGCTTATTAGACGAATTTATTTATTTTTAATTTAAAAGATTATTATGACGGGCATTTGGCGAAAAAAAACGACAACGTTAAAAAATGTAATTGGAAAATATGAATTTACCGATTCTATCGCTGTTGATTGGAATAACGTCGCTTAATTCCCAATCGCGTCTGGTATATACGATCAAATGTTTCGATCGATGTATCAGGGCAGTGGTTAGCTTTCAGGCGGATAAAATTCAGTCAGAACATCGATGTTATCTCGAAGACTATGAGTAACACATTTTTTTTTTCCGAAGTCGCTGATAGTCTTTGGGATGCAGCGAAATTGTGTATAGGTTTAATAAGTGTAGTTGAAACGGCCTACAGAATAATCGTAGCTAAACCCTATCCCGCAGCGAATCTGGTGTGTCCGATATTTAGCGAGAAAGAATGAAAGAAAACCAGAAAACAGAGAGAAATCGTATGCAAAATCGTCTCTCACCTTGCCGCGTACTCGCATCTGTACTTTATCTCCTTCCAAAGCAATTCTAACAACGATCTCTGCGATACCTGGACGATTCGCAATGAATCTCTTCAACTTGTAAAAAAAAAAAAAAAAGAAAAAGTTCAAAGTATACTAAAGTGCATTCATTTCGCGGAAATAATAAATACGAAAAAAAGAATAAAAAAAAAAAACATACACCCAAAAAATCTTTGACGGAATCTCTCTCAGCTTAAGGGTGATGAAAACGAAAAAAGAAAAGAAAACCCTTGCGAAACTCTATGATAGTATTGAAGCTACGAAGTCTTTTTTAGTTAGTGTCTAAGCTAAACTGCTCTATATACTATACTAATTATACGTTGTTTCTAAAAAAAAACAAAAAGAAAACGAGCACCGAACGAATAACTATTGAAATAATGCCGGCGTTTCCGGATGGAAAAACAAGAATAAAATGTTGTCGTCTCGGCGGTGCTTGGCGATGCGTGCCTGCGATACTTGTTTGTATGTCTGCGTATGAAAGTAAAGGGTAATTAAACAAAAAAAAATAAATAAGAGGAAGATGAAAAAAAAATACATTGTCTTAGGGTGTATATGTAACATATGAATATATAATTTATACTCGCGTACGCATAACGACGTTCACTCAGTTTTATTGGCGAGCCGTGTTGTGTCTCTTAAGTTCAAACTATATTGTCTTCCCTCGAAGTGTAGAATATCCGCGTATGTTTTAGTCTATGTATACAGTGAGTCTTAGTCGGAAAGCCACTGAGGTTGTTACTAGTGTTAGATTTTTTTTTGTTTTTTTTTTTTATTTACAAAGATAAAATATTGCGCGCGGGAATTTTAAGGAAGAAATGTTTTTTATTCTTCCTTTATTTCGTGATTTTTAAAAAATTATTATTATTATATTCCGACACGAGAACAAAAATGTAAGTGTGACTAAAGTAGTGGTGAGATTCTCGATGAATCGTTCAAATAGGTTGTTTCTGTTCTCAACAGCTTACCACTCGAACTTAGTTAATTTTACTCTCTTTGTTTTTCGTTTTTTTTTGTATGCTTCGCTTGAGCGATTTATCAATAATAATTTTTTGTTGTGTTAAATCTTTTGGTTTATTTTATTTTTTTCATAGATTTTATTTCATCATTCCTACTGCCTGATTTCCATCTCTTATTTTCACGATTTGTTATACAATTCTATTATCGTTTTTTTTTTTCGGAGATTCGCAGACTGATTTCGATGTTTTAACGTTTCGCTGTTTTTTTTTATCGCGCAGAGTGAAACTTCATTATCTTCCAATGAAATTTTATCGAAAATTTCTTATACGCAATTACGCTTCGATTGTTTATAAACCGCGACAATAAGTTTACGGTACGGTTTTTCTAAAGCGCGACAGGAATTATTGCTTTTACGCAACTTTATTGATTCAAACGTTCGCAACACGATGAAAAACTTGGAAAAACAAAATGACGTGAAAACAAACAAAAATAAATTGAAAAAAGAAAAGCAAAAACGTTTTTACGTGCTCCTTTGCCCGGATGTAGTAGATAAAATATACTATACATAACAATATACATATACACTCATAAATATATATACTTATATATTTTACGATGAAAGTACATAATCGTTAATATTACTACGCCCAATTAATTGTTGTCGAAGACTTATCGTATTCTTTAAATATATGGTGTGTGTAATTCCGAGTCATTCTCGTCACTAAAAAAAAAAAATAAAAAACTTCTGGAGCATCCAGTAAGTACGTCCGAGCGATTGGTTTGTAGATTAAATAAAAAAAAAACAATACTAATTGTTCCAAGCAATCGGAACTCTCGAACGACGAATATAGGTAAATTCGACTCTCCCACGTGTCTACCTATCGAACGTACGAAACAAAATCTTCGTCGATGGAGATTTCGCACTAAGGCTTTGACCGCGAACATCGAGACGACTTATTGAAAAAAAAAAAAAAATTTCAATTCTATCGAGAATGATCGATAGATCGAAAGTGCGTCTCGGCGCTTTGCGCGTGTGAAAAAAAAAAGAAATAAACAAGAATTAACGAGACGAGGAATTATATATGAACGATTATAAATAATGATCATCCAAAAAAAATAATTTCCTCTCTGACTCACTTGTGCCTTGTCCTCGAACATCCCTCACTTTTTCTGTACACGGAATCCTCCCGCCCCCCTTTTCCCCCAAAGGTTTTTTAGGCAAATTTCTTCGATGTTCGATGTCGCTTCAAGTATAAATAACATAAGTGAAATAATAATAATAATAATTAATAATTAATAATATCGTATTCAAAATGGTGTACGATATGCTGTCGGTATGTTAACCTATAAAATAAAAATAAAGCGCACGATGTATATTCGACTCACACGTACGAAGGTTACCGCAGTGGTTACAGTTATACTACAATATAAATACACATATATATATATATATACATATATTGTTGTTAAGCATAAATAAAAAATAAAAAAAAAGTTCGCTCGAAGCTCCACATAGATCGATTGGCTGAGCGCGAGTAAAAGTCGAAGCATATAAAAAAAAATCGTCCCGGATTCAAGTAATTCACAGTCGCGACTATACAAGGAGCTCCCCGCCCCTAAATAAATCTCTACGTCTCTTTAAATTCGACAGAAATTCCGGCGAAATTTAACGACCCCCTGCCGCCCCCTCCATGTGTATGTGCGTGTGTGCGAAGGTGGTCGTTGTCGCTGAAAATTATTTTTCGATAAATTTTCTGGTACGTCGCGATAAATGCTTGAATAATCGCCTCAAGTTCGGTAATATCGGGAAATATCGAATTCTCGAAGTTCGCCGAGCTAAAAGAACTGATGAATCGTGTGTCGGACGATCGCGAGAACGGGACGTGGGCAGAGTAGAGAGCGATCTTCCGGAAAAGCGTATTTTTCACTGTGAAAACTCGGTGAATTCCAAGGTGAATCCAATCGACGCGACACGCGCATTATCGATCTCCGTACTTTTATATATTATATTTGTCAAACGGCGGAAGAATCGGCGATGAATAATGCCGACTCGTAGCAAAAGAAAAAAAAAGAGTCGAGATGCGCGTCATCGACGTCGCGTACCTAAATTATTGAATTTCTTCGTAGAAGCAAATTGGAATCGCTTCCATTTTGTGTGTACGTGATTCGGGCCGTTGTTATCGTGGCGCTTTGAAGATCAGACAGTTTCTTCGATACCGAATTAAATTCGAGAGTCGGATTAATAAAATAAGAAAAAAAAAAAAAAATTGGGAAAAATATGGAAAAACGCGAAACTGCTGATTTTTTCAAAAGGCTTCGAGCGTTCCGAATCCGTTCGGTGTTAGACGATAAAAAAAAACTCGTAGAATCGGAACTGTATTTTTTAGTAACTAATAGAAAATAGCTAAATTGTTACCTGCTGTTTGAAAACCACTACCACCATAGAAAAAAATAAAATAAACACTCGTAAATATATATACACACACGGTATATATCTATACATATATATATTACGAAACGATCCATGAATATAATAATAAACGATATTCTATGAATGGCTATACCGCAAATGTAAAATCAAACGAGTAGAGTAAAAATAAAATTTACCGTTATACGAATATAATAATGTACACAGGAAGACATTACTGAGTTCATTCATTTATTATTGTTTCGTACAAAAAAATAATCCCTTTTATACAAATTTAACGATATTTCCACGAATAATAAAAAAAAAGATATAAATATCTTTATCAATTGGTTTTCTAAAATAATATCATAATTTTTTTTCTTTTTTTCAAATTTCTGGTTTTCTGAAGTAAGCGATCAACAGACGGTACCTGTCCAATACGCTGTACTCCTTTGGCCTCTCGCTATTTTTATTTTCAAAGAGAATCTTGCAGCTCGTCATTTCTTTCATCATTTCCTCTTTGTACTCTTCCTTAAGATAATCCGGCAATCTTTTGTAGAACGGATTCACCGCTATCGCGTGATCTAAGTATAAAAAAAAAATGTTTAGCGATCCTGTTAGAAATCGTTTGTATCCCAATAACAGCGTCAATTAGTCAAATAAAATTAGATAAATTCTTACTTTGCAGAATTTGTAAGTTCATGTAGACGAAACTCTTCTCGCGATTGCTGCAGTGGAGGACCTCGAATCCTACCTCTTCCAGTGTTTTTTTCAGAGTTGCACGGGGATTGGGACACGCGTGAAAGGCCGGTACGTACTTTGACGCGTCCTGAAAAATAAAAAAAAATCAATTCTATCGTCAATGCTATCGTCCATATAAAAGATGATAACATTTTGCAAATTATCCTCATTATATTTTCTACGGTTCTTAATGGTTTCTAAATTTAATTGTACGTGGAAATATTTCATAGAAATTTCAGCCTCTCGTCAGAAAAATAATAATTCAACTCTGAAGAGTAACGAAAAATTAAATAAATCAACCAATTTAGTTTGTTTGCGTAAAAAATCTGCGAAAAGAAATTCTGTGACGAATTTTTGTCATTTGAAATTTTACGGTACCTGCATGTAAGCCGTGTATCGAGGATTGTCCCGCATCTTCGTATATGCATCGAATCCATCGTTGAAAGACAAAAACATAATTAAGCTTTTTCCACCCGGCCGCAGTAGCGCATAAATGTTTTCGTATGTTCGTCTATAAAAAAAAAAATCATTGCATCGAATATAGTAAATTTTACTACTTAAAATGTTCATCTGGATATTTTCTCGAACCTCGTATTTTGGCACCAATGAAGGCAGTAAAATGAAAGCGCGTTGTCGTATTGGCCGATTTCCTTGTTCGGCAATTTATCGGTCTCGATGTCCAATTGAATGAACGACAAACGATTTTCATCTTTGCACTTTTTTCTCGCGTGTTCTACCATTCCCTTTGAAATATCAGCCCCTGTAAAGTATATATTACATTCATTTATGAAATTGGCTTCGTTGACGTCGAAAAAACCGAATTTCAGATCGATATATTAATCGCAAAAATGATCGCCTGCGTGATTAATTAAGATGAAAAAATAGTAACTGCGCTCATGGATGAAGCTATAAATTGCGCATTAATACAAAAGAAGTCAGAAAACAAGAATCCATGTACAGTACAAGCTCCGTATTCTTAACGCGACGGGACCAGAGACGCTCCCGTTTCTGCATTTCCCGTATCGTCCCTTCTCCCGGTCAGTTGCTGCGAGTAGGGATAATGAGGGGTATACGCCTCCGTAGTTACCGCTTGGAGTGGGAAGAACGGACTCAGGAGAAATACAGTTAAGGGAAATCGTTGCCATGGTAACGAGTTAAAATAAGGGAGCGCTTGAGTTGAGAGGAGTTACGAATACGGAGCTTCAATTGTAGAAGTTATTATGTGACGATCAGATTCTTGACCACTCTGTTTTACTGGAAATTTCAAAGACGCAACTAGTTTCTTAAAATGTCACGAAAATTATTCAAAGTTGTTTGGATTCGGGTATAGCATCGTCCGAGACAATTACGTTTATGCCGATTTTACAACAATTACGACATTTTACAACATTTTACAACATTTTACAACATTTTACGACAATCACGTTTATAGTCGGAAGGGAAGATATTTCGTCTTCACGTAATCGGAAAAAACCAGAAGGCTGCGGGCTTCCCGATGACTCATGGTTTTTTTAATCAGAGTTGGTAAAAAAAATCTTAATATTTTTTTTGATTATGAATTGGATTAACAAATAAAGTTTTGTTTTTGCGGAAGCAAAAATAGTTTATGAAAACTGTGTCCAACTTACCGACTACTACGGCATCTGGCGGTAGCCTTGGAAGAAGTAAATCTTTCGTAACTGATCCAGGACCGCAACCGATATCGATGCATCTGCCGTGCATTTTGGCAATTTCGTCGGAAAACTCTTCGATAACATCGAGTGAATCCTTTCGTTGTAGATCGCTCGCGTCGATGTATTCTTCTACGCTATCCATTTTTTTTAAATGCAAATCGAATATCCCACAACTTCGCTGCCGATGTTGTCAACGAGACTTGTATTCTTATTTATTTATTTATTAAATGAAATCGATTTCAATATGTAAGAAGTTGAATTTCGTTTGGTTTTGTTTTTCTTTAATTACTAATCGAAAACGTATGAAATTAGTTTGAATTTAAACGGCAGTTTCGTTAGATGTCTTGTTAGACAGAAAAGTATCGAGTGCAGTGCGCGATGTTCACTGTCTATTGTAAGTCGTTTCGGGGCCCGATGTTTGAACTGAGAACTTGTTGGACGGCCCAACACTATTTATATGTTGGCCCGCCTCGCGTGGATTCCACCTCCAGCGTTCGCGCCACTCACGATTTTTTACATCGAACCATACAAGAATTTTAGTTTGTAACTTCGAGCGTATGAACGACGAGATCGGAAATCCCGCGTTAGATACGTGCGTATGACGTAATTCTCTACATTGCATAGATAGATTTCCCTTTGAAAAGCAAAAGAGAAGCTGAATAAATAAAAATAAATTCTGCAGTCTCGAAGTACAGTTTTAGGTAAAAAAAAAATTACTTTCTGATCCATCAATTAATTTTATGCGTAAATATCTTTCGTAACTTTTTTTTTTGAAACATGTTTAAAATATATTATATGTTTTTTTTTCGAAAGACAGTTAAACTTTTGGGGAAAAAATCATTTTTTAATCCATCAATTAATTTTATACGTAAATATCTTTCGTAATTTTTTTTTCGAGATATGCTTAAAATATATTGTATGTAATGTTTTTTTTTTATAATTTTTGTTATTTTCTGATGTCGATTTTTTTAATGAAAAAAAATTGATTATGCATGTGAGACATGAACGACATTAGTGTCTTGTATCGTGTAAGTCTTCGCATGCGTTACGAAAAGTTGTTCGTCCGAGCGACGAAATGAAGGGTTCTAAGCTGTGCCCTTTTTGAACTCTTCGTATAATCGATTCGCCGCCCACTGATCTACATTGTATAAAAGTCAATGAACCAATCTCGATCGTTACATAAGAATGCAGCGACAGATTTTAGGATAGGTCGCGGCCTTTCGTTTGACTCGTTAAAGGGCCATCGACCTCATGACTAAGAGAGATGGTAGGGCTTATCCACTTGAGATTCATTTTCCTCGCTGAGGCCCTTCTCTCCCGTATATACTTCACGCCCTTCGCTACGCCCTTCTCTAATCCTCGTTAGAGAATATTCCTACGATAATTCGTTGCATACTTTAATCCTTCAATCCTTTTTCTCTTAAATTAATAGTTTTAATTGTTTCAACTGCGTCGTTACCGTTACCATCTCTCCAACGATTCATTAAAATTGATTAATGACGATGATAGATTTTCACTCACACGGTTCGTTCGTTTAATAATTGGATGCTTATAGTATCTAATAAAAGCTTTGCAAAAAATTCACATTTCCACTATGTTTTCACGAAATTTTCAGAATTTTAGGGATTTAGGAACATTTAAGAAAAATAAAAATTGATTAAATAAATGAATGAATTAATATATAGTTTTATTTTTCGACATTAATACGAAGTGTATAATTGACTCAGTGTGCATAACAGAACGAACGGCTAGAAGGCCAAACCGGAGCTAACAGTTTTTAAAAATATACATGAAAATATTTCTAAAATGATGAAAAAGTCGAAATTTTGTAAAAAAAAACAACTTGAGAATAAACGAAGAAATCAGGAGATTCCAGGACTTTTTCAGGACAAAAAAAAATGAAGGACTTCCGGGACCACTGGACACGATAATGGCAAAATTTCGCCCCAAGATACATCGTCTCGATGAATGTATTTTCGTCAACATTCCGAGATTCTTGGTGAGAATTGAAATAAAAAAAGCGCAGTGTCGCAGTGATTTGGGTTCGTGAAATATGTTTATTTAGTTAGGAAAGGGCGAACTCCCGGTACGTTATCCGAAGAGACGTGTATGGAGTGTGCCGGCGCATACGTAAATAGGTTGCTGTCCGAAAGGCAAATACGTGGCAGCTGGAGATAAGACCAAACGTTATAGCAAAGCGCGCGGTAAAGTATGTAAAGCTACGTACGTTCGGTAGAGAGAGATTGAAAAGCGTAGAAGTTCGAAAGATCGATCGCGTTCGGAACTCTCAATAGCCTTAGATTTGTCATCTTCGTGAGTTTTGAGATATGTCTCAAAGTTTAGGACCCGCGGAACGCCCCCGAGAGCGTTGGATCTTTTTACGGATGATATACGGTGTATAGGACTTTCTAGCGAAGGCACGTGTGTAATTGTTCGCACAGTTCGCGTCGGGTAAAGTGCACTAATTATTAATCAAACATATTGCATACACAACTTTCGGCGATGCATTTCACACGCGAGAAACTATATACCGAGTAGTTATAATGCGCTTAAGGGGATGGAAACAAGATTACGGCAGGGTCTGCGTCAGCGTGCGTAGAAATATCCCAACCGGGCAACATCGTCGTGTCGCTTGTTCGAAAGTAATAAATAAGCAAAAAAAAAAAGGACTCTATAACGTAAACAATATTATAGTTGAAAACGCGCAATTTCGTAACACTGTAGTACCTAAATTAAGGCTTTTTGATTATTTTAATGAAATTTCTGATGATTCAGCTAATCCACTGAATTTGACTCTAAAAATCTAAAGATTTTATTTAAAATGGTGTTACGAACGATTTTATGGGACTCGTATATCTGTGATAACGATGGGCCGATCATCCCTGTGATACCAAGTTTGATGCTGTGTTTTAGCATGTAATTAAACGTTTTTTTGTTTCCCGTTCGGGACACAGACTATTTTTCATAGAATCCTTATTAAATCAGAAACTAATGAACAAAAATAAAATAATCCATGCGGATCTAATCTCCGAAAGATATAGAGATTTGTATCGAGTTCGCTCGGTCACTCATGCTCCGCTATCCTCATCGCCAAACTACGTTCTCTCCTTTTTTTCCTCCCTTCTCACGAGTCGACTCTTTTTTTTTCTCGTCCCTCGTATAGCTGTCCCTCTCTCGTTCGGTTCTCCTCATCGCACTAGAGCGGACAGCCACCTTTTCAGGAAAGCAACAAAGAAGAGCGTCGGGGAGGGCCGCGGGGCAAAAGCCCGACGGGTGCGAAAGCCGAGCAGAGAGCCTGGAAAGCTCTCGCTGCCAGAGAGAGAGAGATAGTATAGGATGGCGTTGGGGTTGGGTTGGGAGAGATGCTGGAAGGAACACCGGTGGCCTGGAGTGCCGACGTCGCGGAGGGGGTGGAAAAACGTAGCGAACGTTGTAGAGAAGCCGGCGAGGGAGTAAAAGAGAGAGCGGGAGAGAGAGAGGAAGAGTGAGAGAGAACGAGAGCCGGAGGGATTTAGGTAGCCCGTTCGTTCGCGCGCAAAACCGCAAGCATCCGATACTCGATCAGCCGGCGTGGAAGAGAATGGAAGAGGATCGGAGTGGAAGCGAAGCTCTCTTGGCTTCGTGTCGAAAAAAAAAAAAAAAACATCGACGGTTCAACTATTGGCAGTTTAAAAAACGGGCCAATCGCCAGTTATTCGCAGACTCGCGTCTCTTTCCTTCTGATGCTTGTTTCATGGACCAAAAGACTGTAGGCTGCCGATCACTGATGGTCCATAGACCGCTCGGTGTACAACACCCCGGTAGAGCTTCCCAACTGGAATAGGACAGACAAGCGAGAGATTGGACGAGAGACAGAGACGAAGAAGAAAACTCAGACGAGAAAACTCCGCGGTGCTTGCGATCGGCCAATGCGCGAAGAAAGATTGACGGAGATGAGAAATAGATAGAGAGGCTGAGAGGTCGCGATAGAAAGCTCGATAGAGATACGAGATTGACAGTGAGAAAGAAAGAAGAAAAAAAAACGAAAAAGGAAAAAACAGAAGAGTTGAAGGATCCCGAAGAAAGATGGATGTGTTCCGCTCGAGAAGCAATGATAGATAGATAGATCGAAGCTTATTCTTCTGCTACTTTTCTTCTGCTTCTGTCAGGACTTCGGTTTTACTTTATCCAAAGAAACGTTTTGCATAACTTTTTCATCCCCTATTTTTTTTTATATTTTTCGGAAGATAAGCTCATCCCGAAGGTTGTATTTAAGTATCTCGAAGTACTTATTCCTTCGCAATTAAATTCGATGGGAAGACAATTATTATACAATTTGTTCGGGCGTCTCGTTGGATTTCGGTAATTGGCAAAACGTCGACGTGCTGCTACTGTTCTCGTTGCGGTGAGTGGTTCCGAAACGCTAATGCACTGCTGATGAGCTGCTGTTGTTGCTCCACTCCCCCACCCCTTCGAACCCCTAACGTTCGCAGGACACTCGCGAGGCGACCAGTCGTTTGGTAATTTCGACTTTAATCGCTTCAATCTAAAGTTCCTCCCCACCGTCATGAATATAGATGATGAATACACGAGAGAGCTCTGCTACTGCTTCCGGGACGGAACATATATACATCTCTCTACGGCCCGCCGCTACTCGAACGTTTAGTCGTACGTCAGGCGGTAACGTATTTTTAATTGGATTATCGCAATACGCTTGTTTTTGGGGGATAGCTATAACGATTCGGAGGACATACTTTGTTATCTCAGAGCGTCGCAAAGAAAAAATAATTATTTTTAAGTTTTTTTTTTTTTTTCATGTAACGGGACGAAGTTGATAGTCGTTCTTCAGAATTTGCGGCATCGCTGATAATGCGCGTGTGTTTGCGGGTATTTTCCATCGGGAAAACACTGAGTGAGATATATGATGAGATTATGCGAAATGGCGTTTCAGAGTTGAACAGCGAGCTATTCTACGCTCCGTCAATTATGCTAAATTCGATTGCCCGGAGATTAATGGAAGAAGGCAGCGGCGTCTTCGAGAAACGCGCATTCTATCCTTCGCTATGCTTTTCTCTCGTTGGGTTATACACAACGCGGCTTCACTTGTCGCTTCCATACGTAATGTGGAAACGTGACGTACGCCCGAACCCGGGGTGCCGTCGATGCGTGCATAAATGCAAAACGACTCACGGTTACGCTAAATTCAAAATCGATTTTATCGATTATCAACAAAGAGAGCTTCGATGTGGTCACAAATATTTATGTTTCGTCGCCAAAAAAATTTATTTTTTAAAATGTTCGAAGAATTAAACGACTAAACAACGATATTTGGGGGAAAAAATTCCGAATCACGGATTTTCCCGAAATCGTACGCTTCGAATTTTAGATAAATCAAGAAATGCTTTTCTTGGAAACGTTTGATACGTTTTCTAAAATTGATGATAATTGCAATTGATTAATAAGTGTAAACAAAAAAACTTGCAAACAGTTCAATCGCTTAAACTTCAATGCCAAAGGTATCGTTTATATTGATCGAACATTAATATTGATTGTGCAATTTTCTTGAAGCTCGATAAACACAGGAAATAAAAAAAATCATTAAAGACGAACCATTTTCTGAAGAATTAGACCTAAACTTTGTTTAAAAAAAAAGAATATCTACTTTTAGACGCATAAAATCGAATATTCATTTCGATACAAAAATGAAAAAACCGTTTTCGTCCATTAACAATTAATTGAATAACGCAATAAAGCTGATGTTTCAATGCGACATGAACAATATGATAAAATGAAGCAACGGCAACGTTGCGATTTCTGCTCCACCCGTTCGTTTCTACTCCCCTGTAGGTAAATATATCCGTGTAGGTGAGAGTATACGATACCGCGTCTATAGATGTTGGGTAGACGGCGACTGGGATTCGTGGCGGAATGTATCGGAAACTGGAAGACGCAGTCGGGCGTCGGAGGAGTACCAGAGAGTCGAAGGCTGAGGTGGAGGAGGGAACAAGCAGCCAGAGAGGATGTATATAGAATGTCAGAACGGAAGGGATGAATTCGAGGGAAAGGTGACGAGAGAGCGAACGAGCAGAAGAGAGAAGCAGGATGCAGAGCTTCGTGGGTTGCGAAGGGGTTGGGGTGGAGACAGATATATATAAGGGGGGAGGGTGAGAGGAGGGAAAACGAGAGAGTGAAGAGGAGGTATGGAAAGAGGGCGAGAGAGGCTGGCGACACAGGCACATCAATAATACATGTCGTCTGCCTTCTCCCACCTCCACACCATTTCCACCTCCATCACGAACCACCGACCAACCTCCCCATATCTCCTTCGCATCTTAAAGTTATAACTGGCTATGACGTAGGTGACCTCCCTGATCCATCCACCGACCGAGTTTCGTATTGTTCGTCCAGTCGCGCGCGAATTCTTTTGTCGAGAGACGTGACCCTTTTTTTTGTTATTTCTTTTTGCCTCTTCTTCTTCATCTTCATCTTTTTTTTTTGTTCGGCTTTCCGGACCAACGGGAAAAACTAGCAACCGAATTATAACACTCGAGTTCGAAGGAGAAACTTCTTTTTTGCGGTTAGTAAAGAACAACAATAGACGAGGGATACGGTTCGATGATATTGGAATTGAGAATAAAAGAGATTATTTTTTGAATTTTTTTTCTAGGTTATCGAGTTGTATCTTTCCGGAGGAATACCACAATTTGAATGATGACGACTTCCGCAAGAATATGACGCCGAAGGTGAAATTCGTAACTTCTGTATTCTATTTTTGATTGTTGATTCTTTAACGAGACGATGATATATGGGGATTGCATCAGTATTGAGACATCGGATTTTTGAGATTTTTTTTTAGGACTTTTTAATTTACATTTTTTTAATTTCGCTGAGATTCTGCCTTTTGCCGCTATAAAAAAAACGCAGCATCACTGGAAGATTTCATTTGTTACAACTTCGCTGCAACGTTGAAAATTCAAGTGTGTCAAGTAGCCCCGGTCTTCGTTATATAGAAGTATCAGTCTCGCATGCTATCAAGAAATTCGTAAAAGACCTCGCAGGCAAAAGTGAGCCCATCGCAGGCAATGGCGAGAGAGAGCGAGACACAGACGGAGAAAGAGAGAGGGACAGAAAGAGAGAGTGAGCGCACGCGTTCGTCGGCTACGTCAGGGGTGGAATTCGATAATCCGGCGTCTATAATTTTTCCACCCCTCGGCTTGCGGACGACCGCTCGTTTATCACTTCGATTGGCACGAAGAGGCGGACTCTTCTCCGTCTTTCTCACTCGTCGTTTCTACGCTTCTTGTTTTTTTTCTTCCGTTTTTTTTTGGTTTCGTCTCCCACTCTTGAATTTTGTCAAAATCGAATTGTCGAGTGTCTCTGCCGCCAAAAAAGAAAAATATCTTTTACTTTTCCAGATGGCGATAATCATTCTTTTTCCTCGAATATCTACAAATTTTCTGATACATTTCCTACAACGGTGGCTCCGTTTTGCTCTCCTGTATTTTCACAGGTGATGCGACACGGCATTTTTGTTTTTTTCTTCTTCCAAACAGAAAAAGAAAAAATCCGAGCGCTCAGTTCGCTCAGCGAACTCGTCGTCGGAGAAAATATTCGTAATTTAAAATGGATGGATTTAGGTGGATATAAAATTGAGGGGTGGTACTGGCGATGGTAGAAGAAAAAACCCGACGGACGGGGAAAATGGTGTGGGGTATAGCGGTTGAAGGCGAGAGGATGAAGCGGATGTTGAGGGGAAAGGGTGGGGGGTGCTTCTGAAAGTCGCGGACGCCGACGGGTTGGAGCTGTTGGGGATATATATATGTCGGCGTATACCTACCTACTATAGTCTATTCTACTGGTGCCGGTGGTTCGTGGATCCCTATGGGTTCTCTTTCCAGGGTTTCGTAGTGGTAGCGGCTGCAGCTACTGGTGTTGGGGATTTAAGGGAGACATTTTAAATGGATGGTTCTTTCTCTCTTTCCCTCTTTTCCTTTCTTTCCTTCGTCTTCTTCTCTTCTTCGTCTTCATCTTTTTTTTTTTTTCATTTTTTTTTTATTTCAGCTCTTTCGCCCTCTTCATCCTCTACCTCTCGTTTTTCCCTCCGAGATGGGCCTCTGCACACGCGGCAGCACAACCACTATAATAATATCTACAGTACTTGCGTTGCCACGCAAACTCTCCTGGCGGCTCTTTCATTTTCCTTTTTTCCTTCTGCTCTCCGTGTGCTCTGGCGAAACGAACCTCACACTCGCGAACGACGAACAACGCATCGTAGCCGAACGAAAATTAGTTCGAAAGAGAGTTATAACACTGAAGCAAGAAAATGCGAAGCTTCAACATCCTGTCTGCGCACGAATCGGCGGAACAATACCGCGTTCTTCGTGCCTCAAATATTCGGTATCGCAGCCGTAGATTGAATCTTTTCTCTATACAATTCGTCATGGTTACCCGTGAATAGGGAACACAGAATCTGAATGACGTGGTGCATGACGCCTCTGATACCGGACACGATCTTGCGATCTAAACAATGCGGCATATCTCTTTAAGAATTTATATACATGTATCAACATCAGTAAAACGTAATCGCACATTCAATATCATGGTAAATTAATTTATCGAGAATACTGAAATTTTTCCAACTCTTCGTAATTTTTTTGAGGAAATTTCATCTTGGAAAACGAAACGAAAAAATTTTCATCGTATCATTGGATCAGCGGCTTGAAAAATAAAGTACGTTATCGAGGGATCAAAGTTATGTGTTGATGTCTCGAGGAGTAAAAAATAATTGCAACAAATCCACGCATCAGTGAGTCTCGCAACATTAAAAAGAAAAATATATTTATTAAAAAAAAAATAGAGAATTTTCTTCTCGCGTTCCGGGTTTTTCCTTTCGCACATGCGGAGTTCAATCCGATATAATATATCCTTCGTGCGCGAAATCTCGTCGGATCGATTCTCTCCACCGTGAATACCCCCGTCGCGTCGTTGTGTATAGTTACGCTCGTAACTCGAGCTTTATTTCCGATATAACTCGCGATTAATGGGTATCCTTTGCTAGTTGTAGTCCTTCAGTATCGTCCGTTTATCCCGGCGTCGAAGACAGAGCTATAGAGCATGCGACGAGATCGCCACTGAGGTATCCAGACGCCAAGTTCTCTTCTTCATTGTCTCGGTATATCCTATTCCGCTGACTCGAGGAGAGAGTACTTAAAGTCTTCCAGTAGTAAAGGACAATTTTCTGTCGGACGCGACTCCGCCGACGTTAGCGAGAAAATGCAAAGTTCACCGACAAATCGATACCAGAAGCTGCATTGGTAGCATAAATAGTTCGTATAAAAGTGCATTCAAGTTCTCCAAGATATTCATCCCTATATTCTTTCGCAACCTCTCCGCTTTCCTGCGTCAAGACTTTTCATCGAGTCGACTGTCTGTCGATGGTAACCACCCCCTCTGGAAAAGCTCTCGAGCCGCGAAAGACCAATGAGAAAGGAAGAGGAGTTTCGTCGTGACCAATCCCCGAGTTTCCACGATTCTGTTGTGCGACTGCCGGCGAACACCCCCCGCCCCGGCGTTAGGATACCAAACAGGTGTAGAGGTGGTAACATATACCGTATTCAACGCAGCGAGAACGAGAAAGACGGTGGCAAGTGGAGTCAGGATCGATCGAGACAGAGATAAAATAGGGAGTGGTGGGGTTAGATTGCACAGTGTTGGCCCTTGTGCGTGTGAACGAAGAGAACCAACCCCTGGGCAAACGTCCTGCGCTCTCACGAATTCGTTTCCGTTTCGTGAAAATCCGCACAGCGATAGCAAGAGGGCAAACGGTGGCGAAACCCTCGAGGAACGCGGGAGAGGGTGGGTTTCAGAGTCGGAATTTCCCGTATTTGCGCGTTTCATTGGTCTGTGAATGTCGCTGTAGCCAATGGCATCGTGGTATGCCGACTGTGCGGGAGGAATCGCGAGGGTGTTGCATGGGAGTTTGTAGGATTCGCGGACGTAGCGGGAAAGCCGTGGTTCGCGGGGGTGGTAACGCCCCGCGAGAAAGATATGTATATATAGGTCTCGTAACCCAATGTAAATGTATATATGTACGACTGTCGCACACAGTGTCGACTGCTGTTGCAAAACGACGAGAGGAGTAAACTCCACAGAGGAAACGAACGGGGCGGTGAGGAGTGGAGGGGTTGAAAGATAGAAAATAGAGAGAGAATGGGATACATCGTTGCAGTTGCCTGCTCGGTTGGATTTGCCGTGAGAATAAGGACGAACGAAAGAGAAGTAAGCGAGAAACCCCGAGAGACTGTATCGTGTACGAGCGGCGAAGGGGGAGAATGAGAAAGGGCGCGTAAAAGAGGGATGGAGGGAGGGAGGGATGGCAAGGCAAGTGAGAGGATAGAAAGAGGGCTCGCCGCGCCGCCGCTCGCTTCGATCCGAGAAAGAGACGACGACAAATATCTATATATCCTCTCTTGCAATGGTGAAAAACAGAGATGGAAGTTAGAGCCCGCGGAGAGTCCGCACCAAGGTTCGATCCCACAAGGAGAGAGCCAGACACTTGGCAGTGAGAAGCACTTAAACCCTCTCTCCTTCCACTGTTCTACCACTACAACGAAACGCGAGGCCGAGCAATACATCGACTCTCTTTTCCTTCGTCTCTCATCCCTCCCAAAGCTTCAACCTCTCTTCTTGTTCTCTATTTCGCTCCCTCCAATTTCCTCACGCGCCCTCTTTCGCGTGTTTCTCTCGTCTTTCCTCTCCTCTTTCTATGTATATGTTATATCGTTGCCGCTACGTCCTCTTCCGTCCTCGGCTGCCGCGACTTTCTCTCGCTTATACCCTCGCGCTCTCGACTCCACTGCTCTCTCTGTATTCCACTCTCTGCAGCACTGCCACTAGCCGTCCCTCCTCCCACCCCCGACGTTTTCCTACCCTCTAGCAGTAGCGGCAACGGCAGCACCATTCTCAGGCCGGCAACCCCGCGCGCCTGAGAAACCCACCGACCCCTCAACTCACCCAACCGCCCTCCTCTCCCTCTACTATGCAGTGCGATGGTACCGCGCGCGGAACCGGCGAGTAGTGGCTGGTGGGTGGTGGGCGAAGGGCCTCCTGGGTTTGCGGGAATATGAGGACTTTTTGTTCCACTATGTTCTCTCGCGGCGTCGGCAGATGCTGAGCTTCGCGAGAGCGAACCAACTCGTTCGCTTTCCGCGAGATAGAAAAGGAAAAAAGGACGAGGTGGAAAAGGGAGAATACGGTGCTGCGGTGGGTCGGGGGTTGGATTCTCTCTATGGAGGAATGGTACCCAACGACGCGGGTTGCGGTAAAAGCGGACGAACGGAAAAGCCCGCTTACCTATATATGTATATTATATTATATACTTTAACGTGGGATGCATGAAACTGGGAAATGGTCGAGTTTCGTGAATGCACACCCAGGCGCCATACGGCGTTTATGTCTCTTCCTCCGGATAATGAAGACATTTTTGGGATGAAAGTTTTTGAGTTATTTTCCAGCCTTTGTAATCTCAATCGCAAGTCAAGGGTTGCGCAGTTTTGAGACACGTTGCGCAGTATAATTTACGTTAAGTTCGTTCGGAATAACAGTCGTCAGGTGGCTTTGCAATAATCTATTCGCAAATCGTTCAACGAATTTTCTGAATACTTCGTGTGCAAAGACATCAATCGTATAAATGATTGGCTAATAATTGTCAAAGTACTCAAATTTTGAATGAGTCACAAAGAACCTTAAGGAGTTTTCGAAAAAAGTTTCAAAATCGATTTATCTCAATCAATTAACCGCTATTAAGATAATTATTAAGAATTCATTTTTTTTAAAGTTATTTCGAAACAAAGCTTTGAACTTTAAATAATACGTTATCCGTATTGTATGCAATCGATGCCATCGTATAAGCAAAGCTATTTCAATGATGCAATTTTTTTTTCATGCCTGCGAATTTTATGCCGAAATTCTATGGAGGAGTTAAAAAGTAAAAAAAAACGTCGGGGCTTCGGAAAAATATTTTTTGAACTTAATCGCCGTCGATCGTTGAAAGGTAGATGGATATTTGTGACTGCGGGTTTGCCGGAGGACGAGATACCAGGGGAAGGAGGAGCGTCGCACGCGCGTGAGAGGGTGAAAGGATTAAGAGCCGTTTGGGGTTGATATTTAACTCGAGGCCAGCGCAGCTGGCGGGGCTATACGACGTGTCGTTAAAAACGAGCTAATTGGTTCATCAAAGCATCCACCGTTTTGTACCCTCGCTTGGGTGTCCGGAGCTTTCAGAGCGGAAACAGTGAACCGTTGAATATATCACGTATAGACAATATTTTATGAATAGCTTTTACATAGCCAAATTGTGATTCCCTTATCCATTTTATTATTACGCGGGTAGAGACAACGAAGAGTATCATACGGCCCCAATATTTCATTGCGTTACCATAATTTAAAACGGACTTCGGGAAAAATTAATATTTCGCAAGAGAATGTTATTTCGCAAGAGAAAGAGAAGAAAAATAATTGCTAATGTATGAAATCCAAGACAAAGTCTTCAGACAATCTTTCAGACATTTGAATTCAATGAAGTGTAGGAGTTGAAAGAGGAGCAAAAATAGCCGACAATGTGATTAGACAGTATAAGAAGCAGAAGTAAAAACTTTCAACGTCGTTATAAAATTGTTTCACGTTGCATCGCAAAGAGTTTCATATACCTCGCGTTCATTTGTTGTAGGTAAATATTTTTTGCGCGTAAATCATAACTGATCTATAGAGAAAGCTTCGGGAGGGAAAAAAACTGAATGGCGGAGTAATCGGCAAATTTAGTGGCCGTTCTTGACAACGGATATTGCAAACCCCAATAATCGATCCAATGGGTTATACTGAAAATTGCGTGCTGAAGATCGATTCCGAAAATAAATACGAATTTTCGACGAGTGGACAACGCAACCGCGAGGTTGAAAGGCGAAAGGATGTTATTATAGTACGCGAGGTCTGTAAGCTTCGAACAGACATGTTCCCGCGGTTCGAGCCGTCGTGGCAGGTTTACAAAGGTGGTGCGGAGGTTGAACCGGGGAGGTGTGCACGGAGGGTTGCGTTAAAACCCTTTAGTCTGGACCGCGAGTCCGGTCGGGTATACGTGAGAGAGAAGATTGCGCTACCTTTCGTTGCGTCGCCGAGCTCCCGGAGGCCTCAGCCTTGTCGTAGCGAGTTTTCCGTTTCACGGTGGTGCTGGTTGCTGGTGCTTCTCGCGCTGGCAGTCCCTGCCGATCCTGGCTCGCCGCCTTTACCGCGAGAATAAATTTGACGGTGGCCTTTCTCGCCCCGGTGCGGTGGCTTGTCGGAGCGCTAAGACCGAAAATAAAAGTGAAAGAAGGAAAAATGGTTGCCGCTTGCCTTGGGGGGTCGTAGAACGCGGCGGGTGCGAGAGAGCTTCGAACAGCGCTTGGCTTTCGAAGAGTGGCGAGACGTCTGGAGGAAAAAGGGAATGTGAAAAAGGAGAAAAACTCTCGTACGGAAAGTAGAGTAAAATAAAGGAGTGGGAAGGAAGGAAAGAAAGAAAGAAAGAAAGACAGACAGGAGGTCGATGCAGTGTAGGTAAAAGCGAAGAGTGTTGGTCGAAAGAAGGAGTAAAAGTATAGAGGAAGAAAAGGAGAAGAGAATAAAAAATGAAAAAGAAAAAAAAACGAATAATAATAATAATAGAGAAAGCGTACATACTATAGCGTTCGTACATATACGACATCGTATATAGTAATATGAAGCAGAAGAAGCTAAGGTTTGCGGACCGCCTCCGCGTTCTCCTCGTCCTCTCCTCCTTCTTCTTCTCTTAGCCGGCTGCTGCAATGACAGATACAAATAAACGATCCGAGGAGTTTCGCGCAAGCGCCACGATTCCTCTACCTACGTGTTCGCGTAGTAGCGTTGGTACAGAGAGCGGTAGCTTGTGAAGGTGAACCCTCTCCCCCTTCGCCCGGTTCTACCACCCCTTTCTTCCGTCTTAGTCGATCTCGCAATATTCCCAGACCGCGGGAGGGTAGAAATAGCCGTGTCTCTCCTCGCGGCCTCCACCTCGCCCGGCACCTTGGGTGGAGCCTCGCCGTTTACGTCATCAGACGTACAGATAAACGGGTCAGACGTAGAAACCAATGCGAGCGGACCAGGTGGGCAGCGGGTGGTAGCGACCAACCCCCGAACGACGTCTGCGTACTACTGAAAACGGAGATCGAAGCGAGACAGAGCCATAGATCGTAGAAACGCCCTGTTCCGTTTCTCCACTCTCTTTCTCTCGCGTTCGTGCCATTTCCATCCAGCGCTCCCGTTCCCTCTCCTCCCGCTTGTGTTCTCTATCCCTTTTCAACTTGCAGCAACGAAGGGGGGGAGTGCAAGAGGTTCGCCAGGACTCTCCAACGGTCTCTGGGGGCCCTCCTGCTCACCCGGCAAGCCCGGCGCGCACACCACTGCGTTTCCGCCGCCAGGAAATGCGGGAAGCCGAGCGGAAGTCGGCGGCGTCGATGGGCCCAAGGGTGGAGACCCGAGAGGTAAAGTGTGGGGCAAACGAGAACGAAAGACAGACGAAGATAGAGGAAAACAGACTGCAAAATGGGGAGGGTAAGGAGGGGTTGAATGCGGCTGTGAGAGTCGGAGGTGAGTCGAAGTCGGGAGGGGTATGAGAGGCAGAGAAAATAAGTGGAATTGCTCAAGATGGCGACGAGCCAAACTCCCTCATCGTAGATTCTTGGGTTCTTCGATATAACTGTATAACCCAACTATTACAGCAGACATATGCAGCTACCGGACGGAGGGGGTTTGCTGTTCTAAGCGGATAGATGATAAGAATGGAACTGGCAGTTCGGATATTCGTAACCATCGAAGTTTTCGAGTAACGTCTAAGGCACTTTGACAAAGTAGAAATTGATGGGGTTTGCCCGGTATCGTTTGATTTGCAGCTTACGATCATTCGCAATAAAAAAATCTTCGCTGAAGATTGGTGGGATCCAATTTCGCGAGCCTAGTCGATGGTATCGTGTTTTCCGTGGGTTATACAACCTCATCTCTATCCGTTTCCATGGTTCTACTATAGCCACATTCTCCAATCTCACGTGTGGATAATCGAAAACGGGTAGATGAACGAACGGCCACCAGGCACGATAATCCAGCTAAGCATGAGAGAGAAAGAGGGACAGAGAGAGAGAGAG
Source organism: Cryptus viduatorius (assembly GCA_964006125.1). Taxonomy (NCBI): domain Eukaryota; kingdom Metazoa; phylum Arthropoda; class Insecta; order Hymenoptera; family Ichneumonidae; genus Cryptus; species Cryptus viduatorius. Next base: position 9,307,571 of record OZ023220.1, read on the forward strand.
AGACAGAGATGGATTTTCGGGAAAGTGGTTATACTCTGCTGCATCAGAACGCGCGCAGGGATCAACTACTGTATGTCTCTCACTGCTTTTGGTCGGAAGGCAACACACGAGTCCAAGAGCGGTGCTCCGTATAGGTGCCGTCAGTGCACAACTACTACTTGGCACGAGACGAGGCGCATGAAGGTGCTTCGAGGAGTATAGAGAGAATAGAGGGAATATGGCAGATAGAGGTGGCTTCGAGTCGAGTGCCCGGGGCTGAATCGACCGGGCCACAGCACACCCCAAGCCCACTCTGTCTATCTCCCTTTCCTATCCTCCCGGTCTCTCTCTTGTTTCCGTCTCTCGTCCTATTCTCTTTCCCGTCGTCTCTTCTCTTCGCTATGCTCTTCGTCTCTGCAGGGCACGAGCTTCTCTACCTTTCTCTGGCATCGTCTCTGTTTCCCTTTCGTCCCGCCGGTGTCTCTCTCTTTATCTATCTCGTCGTCGTCGTCGTCTCTCGGTTACCTCTCGACTGTACACCGGAGGCTTCTCTTCGCTTCCTTGTAGGTACACCTCGACGAGTTCTCGGTGGTGCTCTCTCGTCGGCAACCACCGTTTCGACTACCTACTGCTACGACAACCACCTATATGCAACCCGCTTCTCTGATTCACCCAACCCCTCTCGCGAGCTTTACCTCTGCGTCATTCTCTTTCGCTTCTGTCAACCGACGCAACTCTTGCTATTCTCCTCATCCGTGTTCTCCGTACTGTACTCCTTCTTGCTGTTCATCCGACATTTGTTCAGTTTTCTCTTATCCACTGATATTCTGTATATTTCGTATTTACAACGCAGCGTTCTGGTGCATCCGGCGCGAAAGGAAATGTGTTTCGAGATATCCGCAACGAAATTCAAATGAAATGGCAACAACTGGCTGAGTTGAAGTATAACGAAACACGAATGACGAAGAATTGAATATCATGACATTCCGAGGGGTTTGCAGTTGTTCTTTTTCGCGGGATGTATTTCCGACAGAGAGTCTTAAGGTGCGATAATATCGCAACTTCGTCATACAAAAGGATCTCGAGCGGCGATCAGGCGTTAAAATTTCATTCATTAGCCGCCACGTACCAATCGTCGGAGAATTAAGAACCCTTCAGAAAGACGTAGAACCGTAGAGATGGTACATTTCATACAGAAGAGTACGATTAGTCGCGATCCGATACGGTTAACTATGAGGATCACAGATCGCGCGGATAAGTTTCAGTCAAAAGCTCTCGTTCTACGGTTGGTAACCGTAGAAAGAAGAGGAATAAGAGCCTCCGGGGTCCTCTAGTTGGTGGTACTTCAAGACACGAATGAGTCCAATCGACTGTCTATTTACCCGCCAAACAGTTGGGTACCGCGCCGACGGCGACGACGCCCCTCTTTAATAAAAATCATGAGGTCGCGATGATACTTTCGAAAGAAAGGAAAGTAGAAAGGAGAGGAAAAAAATCGTATAGGGCGTCGAGACGCTGCTCCGCGGGCGTTCTAAAACGTTGACGACCTCAACCGTAATACCCGACACTAGCAAACGCGAATGCAAAGCACTCCGGTTGGACACTACCCTCTCCCATCTCCTTCCCTTCCTCCCCTTACCTCGGCTCACACCTCTCGAATATACCGGGGACATAAAAAAAGAAAGAACTCATCTCATTCACATCTCAATCTATATTCGGACGTCCAACACACTCGAGATTATGAATGCGTGGGGTTAATGAAACCCTTTCCGGTAGTAAAGGCGTCTGTCTTTGCACCCATGAGCGACGCGCCGCGCGACGACCGGCTCCGTGCCCAGTGCCAACGCCACCACTTCATCCCTCGCTCTCGAGTCACACTACTCCAAGCGTCATCACCAACGGCAGCAACACCTTCGAGACTTGCAGACTAGTAGGCGCTCTCTACACGTTAAACCTACGAATACGTTAACGTCCGGCATACCACCGGCACGTGTACGAATAGACTATCGCGTCGATGTGCCTCGCTACGAGTATACCAATGTTGGCTACCGACACCACTACTGCGACAAACCCTTTGCTCATTCTCCATACTGGTTTCCTGGGGGTAAACACGCCATACACTTTCGCATCGTTGTGACCGTCGAACGTACGCGACCAACGAGCGCAAACCCGCCCATGCAGCCTGTCTGTGCTGTGTGTTACTCCTGTGGATTGCCCTTTATTCTTTGAGAGTATGAAAACGGTAAAAGCGAGTGAAAGACGATGTCGCGGAGAGAAAGAAGAGTAGAGAAGCTAATGTGAGTTGTGAAGAATGCAGTAATCTTTTCTTTTTTTCCAACGTCCAGTCGCTGTTGTCTCGTTTTATTCGATGGAAAGATGGAAAGAATTCTGTTATTTATAGGACGTAAATTTACATGGAACAGAAATAGAGTTTTTTCGTTCAAATGAATGAATTGATTATTAAAAATCAAAAGCGAAAAGACATTTGAATTATGGCTTTAACATTTGTAGAACAAATTATACAATTGTCTTAGTTATTACTCAATACCCATATAATAATTGAGAGACATAATAATCAAAATGTCTGAAGCTTTTTCAATTAAAATTTGCAATTTAAGAGGATATTAGTAACAGTAACTAATGAATTTGTTAGAAATATAAGATTTCAGCTTTTCCCAATAATTACTGTCGAAATCTATGCGTTTTCGTAATTATAGTATTTTTTTTAATACTTACGGAGTTAAGATTTTTCACGATATAGTATATCCTCTATGCGAAGACGAAGGGTGGTTCGCAATCCTTTGGAAGGAATGAGTTGGAATAATCGAGGTCTATGACCTACGAGCGAAGGTCGCCCCCGTTCTTCCGTTGGTATCGGGTCTCTTGCTACGAGACCTCGTGTTGAGCCGTTCCTTCCTAGATGTCTCCACGTACTGCACCATCGACCCGACCGCCGTAGTCTTGAAAGCCTGAAACTTATACATATATCTTCATCAGGGTTTGTCTCGATGAAATTTTAACGTTTTTACAACAAAAAACAACGTCGAATCTCAAATAGAATTAACCTCATTCGCTTTGCTAGAATTATCAATATCCGTTTCGACATCGATAAACAGAATTTCACTTAATTTCCGATTAAAAAAAAAGTTTCATCTCTTTACTTTTTATTTAATCACTGATCCCAGTTATTATAAAACATCATTTGATACGGAGCGAAAAATCACGAGAGCGAAGATTTTTCTTGAATACTACACGGGAGAATGCGATAGTGGATTCTAAACCCATGAGAGAAATTCACCCCTTCCTTCTGTCCATCAATATAACACTGCACAAGCGCTGTACGCTGTATTCTAGTCTTGAAAGTCTGAAACTTATATACATATCTTCATTAAGGTTTGTCTCGGTGAAAATTTAACGTTTTTACGACAAAAACACCGCTGAATCTCGGATAAAATTGACTTCATTTCTTTCGCTCGAATTATCGATATTGGTTTCGAAATCGCTTAACCGAATTTCATTTAAATTAAAATTCCAGTTGTTATAAAACATTATTTGATGCGGAGTGAAAAATCACGCGAGCGAAGTTTTTTCTTGAATACTGCACGGGGGAATGTGATAGTGGGTTCCAAACCCATGAGAGAGAAACCCACCCCTTCCCTCTGCCCATCAATATAACACTGCAAAAGCGCTGTACGCTATATGCCAGGTCGAGGAATAAAATGGATGGAAAGTGAAGTAAGGTCATAAAGGTCTTTATTCCTAAGGCGTTATCCTTGAAGTAATGTCGGCAGTAAAGCACGACGGACGCCCATGGGGATCTCGCGGCTCGGTTGCGTCGATAGGAAACTCTCAGCTTCGACGACGGATATACATATATCTACTTACTTTCTTTCCAAGAATGGCAAGGAAAAATATACGACGGTAGAGCATAGACGTTGCATTACCGAGAGTTATACAAGCGAATATAATTCCACTTTAGATTTTTTTAATGCAATAACTCTAAGGATATTATCCGCTCGGATATAATTATTCGAAAAAAAAAAAAACATATATTTATATAATAAATGTATACGTGATATAAAAAGTCTTATGAACGTTTAAGCGACAATAAAAATATTTTGAATTGCATTTTTTTTTCGGTTTTATAATAGTCTCTCTTTACCTCGCGATGGTTATCTCATTTTCAGTGTTATACCCCGCGCAGTATAAGTGTGCGAGAGACTCTTCCGATCGTCGAATAAAAAAATGATTAGAAACGAGTGTTTTGGTTCGATTAGGGCGCATCGATCTTTTTTTGTAAGAAGAATGTTTTTTTTTTCTTGCGAAGAAACGAAACGACAGAATAGGTTTGTTTCTCAGCACTATGCTACACGAGAAATAACGAATTGGGGGGAAGGGGGAACCTCGCGGCTATGCAAATATACCGCGGTGTGGTTGGGTCCGGGGCGAAGTTGGGCGGTGAAAAAAAAAAAATTACTCCAAAGTGCTAAACGATCGCGACGACGAGAGGGTGCGAGAGCTCGGCGTACAGTGAGAACGCGCTATGGGGGGAACGAGGAGAATCAGGAGTGCAGAGTGGAGAAGGGGAGAAACCCACCTTATGTCGAGTGGGTGACTTCGAATGACAAGCCTCGACTCTCGAACGGTGGCGAGAGACACGAGCAAAGGGCGCAAGGGATTTTCAGGTCGGTATGCAAATAAGCCACTCCTCGATATCTCGGGGGTTCGATTCGCTTCCAAAAGTTATTGCTCGACGTCGAGTGGAATCATCGTCGCTGCCGATTTGACGACCCACACGTGCGCGAGATCGGGTCCCGCGTATTTTTCTCGTGATTGGTTCGATCGTAGAGACAAATACGCGAGAGAAAAGCTTTTCGTTTTCGTTTTTCTTTATCGATACCACAGTGAGGCTTCTTATTATCTTATCATTTTTCTTCGAGAGGGTCGAGTTATCGACGAAGAAGAATAATAAAATCTCACGTTTCGCGTTAATATCAAAAGTTGTCGCTCTTCGCGAGTTTCATGAAAGATATTAAATTAATTTTTTTTACCCCCTTTAATGTTAAGGGTTAAGAATTGCCGATAAAGAGAACTGCGAATCGCCTGTGTGCAATGCAGTATAAGAAAGTTCTTCCGCGTACAATGTAAGCTCGAGACTCGGCTAATCCGTTCGAACGAAACGTGGGTGTGTAGGGGTGTTTTACCCTCCGTTGGGCCTCGTGTCCGTAAATGAATATTGATTACCCGTAAAGTTCATTGCGGTTTGAAAAGAATCGTATCTCTCGGCAACACAAGCGACTGGGCTTCAAATGGTAAATCAAATCGGCGATCTTCCCTTCTCGGGCTATGGTCGAGTAGAAAGCTTTTTCTCTTTCTCTCTCTCTCTCTCGTCGCATACAGCTGGGCGGTTGTCCCCGAGAGCTCCTCTCCAAAAGCATCGTCCCCAAGAAATATCTCGGTAATGAATAAAAATTATAATTACGTTCCTCATCGTCGGGGAAGAAGAAAAAAAAGTTAATCAATCACGAGAGACCGAGAACGGCAGCTTTCGGTTTCTCCCTTGACGAGTACTCTATCGACCACCGCCTCGTTCCAATCTCACTGATACTGTAAAAAAAACCGCGCACCGCCCCCCTCCCATCCAACACCCCACGCCACTCTGATCGTTTCTTAGACTCATTCATTCCAAAGGGACGTTGTATAATGTAATGACGAGATCGCAACTCGATTGACGTTAAAATTTTCGCGATAATTACCATCGTCGACAGTTTCTACGTTTTGTAAATAAACTTATCATACAATAAAATAAAAACAAAAAATTAAACAAATCTCATTAATAATTTCATTAAAAAAAAATATCGAGCAGAAAATATTCATTTCAAATATCATTGATTGAATCGTAAATTTCGTCTGCAAAATTAATATAAATAATTATGAATTAATTTCCAGTTATGTTTGATTCGTTTTTTCGTTTGTAATTCCCTACATTTACGATCCATGATAATGTCTCAATCAACAGCGATAAATACGCTTCTCAGAATCAGTCTGTAAAGAGTCCCCGGGAATAGTTCACGCGGAGAATAGTTCCGAAACGGCGTTGGATCGTCGTTCGAAAACTCCGGGAATTGCACGGAGAAAAGCTGTTCGAGTACATAGACACACTCACCGACACCCACACATGCGCACATGGAGAAAGATAGTCAGAAGCTCACGTTGAGCGATTAAACGCGGGCGCGGTCGTTCGACCGACCAAAACGATTTCCATTCGATTTGCTCTGCGAAGAAGTTAAACGTTAAACGTTCGTACGCGCCCCGCCGCGAGCCTTCGGAGTAAAGCGATGCCAGGGTGTGCAAAACCCCATGCATACAAATGGTATGCTAACAAGATACATTTGTCTATTGGAAGTGGTGGTGGTAGTGCCCATCTCCGTTTAGTTCTCTCACGTTTGCTCCGATTCTGTCTGCTCTCGAAATCGTCTGTTCTCTCTTTCGCCGGTTGATACGTGGAGTCTATGCTATAGAGAGTATGAGAGATGAAGAGAAGAAGAGCGTAGGGAAGCGACCTCCCCTGTAGTCGCTGCTTCTGCCTCACACAGGACTCCTGCCCTTCTACTGGTCCTCCTTCCCCTATAAACAGATTTATAGATCGATTATAGAGTTCCCTTATGATTGGAACCATTTGCATGATGCGAATATATATCTATATACATATATGTTGTATGCTTCGCTGAGTAAAACGCCGCTATACATGTATATGCATTTATAAATGCATATACCGTTCAAGCGAACTTATAGCATCTCGTACGGAACTATGAATCATTCGGACCAACTGCTCTCTTATGGTTTCACGCGATAAACGCCTCGTTGCCGAAGCTTTTTCAGCATATATTATCCATGGGCTTCCCGATGTCGACGGCGCATGCGCACGAGTTTGTTTTTTATTGTTTTTTTTTCCATTTATTTTTTACGCTTATCTGTTTTGATTAACGTATAATTGTTTTATGAGAAGAGGGAGGGATATTAGCGGTAGCTATTACTGCCGATGGCGAATGCACGAAGATTCAGGCACCTCGCGAAACGCTCATCGAATCTGTAGTATATTACACTACTTTCCTTTAGGCTGCGATAATATATAGAACCGTACGCTCGGCGCTTACTTAACGTGTTTATATATACATTAGACGGGTTACACCAGGAGAAGCTTGTTACGCTGTTACAGAAACGGACCTTTTGCTTGCTAATTTCACGCTCGTATCTTTTTGTACTTACAATCATTTATTGTGCAGTCTCTTCGTTCGAGTCGAATTTGCGGAGTATCTTTTCGTGACTCTCTGTTGGAACGGTATATTCTCGATGTTATGTCGATGTTTTTTTGTTGATGCGCGAGCCGACGAAATGTATTTTCACGACTCAATTAGTCAAAGTTCTTTCAAGATGCACTACTACACTATTTTATTGTACTAAAGGCACAGAATTCGCGAGATTCGAGGTGTAGACGCGACACTTATTTCTGGAAAACTCGAGTTGAACACTTTCGGCGACGCAATGTCACAGCGAACTGATCAAATAATCGAAACTTACGGGCCCAGCGGCCCCGACTGACGAACGACTCCATGTGACGAACGTTGAGACGCGCTACTACCCATGATTCCATGCGCGCTCGTCAGCTGGTCAGTAACCGACATGGCGCCACGGGGGCCCTGGTGCTTACGCATTGTCGCGGGGTTTTGCTTCGAATATTCTTTAAGAAATAAACTTTCGGTCACGTAACATAAAACGATTGTTAGAGTTTTTCCGTAGTCAAAAGGTCGATGCAGCAACAAATTGTTTGATTGTGTATTTAGTTGCGAGTAATCTTCGCGAAGAAACATTCGGGGTCGCGGTGAATCGATGTCGAAGTTTTTTTTTCAGTAATGAAAGGTTCGGTGCAGCGAAAAAAATTTCACAGTGTATATAATCGCGTTGAATAGTAGAGTGTATAAGACAAACATTCCTTCGGTACCGCGTTTCGGTATCGAATAGTGGTTATTTTTGAGCAGTGAAATGGTAAATAAACCGGTGCGCTCAGGAAATAGGTACGAATAGCATTGTTTTTTCATCGGCACCAGCTAAGTGGTAAGTGTAGTAGCGAAGAAACAAGTATAACCAATGCAACGACATGTTCTTCCGGAAAAATTTCAATAATGCTTAGTTATTTAATTCGATATGAAACTTTTTTTGCGAGTTAATTCGCAAAAATCTGCATTGTGGAGTCGTGACGAAAATAATATATAAGAACGCGAGAACCATTCATGTGGAACTCCTAGCGATCCGGGAAAAATAAACAGAGCCGTAAAAATTTAAAGCGTGATCTCGGCGGCTCGAAAAACGCGAGGTTAATTATCGAATCATCGCTGTGCCGCGTTTTTTAGCAGATTTTTATACGGGAATATATCAAAGCAAGTACGGCGACGAAATGAATCAACATTAACGCGACGAAGCAGCAACCAACTCGACAACTGAGTTCCGAGGGTTCGCTCGTTTGTAAGCTGCAAGTTCCCTGTGGGTCTCCGAGGACCGAAGGATATTCTTTGCGTCATTATCGCGATTTAATTATATCGAATCTCTTTGAGTCTTTTAATTTGCGTCCGGGCGACGAGATTTCACGCTTTCGCAATTCGACCCCTGTCAACGGTAAACGTCGTTCCCGTTTTTTCGTTTTTTTTTCCGTAACGCACAATTGTAAACAAATGGGCAAATTCAAAAAATGAACAAACAACGAAGCAACGCGTTTCAAAATCAGCTTCCCTTTTTACAAGTCTCGCGCCTGGCAACGCAAAAAAATGATTATCTTCGTATACATCGTAAAAAAAATGTTGTATATAACTTCGAATTTACAAATGAAAAAATACGAGTTCCCAATTCCCCTATCATGTATTAATGAGGCCGGTATCGAAATTACGTCAATATGACATCAAAATCGTATTGAAACCCGGTGACAATGTGTTTACGGAATTTTTCTTCAATTCCGCAATATTGGGTATTAGGCTCGTGCGGATTAACAGGAGTTTCTCGCTGAAAGCTTTAGACAGTCGATAGACTCTCTCTCGCCGACTCGTAACTATCGTCCAATATCGAAAATTCAAGAGAAGAGAGGACTCATAGCGTGAGGGGAAGGCGGGGGGGGGGGGGGGGGGGGGAGGAGGCGCAGTAGCAGAGATGAGAGGAGCAACTGTGTGCCAAACGCAAAACGCTTGACTCTCCGTCACTCTCTCTCGGTTTATCTCACTCGCACTCTGAAACGTGCCCGCGAGGATGGGCACTCCGGGACCGGGGTAGAAATTAATTTTAACTTTAAATTAAGACTCGGCCGATACCTGGTTGGCTCGCGCTTTGTGTTGTCCGGGGCCTCGCCCCCCCCCCCCCCCTCCTTTGCCCCATCCCTCTCAACCCTCCCGGAGCTCCGGCGGCCAGGAGTACGACGTTCCTCAATCGGGGAGAGATGGGGCCAAAGTTTTACTCCTCTTTTGTCTACTGTAAACGAGAACACGTTGTTAATATACATACCAGCTAGCAAGCAATCGTCTCTGTCCGTTGTGTATCCCTCATTTCGAAACTGCTTATGGATTCACAAACTCGTTCATAGCGCCATCCAACGACTGCATTAAATACGCATAAATAAAAAGACGCTAAAAATTTCGGATGCAAGTATACTATCTCGATATTCGATGATATTTTCATTTTTTATTTCTATTTTGTCATTTATTTCGAATTTCGAACGAATTTTTTATGTTTTGACGAAAAATTGACGAAAAATAATGTTTTTTTTTTGTTTGTTTAAAAAAAACATTAACATTCATTCTTTTCGATCGAAAAAAATTTTTGTGCAATTTTTTTTCTCATAGATAAATCGTTACAAAAAAAGGTATCACAATTTTACATCAAACTTCCGCAAAATGATTATCAATTATAATCAATAAGTCGAATGTCGGTCGTAATATCGTTTCCATTCAACGCGCACGTGTTCGCGCATTGTGACTTTTTGGTTCTTCGAACTATATATTGGCGAGTCGAAGTTTTGCCAAAAGCTTGCAGGATGCGATGTGCAAGTATCGTCGTACGACGATATAGAACGAAAGACAAAGCGCGGGGCCATCGGTCAATTAATCAAGATAATGAGAGCCAAGTTGAGCGGTCGTGGCGTACGGATCGCGCGTCGATGTAGGAGAGATGGCGACGGTGGTAGGCGAAAGGCGTAAAGGTGGTTCACGTATAGATAGTTGCGCTGTCGGTGTTGCACGGGCTTTGAAGGGGTTGGGGGTGGGAGGGGGTGGTAATAGAGAAAGGGTTGAAGGAATGAGAGACAGAGATGTGAAGGAGTGCGGGGGAGAGGGGGCACCGCCTGTGCGAGACACCCGACACCTTCGTCGGACGATCCCGACAATACCGAAGATACGCGACTTGGCGGTGAACTTCGCTTCGGCGAGAGAGGCTTCCGGGGATAAGCAGCCTAACTGGAACGGGGCGCATGATTAATTAATTAGCTTTGGCTAGTCTACCAGAGGAGTGTGTATAGACTTATATGTGCGCTAGAAACAGTCGAGACGAGAGTCAGATGGGTGAAGGAGACGGGGGCGGGAGACTCTCTGGATGTGTCTAAACTTAGCATCGCTGCCACCTCACGTTCGCAAGCAGCTTCGGGGATAATGTTAGAGGCAATATCCCCCACTGATGCCTCATGTAAAAGCGTTGGTAGTCTTTCGATCTCATATTCGAAATTTCGCATGTTACAGCATCTTTTTTCTCATTTCGCTTCGGCTGTTATCTCACAAATGGCGAATACGGCCGATGGTAATACATTGCGATGAAAACAAAAAAAAAGGAATGGGCGAATGAATTTTTGACGAAAACATTTGAGAATCTTGATGATGATCTCTGTCTGGTGTTTGTTTGCTTGGCGTTGCTTATCTGTGTTCTTGTAAACAGAGGCATTTCATGATTATTCTTCGTGGGTATATAGGTGTTTTTTTTGTCCCATATCGCTGTTGGTGAAACGCAGGAACGCGTGTGTTCTCCAAGAGTCCGAACTCGAGAGAGATCAGTTCGAGTGGAGTGACCACAGTTTGAAAAATTAAATACGCGGTAAAGTCGAGAGAAAAAAAACGGACGGGGAGGATAAGAAACGACAGAGAGACTGTGCAAACGGACGGTAATCTGTACTCCGTACTCCTCGACGAGTGGTCACTGCTGGGCGATGAAAGGATAATGTCGGACAAACGTCGTGAGGGGAGTAAAGAATTGCGCGCACCGGCCGGACTCGACTATCGTACGGTCACTGAAGGACGAGGGATTACTTGTTCTGATTCTCAATCCTATCTCGACGATCCTATCGCACAGCAAATATACCTATGAATGACCATCGGTTAACGGTATGGATATTAAAGTTATCCTTGATGACGACTATCTCGTCCACTCGAATTCAAGATCTCCGGGACGTTTGCACAAGATACCGGATACGCTATATGGTCTGAAGTTACGAAAAGCTTCCATACTTCGCTTTTATTTAGTTTTTTTTTTTTTCTTTTTTTACCATTTTGGACGGATGTATGTAACTTGCGAAAGGGTTTGCGAAAATAGGAAAGTGAATGGAGATCGCTACTTTGGACTGTTCATTAATAATCCTTCAACAAAACCTGCAGTAACGAGGCATTCGTTTGTATCATTTGATCCATATGGATCGGGTGGAAAATCGTTGAAATAAGGAACTCTATTTGCCGTTTATTTTTCTCTTAATGTTCTTTTTTCTATAGAATAATGTCAATGGGTCATTAATTAATATAAAAATTAATAATACCCCATAATATCGCACCAAAAAAATATCTCAAACATAACAAAAATAATAATATTGTCCACTAAAACAAAAGGTGATTTGTTTAATAAAACGGCCGCGTGATGAATGGTCTCAGCGGCATTTTGTATAATTTCTATTTTATTTCTGATTATTATAATTTTCAATACGATCGAAAAAAGATTATGACATTACCGATGTTTCGTATTATTCTTTGAAACTAACGTAAAATTATATGGATTGGAAATAAAGTTGAAATTATGAATTATGCTGTTGCAATCAATTTTTTTCCGCGGAGTAGTACTACGATAGCTGACTGTACGATACCCATCGCAACTATCTTTGTATCGTCTTATAACCATCGGTACCTAAAGACCCACCTGAAGACCCTTTTCCTTCGACTATATGCAAGGGGTTCGCACTCAGCCACCCATACAATAACGGGCTGCGGGTTGCCTATTGCCTGGCGCTGCACCCGAACGTTACGGGACCATTACAATGCTTATTTTCGATGGATTATCGTGTCAACCGGGTTGGTCCAGACTTTCAATTTCTTACTCTAAGTAACGAAAAAATAGAAGATCTTTTATGTATACGATGTTTTATCGACCAAAGGCGAAATATAAAAAAAAAAAGAAAATTCTATTCATCACGCAATTCGAAAATGTAATATTCCCAAAAATTCTGGAAACCCCTAATTTAGAATTTACATCCAAAATCGAAACTTCGAAACTTCGTTAATTTCAATAATCGAAGATTCAAAACGACATACGCACACGGAGTATATACTCTTAGATGCATACGTCGTCGATGTTGAGATGACGCGCAGCTTCATCGGGAAGATTGGTTGTCCGTTCCGCGGGTTTGCGAAACGTCGGTTGCCTAACTTTCGTCTTATAATGCACTACGTACACTAGTTATACTATATCTCCGAGTATACGTAGACGTGAAGATTTGAGAGTATTCGGGTAACGATGGCGGGGAGGGTAACCCGAGGCTCCTTTAATTCTTGGAGGTCGAAGTCAGGGGGTGATGGTTTGTGCTTCTATCGCCGGTTGAGACGCGCGTCGCAGCTGCTTGCTACGAGATGCTATGGAGTGGTTTGGGACTTGTTGGGACTCGGTGATGGCTGGTCGCTCGTTCGAACGGTTGCTCTGGTTCCGGCGGGTATAGAACTTGCCTAAGATAGTCCAAACATCAGGAACAAACACACTGCTGTGGCTGTTGCTGCTGGTGTTGCTGCTGCTGCTGCTGTTGATGCTAGGTGAAGGTGGTGAGGACGCGGTTGGAGTTCAGCAAAAGACGAGGGTTGAGGTGAACCGAGGAAAGAGGAGGGCGGGTGGGCTTTGGGGTGGTCCAGGTCCGGAGGCTCTGGTCGAGAGAGTCTATGTTACGTCAGGTTACGTCGTCGCTCGAGACCGTGGCACGTCACACATTAACATAATGCTAATTATCTTGCCAGCTCATTAGCGCCGGCAAACTGTCCGAAGGAAACTCGGCCGGTCGAGATAAGGAGAGGCGGGTGACGACGACGACGACGAAGGTGGGTGAGAGAGCTCCGCCAAGACGGCTGGGGTATAGCAATATAGCTTTCGTGAACGTGTATGTTAAGGGTAGCCAACCCCTCGCGACTTCTCGCGACTATTAGGGTGTATGCGCACCCACACAACCCCTCTCCACCCTCTTTCCACCCCCTCCACGCGTAACTCCATCATTCTACTCTTCGTTCGTGTTACTATACGCCTCGAGACTGACGAGAGCCGTCTACTAAGTCTCACGGATATTATAACGTGAGCTACTAGTTGTAGCGCACGTCTCATCCTACCTCTTCCTCCTTCTTGCTGAGAGATTAGTCCCGGAGAACTTGGAACGTGAACCGAAATCACGAATTTCGAAAATCATAATTGTAGATTTTGTCAGAATCCACTTTAAGTACGTAGGGGTTATTCGACAATAAAATGATTATTATTGCGATAAAAACAGTGAAACATCTTTTTTTTACATGAAAAAAAATTTAGATTTATTACCCTTCGAAGGGCTTAAACAAAAGGGTTTAAGAGCAATTATATGGGATTCAAGATACTCGACGGAGTGAAGCAAGCGTGTAAAAGAATGTTCGTCAATAATTACTATTTTCCTGTTTCTTCGCATTTTACTTGACGTACGCGCAGGATAATTGCACGGGCGTCAGAAGATCGTAAAGAGTTATAAAAACGGTGCGAGTTAACTAGCGTCAATAACAACCCTTCGCGTTCGCCGTGTACACTGCTTTGGAATAGTCCAAAGTAGTAACTGGCAAATTATTGAGAAGAAAAAGCTGCATACTGGCAACGTGCACCCCAAGGCGTTTTAACGTTTTTCCGACTAAAGTTCCGACTATTAGTAGCAGGTATGCACATGAATTTTCAGCTCCGTCAAGCAAAGTCTCAGAAATGAGTTTTGAACATATCGAAATGAAGTGCTTTATATATGATAATTATGTGCCGAAACTAACATTTCTTTGCTCCTTTCGTTAGGTGAAAAGTCTATGCGAAAAGTGCTCTGCTAACAGGACATCAAGTGACCTGAGCCTTCGTTCATATTCGCGTTATTATTCAATTCACTTTCATCAGATTTGTGTGCTTTTTACGTGCTTCTGAAAAATATTAACTTGAACCCCATTTTTCTTTTTTTTTTTTATCGTTAAGTAGATATGCTTTGGTTCATATTGGCGTTTGTATTCAAATAAATTACATCAGATTTATGTGCTTTTTACGTGCTTCTCAAATACACAAATGTCAACCCAGAATTTTATTTTTTTTACTGTTAGTGCGGAAATATACGACTTGGGACGAATGGCGAGGGAAGAAACTCAATATTTTGATTTTTTCAAAAAAGTTGTATTTTTCGACATTTTTCTCTCAAAGTCATGGATATGACGATTGGCCAAAAAAATTTGGTACCGAAAAATTACTCTAAAAAGTTTTGATGGCAGTGCCGATGCACTTGCAGTTGCATTTTCTACTTTAATAACATTGTTATGATGAATACAGTTTTTTAAAAGTCAATTCGTCGCATTTGCTATCATCCAGCGTATCACAATTGACCGGGGAAAACAGGGGTTGCTTTGTTCTGTTTTACGATAAAAAAAATCAAAAAAATCATAGATTTACGCGTCAAATCGCGTATGCATATAGAACGAGATTATTTCGACGCTCGTCGGTTCAACGATTTCGCTCACTCGGTCGGATGTGTACACGGTGCTCTTTCCCCGGAAAGATCCTGTGTGGGTTCTACTATACGAAGGGATACATCAGTATGGAATACGGAATACTCATACAGGCATAACGGTTGGCCCCGCACCCTTAAGTATATTCTCTCGGTTGGAGAGTTGGGGTTGTTCGGTTGCGGAACGGAGCTCTCGTTCGCTCGATCTCGCTTTGACTATTCTGCGCTTATATATAATTCTCTCTCGCTCTCGCTCGCCTCTTCGCCGCGATCGGAGTGGTAAGGAAACGCTCTCGCCTCCTCGCTGTACTGTGCCGAATGCCTTCCGGGGTCTTCCGGGGTCATGAGGAATTTAACGGGGCCCCCTCGGTATTCGAAGGCTCTCCCGAGGTCTCGAAACCTCGCTTCGCAGCATATCGCATACATATGTATACGATGTATCCTGCAGTCATTCTATTTACATTTATCGCATGCAGAATTTGTATTCCCATTTACACGCATCAGTTGTAAGAAGATCGAATAAACGAAGAATTTTTTTCGATAAAAACAAAAATCTGCTGTTATGTATGCAAGTTTATAATCGCTATACAAGTAAAATAATAATTAAATCATAAAAATCAATTTTTATTAATCGAAAATCTACCATTTATGTAAAAAATTTCGTTGACGCAAAACAATGTAAAAACTAATTAGATCGAAGCTTTGGCAGTTCTTTACCTTCTCTATTTTTTTTTATCTTTCTAGAATTAAATTGCTCGATGAAACTTTTAGGCAAAATAATGAAAACAACAATATTTCGTCAATATAATGACATCATTATAGATTTTCAAAAAAAAAATCTCTTATCAGATACCTCTATAAGTTTTCCGGAAGTTCCATACTCCCGATTGGAATTCCAATATTTTTTTTTTGTTAAATAATTAAGGGGTACCGAAAGTTTCGAGGCTCTCAGGGAGAGGTTCGTAAAACAAGTGACGAAATTTACGACAAGTCCTTTTGATTTTTTTTTTTTTTTTCGTATAAAAGTGAACAGATTGCTGGATGAGTTGAGAGCTGATCTGGTCCGACCAGTATCGAGGGAGAATCATTCGGCTGGGTATAGGTACACTACTAGGTAGTAGTAGCAGTCGGTCGTCAACCGTCGACATCAAAGAGGGCACGAGGCTTCCGTATAATTAGTGTCAGGAATATTTGCATATTGATTGAAGAGAACGTGTCGAGTCGTGTGGCGTTGGCAGAGAGGCGCTTCGCTATGTGCTGCTGCTGCTCAACGACTCTGTGCCCTCTTTTTCATAGCTCTCCCACGGCTCGCGAGTCGCGAATCGCTTGCGCGGGTTGGTACTCTCGTCCTTACGTTTAAACTCCTTCTGTCACCGTTTCAACAGAATCCTCAGCGAACCGGATGTGATATCATCGAATTCGCCTCGACCTCAATCTCTGTTTTTCCACCACTATATATGTGTATACATCGCGAATTCAATTACGAATGAATTATAATTACGAAAAGCCTCTCAAACAATCGTCTGATACGTCAGGATAAAATATGTTATCGATATTGATATAAAACGACTGCGGCTCGAGACTCCCGGACAACCTTCGCACACGAATGTGGAACGCGCACTGTGAATTATCACTCGGTAATAATAAACGTCGTCTCGACAGAATCATATTTTATTTATTTTCCTCCGTGTGTACATAAACGATCGTCGTAAAAAATTATTGATATGATAATAACAAATGGAGTCCTTCAACAAAGCTGAGTGCTACTTCAGCATGGAATTATTTGAAAATCGATAGACGTTCATAGGTTGCTAATTATCTCGGGAAAGAAAACTTAATGATTCCAATAGAAGGAAACCAAAAAATTGCAAACAAGTCACTCATTAGAATTCTTTCATTATAAACCTCTAAAATCGTGCAGCGATGAAAAAATGAAATTAACGATCGATTCCCTTCCGTCTAATTGAACAACTCGTATTTCTCAAGATTTTTAAATAGATCGTTTTTTCTTTTTTTTTTGGGAGATAAAAAGGAAGAGTGCGGAAAAATGTTCAATTTCGTTTCGTTGTATACACATCGCGGCGAGTCGTTGGCGGATGCTCGGTAAGTTTGCGCGAGTATTATCACGTCGAGGCCCGGGGACAGAGAGAGAAAATGGTAAGGGTGTGCTTCGCGTCGGTTGTTCGGAGCGGCAGCGTTAGCGGCGAGCACCCTTCCGTTACCTCGGGTATATCGTCGGTGCGACGCGCGCGTGCCAACGGCTAACATATGAGCGTTCGGTGACTTCACAGTTTCGCGATACAGCTCCGGCTCCGCTCGATTCAAATTCAACGCGGGACGGGTGAAATCGGTGCGGATTTAAAAGAAAAAAAAAAGAATACAAAAAGGGAGTCGAAGTTGAGGGAGCGAGAGAGACGACGAGAAGGAGGAGAAAGAGAATAAAGGTTTCCGCAAGCGGAGGGTGGTTTTGGCGAAATTGAGGGAAGAGGGAACGAGAGACTAACGCGATAGAGAGGGAGACAGAGAAGGGTGCAACAATAGAGTGCAAGTCACTAGGTAAACGACCGGGAATTGTTAAAACGCCCCGAGATCGCGGTCTCGTGCGGCTATTTTGATTTTCGAACGAGACTCGCATTCTGTACTGCTGCTGCTGCTGCCATCCATGTCGTGACTTTGAGGAGTATTGGGAGGTAAAGGGAGGGGTGGGGTCCATAGGGTAGAAGTTTAACAGAGTAGCATGCACGACAAGGCATGTAGCGAGGGTGAGAAATTGGATAAGAGAGGATTGGATATTGCGCTATTTCGAGATCCGCAGAATGTCGATATATCGTAACGCGTGACATCCGATGCCTCGTACACCGTGTACCGAGTAGCCACGAAAGCCTCGATGGGCCGAACTGAATGTAGCTTTAGAATCGTGAATCGTGGCTTTGCGTTTTTTTTTCTCGAAAATCTCATTGACGAAACCATCAATGATCGTGATGAAGCGAAATTCATGCAATATAAATCCGGAAAAAAAATGTCGATGTTTGTGGATTAGAAAAGATATTGTCAAAATGAGAAATTCTCGATACTCGGGTATTAAAACGATGAGCCGTCTGATATTTTTAGTTTTTTTATTGTTAATTGATATCCATACATGAAAATTAATATATCATATGTTATGTAGGTAAATAATAAATATGAAAAAGTATAAACATAATAATAATAATTATAGTCGAATTACGTAAAAACTCCACCTCTGCTTAAACTATAATACCGGGCGAATTTTTTAATCGGTAAAATCGAAAATTTAGCTGCATTCATTGTACACTTCGTTTTAAATATTAGTGATACTAATCATCGCCTCGACAGTAAATCGCTGCATCCAATATATCAACGTTTATAATACTCGCGTGTTCACCTGCCTCGTGGTGTGTATATCTTGTCTAAGAGATCCCGCGGGATGTCTTCGGAGTTCGATGCCGTTGAAGGATAGCCGCGGGTCAGGGGGTTATCTCACTCCCGGAGTTCCTCACTCGTACATCTCTTCCCTCGGCTACTAGCGTTTTCTCCCTGTATAGTTTCCGTTCATGATGCTCAACGGGGTTTCCCCCATTCTCACACGCGCAACTTCTTACATCGTAGTACATCGTATCCCTTCTACTCAACTCCAACGCTTTCTCTCGTGCAATAGGATAGATCGAGCCCTCGAGACCTCATCGTTCGTCACGGAACTGGACCTTCTCCGTGAGGGCGAGTGTTTCGGTTCTCTATATTTTTATTGATTTCGATTTCGTTCTCCCGCGCCTCCTCTTATGTATGGCATAACTCACACTGTATGTATCGAGAAAAGAAAAAGGCCTCTGATGTTCTACTGCCTTTCCTCTTCCCCCGAACCCGAGTTCTCCTCGCTTTCTCGCTATACACATCACGGCAATATAATATAAAAAAAAAGAGGGAGCTGTTTCGAGAGGGATGAACCGCTTATTTTTCTGTAGACTGGCCGCGGCGAACGAGCGGACAGGCGTACAGGGAGGCCGAGCGAGAGATGAGGGAGTGAAATATGTAGGACCGCGTTCATCGGTGATTTCGTAACCGTTTCTTTACACAACCGCGAATACCCGTCGGTGTTTTTTTATTCCTCATTCTACACGAGGCATTTCGCGTCAAATGGCGCCGACGATCTTTCATCATGAAAATTTTCTTTGCAGTTATCATAAACGCGTAACGAAACAATTTGTGAAAATTTAATTCGTTTTTTATTTTCCCGATCAACGATTCGCGAATAGAAAAAATCAGAATTTAGTTATTTTTTGCTATTATTTATCAAAGAAGTTGCGAATTTGCAGTAAATTAAAAATAATTTTTTCACATTCTCGAAAAAGGGAGCTGTTTTGCCGGAAGTACTTATGAATAATTTTTAGTACTCGGTAAAAATACGATACCGATTTGACGTCGAATGTCTCGTATACTTGAGTATAAAAACTGAAGCAACTATAATGGATTCGGGGCCACCGGAGGGCTACGTATCCGTTCGTATACGCGAGGATGATTTCTGACGCTCATTCGTCAGTCGAACTACCCGGACCCATCTCCCCGCGAGCTTATGATACCTACCGATACGTAAACTCATATCAGAGAGCGAGTCTATGTATAATATTGTTCCAGCATAGTGCGGGAAGGAGGGGTAGTAAAATGGGAGGGGGTTGGAGTAGAGCGGCAGTTGAGTAAGCTTCGGGCACAATGTTGAAGCATCGATACCGGTATGATATCCGTAACAACGTCGATGAAACCGTACGGGAGAGCGATTTCGACGGCAACGCGGGGTGCCTGCTGCTGATGCTGATGCTCTCGACTCCAAAATAAGCAATTGACCCGACGATATACTATAACGCTTCCTGCGTTGCTGTCCGCGAACGTTGTTTCCCTCAACTGGGATACCGGGAAGCCGCACATATCCCAACCACGTCGGCGCATCGCATCGGCATCGAGCCAACAAAACCCCGGGTTTCTCGTTCGGCTCGTCCAATATGCGGCTAATTTGCACAACAAATAAAGCTTATTCTCTGGATTTGCATGTGTTTGAACTGCAGTGTAATTGGGTGGTATATCCGCCCCCCGACTCCACCCTCCTACCCGCTCTGCTCACTCTCAAATCTCCCGGCTTCGCTCTCCCATTTCTATCGCATTCTATCTCTGGTTCAGTTGCGTCGCGTTGCGTTGTTCACCGCGCTCTATCCACTGTTCTGTCTGCATACGTGTGTCTTTCTCGATATCTATGGCTGACTTCCAATCGCCGCTCGCAACACGGCAAGCTCTCTCGTTGTCACACCGCGCTAACTCGCTCTGTCTCTTTACCAACCACCCCTCAAGCTATCAGCTCCACCTCCAATCCGTCCCCGTATGCGTATACGAGTTTATGAACCGTATTGCGCGTATGGGCTCGATGGCTACTGACGTTCTCGACGGATTTCGCAATATCGGAATTTGAACGAAAACGTTGCCGTGCCGCCACATTCGCGGATACAATGTATAGATACGCCTTTTTTTTACGGCGTATTGTGGTTAATATTGAGCGAAATAGAGGCATAAAACAATTTCAATAAATAAATCTAAGGACATAGACTCAAAAATAGTATAATCCGAATATATTTTAAAATATTTTTCTGAAAATATATGACGTGCAATATTTAACAAATTATATGCGTAATATATGAATTATATAAAAATTCGAAATTTTATATATTTTTACGATACTTTTTGCGGTTATGTTTCTCCATGTCGAGGGTTTGTCAATTCATTGGAATCGGTAATCGTAAATAAGAATAATTTGATGGTGACGAAATTTTTTTTTTTTTTTTGAAAAAAAAAAATTATGTAATTTCGTAAAGTCGAGTAATTTATTATTTTTCGAGTTACCGAACGATTATTCTATCTCGCCATTTTGTAACGTTCGCCACGTACGCAGCCTCTGCCCTTACGACAACCCTCGGTGGTCGGTAATGTTCCGCACGTATGGTACCTAATACAGTATAATCCATGTGGCTACCGCACACGGAAGCCTCCGGTTGATGTGTGCAGGTGCAACGTCGCGGCGTACCATGTGTACGAAACAACACACAGTGCGCCATACAGAAACGACTACGACGAACGGATGACGACGACGACGAGCGTTATCCACCAGACGATCTACGGGAACGTGCCAACTCGCCATTTTGTATGCGATATGCCGTGTAACCCGCGAGCCCGAGCACGTTCTTTATTAGGTCCGGGGCACTTTTGTGGCGTATACAGCTGAGTATATGTATAGACACTCTAAAAAAGATATACTTAAATTGAGCATAAATATACTTTCTTTTTGCATATTCTATACTTAGATCTGAACCCAGAATATTCTATGCTTGAATCAAGTATAAAATCGACTGGAAGTGAAGACCTATAGGTTAAGAATATATACTTACATTCAGTATTAGAGCATTTAATTCTAGTATTTAATTCCTTAACTAATAGCATAAAAATGACCAAGGCATTGTATCATAGAAATTCTAATTTATTTACAATCGTCTAATAACAAACACAAAATACTGTTGAAAAAAATCTACAAAATATGTCGGAACGTGACATATTGTTTTCCGTCCGGACCGGTCCGAATATGAGTCGGAGTATGAGTTATTAAGTCTCAATATTTTATACACTGCAACTCTTCTTCTTTAATTACCTCGTATGCGTGAACAATATCATTGAAGCTCGCGGTGCGATACATTTGAACATTCGCACATTCGATTGTTCGATAATTATCCGTACAATTTAATATTACTTAACATTCGATAATTATGTACATATTTTATCGTGAAGTAGAAGCATAAGAACGAAAAAAACAGCTTACAAGCATCCAACCGGTGGGTTGTCGGAGCACTTGAAATTTGTTCGTGTATTCCAAGACTTTGCCTGATTCGCGACGGAGTTCAGCGAGTCTATATGCTAACGTGAGCTTCCAGTTTTCTTCCACCTGTCACCAAGGAGCTCTGTAGTACGATATACATAGGGCGAGAGCGTAGGTACTGCCAAAACACGAAAAAAAGGATTGAACTAAAAACCAGAAAGTTGAAATTCATATCGATATTGTGGCTCTTTTAAGGTACCGATAAACAGTATTTTTTTCAATGTTGTAGAATACTAGTAAAATGAGGCAATTAACATATATACGCACTTCTTCGTTCGGGAACAACTGAAGTATTTTATTGCTCAAGACAATCAGATCTTCTTTCCCTGGCCTAATAGATAATAGAATTAAGTATTGAATAAGTATTAACATATTTTTGTGTGAAATCAGTGCACTTTCGAACGCGTACGTACTCCGGATTGTGTAATAATAGCCACTTCACAGTGAGATCGCACAGCAGTCGTCTATCGTCCTCTTCAAGGCAGTCGTACTCTTCAGACGCTTCCAATATCGATATACCCTCAAGGGACTTCTCCAATAGCGCTTTTAAATTCTGTGAATTCAAGAACAAATTATTTATAGCTAATAGTGAGAATAAAGGGCTCATGTGACAATCACAATTACTAAAGTTCGTCTAAACACTTACTAAGTTCTTCAGAATATGCTGCGCGACCAAATGTTTTTTTCGTTGTGCGTATAGTACGGCAGTTTCAACGAGCGGTCTCTTCGTCGATACAGTTTTTGGAGTACTGCTGGTACTCGATTTTTCTGCGTTTTTCCCACTTACCGCTACTCGCGACGAATGGGTCGAGCGACTTTTTTCTCGGACCTTCTCCCTTCTTTGCCGTGTGGCTGTTCCGGACTCATCAACAGCACTCGTTGTTGGAACAGGAGACGTTGGATAATTCTACAGAGAGCAAATTATTTACGACTGTATCAAATATTATCGAGTGTGAACGAGATACATTCATAGGTACTCGCAGCGAAGCGAGAAGGATCCACACGATGACACATTTCACAAACTTTTTAATGTATCAAACTATCGAAAATGTTAAATGACAAAATATATAAAAAATGATACAATGCGATATCATTTCTAGGCTACACATAAATTTAATACGTTAAGGAGACATATTTGTACTTACGAGTGCGTCGAGATTCTCCTGCTTCACTGTTCTCGATTCCCACACAATCGTCGATCTTTGCGATAAAATCACTTCGGAAAACTACAATACACATATGCATGATATACATGCGTAAGAAAATTATGTTGAAATTCTCTCGAAAATCACATTCGTAAATGTATTTTGCTTTACCTCAACCGAACTTAGACTCAGTTGCGACAAGTTCTGCGATAAGTCCATCCGAAAATTCGAACCACTCGCGTCGCTAGTTTTTCGTACACTGAGTACAACGCACCGAGACAAAGCGATATTTTAGGCGTCTATTCGTTCAGCGTTGTTTACGGATTTGACTTTGCAGGAATTTTCGAGATTCCATTACCGCGCCATGTATACACACGTACGACGAGCGTCGACGCAATAATAGCTCACAACATCACGTGCTGTCGGTAGCGAAAATAGTCGAGATGTCCAGCGAATATTTGTTTCACCGATCAAGAATATAATTTCTTAAATTGAGTGTACATATACTTATTTCCAGACAGAATATTCCGTTTCAAACGAAGAATTTTTTTATACTTGAAATAAGTATAGTATACTCGTATCAAGAATATTTTTTTACAATGAATAAGATATATAATTTCTTGAATTAAGTATATATCTATTTATTCAAAGAAAAAAATGTTCTTCTATTAAAGATATTTCTTTTCAAACGAAGAACATTTTCACATTTCAAATAAGCATTGTAAATATAATACCAAGTATAAGCTGTTCAAGTATTAAAATATACTCAATAGAAGTATACTTTTTTTAGAGTGTCGATATAGTCGTATAGATATATATACGAGGGCCCTCGACGCACGGCATGAAGGAAATAAAAAAAAAAATAGATATATGAAAGTATTCAGCATGCTACTGCACGAAGACTCTGCAGAAGGAAAAACAACCTGATTGATGAACCCATTTAATAATACTCGTTAAAATCATCGATCTTTTCGAAACTATTCGTTCTTTTTCAAACATTTTTTTTTTTAAGTAAAAGGTCCAACATTTGGATTGGTTTGGCGAAGTATTTTCAAAAAATTAGGTCTCGAGAGTTCGAGTCGCTGCTATTGAAGACATGGGTTCTACAGCCGCGGTCGTTCCGATTCATTGTTCGCTATTGTGCAAATTTGCGAGATTTGTTTTTTTATCGCGGATGAAGGCAGATACGATTGGTTTTGGTTGCGTTCGGAGATATAGAATCCAAGGATACTATTTGTAATTCATATATAGTATAGGAGGGGCTGTTTTAATTTGACAATCGGCATCATTCGAACGGACGAGATTGCAAGGGCCATTGTCGAGAGAACAAGGGATATATCGGGATGCAGACAGAGCTCCTCCGGGACAGCATCTCTCACTGTACCAGGTAGCGCATCAGCAGAGTGGTGTGCAATGAACTTGTAAACCACTGGCTGAACACACACAGCGACAAACGGTAGCCTACCCGAGTGACCACTCACCAATATAGATGTATACACACATCGTGCTGTTAGCAGGGGTAGGGTGGGGTGGGTTGGTGGGGGGAAACAAACAACAAAGATAGGATGAGGCAAGCGAGTCGGAGTGAGAAGTGCGTCAAGCCGACGCGACACAGTCGCTCATGCCTCGGTACCGGACGCGCACATGCACTCCCGGGTTTCTGGCCGGTTGGTGACGACATCTCACTTTGTTGTTCTATGTCCGAATTGCATCGCGGTCCCTCACCTTTCTCTCTTCCTCTTCCTCTTCCCTCTCGGTCGTTGTCGTCGTCGTCATCCCTCTGGCACGTACTTGCACCCTTACTACCGTTTGTTTGGCCTCTCTTTGATGTCCTGTCGGGCTGCTCGACCTGCACTATACACTGCCAGATAGACCCCGACACGAGACTACGAGACCCCGGCGCACACGCCTGTTATACACCACACGTATACACGAGAGACGTGAATGCATACGAAACCCGCCCGGAGGACAAACGGCCACGGAATTCACGACTCTCGCGGTCGCAACGTTTGCGTATACCGACTACTGAGCGCCTACTCAAGAATTTCACTCGGGCGAAGAGTTAAAGTCGAGTGTCCCGATGGTACATTGGCTCGCGCGTAAAAAGCATCTCGACAATGTTCTTCTGAACTAATTAACCATTTTTTTTTTTTTTATGAAAGAGTTGTTGAATGGAATTTAATATATCTTGACGAAGAAAAAAAAATTGTTGCAAAAGTTCCACAGTTTTTATTTGAAAGCGTAGAAAAATATTTAAAAACATACAAAAAAACGTGGAAAAATGTATTTACGCGATCCATAAATATTTAACGTTATTTCGAACTATTTGATATTTGCAAATATTGTTTTTGATATAAACAACACATATTATTATTATTGTTAGTATTTATTTTCGATAACAAATAATATTGAAATGATTCCACTTATCGTATTGTTTAGTCTTTAAATTTGTTGAAGAAAGAATTTTGAAAACTCATTCGTTTGTGAAATAATTTACTAAAGGAAAGTAACATTGAGAGTTACAACAGTGAATGGACTTATTGTAAGCACCAAATTTAGTTATCGAAAATCCATTTTTTTAGCGCCCTTTTTCGATATCATTTTTTTCTTTTATTATAGAAAAATGTTTCAATTGGCCGAAAGTGAAAACTTAGTTCTTCGTCCCCGCCAAATAAGCTGTGTTATGAGGTACGAAAGAGAAATCCTCATCGAGGGTTTTCGGGCTCCGCTCCGGTAAAGTCGTTAATACGTTTCTTTGGAAGCCGCGAGAACTTTCTCGCCACTCGAGTTATATAAGCACGCGAGAATAAGACGGCGATGAGCTTTTCGGAGGTTTGGAGAACAGGGAGGGGTCGGTGGAGAGGGAGGAAGGGATTGTAGAATCTACAGGGTCCACAGGGTAGTTTCGAGTAACGTGGCCGCGCGTAAGTCACGAGAGAGACTTGTGAAAACAAAGAGGTAGCTGCCCCGGCGGTCTCGTGCTTTTGCTTCTGATATTCTCATTCTACTTCACGTCGTGGGGGCGGGGGGCGGGTAGAGGGGTTGAGGGAGGGAAATGGGAGAAGATCTAAAGGCTCAGGCGCGCCTCTATGCCCGTTATACTATATAAGGAGAGAAGGAATACTATAACCCTTCTTCGCGCTGTAACTCCGTACGGAACAATTACATTTTAATTAATATTTCCTAAGAGGCTGAAAAGCCCCTCCCGTCGAATTTATGATCGTTTTATCCATTATTAGGGGTGGCCCTCTCGGTCGCTTGGTGTGGCCCGCGCGCGAGCTCGCGAACACCCACCAGCCACCGGCAACCATACGGGGGAGGGAAGAGGGAGGTGAAGGAACGCTTGTTCGGTCTCTATCTTTCTGTGCGAATCTCGCGCAAAACCCATAACTTCGACTTTACGACTCCTCTATTCTATCTCCCCGACGGCTTTCTCTCCTTTCTCTCCCGTCGCCGCTAGTCCCGCAATTATCGTCATTTGATTTAATGCCTCTGTTTCGATGGATCTTCGGTCTCCGCGAACTCTGTACCGAGAGTTAAAGTTGCCGGTCTGGTCTGACCGCGCCAGTCGATAGAGCTATATTAGACACTGGTCAGAACTCCTCTACGGCGCTGATTGCAAAGTTACTTGCTTCAGTAAATGTTTTGGCGAGTTTACTCACCGCGGCATCAGCACTTGGTATTAACCGCGGGTATCATATTCCTATGCACTCCAATGTTTCTGAATGCTTCGTCTCTACACATCTTTGCGCAACATATATATTTCATTTTACCGACCACTTTAACTAAACCCACCGATACACTTCTATATTGAAGATACCAAAAAACTGGTAATATATTTCATATATTTTTTCACACATTAGTAAAATCCATTCATATTCCTATCGAGTCTGACAAAAAAATAAACGCGAATTTGAAAATTCGAATAAGTCAATTTACCATCGAGTGGTACTCCCAAATCTCGTTCTCGTGGAAACGACATATATATTACGGTATTATACAACATATAGAATTTTCGTTCGCAATGTAAACATTAATTTTTTAACGTGTATATTCTATATACACGATTTATATAACATGTAAAAAATAAAAGTTTATACCGTTAAACATAGAGATTTCATAAATGTTTACATAGGTTTCATTTCTATGGGGGCAGTGATCGTTTTTATTGCATTTCAATTTCCCTGTTACGATAAATTCATTATTGAATTTCAGTGATCACGAAGAAGCTAATGCGAAGCTTGTTTATCGTTGCGGTAAGTTTTGCGCGAATTTAACTTTTAGACAGTGGAGCCATAAGTCTCATGGGTGATGGCGTGAGGGGTCTCAAGTTTTGGTGAAAGATCCGATAAGGGATGGCAGCGGAGGGGTGGTGGTGGATCGTCATCCCTTCGCGAGGGGCCCCGAGGGTATCGCGTGGTCAGAGATTCCTTGAGCGGCACGACTAAGCTCTATGTTCGAAGCACTTCTCCAGACGCGCAAGAGTCATCCGCTCGGTGGGGATGGATAGTTGAAACTTCACGGTCCGCAAGACGAGAATGTCTTTGAGTTGACGGAAGGCATCCAAACAGCGACGACAACGAAGAAGCTGTCCTTCTCGAGAAGCCGCACGGACACCCACCCTTACCATCCACCCCTCTCGTGTCATCTGCCCCCACCCTCCCCTTCGTGACCTCGTACCTGGCGGCCTTACGATGTCGGTAGGGTAGCGAAAAATATGTCTCGAAACCGTAGTATGTGATGGCGTGAATCTGTACTATGTTCAGTTTCAAGAGTGTGTACACTATGCACAGCGTTACCGTAACTCAAGCAGAGTTTAGGCTTCAGCGGTATGTGACTTAACAGACATAGGGGATAGATAAACTATCGTCAAGTTCCGCTGCCTCTCGAGAATCCAATACTTGTTCCTCAACGATTTAGTTTATAAATTGCTTTGGGATAACGAAAGACTTTCGAAAAATCCGTCAAAACGCCTTCTAAATCTGCTAATCATATCCTCAATATATGACGCGAAATTTAATAATAACGCGTTTCGTAACTTTCATTGGCTAATACTTCTGTTACTTCATATATTTGGCAGCAGTGCAAAACAATGTTTAGATAACTAGGAAGACGCGACACATGTATGCCATACAAATACGGAATTCTCTAGCTGAAGACCGACGTAGCGCTTTCCAAAGCATCTCTTTGTCTACAATCAATAACTCCATTTCTGCAGATCATAACGAACGATTGTTGAGAAGTTACTGCTAGTCTTTGAAGAAAAATCTCGCTGTCTAATCCGACACGGGGTTATCGTAGAATTATTTTGCCGTGATACAGAAACGATACAAGGATAGTGAGGTCGCGAAGGGACGAAGAGAAAAGGAGAGATTCCTGTTGACAAGCGTCTCACGAAGTCATCTGAGTTTTGGCACGTATATAGCGTCGCCCACCCTGACACAAACCCGCGGCAATGACAAGCACTTTTTTCCCCCGTTCTCCCCCACTCTACCAACCCGGTCGTCGCTCTTGTCGCGTTGATAAATGGCTCGCGTACCCCGCGGTCATGCAGGAATCGCAGGCTTGCTGAAGAGGGCTATAGAGGGGTTGCGCCACGTCCCGGATGGTTGACAAGGAGCGTGAGATTCTCGTCTCGTGGGTAGAGGATCCGGTCGAGAACTACAGTTCTCTTTGGCTCTGTATATCTGTATCTGTGCATCTATCGGGCTGCGTTTGTCCAATACGCTCGCGTCATCAAGCGTTTCTGGACGCCGATGGGCTTAGGGATTGGCGGATTCGCTAAGACACTCCTCTGATTGATACGAACGTTCTAGCGAACAAGTTCACAAATAGACTTTTTGATGAGCAGCATCTTCTCCGCTTCATACTCGATGATTTTCGTATAAATCAGTTCTTCATCAGGGTGCGCGATAATTTTTTCGATTTCAAATTTACTATTTCGCAAATTCTTTTTCGCGTCTTAAAGTTTTGCATTTGTAATTCCCCACTCCAGGAAATGAAATATATACGAAAATATATCATTTATATAAATTAAAAAAATATATAATCATAATAATAATGTGATGTATCGGGAAATATACTTCATTTTTTGGGACTTTGTTGCGATAATTCCATGCGATATCTTCACGTAGAGGCGAAATATAAGTGTAAGTCATAGCTGAACACCGGAGGAGAGATGTCCATGTAAAAAATAAGGTATATCCCGAGCTAAAATAGAGGCACAGAGGCCACGGGAGGTTTGCGATAAAAATGTGGTAAGGGGTACGCATATAAAAAGGTGCGAAATGCCAAGGTAGCGATCGACGGATGACGAGACGACGACGACGCAAACGACGAATTCAAAATGAATTTATTCATGGGGCAGTTTGAAATGGGAGGTGGTTGGGTATGAAGTGGGAAGGTGAGTGGGTGGCGTTGGCGCGAGGCGGTCGGGGGTATAAATGCAAAATTGGCAATACATACGAAATCTCCCGGGTTTCAAGTAAAAAGGGGTGAATATATTAGCCCCTCGGAATTAACCCCTTTGAACTTGTTCGCTCTCTCGCGATCTCTCGCTCGTTTGTATGTGTCTCACTCTTTCTGCAATGGAATAATTGGAGGGATGCAGTGCAATAATTTCTGCGGACTCGGCGTTCGTACGAAACGCTCTCGCGCGCGCGCGTGCGCACACACTTCAATTCACTTTATCTCCATCATAATGATAGAGACATCAGAGACGTTGAAGGCTGAGATCGCGACATACGATTCTAATATGTATTACGCCGCTGTGGAATACTCGCACGATTTGTAAGTGAGCACCGAGTCAAGAGTTTTCAACGAACGACGAGCGGAGACATGAAAATGAGTGAAACGTTGAGTAGATCGTTGCATATCTATATTTACTACCTTTACCTCGGCATATACGGCAACGTTTTCTAGAGTGCAATTTTCCCGCGAGCGTATGCACCGACATGCGGCAGACATCTCGAATGGGGAAGGAATTTCTTTCGCATTTATTCTCTGGCACATGCAGTCGAAGCGCGAGAACAACGTAATAATGAAAAAAAAATGTATATTTCGAAGACGATTTGTGATTAAATGAAAATTTGTATAATTACTTTTTTTAATTATTTTTATTATTTTTCTTTTGGAAAATATTCCTTATTATACAATTACTTTACGAAAATGAGTCCATTTTTTAATCTTTTATTTTACTAATTACTTGGTGGAAAATGTCGGAAATCTTATCATCCCGAAGTATCGACAGGAATACATCATTTTGTATTACGCGATGAGAATAATATAGATTTGTCTTAAGTACAAATGAAAATGAGGGTTGGTCTCGATGGTATCCGGATGATCGTTGAGAGCCACTCAAATCATAATAACGAGATCGAAAGGGTTGCCACACGTATCAGTGGAGTTCGATGATGTCGAAGTTGCTCGCGCGCTCGAAACTCGACGACCGGGCCACAGCTTGACCGTGCTGTTCGTACACAACACTTTATATATATATCTCGATGAAAATCTGCATATCATACCCGGGCGTTAGCGCGATCGAGTAATTAACAAAAAAAAAAAAAAAACGTGAGTAAATCAGCCATTAATCATCGTCGAGGGATCGGGTGGCGAGCACTCGGAAATATACAAGCTGCCCAGAGTTAGCTTTGTATCAGATTGGCCAACCCTTTCGTACCGTACGTGTGTACCATTACTTTGTATATGTATTGGACTGAAAGGATCCTTTCGGTACGAGTAATTTCCGGATTATTCATCCCCCGATTCTTCCTTTCAACTGGTCAATCGTTCGAATATCTTTGAAATTCATGTTAAAGTAGACGAGTTCCGCGAAGTATCGTGAGGTAATCAACGATCAATCGTTCTGTGATTTGATCAAATGATGAGTGGTGAGGTTTGGCAACGAACCTGCAGTTCTTTGATTGTCTTTTATTTTTTAATTTTTTTATTTTGTTTTTTTTTAAGGCCTTCCAAAAGTTTCGTCTTTTTTTTTATTTAGTCGGGTTTAGGTTTCGATTTGAAAATTTCATTTTTCATCTGTATAATTTTTCGTCTGTATAATTATCGAATGTGAAATCGCTGCATTAACATTTCACGTAAGACACATTGTTTTCTCAATAAGTTCATTCCACCGGTTACAGAGCCTTTCACCTTATCCTTAAACGAATTAGAAAGGAAATTCCATGCCTCGAATAGAAAAACTTAATAAATACCGCAACTAAAGAACGCCTGTGACTATTATGAGATAAGTTACCGCACACATTGCTGCGAAGAACATAAAAAAGACGTTGGAAATCGTTTCGATGCTTTCGCGGAGATGTGAAAAAAAAACTCCGTGTTACGTGAGTGAAGCAAGAATCGTGGTATTTCTGAAAGGGAAAAACGAATCGTGAAAAGCATCGATCATTCAGCGAAACAGCGCGGGCTTTATTTCTTTATCGACACACGTGGGGGTACGAGAAAATACTGAGTTTTCGATGCTTCTCCATAGTTCTGAACGTCAACGACGCGTGATTGATTTTTATACTACCCTTGTATCGATGTTGCTACTGCTGCCGCCATCGCCGCTTGTCCCACTGTCGACAGGCGGTGTACATATGGTTCCTGCGCGGTACGAGACGAATTCGTTTTTGTATATATACGTCTTCAAGGGTTCTTTAGACATTTTTTTTTCTTTTTCTTTTAATATCCATCGAAGTTCCGATAGAACTCTATCCTGCGTTCGACCAAAAACTTCACGAGTCTGGCAATTATTTTTTATTGACTTTGTCGAAGGTTTCGAAGGGTTTCTTCGGTTAGTCTTCGACGGCGCGGCCCACAAGCAGCGAAAGAAACAAGAGATATTTTGATTTATAGCATGTCGGTCTTCAGCGAGGCGCACGTAAGTTGCATTCGTGATTGCGGTCTTCGAGGTCAGAAAATTTCTCGCATATCTTTTCTCGAATGGACCGGACTTCGGGGCGAACCTCGCGGGGAGTTCTCGAGCGGTGGGGGCGGGAGATGGGGGACGAGAGGGTTTCCGACCAATTTTTGGGCAATTACCGAAATCATACCTAATACACCTTGCGGCTAATGATTTCTCATTACAAGTTATAAATCTCGGGGCATCGTATTCGCGCGCCAGCAGACGATTCAGCCTCCCTCTGTCGAGAGTGAAGCAGAAAAGCAGCGGCACATCCGAACATCGCCTCGGGACACGAAATTGCGAAGAAGCGAACATCGCTCTCTCGTTCGCCGCGGTACGAGCAATGTATATATAAATAAATAAATAAATTAGAGATCTTTTTCGAAAACCCTTTTCTTTTTAAAGCTTTTGATGCTCGCGGACTGACGAATTAACGTTGCAAAGATACGATGCTTAGACTATGAAATATCAAAAGATTCGAGAGAGCTAATCAATTCCTAAAATTGGATAGAGTTTTTGAATATTGCATTTTTTCGATAGAACGTATCTTACAGTGATTGGGTCAACTATTCGTCTTTCAAGAGAGTTTCAACGAAAATTAAAAAAACATCGCGAACGTCTAAATGGTAGAAAAATGTATTCATTTTATCCGTAGTCTCGCGAAACCAACCGGAAATCCAACCAGAAATCTTAATTAGAATCAATATTACAACTACTTTATAAAATATTGTTAAGCTCGTCTCGTTGCGACAATGGCAATGCCTAGAGAAAGCGGTACGCCGAATTAAACATCATCTTTTCCATTCACTCGAAGCTCGATAGCGAAAAGCAATCTTCTAGCGTTCTAGTTCGGCGAGAGCAAAGGAAACGTTCTGTGTAGATTCGCGAGAGTAAGTGAGTACCCTCCGCGCGCTGAAGCTATACTTGCCGGGACCGAAGAATAAGGGACGTCGTACCTACCCTTCCCGCCCCCTCGCGACTCACTGTACACTCGGGTCGTTTTATCGAAAAAGCAACGTGGCTAAGGGAAGTTTGCTCGTTGCTCGGATTACTTTGGAATTTTCGAGAGTTCACCATGGGGAATTATGCTGTAACTATACCCCAGTCAATAATTCAATGTCTGTCGTTTCCGTGTCCTTTGAAAATAGCAATTGTCAGCCCGATTTAATAACCGATGCGATACACGATTTTGATTAAGTTTATTAAAAAATCAGCGAGGGAAATAGTTCGCACATGCGATATATGTATATATACGACTTTAGATCGAAAATCATCTCGTTTTCGTCTTTAGACCGAAAAAATTGTATTTTTTTTTTTTCGAAAAGCACTAATAGGTCGAATCTGCAATGCATTTAATTATTTGGGTTCGCAAAGATATTCACACGTTTTTTGCGACGCTGGACCTCGGCGACCCAATCATCTTTTCAAGTATACCTACCATTGCAAGTGCTTCTTTTTTTTTCAACTTAAGTACGATATTTAGTTTTTAATGATAATGATTATCGACCTTGGGGTTCCATAACAAATTATATTCACCTGCATACAAGGATCTTCCCATGAAAATTTTTGGGGTATAGGATACCGGTTAAGATGCACTTCGTCGAGGGAGGGATGAATTCATGGGATACAAAAGGGGCCTTTAAAAATTTGGTTCGTTGGGCATTAGCATCGGGATGGATTTTCGTCCGAGCGAAGAGCTAAATAATTCCTGTACACTAGCAATTACCGCATTATTAATTACGCCGCTCGAGAAAAGCGATATTTGGCCTTTTTTTCAATTTTGAAAAATTGAATGGCGAATACGATATACTTTTCGATGCGGCAATACTCATCTTAAATGGTGCGCTATTTTTTGGCGCGCATAAAACCCGATTCACCAACCGAGCGTACGAGACCCGGGTGCTCTTAATTTAATTCGTAAATTTTTATGATCCACCAGCGGGTGCCTCAAAAGGTTTTTCTCGCTCGCACCTTCGCCCGTTCGCGAATCCATCGCGAGGAAAGAGAAAAATTCGAAAGAAGGGGAAAGAGAGAACTAAGCATCCCTCCCCCAGTTTCACCAACAAACTACCCATAATTACAAAGTTCCATAGAAAATTGCGTCCATTCGAATCCTTAAATGGACCGCGCGTCTGCATTGTCTCGGATGCGGGAGAGGCGCGCTAGAGAGCTCATCGCGCGGTTTAGAAACCGTAGAAGCCACACATAGCTCGTGAGCAAAAAACATCGAGAACCAAAAGATCCCCGGTGCTCCGGAACTTTGATTTATGACTTTTCGGTTTCGTAGTAAAAAGAAAAAAAATATATACATATATATAAAAATAAAAGAAAAATACGAAAATAATTTTCGGGATGATGATCGCGCTGAGATAATGGGCCCGATTAACAATTCGTTCGTTCGTTCGTGCGAGGGATATGTCGGAGAGAGAAAGAGGAGAGCGAACCGAACCAACTCCCGCGCCCTCAGGCTACACCGAGTCTCTTTATCTTTTTATTGTTCCTTTTTCGCTCTCTCTCCGTTCGCGCACTCGTTATTCGTATGTATATGTATACATCGAAAAAAAAAAAAAGAACGTACGGGATGTGCGAGCGGCGCAGAGGAATACTTATCCTTGACAACTAAATCGTTCTGAAGAACAGTTACAATGGTGATTTGGCGGCAATGCCGGTCATCTTTATCACGAAAACTATCAAATTGATATACAGTTCTTTATTTCATTGTTAATTCGTAAAATTTGAAATAAATTTAAAAATAAAAAAATATCGCGCAACGCACTTTTTCTTCATTAAAAATTTGCACAACTCATTAATACTCGGTAACAATAGCTGTTTCGTCATAATTTTTATTAATGAAAAAATGTATAAAAGTCAATCTGAAAATAAATTACAACGTTCTCGGAATGATATAACGATCGTTGAAGAGCCTTCAAGCCGCAATGAGTCAACGATTATTATTTCTTCGTTGAGACGATTCGCATATAGTCAATCACGTCGGTGTACGCGGTATGAACGTCGTGTATGATACATATATGTTGGTACGTGCGTGAGCGCACGAGGTACGAATAGAAACGTCAAATTTATCGTAATAGCCAGCTATTAACGTCGCGACGCCATTTTACCGGCTCTCGTCGGCCATTTTGAATTCATTTCCACCAATCAAGAGAAGTATCTTTTTGCGTTTCGTTTTTCATTTTTTTTTATTTTACAAAACATTACACATCGAACAGTACGTAACGCACGTATGCAACTACTAAAGTCCGATGTGGTTGCTCTCGGGCGCGCACGCTGTTCATCGTAATGCCGTAACATTTATTTTGCCCTTTCCCATGCAGCATGAGCTCTCCGTCTCGCGTACACACAGACACACACATAACGTACGTATACAGGCCCCGCGACGTTCGGAATATTTTAAACGTGCCTCACTCGAGGAACGTATAATTTGGCCGCGTTTAAAACTGTAACCTAACACGACTACTACCAGTGCATTTCACTGCGCGCGGTGCAAGCCTCTCGTACCACGAGATTCTTACGACTACTATCGATTCAACATGGCAGCCATATAAATTAAACGGGGGCTGGAATGCGACGACGATCCCGGAGTGTAACGATTATGCGTCACAAGTCCAGAAAGAAAGATGGATCGATAAACGGCTATCAACAAGAAAGTCGAAGATGCCGCAAAAAAAAAAAAAAAATAACATAAAAAAATTCGCATATTTTTTCAACTCGTTCGCAATCTTTTTCCGACACTTTTATTGCCTTGTCGTTAATACGACTCTACACGATTTTCTCAACTCCGACTCTCGAACGTCTCTCCCTAACTGGATTTATATATACTCTCGCATACTTGCGTACATGTCGAAGGAATGAGCAGTCTGACAAGAGCTCGCTTGCCAGAGCACTGAAATTACAGGATCGTTCCAAGTAGCCTGTACCTACGTTTACGAATCGAATTGTAACTCGTGTGTGCTGTGGTCGTTCGTGCACTATGGGTTCTCACGCTACCGCAACTAACGGTGTACTTTCAAGTAAGAAAAGAAATTAAACAAGTTAACAGTGAATTCGTACATTTTTTTTTTTTTTTCAAAATTTTTTTTTTGTAATAAAAATAAAAGATAAAACATTCTCTATGCGGAAGTAAAAATTAGAAGGACGCCATTAATTTTTTTTGCAGACGAAATTACCGTAGAAATATTTGATAACAACCCTTACTTTACACCCTTTCACGTCGTACAGTTTAGCGAACAATCTCTAGTATACTCCTGGTGGTAACTTTGTAGATTGAAAGATCGATTTGTTCGCAAAAACAATTGTGATATTACGCCTCGCATCGCTTGGCGAAGGCAGACAGCGAGCGGATAGTATGAATTAAGGGTAGCGAGACGGGAACTATATGAGAAGGGGTTGACGGGCGCAAAAGGGTTTTGCGACGCTTTTGCCACTCGACTGTACGGAATGAGAGAACGTCGCGACACAACCGGTGAGTGAGATGGATATATATGTATATAGAGGCATCACGTATTTGAAGCTTTCGAGAGATAGAGACGACGCGAGTAGAGAGCGAGTGCATGGAGGAAGCAATAATCTGGTTATAAGTTGAGAGATTAGGTCCGGATTCGATTACCGACGAGGTATCAAACCGTTAAACAGTCTCCGTGCTAATCAAAACCGAACCTCATTAACAGCGGGGCAAACCCGAGACTCGGGGCCTGCTGCAGCCCTCCCCCCCCCCCCTTTCTCACCCCCTGCCACACCCGTTCATCCCGAGCACAGCACCTCCCTCCCTTATTCATCACCATTCCCTGGTGTGACACCGGCCACAGCCTCCCAACGAGCGCACCAACAAGCGTGTTACGTGTACCCGACTTCGACATAGATCTCGTTGGCACGTGGTGTCGCATCTCTTTCCACACCGTTCGACACGGCACCGATTCACACCCTCCTTTGCCCTGTTCGACCAACGCTCGTTTGACCTCGATGAAAATAGCCCTCGAACCCTTCGCGAAGCAATCGACCATTCCCTTGAATTATAGACCAGTGCCTTTCGGGTTATTTCCACTGGTTTGGATAATCAAACGTGTTCCGAGAATGTGGATACAGTCAAATTTCTACAAGAACAGATCGGGCAGATTTCATGCTGTCCAAAAAAAGAACCATCCGAAAGCCTCAAATGCTATCATAATTAATCGTCTTTTATTGGAGTAATACGAATGGTCTTTTCCAATGATCGCCGATGTTTTTCAAAATTTTAATTTTCGTTTCGAACCGTTTGAAACCGTTTTAAATCTCGTATCGAACGATCCTCTGCAAAAAGTTGCATTTCGTTAGCACCCAATGATCCCGATACATTCTATTTATGTCGCATACGTGATTCGTTACACACGATAAACAGTGTCGCTTCTTCTAGAATTGAGTTGATGTAAAAAAAAATGTAAGATACGGCGAAGAATCTCAAGGATTGAAGTGCTGCTGGTCCTCTTACATTTGGCTGCAGAGGTGATGAAGCTGGAAAAACAAATGTGCGTATCGTCTTGTATCGGCTTTCCGAAGCCTCGAACGATTATTTACAGCTTAACGAGAAGAACGAGATAAGTGTACGGAAAGCTGTAAAGATTTTGTCATATTGGGGATCACTATAATTACATCCGGCTAGTCTTGTAGAATGATGTTGTAATCTTTGCCGACGTAACGAATTAGCTTTTTACCCTTTTGCCATACCCCACGGTGTCTATGTGCGAACGCTCGTCGAGTACGGGAACAACAATCACTGGTGGGTGTCGAGAGTGCGACAACAATATCGTCGGATTTTCTAAACAACCCTGTGTGGCTCATCCGTAACCGGCTGTGTGCTTCGTCATTGCGTTGCTGATGGCCACCCTTTTGACCTCCCATCGCCAACACGCATGGCATCGCTTGCGCACCCTTCTGCAGCCGCGTATATGCAGGCCGCGAGTCCGAGCTTTCGCATGGCTGTTGGCGCTCGAGTAATGAAGCAATTTATGGAGGGCCGAGGTCAGTACGTGGTCCGGTGGCATTAGTTACAGCATCACCAACGGTACCAACGGTTTAGCGACGTTATCGAATGTAACGAGATTACTTTTGAGAATCGCAGATAACGAGCGCAGTTATCAATTTTTCGATCGTGAATTATTTTTTTGATCGCGGAAAAAAATAATTGTCTAATACGAAATGGCGGGTTGTTTCTTCTTTACTTAGAAAAAAAATCGATCGCTTGCCGAAAACCGGCAAATTCTAAAAGCATTAATGCTACCGTGTTACCCCCCGCGTTAATCTCTCACGATACTTGCCAAGGTCGATGCACGCGGGATTGTATAATTATATAAACGGATGGAAACCCATCGGGATCCGATTATTCGGGATAATATTGCGCCCTCGGCAACGAAGCTTCACCGGTGGCTCTCGAGGCCCGCGTACACGCGGCGCGGCGTTATTTCGTGTGTAATTGAAACCGTGCGTATGAGAAAATCCAGCTAACATTTACTGATAAACATCAGTATGTATTTGCGTTACAACGCATAAAATAACGCTACAAGACTCGTTAGTGGTAAAAAAAATCTCATTGCGAAGGGTTAATAGATTTTAAGTTGTTTTTTTCTCCCTCTTACATTGTAACAAAAAATTAATTATTCCTGTATTAAAAAAAAAAAAAAAAAAAAAGAGTGAGTAGCCGAAGCGCATATATTTTCCGGTAAATAAAATGGCGTACCTACGCAATATAATAATTAATTTCATCACTGACCGTGTGAATAAAAAAAACTAAAAAAAAATAAAAAATAATAATACAACAATTAATGGCGGGGATCGCGGTAATTCCCTTATTTCCATTAATCCGTCGTTTGCAATGTATTAGTTTGTAATATATAATATTAGGGAGAGCCGCACCGTGGATGACTAGAGTCGCTCGCACGGCCGTTTCCACACAAGACGTAAACGTACGAATATATATACTATACATATAACTACTTATATACGCGTTCCAATGATGGCATGTCAGTGGCTAATGCAATTAAGGGGAGAAACCCGATCCGGCAGTTTGCCAATTAGGAAGAAGTGGGTGGCTCTTCTACGAGTCGGTTACGTTGTCTTAATACGTATGTATGCCCCGGTATATAGGTACGATGTATACAACATACCGAGGTAGACATCGAAACAATTTGCGTGTTCGTTTCCGTTTGGCTGTAGACAGCTGAACGTTTACCGTACTATATATATATGTATATAAATGCAATCCTGAGAAACAGAAAGACGTAACTTCGATCGTTGAAGATGTAAGACGATGCAGAAAACGGCCTTTCCGTTTCTCGGCAGTCAATATATACATATATAGCTATGTAATGCAACTATGCAATGTGCTATGTATGCACAGTTCAACGGTATACAAAAGCTACCATTCGCACGTCATGGACTCGTTTAGAAACGTGTTGCGTGGGGGTCTACGGTAGTAGGGACGGGGAGGCGCCGCGTAAGTAGATACGTCCTCCACTTCCAGCAACGCGGCGAGCGAGAGACAGGGATACTCTTTCGAAGCGATACAAATCCAATTATCAAGACAGTGGTTTATACATCGCACCGAGGGTTTTCCCTTGCGCATATCTTGAATGTCGAAGAAAAACCGAGTCGCGGAGCACGCACCGGGAATCATAACAATGAATTGCGGAACAAAACAGAGACGCTACTAGCGGCGCAAACCGACTCACGAGATATTATATCCTTCGGCATTATCTCAGCGAAACTATCATGAGCTTTATATTTATATGAATTAACACCAGTCTCATAAATGCGATAGCGAATCTCGTATAATGTAAGACCGTTAATTGAGTCGTCGTCTTTCTGCGTTTTTCCTGACTTCGAGACGGAGCAGTTCACGCAGTGAAGGGTTTGACGTGGTGGCGGTAATTTGCCAAGAAATACGGAATAATCATTGTGGAAATGAATAAATGGCGAATACGATTGGCTTACAATGTGTCGGATATTTATGCAGGAAAACAAACAGACATGGAGGGTTATAATTACTCACGGAGCAATCGTGAATGGGAATCCCCGCGTGAATTATCTGACGAAGTTATCAAGTACGCGTGTTTATGAATTGAAGTAACTCATAAATGTGATAACAAAAGGTTTCCGCGGATGTACAGTTGTGCGGATCTCGTTTCAGGGTCCGTCGAAGCAGTAATTTTCCGGAGAAAAATAATTGTTGTAGAAATGAATAAATCGTTACGCGTTCGTTACAAAGTCTATCTAATCGGAGATTTATCGAATGAAAAAATATATTTTATTATATATTCGCGATGTGAGGGAATAGCGTGTCGCGAAAGTATTCGGAAAATTTTGAATTCAACGATTTTTTTAAATTCATTTTATTCATTGCGCAAGTGCGTGGAGCCGTATATTAGCGATACTGTTAAATGTCAATAGTTGATCGTAAAGTTTCTAATCGTTTTTCCTAATAAAATATATACACATTTTTTTGTTGCACAACTCGTTACCATAACTGGATATAATATCGTCGCACTTATCGAGCCGTTTAAAACCGATTGAAATTTTTAATGCGAGACGTGATACTATAATTTTCGAAAGTGCGACAGTGGGCGATCTTCTATAATTTTTTTTTATTTCGCCTGCGTGTTACGACGACCAGCGCGTCTTCAGACATAAAGCGTTATGATCGCCCGGGTGAAATTAACGTTGGAATAAAACGGATGGCCGCGATCGGTATTCATTACGATCAAACTACATTCGCTTCCTCAATAGCGATATTTCTCTATTTAACGCCGGATGGCGCGAGAACGCCTCTTTCGTTAGCTTTTTATATTCCTTTCGGCGGCTTTTTTTTCTGCTCCTATACATTCATGTCACTTTCTCCCTTTCGCTTTCTTTGGGGTACTCTACCGCGGCGCCTAACTAAATTGATTGGATGTACTCGATCATTCGTGACTCGGCCGCTCGACGCCGTTAGAATATAATATTAGCAATTTGCATTGAGATTGTTATGTTACGAAATTATCGATTACCATTACGAAATTGAGCGATTATTTAATCTTTGCAACGCGTATGTGAAATGATTTTTTTTTATTATTGTTTTCTACTGATTATCAATCGCGGAATTAAATTTTACGATGAATTAACGTATTATTTTCTTCTGAGGAACCCGACAATTTATTTTTAAAAGCCTATATTTCGCGGTCGTTTCAAATTCTATCCAAAGGGAAACAAGTTTTGCGTTCAATACGGAATTTCCGCGGGACTCTTACTGTACACTGTTTCCACCGCCGTTGAGTAAGCAACAAGACTTGTAAATGAATTCTCCTAAAAGATCGGTTTCGCGTGACAACCTCTCATAAGACTTGGCACCAAGCCGCGTATATGCGTGTTACAAACTTATATCTAAGACTAGTGGGCTGCGAGCAAAGTTGCTGCAACGCTGATTTCTATGCAGAGACTTTGTTGTCCTTCGGATCACTCCGGTACGTTAGATTCTGCTGTGTGTGAAGCCACTGCCACTGTGTTGAAGGCACAGCCCTCTGCGACGTTTTGCCGTTAAACGGTGCTAGGAAACTCGCACCCTTAGGGTGCCGGTCTATTATAGCTCAGCGCGAGAAACTACAGAGACCGAGATAGAAAGGGAGGGAGTTTCATAGCGAGAAAGGCAGGAAAGGCCTTTCCTTGTAGCCGGACACCTTCCGGCGTCCTATCGTTTCCGTTTTTAGAGTTAACCTCGGGCACTTATTGCACCGCCCGTTTTCAACCCCTTTAACTACGAGCGATCGAACGATTCTCGCGCCGCGTGAGCTCCCCACGGGGTGGTCGAGCCTCGTGTGTCCTCCCTACTTGCGCTCCCTTTGTCGTGACTCTAAGCGTCTTACGTAGAAGCACCTCGACATTCGTATCATGCCGATGATGCATATACAACAGCGACGGTTGTACATCAGTCGAATGGTGTTGAGAATACGAAATGTATGCGTCCTGCGGGCTGACCAGTGCGAGGTTTCGCGGGACCACACCCTCGCGTACGCCCACGAAGCCTCGGCAGGTGCCAACGATTTTTCGATTGTTCCGCCTTTGAAGAGGCGCTCCCCCTGAACGAGCGAGAAAGACGGAGTCGCAAAGGAAACGGGAACTAAAGGTAGGGGGAGAGATAGAATCGAAGGAGAAAGTGCGAGACAATAAAGATTGAAGAGAGAACGTGATACGAGCGAAATTGCGCCAGCGCAAGAGAAGCCCGATAATGGGAGGGGGGATATCCCACGACGTTCGCCATATGCCCCGTCTAATTTTTATGGTGTCGAGAGGAACGATGAAGAATAGACGTTGGCCCCATCGTTGCTCAGGTTGCTGCTCACTGTACACACTGCCGTCGCGAAACGATTTATCGACTTATCGATTCTATCGCGTACTGCTATACAGCCGCGGGTAGTCTGATATGTGTTTGCATAGAAGATCGCAAGAGTGGAATGACGATTACTCCACTATGAAAAATGATTTGTTGGGAGTACAAGAAATTAGTTGGTACAACCGATGTTGTTCTTAAAAGGAAATCGTCCCAATTGCCTATTATTTCTTCCATTTAATTTGTGGTTCTCGTAATTAATTTTTTTTCATGTTTAATGTGACTTTTATGACTTTTTTTGACTGGGGACTCTTCCTTGATACGAAAATAGGGTCATTTTTGAAAATTACCAAAATATCTTAATATTTTCGTGTTTTGGAGTGCCTATTGGTACAACACCCCTGTACCCGGTAACAGTTGCTATCAATGAGGAAATCCACATAGACTTTATGTACAATGCCGGTCTGTATGATCGGTATGGTCAGTAGCCATTACATTGAGAATTGGAGACCAAACCTGTAACGTAAATCGTGCGTTGTTACTGTTGAATACATTGTTACCGCTGTCGGTATCTCGTTGTTGTCGTTACTCCCGATGGGTTCATCTGGTCCTCCCCCCACCCAGCAACAGCAATAACACCATTGGCCCCCTTGCATTAGAACCAGCAACAGCAACAGCTCTAGCTGGTGCAGCCCTACCCCGCCTCGCGTTCACAACGCATAACGTCAACAACAATAGATTACGCTCTGGAGAGCGTCATCATAGAGAGCTCCCGGGAACGCGCTAACACAGACGTAGTTCTCTCTATCTGCATGGACGTTGTGCACACGGTACATACTGTGCACAGTAATATTCTGGGCGATATGTACGTATGTGGGAATAACCCAACCGCGATCAGGACGAGAGGATGAAGGTGATGGTATGAGGATGAGGACTATGATTTGGTAGTGGAGAGAAGGGCTGTTGGGTGTTTCTGTTGCAAAGCGCGTTACACGGCGCGAGCCGGTATGCTGGGGACTAACACCGCCACCCGACTAACCGAGCAATATACTCGATCTCTCTCCTCTCTCCGTCCTACGGTTCACCCACCAGCACCACCCCCCATGGCCCTCAGCATCACCAGTACCGGTAGAGCGGGTAAGGCCCGCTCGAACGATCGAGTCCAATGAGATTCCATTGTCTCGAGTAATTAATATTGATTACAATAGGTTATACCTCCACCTTCTCCGCCTCCCTTCCTCGCCCTTCCTAGCTGACTCTCGAGGGGGTGCTCGCATAGCCACTCCTATATGCGCTTATGGCTTACCTAGGCGATCATTCGAGACCCCGCGATCCACGCGGGTTATATTAGGATTTCCTATGCAGCCTCACCAACATCAACATCAGCCAACGTACCCATCACCTCTGCAGGAGCATAGCGTCGCGCCGATTTTGGTCAGAGGCAACGACGCGCACGGTCAAGCAGCACTCTCTCCTGTTGCTGTTCAATCTCTATCTATCCGCCATCTCTCTACTCGGTAACTCTGCTGAGCGTACGTGCGAACGATCGGCGTCATCGTCATCTCTCATCATCCTCGGTTGGCATCGTTCGCTTTTGGTTCGTCGTTCGTCGTCGTTGCGTGTCGTCATTATCTATCGTTGTGCTATGGCTATCGCAACCGCTGTGGTTATATACTGT
Organism: Cryptus viduatorius; assembly: GCA_964006125.1. Lineage (NCBI taxonomy): Eukaryota > Metazoa > Arthropoda > Insecta > Hymenoptera > Ichneumonidae > Cryptus > Cryptus viduatorius. The sequence goes on from OZ023220.1 coordinate 9,351,585, forward strand.
CCTGTTAGTCCATGATCGTCGAGTATACGATGTGCATCATCCCTTATGAGGACGATCGGCGTTCGTTCGGCTTTCCTTTCCCCGACATCGGGGGGAGAGGAACTCTCTAACCCTCTATCCACATATCTCGTTGCTTTCGATCGTACACTCTATGAGTTAAGCTCGCCTATCGACCTCCGACCGGGCGTCGTCATATTGACGTTCATTATCACTCGATTGACCCCTCACCCTCTACATAATCACACGTCAGTATTTGTATGTACATATATATGTATAGATCGCGACTCAATCTAATAATACGATATCGAATGTAATTATGGGATACTGAAGGAGAATTTGAAAAAAAATTGAATATCGATGTTGCGCGATCGTTCTATCGGTTTTTCAAATGGTTTGGGTTATCTTAAGCTTATGTTCGATGTTCTTGTCGTACCATTTATAGAAAAAAAGGACAATGAACCGATTGCTTCACAGCTGCACTTCGGTATATATATTTTGGTATCGGATGCATCTTGACGACTGTTCATAATTCTCTTTATTTTCATCAATTGCCACGGAAGTAGGACGATCGATATCACCTGTCGAGAGCACTGTTAACGCGTTTATCGAACGTGGTTTAAGGGTGAAACAAGCGAAAGGAAAGAACGAAGAGGGAAACTCGACGAAATGATCTATGAAATGTTGCCATTACGTAACAGCTATATTTAAGGGTAATTTAACTTCGATTACCGCGATTCGATTGGATCGTCCCGTTGAAATGTTGGTTCCTCGATGTTTGGTTCGGGGTGCGTTACGCCGGAGCAAAGACCTATATTTATTGCCGCTATAAAACATCGAAAGAAGGCGAACGCACTTTCGTTGAGGCTTTCCGTTGCGTATGGTGGTTTTGTATTATAATAATGAAATCGCGAAACATATTCGGAAGAATAAAAAAAAAGAAAGAAAACGGTTGATCGAAGGAAGATTCATCGCGTTTCTTCACTGCGAGTAAGATCGAGATCTCTTTGTAGATCGAATAATATAGATCGTGCGAGCGAGGGAGCCTCAGTCGGCAGAGGTATATGAAGAGCCAACGGCTACGCTCTCACTCTTTCTTGTGCATAATATTTTGAGGTAAAACGATCCAAGGATATACACATATAATATACAGGGCGCTGGGTTAGGGCGCGATCCTGCGAAGTTAATTCGAGCGACGAGGGCCCGAAACTCGCATCATCGGGACGAACCAGCGGACGACTATACTATTGGGTTACCCCCGAGGGTACCCGTGCGTGCTCCTTCGATTTATTATTTGCCGATAGAACGACGATGATCGAACCGAACGCGAAACGATCTTTTACGTTTGATCGATTACTTCGCTTTTTTTAATCATTCTTTTAGTTCATTGAACATTAAACATACCGATCGGATAATGTCGCGAAGTGATAACGCTCCGCTCATTTTACAAAAATTTTCTGTGATTGTCTGAACGGATCAATTAGAAAATCGTTTGACTTTACAGTATAATAAATCATTGATCGATTCGGTGGTCCAAATCCCTTATCGGGAATTATATGTGAATAATCATTAAAATGCGTTAAACACCCATCTGTAATTACTTGGAATGCTGGTCAGGATCCATAAAATTTCAAAAACGTACTATCCATCGATTTTTTATTAATTAATTTTGAAATAACACAAACTTTGCAGCAAGTAAAGTAAAATTTAAAAAGTATAAATTTACTTTACTTTTTCGTAAAAAAATTACCGTCTTTGAGGTTCGGCCATCGATAATTACGATTTTTTCTCAACTTACATTAAAAGAATTTACTTGAATTTTCGATTGTAAGCAATTGTACACAGCAAGAAATTGGCATATCCAGCGGTACCAGTAGAGCATTTTTCTTCTTGCCGGTGTCTATATATTGCGTTTCTGGCCATTTTTTCTTTTTAATCTGCACGGGCCGACTGCAGCACGTGTTGGCCGTTTGATTCTAACGTTTAATCGTTGCTCGATCCGGCCGGATGAGAGAACGAACGGCACGAATCGAACGGCTGGAATAGGGCGGACAGGTGGCCAATGGCGTTACACGCCCGGAAATGCTTGTTGGATGTCTTAGGCGACTGTCTTCTCAATCTCGTCAAGTATTACACTTATTGATTCACTCGTCTGGTGCGCGTGTAACACGAGTACGCGAATTCGCTAAGTAGAAGTGATGCTTTCTTTTCGCAAACGAATGGCACCTGTTGACCGGAATAAATAAAGAATTAAAGAAAAAAATAAGAAATACGAAAAAAAAGATGTGTATAAATATAGAGGGTGTTTCGTATAATGAGTTTGGTGGGTTGGTTCGAACTATGGGGTCTAAAATCTTCGACGATTTAGGATGCTATAATTTGATTGTTTGCATCGTGAAAATTATCGAGACTCCGCCGGCATCGAATCGGTCTCGATCATGCGTGCTTTTTTGCATTCGCAGGTATAACATGGGAGGTGAGTCAAGGAGGCCAGAGAGCGCTATTCCGACCTTTAAATTTTAAAACGATCATTATATCCCCTTCTCGTGCCTCTTTTGCCCCAGAAAAACGAGATTGGACTGAACATTCCTTTTTTATATATATATTTTTTTTTAATTTAAAGTTTCGTTGCGAAGCGGTGGGCGCGCACGATCCGAGAGCCGAAGGCACCGGACATCGCACGAAAGAATTCTCACTTTTGCTCGAAATCTCTAGCCTCAAGCAAATATATTGGAAACAGTGAACGACGTGAGAGAGAACAGAATAATTGAGGGTCTTTGATTCTCATGTTTGGGCATTCACGCAACACAGGTGTGAATAATTTTTTTTGTTTTTTTTTTTTATCAAATATTTCAAAGAAAATCAAATCGTCTTTTCAGCAATAGTTCGAAGAATTTTGAATTTTTTTTTTTTTAAGAGAAATTTGTCAATTTGTCTCCCAAATTATACAGCGCAAATATATTTTTCTTACGGTAAAAGTAATCGAAAGAAAAAAAAATCGGAACTCTTGTAAACAATTGTAATTTGATCAATATTTTTCATATTCATTGGGTGAGGTACCATATCGAAATACTCGTCCGATACACGACGCAATTTATGATTCATTAATCATGAACAATGGGTCACTCGATACTACCCTTATGTGTGCAAACCAGCAAGCGTAAGGGGGCCTCATGGTCGCCGAATCTTCGTCACGACTGCGCGAGCCGTTCTCTTTGTCGTTGTTGTGCGAGGGCTTCCACGAGGACGCTCTCTCGTGTTTATTGACGGAGCCCACCTGTGAGACCCGCATACAGGGCTCGGATGCGAAACGAAAAACCGTGAACGCTTCGCGAGGACGAAACTCTACTACTTCACCGATGGCTCGCGTTTCTCGTGAAAAACCATCGCTTCGCGGATTCTTTCTCGATATTTCTCGATGAAATTTATCGCGGAGCTAACAACTTCGAAGAACTGTTTTTCAATTTACTTTCCTATTTTCGCGACATTCACCACGCGTTTAATTACTTCGATCGCCACTCGGTTACGTTTCTCCTCAAACACGACGACCGAGCCGACGATCTATAGCCGGAGTGCCTAAGTTCACCCGTATAAAGGAGAGATAAGCCATTCGGAAGTTTTCTTTTGAGGTTCTCTCGGGGGGTCGAGTTATGTTCACAATGCGGTAACAGTGTGTTACCTATATATGAAAGCGAGTTGGCGAGTTCGCATGACGGAGGCGGCAACCGAGTCATAACTCGTAGCTCGAGACACAGTCTCTACGAGATATCGCACACGCGCCCACTGCAAGGCCTCTTAGCATATAGAGTGGCTGCGATTAAGTCCGTTGCTTCCTTTCGAGTAACCGCGAGATACGCGATCCCGATTTTCCGTACATTTAATTCGACTTTGTGCTCCGATTGTCCCAGTTCCGGTGTAATTACGCGAGATTAACGGGTAATAGAAAGAAAAAAAAAACTGTGAAAACACATATTTCTAATACGCGATACTGTAACTACTTTCTTATCGATGTTTGAATTGTTTATACATTCAGTTTACTCGCATATATTAATGATCACCTTGTTTCCCATTTACAGTGTATGATTTTCCTTTTTTCACGAGTGAAATATTTTAAGGGATAACGTGAGACAATAATTGCCATTTGAATTATATAATTTTTACTGACAGACATTTTCCGCACATATACGTTGATATCGACAATAAGTTGCCAAAAAATGTATTTAACACGCAATAATGCTAAAAAAGTTGTAAATTCATATAATTTTGCACACATGTGCTTTTTTTTTGTTTTTTTTTTTAATTTAACTCCATTTTTCGACACTCGTCGGTCCGAACAATGGCCGCGTTTATAGGTACCTTGGGAATTTCGGAAAGAGATTTTGTATGGGAAGCGTAACGAATTCATGAAAAAAAAAAAAAAATGCTGCGTCATCGTAGACGCCAATGTTATTTTTGAAAATTATTATTTATAATATTAATTCACAATAATTGATTGTTTTTGATGAACAAACCGGCAAAGAATAAGGAAATCTACACCTTTCTATTCTATTATGTAAATTCGATGCTAAATGATCTCACAATTCATTATATTTCTCGTACGCGATATAGACGAATTAAATGGAACCGATTGAAACATTTTAATAACAGTTCGGCTGTCATAGTTCTTTGATATATAACCCGACAGTAGAATGATTGATTCACTCTCTTCGAATCTCTCCTCGTGATGTTGTATTCTCTTTCGTTTATTAGTTCTTTCGTTTGTTTCGCGGCAAGCTGTTTCCGGCGATTTTCACTCGTATCCATCGTTGCTCGGGGCCCCGCGAACGAATCCCCGATTGCTTAATGACGTCGGCGTGTAAATCGCTGACAATAGACCAACGAGTGTTTGCCCGCGGGCTTCGGAAAGACTGGAAACAAAAGGTGCGCACGGGCGTTCTCTGTCTATCTTACTCCCTTTCCATCCCCCGCTGAGTATTCTTCTGAGTTGCTGCTTGATGCTTCTCTGCTCCGATGCTCGGACGGCGGTGCCTTTGTCTTCTGTGTACGGCGATTGCGAATTCTTCTTTTGCGGCTTTTCTCATCGAGAACTGAACTCTCGTCCTGAATAATTGGAACGTCGTTTCCCTTAACAATTTTTTTTCTTTTTTTTTTTTTCGTAAATCGTTCATTTTGTTTTACAAAATAGAATCGATTTTCGCTATTTTAATCACCGAGGAGAACGATAATCGAGGGGCAGTTGGGATATATCTTCCCATAGGAATTGGGTAGTTAATAAACCCTCGACGAGTTTCGTTCGAGTCTCTCGCAAACTACCACCGTAACAATACCGTACCTGACGCAACCGCGAGGGATCCAGGAGACTCATGAAATATGATTTACCACACGACGTTCGGATAGGGGTTATCGGACTGAATCTCTGGCTCTCGCTTTGCCCTATGTACGCGACCGGCAATATTCTCTCTTCGCGACCTATCGCGAATCGCACGTATTTACTCACGTGATAATTACCCGTTTGCGTATCTCGACTCCATGCGCGCCTGGAGTGTGCAGCCCATAGCGCGACCGCGCATAGCCCGCGAGGAAACGTTAACGCGTGAGTGACCCTCTCCCTCTCTCGAAAGCCTTTAAGTATCCGCGGCGAAAAGTTGCATAGATGACTGATGGAAGGTCCCAACTGTGTTTCTCGTAACTTTGTGGTCAAGTGTCAACGGTATTAATCACACAAACACTAAAATTTAGTAACGGTAAGACTTGTTTCGAATAGATAGCGCGTAATTGTTTAAGGGGGACGTAACGTAAAAATGAATTTAAAAATTTTTTTTTTTTCAAGAGCGTCGATAATACTCAGCTAATCTCCTATAAATCTTTTTTTTTATTTCTCAGCGGAATATTTTGATCGTTTAAACGGTTCGAGAGAATACGATGATTTTAAGAATCGGATATATTTTTAAGAAAATATTTTCCTCGATAAACCAATATCTTTAAAACAATATTTTTGGCTTTTAACCGAAATATTTAGATTGTTCAATGATTTCGAGATAATACAATGATTTTAAGAACTGAAACGTGCGCTCGGGCGCGAGGTATATACATATATATCTCCCGTTGAAATGACTCGGCGAAAAGGACTCGCCACGTTCGGCGGGACTCTCAAGCACATCCCCCGAAGTAACGAATCGATCGAATCTCAACCGCGGAACAAAGGTATTTTGCCGCTTAGCCTTTCCCTGTCTTAGCGACGTAGAAACATCGACGAGATAAACAAAGATAGATTGGGATGCTCACGGAGAACGAAATATCAATTAAAATTTCGTATAGATTCGGATCGAAACGTGAGTTACAAAAGGCACGGATGAGCTACCGTTCGGTCTGTGGCGCCTTTCCCTTTCAAAACTCTTTGATTCGTGTTATCTTTGTTCTGTTTTTATTTTTAATGGTATTTTGCCCACCGCAATTCAATTCGTGTAAATCGAGAATCCGGATCCCTTGCGTTTGGTAAAAAAACATGAAATTCTTCACGCATATGACACGAAGGGTGGGGTTGTTCGTTAAAGAAGATCAAATTTCCATTGAGCACAGATTCGCGGTCCATGACTTGAAAATTTCGCACTGCGTATATCGGAGGAAAAAAATAAAGGAACATCGATCTTGCGGTTGCGGGATTATTAAGATATAAACTTTGAGGAAAGATGCGCGATACGCGTTAAAAAGGGTGAGCGCATCGGCGCGAGTTAGAAGTAACACCGGTTCATTCCAGTGGTCGGACGAGTGAGAAAAGCGTGGTGCCTGAAGACGAGAGTATAACGTCATTAGCGCAACTAACTGGATAAAACGGCCAAAGTAGACTACCTGCCCTTAAAAGAGAAAACCGAGTGAAAATGAAAGGTAAGAAGAAAGAAGGACTAAGGGACTGGAAGGAGCGAGGATTCCGTAAGCCGAGTATTGTAGTCCATCCGTTGGGAATGCTGTTAGCCGAGCGACAGAAAGATCAGAGCGAAGAGCCTGCGGAATAAGCGTAGCGAGGGGTACAGAGTTTGTTCCGTCGTCAATCATTGGCCATTGCAAAGTGAATGACCCAAGAAGCTCGTTGAACAGATAGAGATACGAATAGGCCAATGGCTGATGGTCGACCGTCCGCGACAGAGCCAATCACTGTGTTCCTTTTACCGGCAAGGAAGCTGCTGGGCTCAGTAGAAAAGCAACGAGAATGATGCGGCGTCGGTGGAAAAGGAAGAGAGGCCAGCGGTGGCGCCCGCGGTGGCGACGGCGCTCGCGGTGGCAACAGGAAGGGAAAAAAGATATGTACAAGGGTTGCCCTTTCCTCGCGAGAGCTTCTCTAATGGCTCGGCAGGTCTTAAGGGCGATTTAAAAGGCTCTTAATGACATCCACTGTGCCATCCAACCCCCTCCCACCCTCCCTTTTTCTCCCAACATCAACCCATTCCATCGTCAGCCAACGTCGTTGTGCTACTCTAATTTCATCCGAGTGAAAACTGAAGAAACAAGTGAATTAAGCACCGCGCGAGCTCTATGCTTCTCTCGCAACCAACGACGCTAATGACAGATCGGGTTCTCGCGCGAAACCTCTCGCCTCGCTGGGCTCTCGCTATCTTTCTCTCTCTCTCTCTCTCTCTCTATGTACCTTCTCTTCATGTTGCTAAGTAATAATAATAATAATAATAATAATAAACTTCTTTACATTCATTCGTTTTCCACAATGCTTCGACGAACTCTTCTGCCTCTGCTTCCAATTCCTATTCACCATTTTTTAGTTTAGTAAAAATTTAATGCTTTGGTCTGTTGATTTTTATTATATTTAGCAGAAGATTAGTGATCTGAAGGGTGCGTACTGAGAAAACGGATATGATTGATACGTATGCAATTGCCACGGAGACAATCAAACGTCTGTCTTCTAACGTTTTTCTATTTTGAATGTCCTTTTTGGAATCGGATACTTACGCGTAGCATCAATGAGTTGTTTTCCTCTATGCAATATCCGGATGTCTTTTCGTAATATCCATTTTTCTCGATGCGGCTACCAATGAGTTGGCAGTTTCCGAAAAATCGTACTATACCGATAAATTCTATCGAAACATTTCGCGACCCGTTTCCACCGATTCTTTGCGAAGGATCTCGCGTTCCTCCTTCAATCGCCAATTCTTTCCACACCACTTCGCCCGTTGGTCCGCGGTGCTCGCGGTCATATACTCTGACTGAGGGAGCGATGGGGACGGAGTCTCCTTGAACAGTATTTCATGTTATAGTTTATTGCGGGAGAAAGAACGTGAATTGAAATGTAACCGAATAAAGACGAATCAAAATTCGAGAAAAATTTAGGATTCGGTACGCCCCGCCAAAGCAGGTGGGGCTGATATAAATTCATACTTTATCGCTATTGGCGGAAAGTTACTTCGAAAGAACCATTAAACCCGACAAAGGCTCTGCCGGCATAGAATACCGCGTATCTTCAACTCATTTTCCTCTCATTTCAATATCTTCATTAATATCCCTTCAACTTCGCTCAATGACCTTCGATGCCAACAACAGGATATGGCGAGCGTTGCGCAAAGAACGACGCGAGTAATTCCGTACCGGATTGCACATGCCGCATTATTTAATAATTGATCACTGATCACGTCCGCAAATGAACATCGAACTCGGGACTTTGTATTATAGCACAATCGAGCGTATTATTCACGCAAGAGAAGCGGCCAATTTCGCCAAATCGTTGATTCGCTCGAACGCAAAGTACCGCGCGAAGTGTGTATATTATAATGGCGTACACCGAATCTTTTACCCGTGCGTCGTATACTGCGTGCATTATTTCTCACTCTATATCCACGCAGGCAGGAGGGAGGGGGGGGGGGGGGGCGCTGTGATCGTTTGTCCGCGACCATCATTGAGCAAGGAGAATGCAAGCGTGGCAATTTGGACCACCCATTCATTGGACTAATCATAATGGTGGCGTCTTGCTTTGAGGGCTTTTTGTTTACGGGCCAAAAGTAGTAATCGAAGAAGAGAAACAAGCGTCAGGGGTGCACCCAGTGCCTCGTCTCTCTATTTCTTCGCCGAGACAAAATATTATATGAGGCGTTCCATGTCAAATGGATGAATCCCATTTTTTGGTAATGACAAAACGTATTATATAGTATGTTTCGGGGCGTTGTTTCGAGTGGAAAAATATTAACGAAATATATTCGTTTTTTTTAAACTAATGATCCGAAAATTATTAGAAATTTTTTTTTTTATTTCAATATTTTTTGAAGGCTATAATAGCTAATTTCAGATTGAATATACAAATTATTAATTTTAATTATTCATCTGAACACTTCTAATTATTCTCAAATTTTTTGCGGCACACGTAAAATCTATGGAAAAATTGTGCCAACACACGATGACTTGTCCACGTGATACAGAATGCCTCGTATATATTCTTCGCTATATGCTATGTTTCCAGCGCGAATAAAAATTTCTTTGATCGCGCGTGTTTCGATCTATATGTATGCACGATATAAATGCGATGCAGGTAGGTAGCCGAAGACGAGTATTATAGTATATAGCTAGTCGGCCCCGGAGCAGAGTCCGTCTGGAGAGTCTTGGGGCAGCCGGGGACTGCTGGACGTTCGGGACGATCGTAATAATCGCCCAGAACCATTAAACTAAACCGGGAATAATATTATATCGAGAGCTTATCGAGAGAGCAGACGTAGGGAGGTAAAGGGACGAAGAGGGATGGGAAAGAGACGAAGAACGGATGAGAGGGTGATCCGGCTACGGTCAGAAGAAGGTAGAAAGAGGGTCCAAAAAACGGTGAAACGGTATGATGCTAAGAGAAAAGAAGGTAGAAGGAGATACAAGTTGAGCCGCACTCGTTCGATCGCGAACGAGGCGCGTTTCGGGGATGAGAAAGAGCCCAGAATGAGTACGAGGAGTGCGGGGAGGGGGTGGGAGGTGAGGGGAGGGAGGGATGAGAGCATCAGCACAACCCGAAAGAGTCCAGACATCGAGAGGTATATATACTCAGAGAGCACACTATACCCATCACAAGCTGGCTGCTGATGCTGCTTCTCAGAACTAAGTAGATTCGAATTTCGATACGGATGATCGGGCTGAATACAAATTACTCATATATGCCCCTCGTCCTGGGTAATCACACGGTGGCTGCGCCATGGTCCAAAGAAAAATGTGTTGCAGTTCTCTGCTCGCTTGAATCTTCGGGACGCGCGCGTTTCTTATTCTCAATATCCTTTCACTGCAGCTATGTGTCTGTGTTTTCTTACTTTTTTCAGCTCTTTACTTTTATTTGTTTTATTATTATATACCACTTTAACCCTGTCTCTCATTTTTCTCGCTTCGCGTAGTATCACGACGAAAAGAGGTATTTCTCGATCGCACTTGGGAATACATGAGTTTATGTAAAGTTTATGTCCGAACGAAACGTTTACTTTCGTATTCGTCGTGTCTTACTCTCTTTTTCTTGGGTCCTTGCAGCACCCCTTTTTTTTTTTAACTTTTTCGTCTTGCGCGTCGCGCCGTCTCCTTTTTTTCCCCCCTTTTATATTCCTTTTCGTATATTCCTCATCATCGGCCTCTTCGTATTTTTGTTTTTCTTCCTTCTTTTCCTTCTTCTTAGTTTCTTCGGCAAGAGTGAGCGAAAAAGAGCCCGGAAGGCGTGCCTCAGTTGCCGAAGGAATCCAATCATAATAATCCGGTCGAATCGATTGCGGCTCTCGATGGGATTGGTCCGGTCGAACGGAACCGGCATCACCAGAGGGATAGCCTTGCAACCCCATGAGTTCGCGGACTTTGGCGCTTTGATACGTCCCGTGGACCAGGGTAGCGGGTGCTTAACTCGCGGATGGCTCGCTTCGTCGTCTTTACGATTTATATATACCGGGCAATGGTCGGAGAGAGAGCTCACAGCTCAACCGGGCGCCTACTGTGTGCTGCTTCGCAAGCCGATGCAACCGCCGCGTGCAACGTTCGCAGCATAAATAATTAATAGCAGCCCGTTCTGCTGCCGCTGCTGCTGCTGCTGGTCGGCGAAGCGCAGAGAGGCCCCTCGCGATGTTAGTCCGTGCGAGTGTTTTGTGGTTCCCGAAGCTCCGCCCAGCGAGAACCCGGAGCTCCTCCCTTTGCGCCCTTTGCGAAAGAGAAACGGAGAGAGAAAGAGTGAAGGAGAGTGAGAGAAAAACCGCGAGGAGTCCCGCGATGCACGGCTTGACCACGACGTGGTCATGACGACTGGCCACTACTCGGGACTTTTCATGCCTGCCGGGCACGAGCTCAACCCAGAAGCACCGCACGGAGTAAGACTCAGCGCTGCAACGAGTTTCTTCGATCGTTGTCGCGTGCAGCTCACCGCAAACTCCACGCGCAACGAGATATTCTGCTTCGTTTACATTCCCGAAAACATTTACAAAATGTGAAATAAAAATTAATAAATAAAGCGGAAAAAGCCGATGAGGAGAGAAGAGAGAAAAATGTTTGCTCGTCGTACTGTGTGTAACCCCGCTACGATTTTCGGTAATTACTTACACCGCAATTGAGCCGTCTGACAGTACAGAATTTCGGGGCGACAACGTTTTTTCGGTCATCAAGTTCGATGTCTTCCGTCATTTAGAATGAGGAAACACTTCGAAGAAACTTACAAAAAAGTGTCCCTTAAACTCACATATCAACATTATTATTTCCGTCAAATCTATAAAAAATAAAAAAAAAATTCATCAATAAAAAATACAAAATTTCAAATATTTCAACAATTCTCCGCCGAAATCGGTTGCAGTTAGTTAAAGTTCCATTTGATTGGATTATCATTTGCTATCTTTTCAAAGTCAATTGCCGAAAAAAATTGTTTTTACTGCGATCAATTAATTTAAATGCTAATAGGAACCAACAGACATACACAATATTTTTCGTTATCAAATCTATTTGTCCCTTATCCGCATACATTTTTGTTTCTCTCGCGCTCTTTCCTCGCTCCCGATCTCACCGACGTAGAAACGTTCTTGTTCCTCAATAACTTGGCCGCTCGGATTTTCGTTGGCTTATCTCCAGGACATCTTTAGGAGCTTCCGCGATCCGTAGCGACATTTATGTAAAGCGTTTGCCGTTGCCGCTTCGAGACGAGACGGCTGCGATAATCGGTCGAGCCGCGCGCAGTGTAGCGCAAGCGAGCGAGCAAAATCGGTTTCGCGGGGTTGCGCGTTTCGAAGCTGTTCGTCGGGGGGTGGGTTTGCAATGGCTGCGCGAGATTCTCTCTCGCTTCGCGAGGCCTTAAGTCAAATTCGAAAGAAGAGGGCAAAAAGGTACCACCACGGGTTCGCCAGAGTTTGGAACGGGGGTTTTTGAAAGCCCAACCCGTCGGTGAACGGTAGGAGGAGGACAAGGCACCGATAAGAAGTCGTAAAAAATAATGACCGGAAAATTAATCGAACTCGACATCGGGCCGTCGAGTCGCGTTCGCCGAACTCGTCAACTCTCGACCGACGAAAAATCTAAAAGCCGATCGGACTGCTGAGATCGCTCAGTCGAACCACTCTTCTCTCTCGATCTCTTACCCTCGTCTTGTCGCACATCAGTGTCTATGGTGAGGACGAGGGATGAGAAAATCGAAGATATCGCCACACCGCATGGAAAGAAAATCGCTCGGTTTTCTCGTGCCGATAGTTCATAAAACTTCGCTCTTCAATCTACCGCCGAAAAAGTTGCGACTAAGTCATTTTCCTTTTCACGAGGCAGTTAGATTAGATCGATCTTTGCAAAGAGATTATCGCAGTCTGCGTTAATTTATATGTTTTTAAACAATAGGATCGCGACGATCTTACAAACAGTCATTGGTGATGCGTTCGAATTCGCTTCCAAAGTTATTCGGAATTCGGCTCTTTCAGGGAACGAAGGCTTAGAGAATTACTTAAATGATTAAGAAGCGAAAGGGGTTGTTTGGACAGCGTACCCCGGATCTTGAGCTGTTTGTAACTCCTCGATCAGTCCCTTTTTCATCGTCGTCTTTTCCACGGCCTCTGGTAAAGCCGCGTATAACTTCCTTGTCCAGCAGCGTCATTGTCTTTCTTCGCGTTTAATTCTCAGTCGTCGTTGCTCACCGTCGTTCCCTTTCTCACTTCATCCGCGGGCTCTGTCGGATTTCAAACTAATCCGTTTTGTCAACGACTCTCAGTCTCTCGCGACTCATTAACTTTTCTTGATTCCCCTTCCGAAAATGCAGATCCTTTAGCTTTTGTTATTTGAGTCAAAAAAGATCAACTAACATTGACCCTTTTTGGGACAAAAATCCCTAATGTCCTTTACAATTTATTAAAATATTTTCAAAGTTCTGCATGTGTAATGTATATATACATATATATAATCGAAATAGAACAATGAATTGAATAATCGATCGTATTTGTGGACAAACTTTTCGTTGACCTGATTATTAAATTAAATTTAATAAAATTGTAGATCACAAAATGAAATTAAATTAAATTTTACTTCTGTCGAGATAAAGCTTTAGAAATTCAAGCGACTTTCGTCGCGTCTCATTATTGTTTTTCGCTAAAACATTTGCCCAACCAGATGATAGAACTTTGATGGCCTCGCGAAAAGACGTGAACGCAACGTCGGTCGACGAGGATCGGATGAAAACGTCCGAGTCGAGCAAAGCGAGATTTATAAGAGTGCGAGACTCGTGCGCAAAGGGTAAAGATATAGGTAATCCCTGACCATGCTATGTGCGCATAACTCTTCTGCCTCGATGAGAGACTATCGTCTCTCTGTAGAACACGGGATCCCGGAGGCGGAATACTTCGCGTATTCCCCATTTACGCGAACAGTGAGAAACCCATCGCGCACCGAGACGGTTATATACTATCGATATAAAACCGCGAGAGAGACTTTACCAATCCGTCGAGCTATGTTCGCGTACGTTGTTGCCCAGCGATATTTGCACTGTGTGTTATGTCGGGCTGCGCGCTGGTGTCGAGAGAGAGTCACGTCGAACATCAAGCAAAGCGAGAAGAGAGCGCAACTCCGCGTACTCACGATACAGCCGAAGCTTTAGCTTCTTCTTGGTTCTTGGGTCTCTCTTAGTATTCTTCTCTTCGAGTAAACATTACGAGATAACGCCGCGGCACCTCTCTCGGCACTGGCAAACCGCTTATTAGGCCCGTAGTCGCGTCGCTCTTCTCGTTGCGCGCCGGTTGTATGAGGCCCAGCAGCCACAGCTCTCTTGTACGTGTATAAAACGCGCGGGTTTGAATCTCGCGAAAAGGGGGGAACTCACGATTACTCGATGATGCGCGAAGGAGGGAAAGCCCTCTGATGCTTTCGCACGTCTATCTCTTTCTCACTTTTTTTTGTTATTATATATATATTTACTTATATATATATATATATGGATGAGCTGTAGCTATGCTGTTTGCACGTGCGATCTGACGAGAGCGATTCGCTTCGTTCTCGCATCTTTTTCGATGTACACCTGAAACACCCCGCATTCCAACGAGTTGTTCTGAACTTTCATACAGATGATAATAGAATGCGTGACGGAGAGAAAACAATGTGAAAAATTAAAAGCCACATATTCAGGAGCGCTTCGGATTAAATTCAATACCATTGGAATTCTTCGAAAACTAATTTATTTTTAATTTTTTTAAACAAATATTAACGAAGAGGACATAAAATTAGGTGCACTTGAAATTGCTTATTATACAATTTTATAAAAGGGAAAAAATGTATTATGAGAATTAACGAGATACTAATGTCTATACTTAGCGTTTAACCCTTTTAAGGGTCAACGAAGGAGACCTGGAAATAAAGTTATTAGGCTCCCGTATATATCATCAAAATTAACCGAAAAGTCTTGGAAACAGAAATGAAGAGGTACAAGCGATTATTTACGATCGACTGGTGCATCCGCCTCATCAGAGTGCACAGTAGTTACGGACAGATAGACAGACACACGTATAAAGATTTGTTTATCGTGTTTATCCGGTCGGTATGCCCGTAGGATAACTGTAAAACAACTCACATAGAGATGCAGCGATACGAGGAAATATCGGCCGATGACAGTGATGCACCATGAAATAATATGGCTATTAATCTAATCTCCGGTTAATAACAACGCGATCAAGCGTTTCAGCTTTCAACCCTTCAAACTGCCAACTGCGCAGTTAGGATATCTCTTTTGAACCCTGAATTAGGACTTCAAGGAGTAAACGGGATACAACAACAGCCATATACTGTTGGGACCACCTCTGTAACAACAACTTCGCCATGCAATACCCCTTTTCATCTATATATGTATACACATCGGAACATCAGTGAGTAACGCTGAGAGGTTCTGCACGCTCGTATCGTTACAGTTTATTATAATATAATTATGTATCCTGGAAAGAAGGGATATCGATGAGGTGGTTGGATAGACCGACAGCGAAAAAAAAAAAAAAAAAAAAAAAAAAAAAAGTTTATAGTCGAGAGAGAGGTTGCGGAAAGCGTTGTTGAGCTCTCGCTGAGCAAATACTAAAGTCACGAAGACGTTCCAGCAGGGATCATCTGATCGGGCGCGCGGTCGGGGTTCACCAATTCCTGCTTCTCCTCACCCGCGCGCGCGCGCGCTCGTCGACCTTAGTGTTTGCGATCGCCTCCTTGTATACCTGACCGATACACGGTTGTTCATAGCCGTATGCGCATGCAGGTAAAACGTAGAATCCACCATCTATGCGCCTAGGTGACCGCGGGGGTAAACAGCGCGCGAGGGAGACTGACCTCTCGCTCATAGGATCTCGAAGCCTATCCTTCAGCATAGATGGAATGGTGCACAGACTTGCAGACCCCGGGCAAGGATTCTGCTGCAAGAGAGTGTATCGACTCGTGACAACAGCGTCGTTGTTCCTTTTGCGGATCTTGCGGATTGCGGGGGTTCTCTGCTAAATTGTGATTTCTTTTCTTCTCTCATTCGTTAACTTTCGATGTTTTTATGGCGCATGTACGCGTTAACATGAAGAGCGATAATGCTGGTCGATATGACACGCGGAATGAAATGAGGCCATTGCCTCGGATAAATTTCCTGCCGATTCGTCGCGACGGATTCGCCTCAATAACTCTTTGCTCCGAAGATATACACATTTCACCGCAACCGCAGGGCTTTCGTATACAAAATAATATATCGTCTTTGCTTATAGTTAGAATATCAATTCGTGTATTTATGAATGCCGAAAATTTATTCCAGCCGTCAGTATATATGGCTTCGCCACTATACGAAATATATGGTATAATAATTCCTCGATATCAGGTGCCTTTAATCATCTTAAATCCACAGGCCGGGCACACCCCGTCGTTCACTTAACTTCAGGGTTATCTTAATCTTTCGACAGCTGCCCAGCGCCTCTCGTTTTTCTTCAATACCTTCGGTTTCTCGCGCGGTTCACCTCAGACCAGACTGCAACCATCGATCGGTATATAGGCTCGCGATCGGTTGTGTCCAACTTTTGTATCGATTCCCTACTTCGTCTATCTGTGTCCCTTTCTTCTTCAAGTTCGTGAGAAAGAATATAGTTTCGATGGCTTTTTTTTCGTGGTTAAAAAATTTTTTTTGTAGACTACAGAGCCGCGACGAGCCAAGACTCGAGCAGGTCAAGTCCTTCCCCTTCCGGTGGCCTTGAGACTTCTCAATTAATTAATGCGAATCGAAAGCGAAATCTAATTGCCGGCGCAATGCATAAGTGAGCGTATAACCCGTATAATTCTCATTTCGTTTGCCAACCGCATTATCCGCGGAAGCACTTACGCGTTGCGAATTGTTCGTACGTTCGTTATAATTCGTATCCGTATGTGCTGTACACGCCTTTGTAGAGCACCTAGGTATATCCCTGATGTTCTACCTTATTACGCCTCGCGATTCCTCTTTTGCGGGTAGATGGAGAGGAAACGATAGTGCACACTCCTGTGGCTTGTTAACTCCTCGTTTAATTGCCCGTCGACTTTTCATCGGCTGACTTGGATACAAGCGCGATATCGTCGACGCCTCGTCTGACTGTTTTTAATTTTACGAACGTCCTTATGAACTCAACACTAATGGAATGAATGAGTCGTTGGAATTGTGTTATTATGAAAATTAAACTTTTAGCATCTCAATGTATGTTGAAAATACTAATTTTGCTAAAAAAAAAAAAAATACTACGAAAAAAAAAAATGTACAATAACTTCTTCAGTTATTGCCGTAATTAGTTGAGCCTTTAATTGCATCATGAAATCAATACAATAAAATTGTTTAGTATTCCAATTAAAAGAATTTCAGTACGTTTTCTTAAAATTTTTTTGACAAAAATTAAATAAAAGATCGCATAATTTTTTTAGTGACGAATAGCATAACTATATTTTTCTTAGAATTTACCATCGCGAAGTAATCGATATAATTATTTAATTGTATATTTGACAATTTTATTTGGCAACTTGTCTTTTTGAACTCCAAAATCCTAAGTTTTTATATATTTTCTCTAAAGAGATCTCGATATACTGTATTGGAAGTTTTATTCGCGACGCTAGTAAGTCCTTCATTTTGCAAGCACTCGACTCGACGTCCCATGGGGATAACGTCAGCCCGGTGGATATTCACATAAGTGCATTATTTTCAAATACTCGTGACGGGCACGATATCGACGATGACGAAGACAACGACGGTGAGGTCGGAACATGTAAGTGTGTAACTTCGGGATACAACGAGGGAAGGTATATAGGCCGCGATCGTAAAGAGGGGATGGAAACTAAAACTGACTTTGCTGGTTGTGGGATCGCGGGAACCGCGGAAGATGGGTCGCACGCTTGAATTTCCTAGAGTCGAGGGAAAATCGGTCGGGGAGTTGAGTGCCTAAACGGACCTTGGGGACGTTGCGTTGCGGCCTGTCGAATTCCCTAATCGATGTAGCAGATACATAGGATACTTCCGAACGGCGAAAGAAAAAGATGAAGAAATTCGAACGAACGAACCGTGCGAGTCCACATGATACCGGGGAATCTCAAGGGTAATTTCGCGATGCTCGGCAGCGAAACCATTTCCTTTTCACATTTTCATTCGGATATCGGGATTTAATTCCATCAACGATTGAACCGACGTATAAAAAAAAAAAAAGTTGTCATAAGAAAAAAAAAAGACAACATGAAATTGTTTTGGGTGCTTCTGGAATGAAAAAAAAATGAAAAAAAATCATTTTTGCCTGTCGTCGATGCCTCAATGTTGCAGATTGCTGCGCAGTCACACAGTACTACTATGCACGGCTCGTTAATACAAGGGGTTGGGTCGAAAGGGAGGGGGGAGGGTGGGTAGATGCGCCGCCGAAACTATATTCGGCCCAAATAACAATCGGGCTGGAAAATGGCTGTGGAAAAACACGTTTATATTTCACCGGCTGCGAGAGTGAATTCTCTTTGTGACTGTAGGATGACAATTTCACGGCATTTAGCCGCGACAGGACCCGGTCCACCCGAACGAGCGGAACAATGCCGTCCGCCAACCAGAGCTCTGACCGTTCACGTTCTCTGTCTCACCCTCACCCTTTCGGCTTTCCTCTGCCCGTCCGTCTCTCTATCTCTCACTCCCGTCTGCCCTCCAATGTCCGCGGTGGCTGTTCGCACTCGCATTGTTCATCCCTATGTCTCTCTCGTTCACTCAACTTTCCGCATAGTAGC